>OY821767.1:6801913-7401913 GCA_963682095.1 Potentilla sterilis
AGATCAATATTCCACACATTGCAATTGCATAGACTACCAACCTTTAAGCACATGAATTCAAAGAACAAGTCAAGAAAAATCTAAAACCAAATTAACACATGTTTGCCGATTACCCTATTTACTAATTCATTACATATTTTCCTTACTCTTTAACATACAATCTGATTCCTTACTCTCAAGAACCAATTAAAAATAAAGAAAACAAATTGAACATGCAAATCATAAAACCAAACTTCAATCCAAACAATACATAGACATACCGTTTGAAACCAGGAATTCATGTTATCTTTATAGATAAAGTTTAACATAACTGCATAAAAATTACAAAACCGAAATAGGGGAGTGGATCACACTTTTGTAGACACCTTGATGACTTTGACTCGTGTGGATCCGGCGGAAGGTGAAAGAAACGGCTGCTCGGCAGTGGTTATGTATCGGCAGAAAAAGTAAGGTGAGATGGGGGTGATTTTCGGCTAGGGTTTTATGTAGGATTCTTGGGAAAATTTCGGTAGAGCTTAGGCTAGATTTTTGCTTTTGCATTGGAATGTGACCTCCTTTTCTATGGAAAAGATGGCTTTATATAGAGGAAAAAGGCTAGGGTTTGCCGGCCACACAAGGAAAGGGAACTCTTTTTCCTAGTTGGCTTATGTTTCCTTGTGGGATAAATATTGCATTCTTGAACTTATTTTTCTGATTTTTCTTCATAGCATGGGCTGTATATCTTCATGGACTTCATATGTGGACTTGACAACTCTATTTGGTGAACTTTGATCCATGAAAAAAATATACAAACCGCCAAGAACACAAAACCGGCAGCTTTGCTTGCCGATCGGCAGCATTCTCCTAGCTTGACTAGGAATGCTTCTTTCTTCGTGTTTTCCTCATTGCCTTAGCTCGATGTCTTCCTCTATCCTTCAATAAGCTTAGACAATCTTCAAGTATGCAATTGTACGCTAAAATGTCCATCGAAAACAGAAACAAAGGAAAAGAGGCAGAAACTTGGTTTTCTCGGCAGGAATGACCTTGCTCCGGTAATTCTGGCGTAACTCCCTCCTCGGAGCTCCATTGATGCGATTCCAAGTCTCAGAGAAACTAGACAAGTAGAGCTTTCTAACAGCATATGGCACGTCCTCTGGTTCCAAGCGATGTGTCTCACAGAAATTCCGGAAGTCAGGACACAGTCCCAGGAAAATCCTGGTAGTCCCTGGTGATCTTTGTTCAAACTGCCAAGTTGCAGCCATCTTTTGGGTGACTTCCCGAACTTCGATTGATCTGAAATTTTGACACAATACACTCCAGCTTGCCAGTTATATGCCTGTCAAATTTCATCAAATGTGGAAAAGAATAAGTCAGTCAAGCACATGCCTCAAAATCACGAAAACAACATATTTTGTACTTATTCTCAGATTTCTATACTTAGTCGTTTTTCTGACAATTAAGCACATTTTTCCAAAACTCTTCCAAAATGACAATAAATTATATTATGACTCTATTTTAGATAAATAAGGGTTAAACAAAGCATAAACGATGGCAAATACATATTAATATCGTCGCACATTGTGCTCCTATCATGGGTCCTGACAATCCCCATGACCTTTAGCTTCCAAAGGGCTAAGGTTGTGAATTGTAAAAAGGTAAATGCATGTGTTTTCTTGGTTTCATTTTGCGGTAATCTAGTTAGGGTAGAGTTAATCAATCCCTTGGGTACGATACTCTTACTTTTTCACCCTATACGAAAACTTGACCTCCTATTCTTGGGAGTAGGAAGCATCACAATCTAGCACATAATATTAGTTAGGTGATGTGACCAACACACGCTTCTCGACAATGTCATATACAATTGTCTGTGATTAAAAACATTATCTGGAAGGTAAACACCTACGTGCGGGATAGTTGGTCTTGAGATTTATATATGGCCAAAGAGAAGCTCAGCTTGACTGTAAATTGCTTTCTTGTCAGTTTAAATGGTAAGCCCGCATTTTCTGAACTGTTTAAACGGATTCTTGGCATAAAAGCTCTTGTCCCAGCAAATTGTCCTGTTAGAATCTCTGCATGTATAAGATTTTGGTACAAAACACGACATAACAATATAGTACCATTGCACAATCCTAATTTTGGGTCAATATTTCTTAGAAGCATGATTGGAGCACCTATTTTCAATGTTAACTTGTGAGGCAGTAACCCCTGCTGTTAGTGAGTTTAGGAACTTTGGATGGTACAAATTTCAGAAGTCATCTTCAACGGAGTCAAATGAATAAAATGAAATTTCTTCACCGGGAAACATACTGATTATCTTTTCATTCAACATATCTGCATCATCGTTTAAAGGAGTAACCAATGCCCTGTCCACCATGTGTTTTGCATCGTTTACATAATCATGCAGATTCGAGAAAACTTTATTAATAAGTTAATTGATAGACTCTTCGCTTCGCTAGGGAACTACCATGCTTTCTGGTAGCCTTATCATTTTGCCATTGATGACTCGTTCACTCCCATCGCCAACACGTAATAGAAATTCTGCAAATTATTGGTCATGTATAAATCTCATATTCTGTTTCAGCCTCAATATCTTTGTTTGAGCCACGCTCGCGTGAAAGAGCCACGCTCATGCATGCGGCTTATTTCACACTAAGCAAAAAAAATTGAAATAAAATTGAAAAGTAGACATCTAATATATCAACACAGTTTTCTACGACTTGAAATGATTACAATGACAATTAATAAATGTGACTGTAATTCATCTAAACATGACACGAAAGAGAAAAAATACCTATATTCGATGCAATATTCAAGTCCCTCCACCATCAAAGACACACACACACACACAATAATCTACTACAATGGTAACTAACACGGGCTTTGGAGCAAAAACAGAGAATATATACGTTTTGCCTTTCTTGTTCTTTTCATTGGTAGTCTTTCCATGTTTTTTCTTCACCTGGAAACTCTTCAAAGTCATACACTTGATATGTCCGACCTAAATCCATGTACTCATTGGTGGGAGATTAATTTGTTGAAAGTAATTAAAGTGTAAATCACAAATGCACATACGTACATATAGTATATATATAAACAATGATAATGTTCAAATCTTTTCATTATAGTTCTTACACAATGTGGTTGAGTTCATCAGTAGAAAAACAATACTTGGGGAAGAAAAAATATCAATCGAACGTAGAAGAACCAAAAAGAAAGACATACTTGGGATATTATACAGAAATTCCATCTCCTAATGTAATCAATCCGATAGGAAATCTTAATAAAATAATCCCCCTTAAAATAAAAAATCATAGAGAAACAGTTTCCAATTAATTAATAGGTTCACGACGAATATAATCTTTCAGAATTTCTGCCAATAGGATTTACGTACCAGAATTTGGTTTTCTACTGTTGCACCTCCAATAATTTTTTTTTTATCACAGATAGTAGTAATACAAAGAAGAAAACCCGAAAGACTGAAAAAATCAATAACGTACCTTCCCGGAATACTCGTCTTTATAGGTGCAACATTAAAATCTTCAAATTGGGTGAGATGCGCAAAGCCGATTTCGTTTTATGGTAGTTCCGGAAACATAAAGTATAACTTACCTTGCTATATTCATTATTACTTATTTCCCTCCCAAATTCCTCCTGAGCAGCTAGTGTAACATCTAGCTTTCTAAATGGCCATTTATACTTACCTTGTAGAAGTTTAATTACCACATTTCTGCATGAACAACCACAGATTTAAGGTCACATGTGAACACAATTTATAAATTTCAAAGCATGGATCATTAGGAAATAACATTGTAACAAAGTCCACGACATCACAATAGTTATTGTTAAGAAAATGCAATGAAAAATTCTTACAACCCCTTTCAGAATACCATACGGTTGTAGCATTTGGTAGTCAATATATAGAATACAATGAGGACAACCTTAACCATATCATGCTCTGGATACGCTGGCGACGATTTCAAAACATACACACCGCCAATCTCTACTGCAACTTGTGTTACGAAGTTCAGTATCTCTTCTCCAGGAACATCCACCACAAAAAAGTTGGGCAATGACCATAAAAGAAATGTAGGCTTTGCTCATGTGACCATTGCAAAAGAAGCCACAAAAAGCAAACAAATGTGGCTTTTTGTATTATTATATAATAAAAATCCCACATTTGTTTGCCTTTTGTGACTTTTTTTTATAATGGCCACATGGGCAAAACCCACATTTCTTTTGTGACTTTTGCCCAATTTTTTTATAGTGATCAAAGTCATTCATTGCAGCTGTTAAGACTTTAGTCCTAGGATCAACTTTTGCCTCCAGGCCTAAACATAATTTCAAATTGGCTACTGAATCACTGCATCACGTATCAGTTTTCTCTAGCTCTTGTGCCTACAATTTTTTCTATATCACATACAATAGTAATAGAAAGAAGAAAACCTGAAAAACTGAAAAATTTCAATTACCTTCCTGCAATACTCTTCCTGAAAAAATCTTTATATGTGCAATATTAAAATCTTCAAATTGGGTGAGATGCGCAAAACCGATTTCGTTTTAAGCTCTTCCTCTTTTTGATCCACTCACACGAGCTCATTCTTCCATTTCTCTTTTGATCGTTTGCCATGACGGTTGCTTTTTCATCCCAGAGTTTTTTTCTTCTATTTTTCTATTTTGTAGGTATATCAATTTAATTTACTGTTCTATCCTCTATGCATTATATTGTTGATTTTCATACTTGTATAAGAAGGGGCAATTGTAGGAATAAAGTGTTTGGTAGCTCCATAAGCCAAATTAACTTAATTAATAGAGATGTATAAAGTAAATTAGAATTCAAAGTGCGGGGCAAGGTCAATAATATCAACAATATGAGAGAACACCAGTATCAATTCTAAATGTCCAAAAATCACAAAAAAAAACAATAAAACAATAAAACTCATAAAAATATGCTCAAGTTGTTTGGATCATAAAATGATTCAGCCAAATTAAACACCAAGCTGAAAACTTGAATTGAAAGCTTAGTAGGCAAGAAAAAGTATAGAGACAAAAAAAAAGAAAACGATTCAAGATATAGAGCAATGATCGAATACGTACAATACACGGAAAATTTGGAGAATTATACAGTCATATATTATCCTCTAGCACTCTGGCAGTGTCCCAGTATGTAATATACCAAAACCTCCCAAATTCTGAATTCGTAGTACCTGAAAAGAAAGAAAAAAGATTAAGTTTAACTAAAATCACATATAAATTTTATGATGTTGATTAAGATCGAATATATGGGTGAGAATTCAAATGGCTATTGGTCCAGCACATATTTTATGTGTAAATACAAACACAAATGCACAATATATCTCTTCTCTTTGTACAATCTCAATAATTTTACGTGCAAAGCGGATTCAATTGTAGGTTTGAACCGCCACTGAAAATCATGAAGATCTTTAGCGTCCAATTTCCGAGTTGGGGTTGCCTAAACATGGGATGAAAAGATAGAAACAGACAAAAAAGATCGACATTAGAGTGAGACATCAAAAAAATTTCACATAAAAAGGTAGAACCTGGAATGAAATCAAGGAATGAAATTCTGTATGGAGCTAGATGATATGAAAATAAGGAATTACCACTACCAATACCGAGGGTGTTTGCCTTTACTTCCTAGTGGAATTTGAATCCGTTACAACTCTCTCATTTGATTTACTCGTGACAGTTGCTCCCTGGAAAGAAGAACAACAGCAAAAGTTACAAAACTAATCTGAAACAGGTGAAAAGAAAACACACCTGCCAGCTTTTAACAATATTTAAATGTTCTCCCATATATACCTGCAAAAACCGATGAAAGAATACGAAATGGAAAACCCCTAGACCATGGATAGCGAAACCCATTAGTTATACAATAAGGTAGTCTCACCCTTTGGCAAAACTACGAACTCTGAACCAATGTTTGATATCAAAGTTTAACTTTCTGCAATCCCTCGACATGTTCTCCTCTTTTGAGGTTTAATTTTCTACTTTGTATGAACTGCAATTCCAATTTGTCCTCTTTTTGGCGTTGATAACAAAAAAGGGTTAGAGCAATGGTGTACCTATATGTTACTCCGATTACCTCCCACGTCGGCCTGAGTAACCGTTAACACATCGATCGTGTTGTGGCGGTTGCGGTTTACCTCGACTCTCCTTAGGTCGTGTGCGATTGGATTTTTTACTCTCTTTCATTTCTCTCTTCAGAGAAATAGGGCTTCTTATTGTGGCTTTTGTTTACAAAAATTACCATAATGTCCTGCAAACTGTATTCAGATTTCAGACATATGTGGAGATTAATAAACCCTGGGCTTTTCTGGAACTTCAAAAATTTAACCATCATCCCCTTCTTCTGATTTTATTAATAGAGATAGATAGATAAATAAAATTTCAGGTGTAAGAATAGTCTCTCAAACAAACTAGCCTTCGTGCACGTGCATCAGGGCCGCGCTGACGCGTGTGCATATCGCTTATTATCTTTTGTTGTATGTGTTTTAATACCACATAAGCGTGCAAAATAATTAACTGTTTGCACATTATTTAATATTAAAATTTACTTCTTTTTTAAAAACAGGTTAGTTGTGGAACAGTGAAAACAAATTAAGTGTTTACACATTACTTAATGATTTTGCTTTCCACCGTCGAATTTACAATTTCATTTGTCATCAAGCATTTTGTTCACATTTTTTATTTTCTTTGATAGATACAGTAAATGGTCAAAATATGTGAAAGTCAAATTGGTGAATCACAGAACTGAACATAGGGTCACATTTACCATGCTTCCAAAAACATAAAAATAGAGGTTGAAAACTTGTAAAAAAGTATAGGGTGTATATGAGAACAAAATTACTTCTTGACTGCTAATTAACAAAATAAACCTGTTAACCATAGTAATTAAACATCGAAATGATAACTCTATAACAAAAAAAGAAAAAAAAAACTCAAAGAACGTGAATTAATGAAATTGTGAACCATCATTTTGAATTGAAAAAAAAAATCTAGATCTCAACTTCAGTAAAGTATTTAATCAAGAAAAGAATCTCTACATTGTATTTGCCACTCGATGAAATCTTTAAAATCAAAACTACTTGCACAATCCCCAAATGCATGCTACTGATACTCATAACCACTTGCCAAAAAGTGCACTGAGTTTACTTCACTAAAAGCCCCAAGCAAAGCAAGCAATATCATTCTTCATGGCCTGTTCTTCTCTCGTACTGTATCTATAAAGAAATAGAGCATAAAATCAGTAAAGAATTTTTTTTATCTAATTCGTGATAAATTATGCCTAAGGATGCTAAGTTACTAATTGCCAATGACTAAGCAACTACAATAATATGGCTCATATAAGACAACAATTAACTCATCTACTCATATTTGGCTGAACATGAGAAAATCCAAGTGAAATAAACTATCAATATATTAGGCAGCCCCATACAGAGGAACCAAACATGAACCACCTAAAAATGACGAATAGCAAATAGCAACATATCGAAAAAAGAAATCACAATGCTCATATCATCAAAATCATATTTGTGTTTGATTTTGCTCTGCAAGCAACCTTATTGTACTCCTTAAACCAGTCGTTAATAACTAATCGTTTCACAATATGTAGTACTCACCATAAGGAATGTTTAAGGTAATTAAGACTGGATTTGAAGCTGTAGTTTTGAGGCTGTGACAGTACTACATAAGAGAGAAAGAAAGAAACTGATACAAATTGACTTGAAAACTCCTTATGCTTCCCAACCCCTCAACAGAGTTGCGCGTGCCACCCGGTTCACACCCCATGTGAAGGCCCCCATTCTGAGATTACACTCATGAGTCTTACAGATGGTCTTGATGTTATGGAATGCCTTAGTCATGTACCTCTGAAGCTCGTTATTCACCTTCTCTTCTTCCCACATGAAACCTTGAATGTTCTGGACCCACTCAAATTAGCCGACAGTCACACCACCAGAATTTGCATATATATATATATATATATGTGGGAGGATGATAACTCATTTTTTAGATAAAATCTCATCTGCTTCGATATCAGTAGGCTGTATTAATATAGACAGACATTTAATAAACTAAGGGCACAATTTCATATAGAAAATCTGTTTAATTAATAGAGATTGGTGTTTTATTCAAACCTTTTTATTTATTTATTTTTGTTCTAGGACAAATAGATGATAGTAAACTGTATCTTTATTGATTGATAAGGATGCCTTTATATAGGCATTACATCAAGTATCCCTGTGAATCAGGGATTCCCTATCTAATAAAGAATCTATACTACTAGCCTTATTAGGACAAGACACACCACGGAAGTTACGGAATTAACCTTCCTTGATCACTCCCCCTTGTGTCGCGTCCTCAATGGTGCATGAACTGTTGCCTCGTTAAAACCTTTGCCAGCAGACAAAAACCTCTTGGGCAAAAATAAAAGCATGGTCTAAGGGAAAAGAGTACAACGCACCAACTACAAGTATGTGAGACATGCATAACTAGACTCCCCCTGAAGTCTAGATGAGAACTCCCCCTGATAGTCAATCAGTCTTTGAGTTCGGATAAGCGACACATACCAATGCGCTTTACATGTTTCACAAATGTAGATTTAGGTAGAGACTTGTTGAATAGATCAGCTGCATTATCTTCTGAGCTGACTTGCTTCACTTGGATATTCAAAGTCTCTTGCTGCTGCTGATTGTAGAAGAACTTAGGCGAAATGTGTTTAGTATTGTCACCCTTGATGTATCACAACTTCATCTACTCAATGCATGCTGCATTATCTTCAAATATGCAAGTTGGTCCCATCGTAGTAGACTCAAGTCCACTAGACTCTCGAATGTGAGATATAACTGAGCGAAGCCAAACACACTCTTTGACTGCTTCATGTAGTGCAATGATCTTAGCATGGTTCGAGGAGGTAGCAACAAGGGTTTGTTTGGTTGATCTCCAAGATATCGCCGTATTCCCAATGGTAAAAACATAACCGGTTTGGGAACGTCCTTTGTGTGGATCTGACAAATATCCAGCATCAGCAAATCGTACCATCACATCATTTGGTGTATCTGAGTAGGAGGGGGTATCGCCAAAGCCGTATCGGGACCACGACTTAGCATCCTCGGGTCCGGATATGTTGGCGGATATGGCTGCAGGATGGCGGATGGCTGAACCGCGGCTTGTTGTGGCGAGGCAGGGTGCTGCTGAGCCAAAGCCAGTCTTGGCGGCTGACCGGTAGCGATCCGAGCCATGATTTGTGCTGTTGGATGCAAGAGATCGACTAGGTGTCGAATCCTGATGAGTGTATCGATAGTACAAGCCCATGTCAAGGGTTCCTTTGAGGTATCGAAAGATGTTCTTGATTCCAACACAATGACGTTGTGTTGGCGCAGAGCTAAATCTAGCTAACAAGTTCACTGAGAAAGCAATGTCTGGTCTAGTACACTGAGCTAGGTATAACAAAGCTCCAATTGCACTAAGATATGGATATTCAGCTCCCAAGACCTCTTCGTCATCTCCTTTCGGACGAAAGGGATCTTTGTTGATATCCAGACTTCTAATGACCATGGGAGTGCCTGTAGGATGCATAACTTTGTCCATGTTAAATCGCCTGAGCATCTATCGGACATATGTAGATTGGTGTACAAATATTCCACCACTTCGGTGCTCTAGTTCTAAGCCTAGGCAAAACCGAGTCCTTCCCAGATCTTTCATCTCGAATTCGGATTTCAAGTATTTTGCGGTCTCATTGATCTCATTTAGAGTTCCAATGATGTTCATATCTTCAACATAGACGGCTACAATGGCAAATCCTGAACTTGTTCTCTTTATGAACACACAATGGCACAACTCATCATTCTTGTATCATTTCCCAATCAAGTAATCACTTAACCGTGTGTACCACATCCTACCAGATTGTCGGAGTCCATATAGAGATCGTCTCAACCTGATAGCAAATGAACTTCGTGATTTTTGCTCACTTGACTTGGGTAACGAAAGTCCTTCTGGCACTTTCATGTACATCTCCGTATCTAGATCCCCATAAAGATACGCTGTTACAACATCCATAAGCTGCATATTGAGTCTCTCTGAGACTACCAAACTGATTTAAGTATCGGAATGTAATAGTATCCATGACAGGAGAATACGTCTCCTCATAATCAATTCCAGGGCGTTGAGAAAAACCTTGCGCCACGAGTCGAGCTTTATATCGCTGGACTTCACCATTCTCATTGCGCTTTCTGACAAAGACCCATTTATGTCCAACAGGCTTCACGTTCGGCGGTGTAGGCACAACCGGTCCGAATACTTGCATTTTCTTTAGAGAGTCTAGTTCAGCCTGGATTGCTTCTTCCCACTTCGGCCAATCCGCCCTACGTTGACACTCATCAACAGTGCGGGGTTCCATATCGTCGTCGTCAATGACTTCTTGAGCAACGGCGTAGGAGAATGTATCATCGATATACATGGAATTCCTTTCCATAAGATTGTGCATGCATAAGTAGTTTAGTGAGATTTCCTTGTTCTCCAACATCAACTGTGAGTCTGAGGCGTCCCCCAGATGATTCAGAGTTGATTCTTGGACATAGGTATAGTCGGAGACAATCTCGTGTGACGGTGTCACAGTATCGATGATGAACGGATCGCTTTGTGCCTGGACACATGCCCTCTTTCTAGGTACATTGTCCTTGGAACCGATTGGTCTCCCCCTCTTTCTAGGAGGATCCGAAGTCGACGTCGGCCCTCCACTTGGAGGTGCCGAGCCTAGGCTGCCGATGGCACCTAGGGCCCCGGGTCCGAGACCGGCGGCGCGTGCTCGCGCATGGCGAGGAATGTTGAGCCTTGCAGGTACATTCGCAGCAGGTATGGTTGATCTTGTCACTTTCGCAATATCAGTAAAGGAGTCGGGCATCGAATCCGCCACCTTTTGTAGTTCCAATATGCGTTGTATTTCGGTCTCACACTGAGACGTACGGGGATCATAATGAGACATAGTAGGAGAGAACCACGTCAATTCCTGACGTTCACTGGGGACGGATGCGGCCCCATCTCCCCCTAACAGCGGGAATGATGTCTCATTAAAGTGACAATCTGCAAATCTTGCAGTAAACAGATCACCTGTCATAGGCTCTATGTAGCGGACAATTGTTGATGCTTCATATCCAACATAAATAGCTAATCATCGTTGTGGACCCATCTTGGTACGCAGTGGAGGCGTGATAGGCACATATACGACACAACCAAAAGTACGCAGATGCGAAAGATCAAGCTCGTAACCAGTTACCAACTGGTACGCACTAAATGGTTGGCTGTCTGTGGGTCGTAGACGAAGAAGCATAGCTGCATGTAATATTGCATATCCCCATGCCGAAACCGGCAAGTTAATGGCCATGACAAGGGACCTAGCAACAAGCTGTAGTCTCTTAATAGCGACTTCTGCACGACCGTTCTGAGAATGAACGTGGGGCACGGGATGTTCAACTTCAATCCCAACTGACATGCAATAGTCATCAAAACACTTTGAGGTAAAGTCTCCAGCATTATCCAGTCTGATTGACTTAATCGGATTGTCCGGGTGGTGAGCACGAAGCTTAATGATCTGAGCTAGGAGTTTAGCAAATGCAGCATTCCTCGTGGACAACAACGCTACGTGTGACCAACGCGTTGACGCATCAACCAGAACCATGAAATATCTAAATGGTCCGCATTCTGGTGTTATAGGTCCACAAATATCACCTTGTATTCATTGTAGGAACGAAATATTCTGTTTATTATCAATAGCAAAAGATGGTCTTGCTTGAAGTTTTGCTAGTGAACAAGCTTTGCAAAACGAACGATGAGCATTAGACATCGCTACAGAAGCATGAGAAGCAGGAGGAGGCCGAACCTCTCCTTGGAGCCGAGAGGCGGCTATCGACGGCATGGCGGCCGAACCGAGGCCGAGGCGTCCTTTGTGCTTTTGTGATCTGAAAAACGGATGACCGTGGGAGCATTTTAGAATACGAATCATCAGATCTTGACCCGGATGACCGAGTCTCTCATGCCAAAGCTTGTAAGCATCTGAATCGCATAAGACAACAACATGAGATTCATTGGCTCTAATGGTTGTGAAATACATGCCATTTCGAACACGCTTACACTTCTCCACAATGCGAGTACGCAAATTCTCAGTGGAGGTGATCAACAGATATTCAGTTCCATTTTCAACATAAGTGCTGAGGTGATAGTCGTTGTCACACACATCCTTGAAAGCTAGCAAGGTTCTTGGCGCCTTAGGCGCATATAGGGCGTCCTCTACCGGAATTTCAGTGCCATTTGGCAATAAGAATTGAGCAGTTCCACGACCCTTAATTACTAGTCCAGTTCCTGTCATCGTAGATAACGATGATTCTCTTGGCGAAAAATCCGAAAACAATTGCCGATTCCTCAGAATCGTGTGAGTTGTTGCACAGTCCAACAAACACTCAATCTCGCCTTGATACATCTACAAAAACAATGTAAATTGAATCAATAGTCTACTTTAGACTTTGGCGAACACTTTAAAGTAAGTGTACTGAAGCAATATATCATCTCAAAATGAAGTGCATTAAGGCCAATAACATAGCCATGGCGTCTACATAACTTGAGAGAAAGAGATAAGCCTTATTTTAATCACCGAATACCAACATTGAGAGTTAACATAGCCTAGGTCAGAGATTGAGACCGGACACTGTCGTAGGTGGCGTGGCCGAGCCAAGGCCGAGACCAAGGCAAAGGCCGGGGCCAAGCCAAAGCTAAAGCTGTGGTAAGGCCGAAGCTACCCTGAGGCCGAGCCGAAGCAAGGCGAGTGGTGAGGGCCGGTTGGGCATTGAGGCAATACGATGCGACGGTTGAGCTAAATCCGAAGCATGGCGAGTCCAAAGACACATCGTTGCCGAGCCATTGATGCAAAAGTTGCATTTGTTCGATAGGCTATCGATGTTGGTTTCAAAAAACCAGATTCGGTGTTGAGCCAATCTTGGTGAGTGGCCATGGCGAGCGAGGCCTGGCGAGTCGCGGCCAAGCGGCTGAGTGGCCTGGGCGAGCGAGGCTTGGCGAGTCACGGCCAAGCGGCTGAGTGGCCTTGGCGAGCGAGGCCTGGCGAATCGTAGCCAAGTTGGCGAGTAGCCATGGTGAGCGAGGCCTGGCGGATCGCAGCCAAGTTGGCGAGTAGCCATGGCGAGCGAGGCCTGGCGGATCGCAGCCAAGTTGGCGAGTAGCCATGGCGAGCGAGGCCTGGCGGATCGCAGCCTTGGCTGCCGATAGGCTGGCCTAATGTGGAACGCGATTTCTCGCGAGTCTCTCATTTGTCTTTGTGATTTTATTTCGGATATGAGTTAACATCACCAGAATTGTGGTGAACTCAAAATAATTATGCCATTGTAATTTGGAAGCATTGAACCATTTATGCTTTCATAGGGATGTAAAAATCTCAAATCATTCATTGAATAAGAGAATTTTTATTGATGACAACTCAAAAGTACATCAAGGTTGTTCTAAATAGAACGACTTATCGAACAAAATCGTGATTTATTAACTATATTATGTCAAAATAACAATCAAAATCAAACTTGAACATGTATCTCATGACCTAAGTCAAATACTTATTCATAATCCGGAGTATCATACTCCTGAGTCCTACTTTTCTTGGTAGGTTGGAAGTCATCGATGGTGAAGTTGGTATCTTCCTCATCGTATTCTTCTTCCTCAAAATCTCCTACATTGTTTGTTTCTTGTTCTATGTATTGTTTGTGTTTCTTGTAAGCGGCTTGAATCTCTCTACTTGCTGTGCAATTGCGTTGAAGATGATTCATGGAGCCACATTTAAAGCAAGGCGCCGAAGCAGAGCTTGAGGTGTGGCCACCACGTCGAGGGCCGGAACCGGGCCGGTTCCCTCCTCTAGGAGCGGCGGCGCTGCCACCATCCCTTGTCCAAGAAAGCTATCGGCCACGGCCGGCGCCTCTTCTCCCTCCTCGTCCGCCACGTGTTGCTCTTGGCGTACGTGGTGGTGGTGCTTGACGTTCATGAGGTTGATGCTTTTGCTTAGAAGTTTTACCACAGGCTTGATGAGATTCCGCAATGAATTTCGGTCCTCGAGGCCTCTTATTGGTGGTAAGAATCAACTCATGGTACCTCTCCTTTCTTTGAAGCACATTCATCAAATCACTGAAGGTTTTGATAGTGCCTTTCTCACGGAGATCGCGGTACTGATGCGACAACATGGACGCAGATTCTGGGAACGTCGTGAAAGTCTTCTCCATCATATCGTCATCGGTCTTTTCGACCCCACAAAAGCTCAAATCAGATTGCAAGTTTAGCATAGTCTGATGATATTCCTGGACGGAATCAAAATCCAATAAGCGGATTTGCTCCCAATCGGACATGAGGTATGGGAGTTGTGCGTCATGCACATTGTCAAAGCGGTCCTTGAGGATATCCCATAGCTCTTTGGGATCGGTTTTCCTCAGGTATTGCTTCTTGAGCGTTGGATGGATATGGCGCCTGAGAAACAGCAGGGCTTGAGCTTTCTGTTCAGGAGAAGCATGCAAGTTTTCATCCTCAGGAGGGTTGATGGTGGAGGTAAATCTTTTACCAATGAAGGTGTTCTCTACGTCTGAGATCCACCTCTTGTATTCCTTGCCTTGGACATCCAAGATGTCAAATTCTGGACGCTGAGTGTCAGCCATCTACAGAACACAAACAGAGAGACGTTATTATATTTGAATATTAATCAAGTTTGATTGTTCTTTTAGAACAGTGCCAAGATATATCATGGTCACATAAATCGATGCTTAACGTGACTTCAAGTCACAATCGATATCTTCCCTTTGTTTCTTTTAAAAAGAATACGTTATGGTTCACAGTGATATCACAGTCACAAGCATAACGGTCGCCGATAACATCACAGTTACCCCAAAATACGTTGGTACTGGGGTGATTAAATCCCCGTATACCGTCCCGAGAAGAGATAGAATCGGGATGAAGAAGCAGGGACACGGAAAGGTCCCGGAAGAAAAACAAAACCCAACTATTGAAAATTCAGAAGCGGGAACGTTTATAAAATATTTACCTCTTCAAGTGAAGCTTGATCAAACGAAACTTGACTTTTGGGGAAGCTTGTTTTCTTCGATTCTTCTTGATTTCTTCTCAGCAACGAACTAGGCTTCAAAAGCCGCTTGCTTGGCTTGCGAGCAATCTTGAATCTTCGGGTATGCGTGCAAGTTATGGCACGCAAGGGGGGGGGGGTGCTGCTGAGAAAAGGCCGACGGTGCCGAAGGGAAGAATCGGCGGCCGACGGTAGGTTAGGGTTTCGAAAAAAAATTTCGGAATCAGGGTTTTTAGGGTTTTAGGGCTATTAGACGGGAGGCTAGAGCAACGTGCTGATAACGTGTTCTAGGAGAAATAGATGATAGTAAACTGTATCTTTATTGATTGATAAGGATGCCTTTATATAGGCATTACATCAAGTATCCCTGTGAATCAGGGATTCCCTATCTAATAAAGAATCTAGACTACTAGCCTTATTAGGACAAGACTCACCACAGAAGTTACGGAATTAACCTTCCTTGAACAATTTTATATTTTTTACGAAAAATATTTGTGTCCATACCAGTATGTATGTGTGCGTCAATACTCTCTCTTATTTGCATATCTTGGACAATGTTATCAACGATTTTAACCGTTTAAAAGTTGAATTAATCAACAAAGATCATCTCTGTAAAAATTCGGAATAAACCAAAATCGTTTGCTCATTCGATTGTATTCGATTGCATCAAACAAATGAACAGTTCTAGTGAAAGTTGAGAGTCTCATGATCAGCCGTCCATTTGTTTGATGCAATCGAATACAATCGAATGAGCAAACGATTTTGGTTTATTCCGAATTTTTACAGAGATGATCTTTGTTGATTAATTCAACTTTTGAACGGTTAAAATCGTTGATAACATTGCTTAAGATATGTAAATAAGAGAGAGTATTGACGCACACATACATACTGGTATGGACACAAGTATTTTCCATTTTTTGATATTAGGCCTAAATATCTGAGGACCGGCTTTGGTGACAGCCGTAGCCAGAATAGACGCCGTCCCTAAATCTTGGTTTTGGTGCCCAGAAACATAGAAACTCCAACCTAAACAAAGGTACTCTTTTCTCCTCATTTTTCGTTTTCCTTTTGATGAAAACAAGTTCGTTTTCCTTTTGATGAGAACCTCTGCGAATCTGATTCAGTTCTCTCTAAAGTTGCCCGCAGCCCCTGTTCATCTCTCTCTGTCGCTCTCAGTTGAAGCCACACTGCCCTGCCCCAAATCGGAATCAGGTAATTCATTTCTTCTCCGGATTTAAGTTTTGTTTCAAAATCAGGAGCATACTAAATGAAGAATGCTTAAAGTTTTAGTAGGTGTTTTGTTCATCTGTGTCTCTGTTAAGAGAACGAAGAAAAAGTGCTTGTGTTTCATTTCTTAATTTCTGATAACGGATAGAGGATTGGTTGATATATTTCTAGAAAATGAATGACTGGGGGAAATTTTGGGGATCCTTTTTCTTTGCTTTTAAAGATTTTCTTTATTTCAACTGCATTTAGAGGTATGTTCATGTATCAGAACACTAATTCGAACGGAACCCAGTTTTTTTTTTCTTCTTAATCTGTTTCCATTTGTGATGATTTGTTTCTAAGAAAATGTGGAACTCCCAAAGAAGGCGGGTGGATTTTTGTTGATTTTCATATGGCTTTTTCCTGATTTTATGATTAACCAGATATGTTTTGCATTTTTGTTTTGATTGGATCTGACTGACAAGCTTGCAAACTGAGAGGAAATAAATAGATTAATTAGTGAGAGTGAATAAGAGAGAGAGAAAGAAGGAATACAGAAACATGCAATTGTTTCAACCACTAGGGGGTTTAAAGCTGAGAGGTTTGAATAACAAATAATGTCATGTTTATTCAAAATAGGATCAAGCAAGGCCACTAAGAAGAGTGGTAACCCGAAACTACGAGTCTTCAGGAGGAGGCAGGAAGTATCATAATGTAACTCTTTTCCTCCTTAATTTCAGTCATCTTTTCTGAGCTAAGAACTCAGTGCGGCCAGTATTTTGAAGGAGACACTGCAGATTTTGTTGGCCGGTTATTCTATCCGCTCAGAAAAAGCGGCATGTAAAGCAACATAATAATGTGGTTCCATACATGGACTTGGTTGAAATCTTTCCACTGGCTGCCCAATTTTGGTTGAGGTTTCTGAGTGGGAAGCTTAAAGCTTAAGAATTTCTTAACTCGGCTATAATGCTGAGAAATTGTAATGCTTATAATATATATTTAAAGTGTACAAGTGCTACTTCTGCATATGCATCGCACAGTTCTCTAAACTTTAAAAGGAGCTACTGCACAAATGACAGGCATAATGAAGCCTTTCATAGTTTTCGAAGTTCTTGTCAGTTTAGTCCCAGTTACCAGGTATTAGCAGCCTATCTCAAATCCTGCGCTGCCGTCTTAGCAATAAATTCCGGAAAAGCACTTCATGGTTATGTTGTCAAGCATGGCGATCTTTCGTGCCTCTCTGTCTCTAAAGCACTGCTCAATATGTATGCGAAATGTGGTGCATTGGATGATTGCAAGACACTCTTTGGTCAAATGTGTTGCTCAGATTCTGTCATTTGGAACATTGTCTTATCTGGGTTTTCCGCATCTCAAAAGTACAATGGTGAGGTAATGAAGGTGTTTCATGACATGCATGCAGTTGGGATGGCTAAGCTGACTTCTGTTACCATTGCTATTGTTCTCCCTGTGTGTGCTCGCATTGGTGATTTAGATATGGGAAAGAGTGTACACGCGTATGTGATGAAGTCTGGATTAGAAACAGATGTTCTTGTGGGAAATGCTCTTATTTCTATGTATGCGAAATGTGGGCTTGTTTCTGATGATGCATATTCTGTGTTCGAGAATGTCGCTTACAAAGATGTTGTTACATGGAATGCAATGATTGCAGGGTTTTCTGAGAACAGATTGATAAAGAAGGCATATGAGTTGTTCAGTTGGATGATCAAAGAACCAGTGGACTTCAACTATGCTACTATTGCAACTATTCTGCCCATCTGTGCTTCTTTAGATAAAAATGCCTACTGGTCGGGGAGAGAGATTCATGGGTATGTTATGCGCCGGAATGAACTAGCAGGAGATGTTTATGTCTGCAATGCCTTAGTAAGTTTTTATTTACTCTGTGGACAAATAGAAAAAGCAGAATTGTTGTTCAACAAGATGAAATCAAGAGATTTGGTTTCATGGAATGCAATTATTGCAGGATATTCATCAAATGGTGAGTGGCTGAAAGCATTGGATTTGTTTCACAAACTAATATCTTTACAGACGATGGGGCCAGACTCTGTAACTATTCTCAGCATTCTTCCTGCGTGTGCACATTTAAAACTCCTGCACGTGGGGAGGAAGATCCATGGGTATGTTCTTCGACATCCTATGCTATACGAGTCTACAGCAGTTGGAAATGCCATTGTTAGTCTCTATGTGAAATCTGCTAAAATTGAAGATGCCTTTGAGACATTTTTGATGATGTCTAGGAGAGATTTGATATCGTGGAATACCATGCTAGTTGCCTTTTCAGGTATTGGCTATTCTACCAAATTTCTGAACTTGTTAAATTGGCTTCTTAAGGAAGGTATGATACCGGACCATATAACCATCTTGACCACAATTCAGTTTTGTTCTGCAGTATTGAGAGTAGAAAAGGTTAAAGAAACTCATAGCTATTCAATTAAGGCTGGATTTTTGTTGGATGATACTGAACCTAATATTGGAAATGCGCTACTTGATGCATACGCCAAATGCGGTAACATGGACTATGCATTCAAGATCTTTAAGAGTTTCTCGAAGGAAAAAAATTTAGAGGCAAATAATTCAATGATTTCAGCTTATATGAATTGTGGGTCTCATGATGATGCACAAATGGTATTCAACAGTATTTCTGAAACTGATCTCATCTCTTGGAATCTAATGATCCGAGCTTATGCTGAAAATGATTGTCCTACTGAAGCTATTAATCTGTTTTATGAGTTACAAGGCCAAGGAATGAAGCCGGATGCAATGACCATTATGAGCCTCCTTCCTGTATCTGCTCAAATATCCTCTGTTCACTTGCTGAGGCAGTGTCATGGATATGTGGTGAGAGCTTTTGTTCATGATGTTTACTTGACAGGAGCTCTATTAGATATGTATGCGAAATGCGGTTCCATATTATGTGCTTATAAGCTATTTCAGCTCAGCCTGCATAAGGATCTGGTTATGTATACAGCTATGATTGGAGGGTTTGCCATGCATGGTATGGGAGAAGAAGCACTCGGGGTTTTCTCTCATATGCTTGAGTTGGGTATAAAGCCTGATAATATTATTATTACTGCTGTTTTATCTGCTTGCAGTCATGCTGGCCTTGTGAATGAAGGGATGAAGACCTTTTATACAATAGAAGAGGTTTATGGGGTCAAACCAACCATGGAACAGTATGCTTGTGTAGTGGATCTCCTTGCAAGAGGTGGGCGCATTGATGAGGCATTATCTTTTGTGTCCAAGATGCCTATTGAAGCTAATGCCAACATATGGGGGACGTTGCTGGGTTCTTGTAGAACTCATCATATGGTGGACTTGGGCCGAGTTGTGGCAGATCATCTGTTTGAAATTGAAGTTGATAATATTGGGAACTACGTGGTGATGTCAAATTTATATGCATCAGAAGCTAGATGGGATGGGGTCATGGATGTAAGAAGGCTTATGAGGATTAGAGACTTCAAAAAGCCGGCTGGGTGCAGTTGGATAGAAGTGGAGAGGAGGACAAATCGTTTTATAGCAGGAGACTTGTCCCATCCACAGAGAAGTACTATTTACAGTACATTGTGTACATTGGACCAACAAATCAAAGAGCCAGTTTAATTAAGACATGACACTTCGAACACTTGAAACATTTTTGAATTCTAACCTTGTGTTTGCTTGGGAAACTGGGAAACTGGGAATAACACTGTGGACCCTTGTCTTCTGTGTATTGACCTCTTTGTTTTTTTGACATTGGCCTCAAATCCTGTTCGAGTTATTAGGTTCATCTTTCTGTGGAACTTAGAGGCTAATTGCCAGGTTGTGCACATCGTTCTGTATGGGTATCTGGTGTTTCTAATATGAAATTCAAACTTATGATATGTGCTCAAATTTTCTCAGTTTACTTTTTTACGGCAGATATGATTGTGTATTTCGTGGGTGCAAATATTGATTTTTTTTTGTCCTTTTCATGTTGGGTTGCGTGTTCTTCATGTGCTTGGTATTTGTTGCGTGTATATAGTGTGTGTGTGTACACTTGTGTGTGTGTTTATCATATATATGTGTGTACATATATATTTTATATGAAAATATTCTAAAGTGTTTTTGTGCTAGAGAAAAGAACAAGAAATTCTAGTTTAAGGTATTGATCTTTTTGTTTTCTTTAAGTTCCCGAATAAATATGTTCTACATGATCAGAGCACTTAATCCACACTGATCTTGAGGGATGGTTGAGATACATTTTGAAATGAATATATGGTGTAATTGTTTTCACATTAAGTTGGGGACAAAAATTCTTTTTGAACTCAAGTGATTGCCTATATTAGTATTTTTTTTGTTCCCTTTCTTCATTATTATTTCCCCTGATACTTGAACAGGTTGAAATCAACAGGACAAAGTCTATTTCTTCTTGAAAATCATTGGAAGTCCTTGTAAAGGTTAGATCTCACGCAACTAACAACAGTTTCTGTATGTACTAAACAGTTGAGTTGGAGTCGGTAGCAGCATGACTGAAAGCACGACTCCTAGAGAACCGAAATGGAAGAAAGTGGTTTATGGGGGGATGCAACCTGGTTTTGACGACAATCATTCAGATGAATCTTTTCTTGAAGAAATGGTCACTAATGCCAATGTTGTTAAAAGGGACTTGCTGAAAGTGATGCAGGATTCAGTTTCCATCTCCCAATATCTGTGCATTGTAGCTCTAACTGGGTTGGTTTGGACCTACACCCTCAGATTAAGTCTTAATGAAAATTCACTTTTACTTCTTGATGTCACCCTTCTTGGGTTGGGTTTTCTTATTCTCCTTTTAACTCAAGAAATGCTATCCCTCAATCTTCTCTTGCATTACCTCCTCAATGTTTCCTTTTTCACTTCCGGCCTGTATCTTTTGGCTCCTATCTATCAAACTCTTACAAGATCCATTAGCTCAGACTCCATTTTTGCAGTAACAGTTTCACTCCTTTTGCTCCATCTTTTCTTCCATGACTACTTCGGATCGACTGTAAGAACACTTGGTGCTCTAAACAGTCCGACATTGACAAGTTGCATTTCTTTAAATGCTTCTGTTGTAGCCTCAGTTTTTATTGCGTCCCGCCTTCCATCAACTCTGCTTGTTTTTGCAGTCATGCATTTCTCTTTGCAAGTTTTCCTTTTCGCGCCATTGGTTACTTACTGTATTAAGAAATATTCCTTCCGTTTGCACATGTGGTTTTCTTTTGCTCTGATGATTACCACCTTGGCCTTTGTTTATACGCTGCACTTGTTTCTTTTTGTAATGCTCTTAGGTTTGTTGATTATTGTTTCAGTTGTCTGTCCATACTGCCTCGTACAAATGCAGGAATACAAATTTGAGATCAATGGTCCGTGGGATGAGGCTAAGCTCTGTTTTGATATAATAGACTGAGAATTTTACCGTTTAACAGGTTGCTTTATTTGAAAATCTATGTAGAATGTCTTGCAAGTTTGATAGTATACAAGTGTAATCTTCCCTGTTTGTTGTACCTTATACCACCCAACATATTTAGTCACATTTAATTTGCTTATTCCGATATGGCTTTCTGTGTTGTTCTTCCTTATCTTGATGAGACATTTACATAAACAGGTACAGAAGGGAAGGTGAATCGTTCAAAATAAAGAAACTCGTTCGTAACTGATATTATATGAATTTTACTATGTTGATACATTTGAAATGTATTTGCTAAATTTAGAAACTTAGAGCATTTCTAACCGTTGTTGTATAAATTTTTCTATTATATAGGAGTAGAGTAAATCACAAAAACTCTAAAATAAGGGGAAAATGCTTATCTACCCGTATTTTAGAAAAGTTTTTCCACTAGTAAAAAAATGTTTGAGAAATTCTCACCAACCCAAAACTGACATATTATTGCAATTTTTATGTAATTTTTATCCACCCAAAACTAGCTCTCTCTCTCTCTCTCTCTCTCTCTCCTCTCTCTCTCGACGTCATACTTGGATTGAATTAGGAAAGTTCAATTTGGGTTTCGAGAACTCCAACTCCAATTTACCCGAATTTCGAAGCCAGTGCTTTCTGGGTGCTTGATGAAGCTTTCATTTGGGTTTTCATGGTGTGAGATCCGGTACTTTCTGGGTTTCATGGTGGTTACTAAGTTGACATATAATCTTCTCTAATACTCGTTTACATTCGCAGTCATTTAGAAGTAATGCAAAGGAGCTCAAATGAATTCTCACTTGTGTCTTTTTTCACATGAACATCGTGGCATAAATTTCTTTAAAGTATAGGACAAATTCAATTTTCTCTTATCGCATAAATTGTCAATTTGACATATGCTCAATATATACATCGAAACGTAACTCAAGTTCTTTAGAGTAACTCGATGGGGATTGTTATAAAAACTTTGGTAATCCCAGTTAGGCAGGTGCATTATGAATCCCAAAGGAACAGATATACCGATCCTTATCACTTTCATTATAGTACTACAGTTCTTCAGTACTATTGTGCTATATTAGTACCATTGTCCTTCAGTACTATTATTCTAGGGATAACATGGTGCGTTTCTTTGTCCACATTTCGTTGTGTTATGCCTATATTATGTCTTTGCACACAGTTCTTTGTGCCATGCCTATATTATATTGTTTTTCTTTATGCAATACTTTGCAAAGCTAGATATAGAAAATTGAATCATGTATATTATGAATAAAATTTGAATAATCTCAATTCCTTTAGAGAAATTTCAAAAATGAACGTGCCAACGATTACATTTAGTCTTATCCAATTTAGAGAGAGAAACTTTAAGACAAAAAGTCTAATTTAGGACCAAAAGTCGTATTTAGGCGTAATAGCCTTTATAAGGATATCTTGGAAATTTATAAGTAGACTAATCAACGTCTATTTTGGATTGAGCCAGATCCTTTGTGCTCTTTTAATAGCTGCAATGATGAGATGTGTCATTTTGACATATTCTTCCCATATGTTATGTCTTCAGTTGTAAATTCATTTTCGATGTTCTTGTTGTATATTGAAGATACTTTTTCAAAAAATCCACGTACTCATATGATTCTTCATACTTATTGAAAGTCGTAGCTAATTCTTTGCTAGCGTATGATGTACGTATCAATAATTCATTGAATTACAACAATGACAGAGTGTTTCACTGCACATGACATGTCCCCTATGTCATCTTTTAAATATTACATTGTTTCCACTTACTTTTGGATGATTATATGAATTTTACGTCCATGGTAATTACCCTTTGTTTTAGGGTCGTTGCATTATTTTGCCCAATTTGTTCAAGAATATATATTTTTCTAAGACATTACATCGTCATTGCCTTTTGATTTAGGGTTGTTTTATTTTTCAAAATGTGTTCCCGGAAATTTCTTTTTCTCATACCTTACATTGTCATTGCCCTTTGGTGTAGGGTTGTTGCATTACTTTGCATAATTTGTTCCAGGGAATTTTTTTTTCTTAGACCTTACATTGTCATTCAAGATATTGAAATTATTTATTTTGCTATTTACATAAAGCAATTTGCATAAATATACCATGCTCAAGCCTTAGTCGGCTTAATAGGGGAATTTGGTACTCAAATTCTTCAGAGGCCAATATGTCAAAACTAAACTGTGATGGTTAAACCATCTGTAAAATATCGGAAGAATAAAATATATTAGTTTCGCGGTCTATGACATTCACGACAACTAAAATAAACCAATATACTTTATGGTAAATCCGATGCTTCGTGAAATTTCATTATCACAATAAAATTTTGATTTTTCCATATTCATTGCATGTAAAGCTAATGAAATTTCATTATCATTGCTTTTTATATAATCAAGAAGATATCCATGATGAAATTTTTTTTCAAGAAATTAAAATTGGATCTCAAGACCAAAATTTGTAATGGTCATATTTTTCTTACTTCGTGAAAATACTTTTCCACATTATAGGTTTGTCACTTTTTCTTTATATTACGAAGCTCATGAAATTACATTATCAGAGCAGTGTTCAAAATAAGTAATATGTTAAATAAAACAATTATTTAACACTAATAAAATGAACATATAACGCTTCATGTTTCATATTTATATAAATACTAATGTAATCAATTTTAATAGAGCATTATATCATATAAATAACTGAAACAAAATATAATGAAAGCAGAGCGTCAATGTAAATATTACTTGTAAGTTTGCCAAATAAACTGCATATGAATCGATTGCTCGATCTCCGACTCCAAATTTGTCGTTGTATATTCATCGCCGCATCATTAAATTGATATGTCACATAAAAAAAATATTCATATGATTAGTCACTTTAATCATACATTTACCATATCAATTAAATAATTTCATATTTACCATTAAATTCATAAAACAGTAAATAGTCACAGTAAATAAGAATTACTATGCGGTAATTTTAAAATTACCTTCAAATTTTAACCCAAAAAGAAAATTCTGTTTTTTTTTTCGTGGGTCGGGTCGAGGGGAAACCGGGTCGGGTCGGGTTGAGTTGCAAACGGGTCGAACAAACTCTGCCGACGAAATATTTGTCGGTAGAACTTCTGGGAGGCAGCCTTTCCCGACGAGTTGTCGTCGGTAGAAGCGGGATCGGATCTTGGCTGTGCTGGCGATCGGATCGGGACTGCTGGACGAAGGGGGGACCGGATCGGGGCTGCTGGAGCGGCGTCGATGGATCGAAGGGAAGGGCTGATGTCGAGATGGGAGTGGCCGGGACCGGAGGATCGAGCCGATCGGAGTGGCGTCGAGGGGGGGGGGCTCCTGATCGAGGTCGAGCGGAGGGCCGGGACCGGAGGATCGAGCCGGTTCTGGGTCGGACGTTGGCCTGGGCAGGGAAAAGAGCCGGGCAGGCCTAGCGGCGGCGGCGGCGGGGGGGGGAGGGGCGGGCTGCTGCTGTGGCTAGGGTTTTTTTTTTTCAGTATAAAAATTTTTATTATTTTTTTTTCTTGGCTAAAAATCTCAGCGTTAGGCAAAGTGCTGATAACGTGTTGTAGGAAAATGGAATTGGTCTACTCATTTCATTGATAATCCCCTTTATATAGGGTGAGTATTACAACGGTAATAGGAAATACATTAATGACAATAATGACTACATAATTATCTATCGTCAGTTACATTGACGAAGGCACATAATACGTTTTTCCTTTAACATATCTACCCGTATTTTAGAAAAGTTTTTCCACTAGTAAAAAAATGTTTGAGAAATTCTCACCAACCCAAAACTGACATATTATTGCAATTTTTATGTAATTTTTATCCACCCAAAACTAGCTCTCTCTCTCTCTCTCTCTCTCCTCTCTCTCTCGACGTCATACTTGGATTGAATTAGGAAAGTTCAATTTGGGTTTCGAGAACTCCAACTCCAATTTACCCGAATTTCGAAGCCAGTGCTTTCTGGGTGCTTGATGAAGCTTTCATTTGGGTTTTCATGGTGTGAGATCCAGTACTTTCTGGGTTTCATGGTGGTTAGGATTTGGAGAATTTGAGGCTGAGATCTGTGGGTTTATAAGCAGGTGGGGATTGCTATAAAAAGCTAGGGATTAGGATGTTGTTGTTGGCTATGTTTAAACCTTGATTTCTCTCGGCTTTATGCAATAGACATTTAAGATTTAGAATAAAATTACTTTCAGTTTCATTATTTCAGTTCTTATTCTTTTGATTTCATCAGCTACAACCTTGTACTTCTTAAATTAATCAATGGTTATCAATTTTGTAAATTCCGTCCAAACGATCAATCAATATCAAAGGCTCTTTGGTACCATTTGCCTATATTAATGCACCGTTACCATATTACGATTATAAAAAGGCTAAACAAATCATATAATCAAGTTGAACAATAGAAAAAAAAAAATCATATGGTAACTGTCAACTAGTATCGGTTGATTAATTTAAGAAACACATGAGTGTAAGTGTAACTGATGAAATCAAAAAAATATAGACTGAAATAATAATTCAGTCAAAGTTTAAGTTTGTAAACTGAAATCAATTTTTCAGATTATAAAAATGGGTGTTGTTGCTACAATAAGAAGACAAAAACTGTGATTATATTGGTGGTCTATTGGAGACAGTAGGCTCCTATTAGAGGATAATAAAATTCTATTGTGGGACACTAGGCAGGAGCGGAGGTACCGGCACACCCAAGATTATGGCAGTATATGTATACATGTAAGGAATTTTGGAGAATTAAATATATTCTTGGCTTAATTAGATGATGACACCCCTCACATTTGTGCAACATGTATAAATTTCTATAATAAATTGATTAGATTTAACTATGAATTTCTCACTAGCTATCACAATACAAATATAATTTAATTTATGTGTAAATTTTTTAAAGAAAGTAGTTAATATATACTTTTAGTCTTAGTACAATTAGAGGACTATTTTCTCATTGACTATTTGATTACGTATACATTAAAAAAGAAATTGTTAAAAGTTTAACATGGACTCGATTAGTGACGACTATCGCGATATGTATGAGGTTTAAGATCTCCAATTTTGAAATAATTAAGTTAACATAGACTCAAAGTGACGACTATCACTATCATATTTCATATTTTTGTATAATTAAGTTTTTTAATCTATTTTATTCATTTTTATTTTTTAGCATTCATATATTCCCTCCGGCACTAGAGGTCTATTGGGAGATAGTATGGTCTTATTGAGATTGACAGACAATATGGTCTTATTAGGGTTCTATTAAGGGACAATGAATGTTAAGGGACAATTCTATTAGGGGTAGTAGATAGTCTATTGAGGGGGCAATGGGAGGGTCTTATTGGGGGTAGTACGGGTTTTTGTGAGGCAGCATGGGTCTATTAGGGGGTAATAGGGACCGTAGAGGTCCTATTACGGGGCAATAAGAGGGATTTATTAGGGAGTAATATGAGGTTTGTAGGGGTCAACGGTCAACAGATAAAAATCAAAGGTGAACAGTCAATCATCTATTACTCTAATAGAGGTCTATTTTAGATTTATTTAATTAAATAAGGGTATAATCGTCTTTTGTCTCCTTTTTGGGTTGATGAGAAATTTTTTCAATCTTATTTTGGTAGTGAGAACAAAACTTCCAAAATCTGGTCTAGTGATTATTGACCCTAAAATAAAAAGGGGGCTAAACTCCAACAGCTCTTCTATTTTATGATACAAAATTAAATATTTTCCTATATAATTTAATAAATTTATATAAGTATTATATATTTATTTGAGTCAAGCAATAATTTTTTTTTTTTTTTTTTTTATGAGAAGAGAGAGTGAATTCTAAAAGTTAAGCAATAAAGTTTAGAGATTTTTGAGAATTCTATAGATAATATACAAATTTTGAGAATTCTATAGATATAAAGATTCTCCATCTTTATTTTCCCACTTTTTGTATTATAGATACTAGCCTTCATGCTCGCGCGATGCACGTGCGGAAAGACCGCCCTCACGTGTGCATATATTGTTTCTTCCGCATGCTTTGTATATGTCGATGTCGCTTAATACTCAAACTGATTATGCGCTACACATTACTTAACACTTATACAAATGAAATATTATATGTTATATGTCTTTAACGATTAAATAACAAAAATATACAATCGTAATTCTCTTCTTGGTCTTTATATTAAAATTTATATACTAAGTAAAACCCATGTTACATTCTTAAATTACTTGTCTCTTTGCAACTTTTCTTCTTGTGAGGGTAGCTATCTCGTACCATTCCTACAAAACAAAAGAAGCCCTTAAAGGATGTATTAAAACATGTTCAATCAATTTTTTTAAATTTTTTTTGACATTTAGTCATTGAGATACCTGTGAAGAAGACGTATTAGAGTGAAGCAAAATTTCTTCAAATACGAAGTTCTTAGTAAACACACCATCTTCAGCAACCACTGAGCCTTTTTTAACCAAAATTTTTGTGGTTGACTCTGGTACTCCTCTAGACAATGCCACATATAACTGTCCATGACTGATAGGAGCACAAAGTGCTGCGATATTAATATATTTATATCCTCGTTTATGCTTTGTTTAGCCTTTATTTATCTAAGATCGAGTCATAATATAGATTAGTGTATATTTGGTAGAGTTTGGCTAAAATGTGCTTAAAAGATGGAAGTTTACTGAAAATTAACAAAGTGCTGAAGATCGAAGTCAGTATATGTTTCGTTGATTCTGTAAATCTTTCAAAGTACTTTTGATGAGTTTTTCTTCTCTTATGAGTAGTTCACACATATATGATCGAGCAATGGAAAGAGTTAGAAGAATTGGAGCTAACGAAGCTGTCAGAAATTGCTATGCAAATTCGGATTCAACAAGTTTCAGGTTTTTCCTGAACACATCACTCGACTTTCAGGAATTCCTCAAGGCAGCTCATTTGGAACTAGATAGTGAGCTTTATATGTATGGAAAGCCCTATGAGTCTAGTTTCAATAGGATTTAGAATCGCATCAATAGCTGCTCTGAGGAGGAAGTTATGCTCGATTGAAGACACAAATATCAAATCTGCCGAGAAGAAAAAAGATTTCAGCCTAGTCCCTGTTGATAGGCTGCAAATCTCCGGATGCCAACTTGCAGTCCCATTGGGACGCAGCGCGCGCAGCCTGATACCCGTGACGCCGAGACGTGTCCGACACGGGCACCTCATATCCGGGCCGTATACCAAGTTCAACAAGACGTATCCATCACGTGTCCGACGAGGCTCAACCTATATCAAGATGTATCGGATACGGGCATCTCGTATCCGATACTGGCACTCGCCAAGCAATTAGCCTCGCCAAGCAACTGGCACTCGCCAAACAATTAGCCTCGCTAGCGCCAACCCATCAAAGCACGCACACATGTTGCGCACGTATCCAGACGATGCCAAGATGATGCGCGCCAGCACCCCGAGAAGATGCATGCATGCTGAGAGGAGCAAGGAAACCTAGTAGAAGGAAAGAAGAAATCTTCGCCTGCAAGTTTCCTAAACCAACTCGGTTTAGGTTTTGCATTCCTTGTTGTGACTGGTGATGGAGCTATTATCCAAGCAACAAGTACCTGTAAAACAACTTCATACAAATAATACCCTCTTGTGTCATCGTTAGTATAGGACAAGTAGGGATCGTTCTATCCGAGGAAATCAAGGGCTTTCAATCACACAAAGTGTTGCACATAAGGGGGTTTGTCGATTTTTATGTCTAATTACCTACTGATTTTTACAAATTTAAATCCTAAATTATTATTTACAATTGATCAACATCTTCCACACAATCACAAAACACAAAACTCATTACACATGCAACGAAATTAAAACAAGTAATAGGGGCAGCAAGCAAATATCGAATTCAAGATCAACTAAGTTCCAATTTAATTAGAGCCTTCGCGGTATATCTAATTATTCAAAACATCACAAGTATTTAGAATTAACTTCGCGTATAATCCTAAACATGGTACTAATCGGTTTAACAACACTTCGCATAGAAATTAAACACAAATAGCACATAAGCACAATATGTCGAATTGGAACATGTTAGCAGGTATGGCGTCACTCATCCCACATCGACATGTAAATTTCCAGAATTACTCTAGCCCTTAGATAAATACACATTAAAACCAACTTCGCGTATGATCCAACATGTATTAAATCGGCAAGTGAATTCAACATCTAGACAACACTCATGGCCTTTCGAATGCATCTAGACACCTCCTTCGGTTGCACAAGAATTAAGGAAATAAACCTAATTAAATCAAGAAAACATGCAAAAGTCTACAGCCCATCATACTATATTCAATTAAATCACATGCATAATTCGGTAATTAAACACAAGAAAACCAAACAATATAACAAGAATTCGGAAATCCCACGAATAAATAACAAAACCAAAATCGGAACCAAGAATCCATACATAATTCATAGACAAATTAATGTATAAATACAAAGAAACAAAAGCCATCGAAAATTACAATCCAAGTGACAACCTTGTTGAAGAATTCGGCAAGTGGATTGGTGTTGATGATTGGAATGATTTTATGAAAGGTGGTGGAAGATGGTTCGGCTATGTTCTTGGTGAGGATTCTTGGAGAGAATTCGGCAGAGTTTCGACGAGTTTAAGTGAGGAAGAGAAGATGATTATTCTGAAATTATGTTGTGGTATTTATAGAGGCAAGGGAGGCAGCTAGGGTTTACAAAACCTAGTTTTTCTCAAACTTATCCTGTTGGCAGATTTGACCTTCGAGTAAAGATTAAGGAATATCTTTCTCTAGAAACTAGATATTGAGGTGATTCCAGTTGGGTTGGAAACTAGACTCCCGTAGCTTTCTATCAATATAAGACTCGAATTCTGATTCATTGTGAGCTGTCCGGGAGAGTCCGTGGAAGTTGAGAGACGTGCACAGGAATTTTCCCGAAATTAATTAGGATTGTTTTTCTTTCTCTTATTATCTGAATTCTTTTCTTCTAAACTCTTCTTGGCCTTATCTTGGACTTTAATCTTCTCATTAAGTTAGTATGGACATATCTTTAGGTCCATAATATCCGATCCATGCTTCAAAAGTCCAAAGGGAAGCTTTCCTTGTGCAACCGGGATAGTTGTTGTTTTCCCGGCAGAATGACCTTACTCCAGTAAATCCAGCATAACTTCCTCCTCAGAGCTCCGATTGATGTGATTCTAAGTCCCAGAGAAACTAGACACACATAGCTACCTCCATATAAAACAGTTTGATCAAATTCCTTATGAGTCGTCGGGAATGATTTTTCGAAGCTGGGATACAGTTCCAGGAAAATCCTGGAAGTCCCTGGATTGGTTTGCTCGGACTGCCAAGTTGCAGCCATCTTTTGGGTGACTTCCCGAACTCCGATTGATCTGAAATTTTAACACAACATTCCTCAGTATATGAATAATAAGCACACCAAATTTCATGAAATTCGGACAAGGATAGATCGCATTTTTACTCATCTCAGAATCACGAAAAAGACAACTTGCATTATTTTCCAGATTCCTCAAATTTAGTCATTTTTCGGATTCTTAACCAACTTTTTGCCAAACTCTACCAAATTAACACTAAACTATATTATGACTCTATCTTAGAAAAATAAGGGTTAAACAAAGCATAAATGAGGGTCAAAACATATAATATCGTCGCACATTGTGCTCCTATCAACTACCCCACACTTATCCTTTGCTAGTCCCTTAGCAAAACAAAAACAAAAAGACTCAACTACTACCCCTAAATAACTGTCTCAGGATCTTTAAACACATAGCTTTCAAGTTAAGCATTCAATGTAAGCACATAAATCCCAAGCGTCATAGACATGTATCATAGCATGAACAAGTAAGAAACGAAAATAGCAAGCAATGACATGTTATGTTGATTTCATCCTCCTCACTAGGCATACTCTCTTCTTTTCACTCATGATATGACAATTCACTCAAAGTATATGCAAGAGAACAGATTGTAAGGCAACAAATAGCTCGCATATTTCATCAGATAAAAGCACTTTGTGAATTAATCTTTCAGGAAAAACTTCATGTAACAATTATGTGCACAAATGAACCAAAGCCATATGCTCACTCTTGACAAAAATCTCCACAAATCAAAGTTTACCTATTTTAAGAATCATGAAAAGATCAACATAAATGTGATAATGGGGATTGGCATAAGGCATTCATATTTAGGATAGTGGTGATAAAATGTCACCAAGACTTGGCAAAATTCAATAAATCCTTTTGTCATCACTCCAAAGAGCCAAATTTTATCTTGTTGGGCCCAAACTTCATTCTTTTCTTCCCCATAACATAGTGAATATGAACAAAGGTCAAGTATAACAATGTTAGACCTTCAAATAATCATACAACTCCAAATTCAGCACAAGAACTCATCCAATTTTTTTTTTTTTGGTTGCCGAAATCTCAAATTTTTTCTTATTTTCGGCTCAAATTTTCTTTTCATTTTTATGTCCGAAATTTCTTCTTTTTCTTTTAATTTCGGCAACACATCTCTTTTCATGCAATTGGATAAGTTTTACCCCACACTTACTTCCCAACATCACTTCAAATAACAAATTCCAATTAAACTTTACCAAGTCTTGACAACAATGATTAGGATAAACTGTTCTAAGCTCAAGGAATGTGTATCATGGTGATGAAATAAAATGGCTCAATGTTGGCTCAATGGGGTTAAAACTAAGGAGTCCCACGATGGGCACAAATTAGGCATAAGCTTTATTTGGCATTGGTGGTAATCCTAACATGATCTTTTCAATCCTTTTCAAAATCAAGGCATTTCATGAATAATAGTCTTAAAAATTGTCAAGAGTGAGTTCTAGCATTCTAGAGTTCATTAAAAGCTATGGCACATAGTCATTGAATATTCAAAGAATGATGAAGTTTTGAAAAATTCTGCCCAATTTTTTTATCACTCATGAAGAAAGTATTTGGCATCAAAGCTCACACAGGTTATTATGGAACAAAATCAACACAAATATGCATGCTTATTACACAAATAAGTCCAAGTCTCAAATGTTTATACCAATCACAAAGTCCATGAAACTCACAATTATTTTTCAAGATTATGCAAAACCATTATCTATGCATTCAAAGATATATTCATCATAGACTATTTAGGGGCACCTAAGACTCAAAAACAAACAAAAACAAACAAAAGCAACAAATTTTTTTTAATTTTTCTGATTTTCTGATTTTGTATTTTCTTTTCTTTTTTATGACTCAAAACAAAGACAAAAACAAAACAAAACAAAAAACATGTGAAACATATATTCCCTACCCCACACTTGGAAAATTACATTGTCCTCAATGTACACAAAAATTATGTAGTAATTTCTAAGCATTTGATAAATCACACAAGTTCCACATTTATACAATTCAACCAAAAAGAGTTTAGAGTTTAGAAATTCAAACTCTCGTAGACGGCTCCTTCACAATTTTGGTTGAAATGGGTTGCCTCCCATACAGCGCTTAATGTTTATAGTCTACTCAGCCTAGACTCTTCACTTCTTAATCAAGTTGTGGGCGACGCCTTTTGGAGTGCGCACTCCAAATTCGTGCCTCCTTACAATGGTTATCATAACTCGATGCATGATTACTCCACTCTTCAACTGCATCGCATCAAGATAAAGAAATTTAGAACAGTGGAGATGAGAATTCAAAGAATAAGTTAGTAGTGAGTTAGTGAATTAGCTAAAGTTAGAAGTTAGTGTATAAATATACAATAATTAGCTAAGTAGAATTTAATTGTAAATCAAGAACAAAAGTTGAGAGTGGTGGAACTCGTTTCTTGCAACACTTGTCGTCCTTCCCAAGTCAATGAGAGGTTCAATCAACTGTTTACAATGTAATTCTTCACCTCTTCCTTATGATCTGCAACTAACAATTAAACTCTACAAGAATCATGAGAATCAATATGTATAGGTTAGAAAGAATGAGTTAGAATGAGTTAGAGTATAGGTTAGAAATAAGTTAGAAGTAATGTAAAATTTTCAAACTATAAATGTATCATACGAATTCTCTATAAGTATATATTCCACACGATTTATGCAAGTATAAGTTTCATAAAAATTTACAAGTATCACACAATGGATCGGTCCTAGTCTTCCAAGAGTGTCGAAAATAGTATGAGATTGCCGAACCTAGAGTCTATTTCTTTTATTCACACAACTTTAAAATTCGAGATACGTGGAGCAGAGGAGATAACAGTGCAATGGACTGATGCAGCCCAATGTAGTATCATGCTTATTCCGATATACCTCAAAAATTAAAGACGAATTTTGTTTTGAAGAAAATAGATTCACATATGTTCAAGTTATCTTCTAGCGTCTAAAGTGAGGTGATGCTTCGGCACAAGCTGTTGTCTAGGGTCGAGCGTATTTTACTTTTCAAAGGCGGTGTCGTTAAGATTCACGGAGAGCGAACTCCCTTTAGGAACCAGGCAGGTCTCGTTGTTGGACACCACGGAGGACAAGTCCCCTATTGACTCACTCACCGAGAATGAACATCAGTCTGTGGGCCTTGAGAACCAGTTTTACAAACCTGAGAACCAATCAATGAAAATAACTTGCCCCATACTTTGTAAAATAAACTCGGGTCCCTAGCGGTCTACAAGTGTTGATTAAAACCGCCCTCAACCTCATAAAAACAATAACTTTGCCAGAATGTCGCTTGTATGCGAGGGGGGGAAGTATCCCACGTTTCCCAGTCTACATAAAACTGATCCAACAAAGCATCATTCGTATGAAGGGTTTTGGTTATGATCAACAAAAGAGGCTTCACCTACATGTTACACTTTAGAAACTACAATAAATTTAAGCATACATAAAACTATCAACTTCCTAGAAATTATCTAAGTGTTACAAACATTCACAAATATACATCACATAATTCGGCAATTAGTCAAAAAAAAAAAAAAATTACTGTTCATGACATTATTACGATTTTACTGTTCACCGTCACTATTCACGATCACTGTTCACAGAAGAAAAAAAATTTTCAAGAGATCATACAATGACACACGAAATTTACAAAGTTACAAAGTAACACTTCATGAATCAAAACATTATAATTTCCCCGGCAACGGCGCCAAAAATTGATGGAGCTATTATCCAAGCACAAAGTACCTGTAAAACAACTTCATACAAATAATACCCTCTTGTGTCATCGTTAGTATAGGACAAGTAGGGATCGTTCTATCCGGGGAAATCAAGGGCTTTCAATCACACAAAGTGTTGCACATAAGGGGGTTTGTCGATTTTTATGTCTAATTACCTACTGATTTTTACAAATTTAAATCCTAAATTATTATTTACAATTGATCAACATCTTCCACACAATCACAAAACACAAAACTCATTACACATGCAACGAAATTAAAACAAGTAATAGGGGCAGCAAGCAAATATCGAATTCAAGATCAACTAAGTTCCAATTTAATTAGAGCCTTCGCGGTATATCTAATTATTCAAAACATCACAAGTATTTAGAATTAACTTCGCGTATAATCCTAAACATGGTACTAATCGGTTTAACAACACTTCGCGTAGAAATTAAACACAAATAGCACATAAGCACAATATGTCGAATTGGAACATGTTAGCAGGTATGGCGTCACTCATCCCACATCGACATGTAAATTTCCAGAATTACTCTAGCCCTTAGATAAATACACATTAAAACCAACTTCGCGTATGATCCAACATGTATTAAATCGGCAAGTGAATTCAACATCTAGACAACACTCATGGCCTTTCGAATGCATCTAGACACCTCCTTCGGTTGCACACGAATTAAGGAAATAAACCTAATTAAATCAAGAAAACATGCAAAAGTCTACTGCCCATGATACTATATTCAATTAAATCACATGCATAATTCGGTAATTAAACACAAGAAAACCAAACAATATAACAAGAATTCGGAAATCCCAGGAATAAATAACAAAACCAAAATCGGAACCAAGAATCCATACATAATTCATAGACAAATTAATGTATAAATACAAAGAAACAAAAGCCATCGAAAATTACAATCCAAGTGACAACCTTGTTGAAGAATTCGGCAAGTGGATTGGTGTTGATGATTGGAATGATTTTATGAAAGGTGGTGGAAGATGGTTCGGCTATGTTCTTGGTGAGGATTCTTGGAGAGAATTCGGCAGAGTTTCGACGAGTTTAAGTGAGGAAGAGAAGATGATTATTCTGAAATTATGTTGTGGTATTTATAGAGGCAAGGGAGGCAGCTAGGGTTTACAAAACCTAGTTTTTCTCAAACTTATCCTGCTGGCAGATTTGACCTTCGAGTGAAGATTATGGAATATTTTTCTCTAGAAAATAGATATTGAGGTGATTCTAGTTGGGTTGAAAACTAGACTCCCATAGCTTTCTATCCATATAAAGCTCGAATTCGGATTCATTGTGAGCTGTCCGGGAGGGTCCGTGGAAGTTGAGAGACGTGCACAGGAATTTTCCCGAAATTAATTAGGATTCTTTTTCTTTCTCTTATTATCTGAATTCTTTTCTTCTAAACTCTTCTTGGCCTTATCTTGGACTTTAATCTTCTCATTAAGTTAGTATGGACATATCTTTAGGTCCATAATATCCGATCCATGCTTCAAAAGTCCAAAGGGAAGCTTTCCTTGTGCAACCGGGATAGTTGTTGTTTTCCCGGCAGAATGACCTTACTCCATTAAATCCGGCATAACTTCCTCGTCAGAGCTCCGATTGATGCGATTCTAAGTCCCAGAGAAACTAGACACACGTAGCTACCTCCATATAAAACAGTTTTATCAAATTCCTTATGAGTCGTCGAGAATGATTTTTCGAAGCTGGGATACAGTTCCAGGAAAATCCTGGAAGTCCCTGGATTGGTTTGCTCGGGCTGCCAAGTTGCAGCTATCTTTTGGATGACTACCCGAACTCCGATTGATCTGAAATTGTAATACAACATTCCTCAGTATATGAATAATAAGCATACCAAATTTCATTAAATTCGGACAAGGATAGATCGCATTTTTACTCATCTCAGAATCACGAAAAAGACAACTTGCATTATTTTCCAGATTCCTCAAATTTAGTCATTTTTCGGATTCTTAACCAACTTTTTGCCAAACTCTACCAAATTAACACTAAACTATATTATGACTCTATCTTAGAAAAATAAGGGTTAAACAAAGCATAAATGAGGGTAAAAGCATATAATATCGTCGCACATTGTGCTCCTATCAACTGGTTTCTCTTAGGGTTTCTGCCGATTCTTCTCCTATATATAGAGGCTTAATTCCCACAGAAAAATCATCTCATCTCAAGCACAAGTACTAGCCTAAAGCTCTACCAAGTCTCGCAAGCACCAAACACCCAAATATTTAGCCATAAACCCAGTACCACCATATCCCACAATCCGTGCCATCTTCCAACTTTCTGCCGAGCATCTTGTCACTATCACTTGAAGAGTCTTCAAGGTTCTTAAAAGTGTGATCCACTCCCTCTATAGCTCTTGTATTTATATTAGTTTGTGTGACTTGTATGAATTTATTTCGCTACTTGGTTTTCATTGAAACTTTGTTTGAACTCGGTTTGATGTTTGTAATATAGTTTTCATGTTTTTAACTTGTAATTTTCGTGTGTTGGATAATTAGGACAGTAGGTATATGATACATGTTTAAGAACTTAATTCGATTAGTAATCTAAGGTTAGAGCATTAAATCGACACACTAGTTTTGTTTAAAGCATTTGTTGTTTAAAGCATGTAATTCTAAGTGCTAGGTTTCATAAGCTAGAGTAATTTGATTGAGTCATACTCGTAGTTTTCTTAAATCACTTTTCTCGCCTAGAGTTAATAACCTTAGAACTTGCAAGATAATAAGAAGATTGACAACCTTATTTGTTTGCTTGTCTTCGATTTGTGATTCATGTGCTTAAATGTTAAACGTGTAAAACCGGTTAGCATAACGTTAGGATTATACTCGTAGTTAATCTTAAGAACTTAAGTAATCAAACGGTTAGATGACCTCGTAGGCTCTAATTGGGATCGAAATTGATTAACTCTAAATAGCATCAATACTTGTTCCTTACTCTCTTGCATGCATGTCTATTTGTTAAAGAGTCTTGTGTGCTAAATGCTATGTGAAAGATGATGATCACTTGTACATATTAGAATTATGATTTATTTTTGTGTCTTAGGTCTAGGGAAGCCCTATGGCTGCCGATCCCATTCTCTCCCCCAAATTGACGATTTCATGTGTATAAATGTAAATATTTTCTAACATTCTTATGTTTCAGGTACTCTTAATCCCCGGCTAGAACGATTCCTACTTGCTTATACTACTAACGATGTATGGTTTATCATTGCTTGGCCATCGATTAGTCTATGTGTCCAAGAGGAACCGACTTGCAACACTTCAAAATGAAGGCTTTTCCGTTCTCATTGGAAGATCAAGCAAAAGAGTGGTTGTTTGAAGTCCCTAGCAGTCGAATAAATTCATGGAATACTATGGTGGATGAGTTTCTACTCAAGTACTTTCTCACTTCGCGAATCACGGATTTGAGAAAGCAAATTACAAGTGTGAGGAAAGCCGGAGATGAAACTTTCTTCAACTACTATAAGAGGTTCAAGTCCCTCGTCTCTTTGTGTCCATCACATGGTATTAGTGATGGACTCTTGTTACAATAGTTCTATGAGGGCTTGCGCTTAATGGAGAGAGAGTTTATTGATTCGGCCGCGGGAGGTAGTTTCTTGGAGTTGGATGCTACACCGGCAAGAAATTTGTTGGAAGTTCGAGCTTTGAACAACCAACAATTTGCATTGGCACGCGACAATGTCGTGAGGAGCGAAAAGGTACATGAGACGTCCTCGAGTTCAAAGTTGGAGGAAAATGTTGACAAACTTGCCGATTTAGTGAGTAGCATGATGAAGGGAAAATGTGCCTTAGTTTGTGGCGTGTGCACCGAGAACCATGACACAGAGCAATGCCCTCAACTTGGATCAAGTGAGGGAGTAGAGGAGTGTAACGCCATTGGCTTTCAAGGAGGCCAAAGGTATGGAAACTTCAATCCAAGGTTCAACGATTATCCAAACTTTAGGTGGGCAAACAATGATAATGTGCTTAGGGTACCTATGCAACCGAGTGGCTATCAACCTAGAGCACAAGGAGGATTTGTGCCAAGACCTAGCTATGTGCCGAACCAAGGAGGGCAGCCGAGTCAAGCACCCTTTCAACCGAGCCAAGCTATGCAGCCGAGCCATGTTCCAATGCAACCGAACCAAGTGCAAGGAGGATCGAGTAATCCTAACTATGATGCTTTGATTCAATCTCTTTCGAGTGCTACTCAAGCGTTGCTTACAGGGCAACAAAATCACTCAAAAGACATAGGTGAGCTAAAGACTCAAATGGGGCAAGTCGTGGACTTCATGGGAAGATTTACCGAGCAAGGGAAGTTGCCTAGCAATACAATTCCTAATCCGAGGAATGAGCAAGCAAACGTGATTAAAACTCGAAGTGGAAGGGATTTGTTACCTCCGAAGAGTCCAAAGAAGTCGAGTATGCCACTCGACGTAATTGTAGAAGAAAAGCAAGTTGCCGGCAGCCTACCTATTGCCGAGAGCCACTGCCGAGTAGCCCTTGCTACAGCCGGCCAAGAGAGGAGCAACCGAGAGGGCTGCCAAGGGCAGTGAGGCCGAGAGAAAGGCTACTGCCGATGCTTTGAGAAAGAACGTTAACGAGCTTGAAAAGGATCCCGCGACTTTAAAGAAGGAGTGTGTGCCAAGCCAAGCAAGCAAGGGAGGGGTGCTGAACTCAAGCATTCCCTTCCCTTCGCACTTTGCAAGATCGAAGAAGGATAAGTCTGACGAGGAAGTGTTGGAGATATTCCGGAAAGTGCAAGTCAACATCCCTTTGTTGGAATGCATTAAGCAAGTACCTAAGTATGCCAAGTTTCTTACAGAGTTGTGTACGGCAAGGAGACATACGAGAGAGACTTGTGTGGTGACAATGAGCGAAAATGTGTCGGCCGTTATTCAAAGGAAGTTGCCACCAAAGATGAAGGATCCGGAAAACTTCAATGTTCCTTGTGTGATAGGAAATACTCGATTTGATGATGTGATGTTGGATTTGGGAGCATCGATCAATGTCATGCCTCTCAATGTTTATCAAACGTTGAGCATAGGACCTCTCAAGAAAGATAATGTCATCATACAACTTGTAGATCGTTCAAGCAAGTATCCGGAGGGCTATGTTGATGATGTGCTTGTGCAAGTGAACCAATTGATCTTTCCAGCTGATTTCTATGTAGTAGAGATGGAAGTCTCACCGGTCAATAGCACTCAATTGCTATTGGGCCGACCCTTCATGCGAAAGGCAAGGACTAAGATCGATGTGGCCGAGGGCAATTTGACAATGGAGTTTGATGGTGAGGTTATAAAGTTCAATGTATTTGATGCCATGAAATATCCTATTGCCGATTTGAACGAGTGCCAAGCTAGTGACGTTTTGGAGGAGGTGGAGCAAGTTATGTCGACCTCTCTTGATGCAGAGTAACTAGCGACGGAGCAAGGGGTCGGATTTGACAAGATGGGAGAGCGAACGAGTGAAGAAGAGCCGAGCCTAAGGGAGGTGGCTGCCGAACTTGAGGCAGTTCCTCTATCAAAGTATGGTTCGTTCTTGTCAATTCCAAGTGCCACAAACAAATTTCGTCCAAGTGTGGAAGAGGCCCCAAAGCTAGAACTAAAAGAGCTCCCTAGTCACTTGAAATATGTTTATCTTGGAGAAGAGGACACTTTACCGGCAATTGTGTTTTCATCGCTTAGTAAGAAGCAAGAAGAAGAATTGATTTGTGTGCTTAAGAAGTATAAGACTGCCATAGGTTGGACCTTGGCGGATATCAAGGAAATAAGCCCTACCACATGTGTTCATCGAATATTACTTGAAGAAGGAGCGAAGCCAACAAGGGAAGGCCAACGTGTATTGCATCCTCCAATGATGAAGGTTGTAAAAGACGAGATCATTAAACTCTTAGATTGTGGCGTCATCTACCCTACTTCGGATAGCAAGTGGATCTCACTCGTGCAAGTAGTACCTAAGAAGAGTGGTGTAACGGTTGTGAAGAATGAGAAGAATGAACTTGTACCGCTAAGGTTAGTAACGAGGAAGGATCACATGCCTTTGCCATTCATGGATCAAATACTTGAGAGGTTGGTCTGCTATAGCTATTATTGCTTTCTTGATGGCTATAATGGATACAATCAAATCGCCATACACCCGGATGATCAAGAGAAGACTACTTTCACATGCCCATTTTACAGCTTTCCTTATAGGAGGATGTCATTCGGCCTATGTAATGCACCCGGTACATTTCAACGATGTATGTACAACATCTTCTCCGACTTTATTGAAAGTAAGATTGAGGTCTTCATGGATGACTTTAGCGTATATGGATGCGACTTTGACCCATGTTTGGAGAACTTAGATGAGATACTTGAGCGGTGTGTAAAGACTAACACTACCAGGAAAAAAACCTTAGGCGACGAAATAAAAAAAAATTCCTCGCCTAAGAATTCTTAGGAGACGAAAAAAATTTCCTCGCTTAAGAAAATATTTTCGTCGCCTAAGAACATTCTTAGGCGACGAAACAAAACTTTCGTCGTCTAAGAAAAAAAACTACCGACGAAAAAAAATTTCGTCGTCTATATATTTTCTTACACCACAAAAAAAAAAATTTCGTCGCCTAAGATCTTTACTTAGGAGACGAAACTTTTTTTTCGTCGCCTAAGATACATACTTAGGCGACGAAACTAATATTTCCTCGCCTAAGTGTAAAGCTTAGGCGAAGAAAAAAAAGTTTCGTCGTCTAAGAAAAAAAATTACCGACGAAAAAAAAATTCGTTGCCTAAGACCATTACTTAGGAGACGAAAATTTGAATTTCATCGCCTAAGTAAAGATCTTAGGCGACGAATTTTTTTTTTCGTGGTCTAAGAAAATACATAGATGACGAATTTTTTTTCGTCGGTAGTTTTTTTCTTAGACGACAAAACTTTTTTTTCGTCACCTAAGCTTTACACTTAGGCGAGGAAATATTAGTTTCGTCGCCTAAGTAAATCCAGACTATATATACTGCACTCGTTTTCCAGATCGGGAAAAGAGGAAAAAATCTGAAAATTTTTCCTCCCCTCAAATTTTTCCACCGATTTTCATTTTTGGATGTGAAAAGCTTCAAATCGGGTCTTCCTAAACCTTCTCCACTACTACCCATCGATTTTTAACTTAGTATGATCTCTTTGTTCATCTTTTTCAACAATAATTTCAATTTTTTCCATTAAAATATTTCATTTTTACGGTAGAGAATTATATAAATATATATTGTTGTGTGTGTACGTATATATATATATATATATATATATATATATATATATATATATATATATTGTGAGGTGATAGTATATTGCTTTTGTTGATCCATACATATATACTCAATTAAATTGTTGGTTTTTGTGAAATTATTGAATTGTATATATTAATTATTTATTTTAATAATGCTTTAATTAATTTAATTAATAATTATAATTATTTTACGAAAATCATTGTTATATGATTTATAATTAGCGGTGAATAAAAGAATAAATCATTCTTTTATTCACTGATGTACATGAATTTATATATATCCTTAGAAATCCCGTTCGAGAATCATGGAGAGATTCTTGAATTGTCCCATTTTTAGACAGTTTGGGGGCAGAGGACATTGTTTCACAGTTTGTATAGGTCTTGTGTATTCGTTTGCGGTCGTGGGTATATATTTCGACGGGGTCTCCCATCACTATTCTTCGAGTGCATACTAGGTGTATAGATATTCGTGCACTTGAGGAACTGTGGGGAGATGCTGCCGAAATTTTCCCACGACTGAAAACGAATACACAAGATCTACAAACTGTGAAACAAAGTCTTGTGCTCCTGAATGGGATTAGGACCCTAATCGGAGGCATAAGGTCGAGAAAAAACATGCATATAAATTGTTTATTTGTTAATTTGTGATTATTTATTGTTTGTCTTATATTAATTAATATATATAACAGGTGATCGATGGATAAAGACAGGAGTTGGATGCAGTACCCAGGACAGAGCGAAGAATACCATGAAGGAGTAGGAAGTTTTATAAATTTTGTACGTGAACATGGTGGAGGAAAGAAAACACACAGGTGTCCCTGCTTAAGTTGTAGGAATACTAAGTGCAAGACGATCGGCCGAATCTACGATCACCTGTGTAACAGAGGTATTATGCAGAATTATACAACATGGAGTAAACACGGTGAAGCAGTAGATTATGAACCTACGGTTGCCGAAATCCAAGCTGGATACCATGATCGAACAACTAGTGGTGGTTTCGAGCCTTATAAAGACCCGACTATGAACATTCTACATGATATATTTCCTACATTTGCTCCAGTAAGCGAGGAAGAGGAATTCCAAGTGGCAGTTTTTGAGGATGGCACAATTCCTCTTGTTGACAGTGCTAATTATGATAAGTATACGAGACTCCTTACTCAAGTGCAGATCCCATTATTCGAGGGTAGTCCTCACACTGTTTTAGGGACCATCATCTCACAGATGCAGTTGAAAGTCAAGAGTAGGTGGACAAATGACTCTTTTGATTGTCTGCTAAACCAGTGTAAGGAAACTCTTCCACAACCTAACTATCTACTTGATAGTTTTTTCTGCTAGAATCCGGGAGGACTCACAGAAGCACAATAATAAAGCTATAAATAGACACGGGCGAGTTTAGTGGTTCACCGTGCCATCGGAGGGCACGGCTACGTCCACTTGGAATATAGTATGATCGGCCAATAAACCATCAGGTGGTTACATGCCAAGAGTAGCAAGTATCCAAGATCCTATATCTAAGGGGGAAGCCTTCTATTTATAAGGAAGGAAGGCTCCCTCTTTTACAATGTTTCCAATGTGGGATGCAAACCCACTTTTCCTACTCTGGAGGCTACTTCAGGTGCCCGATGGCACGCCTTCCGGGTGCGGCATCGGTGATGTGGAACAATGGAGATGTAGTCGGGGTGCTGGTCTATCCGAGGTGTGCCGGAAGTAGGGCATATCAGGCCGGTTGCACAGTCCACGAGGTCGTCGAACATGCTTGCCGGTGCACCATATATACCTCCAACAAGTCCCCCAAGTTCCCGAGTAAGAGTGCAATCTTACTTGGGGAATTAATCATCATGTGCCGCCAAGCGTAGGTGGTGACCAAGTACGTCCCTACTACCACCAGTCCCCCAAGTCCCTAAGTGAGATTGGACTCTTACCGGGCGTTCGAATGCCGAGTCCCACCCCTCCGCTCGAGTGTTACTGATGTGTTCCCAGTAATAGTCCCCCAAGTCCGTGTTGGAGATTTGACTTGGCCGGGAGTGATGTTTCCTTGCTAGTGACCTCCGTGTTTAGTCTTGCTTGGGGGTGTACTGAGGTGCCCGGTTCTGATCCGCACTGTCTGTGCTGTATTTCACAGAGGCAAGCTGATTGGATCATCGGGTTCCGGAACGGCGGTGTGATACGACCCGAATCTGGAATTAACTTTTTACGGTGTTACGAGTACTTTTACTCCTCGAGAATTGTTACGATTCGGAAAATTCAAAAGGTTGACTTTTAAATAAGTTGACCTGACCGAGGATTTTATTTCGCGATGAAATAGAAGTCGTCGAAACGAGTTCGTGGACACGCGGCACGATTTATTTGGAGTTGGTACGAAAAAGTTGTGACGTGGAAACCGAAATTTGCCGATTTTGGACGAGTATAAATAGCCGCGGGGAAATTTCCCGAAACGGCAATTTTCCCTTTTCTTTCTTTTTCTTTTCTTTTCTCCTTCTCTTTCTCTCTCCTCTCCCCCGATCCGGATCGGCCTCCGGCCGATCTCCGCCGTCCGGCCGAACTGGGCCGGCGCACGGGTCCCATTAGGACCAGCTTGGCCTCCTCGTCTTCTTGGTGGCAGCGGCGTGGTGTGAAACGCCGCCGTGAGGCCGTGCGAAGCCGAGCAAGGTTCGACTGTGTCGAACCTCGTCCTCCCTCCTCCGGCTAAGATTCCACCCGATTCTTGGGGGGAAATGAAGACGTCGACGTGTGCAATCATTCCATGGAAGGAATCGAACCGAATTGCACCAGGTAAGGAGGAATTAGAAATTGAAATTTTTAGGGTTTTTTGGTTTCCGATTTGGAGATTGTGATTTGCATGTTTTTGGTGGATTTAGAGGCTAGAATTGGGTTTAGGACGATGATTGGAGTTGATTGGGTGTATTTTGATGTTGAATTGGTTGAATTTGGAGAGAATTGGAGGTTGAACAGTACTGCCGCCGTGCCGGCCGCCGTATGCGGTGGCTGCACTGGTTTTTGGCGGCGGGGCCGAGTTCCCGAGGTGGTGGCGATGGTGTTGGATGAATTTGGCATTGATCGGAGGTGTTTCGGCCTCCTGTGGCGGCGGCGCTGCTGTTCCGGCGACGGTGGCGGCAGCGCCACTGTTCCGGTGGCTTGAGGAAGAAGATGAACAGTGTTGTCGTAAAAAGTGAAAAGGTAAAACGGTAAAAGGTGAAAAGTAAATGGTAAAACAGTAAAAGTAAACAGTAAACAGTAATTAGTAAAAGTAAACAGTAAACAGTAAACAGTAAACAGTAAATGGTAAATAGTAATTGAATTTTAACCATTTACTGTTTGACTTTCAGAATTACTGTTTGACCTGGAATAATTACTGTTTGACCAGTAGTTTTACTGTTGACTTACCGTAAAAAGGGTAAAAGCTGATTAAAGGGGTTTTACGACGGAATAACTGGGAAAAGAATTTTTGGACACGAGGTGGGTGTCCTAAGCTATTTCGGACGTAGATTATCGGTATTAAAGCGTAACTCCTATACCGATAACTAAAAAGGAAAAATTAGGAGTTGTCGGACGAGCGAGGACGTCCGTGGTTTGGGTTTTATATTTGTTTTCCGAGGTTTAGAAATTTACGATTTCGCCCATGTGACAGGTCGAGAGGGTACTCGACGGGACGAGAGCCGAAACGGCTACCAGCTCGGAAAGGCAGTGAGTGGATTTTTATTTTAAATAAATACATGCATAAATATTTTATTGAAATGAAGTTGATATTAATTAAAAGATTTCTTGAGGTTGATATGAGTTATAGAGATTTGATTATGATCATTGTTTCATTTACTATTTAAAGGAAAATATGGATTTGGAATATATGTTTACTACTATTTTAAATAGTACGAAATTTTACTCAGAAAATGAGATTTTCGAAAATAGTATGAATTGATAAAATCATATTTGAGCATTTTAAATATATTTATAGTAAAAAGACCGGAAATGAGATTTCCGGGGATTTTATGATTTCGTTATTTGTGATTTTCGACATGGGAGATGTCGAAATTATATATATCATTTTTATATTTTTTTTTTGACATGTAAGACATGTCGGATGTATATATATTGTTTTGAGGCTACGAGTTTATGTGATTATATATATATGAGCCTCGGACGTACGGTCGGGGATCGTACGGAGTGTTATATATAAGGGGAAACGTGTTTTTGGTTTGTTTTCGGATTTTCACCATACGAGGGTCCACGGTATTATTATATTGATGCTAGCTAGCGAGGCCTCATCCCACGCGAGGTGACGACTTGACCATATAGGTCAAATTCACACTCGGTGGTCGACGTAGGGTGGTATATATTGAGGCGGTGACGTGTCTAGGTGGTAGACTTAGACACGGGGGGAGTCAATAGGACTCTCAGACCCGGAGCCTGACGAGGTTCCAGTTATTTATGGTGGGTAGACTTTCCCCTGTTGCATGGCCAATGGGATTTGGTCATGAGGATGTTTTCACTGTGATTGCGGGAATATTTCCTCTGTGAAGTTTTCCGTTTTTAATAAATTCCCGCATCAGTCGATTGAGATTTTTATATTATTATATGACGTGATTGAGATTTTTATACGATTCTATGATGTGGCTTAGGGAATATTTCATTTATGAGACTTTCAGCTTTTGATAGACTCCCGAAGCAGTGGATTAAGATTTCTATATTTTTATATTATCTAGTTTCGGGAATATTTCCTCTATGAGGCTTTCAGTATTTTATAGATTCCCGAACCAGTGGAACTAAGATTTTTATATGACCAAAGAGATTGATCGAGATGTATTATAAGTTGATTTTCAAATGATTATGATTATATATATATATATATATATATATATATATATATATATATATATATAAAACAGAGGAGTTTTGTTTATTTGGGTTGTCAGCGAGGCTGAGTTGTTTTAATAGAGTTTTCATAAAATGTGGTACGTTTATATATAAATATGCATGCATTGTGATTTTCCGATTAGTATGAAAATGTGGGAAAGTGATATAATGTCTTTAACGAAAAGTTTTAGTTGAAATTATTTTATTTTTATCCACTCACTCTAACGTTTTTAAATTACTTTCCCCTGGGCCCTTCGTTTTAAAATGCCCAGTGTGCAGACTAGTAGTCGAGGTCAAAGATACTCATGTTGAGGCATAGTCAGCGTCAGTATTGCTTCCGCTCGGTAGAATCTTTTGATCCTTTATCTTTTGATTTTGTCTCCTTAGTTACTTTCTATAGAATGCTCTGATAAATGGTAGATGATTTAAAAGTGATTTTTACTTTTGTGTTTATTTGTGGCGGTTGCTGTGATTTGGGGATCAGGTGGATCCAGGTGTTGAGGATGGTTCTGGATTTAGAAGTGTTTTGTGTTTTTGACAGGTGAGGGTTGTCCATTTTAAAAGAAGTCATGCCGATTAGTCGGAAAAATCTCTCTTAAGGTGGTCCCCGCAGGATCTGATCCGGGTTTCGGGGTGAAATCTGGTTCGGGTCCTGTCACGGTGGGTGCCCAAGGAGGATCCGGGTTTGACCGGTTCTGGCTCGTTGAAGCTTGATCGGGCAGAGCCGCTGCTGAACAGAGCCGGGCCTGTTGAATCTGGGGTGACCCGCTGGCCGAGGTGATTGCTGAACAGGATCAGGCCGGAGGGTGAGCTGATAGACTGAGCGGCCGAGCTCACAAGGCCGGAGGTGAGGTGCTAGTGTGAGTTGTGGTGCAGGGGTCGAGGCTCTGGCGCAGCGGTGCGGAACCGGGGTGCCCAGAGAAGATTCGTCCCGAGGTTGACCCGTTGGAGACCTTGACCCGCTGACCATGATTGGGCTCATACTGTCGGTTGGGATAACTCGGTTGGTGCAACCGGTTATGCCCTAGGAAAGTTAGCGGTAAGCTGGTACCGGCTCGATGGATGGAATGCGCAACCGTTAGGTGGAATAGGTTCTACTGTTGGAATGCATGTTACCGATGGAATGCTTGTTACCGATGGAATGCCTTTTACCGATGGAATGCCTTTGGAATACCGTTGGAATGGTGTCACCGTTTGGAATGCCTATTACCGATGGAATGCCTTTGGAATACCGTTGGAATGGTGTCACCGTTTGGAATGCCTATTACCGATGGAATGCCTTTTACCGATGGAATGCCTTTGGAATACCGTTGGAATGCCTTTGGAATACCGTTGGAATGCGTTTTACCGTTGGAATGTCTTTAGAATACCGTTAGAATGCCTTTGGAATACCGTTGGAATGCCTTTTACCGTTGGAATGTCTTTGGAATACCATTGGAATGCCTTTGGAATACCGTTATGCGGTATATATATCGCTTCCAATAAGTCCCCCAACTCGAAAAGGAACTTGGCCGGGAGTTTGAATATTCCCGTTTGTTCGTGGTGGGGTGTTGCGGCCATGTTATAGCACCGGTCAACATCCGCTCATTCTTCCCAGCCTGAACGTTATGGGCGTGGGGTGCTGGGTTTCTAGTCTGCGGGGAGATTTGTTCTGTGTTAGAGAAACAATCTGCCCGGTGGGGTGGCGTAGAGATAACAAGTCTCCCATGGATCCCCAATTTTTTCACAGCTTGGTGTGATGCAGGGTTTCTAGCCTGCTGGAAGAGTTTGCATGTGTTAGAGGAAAAATCTCCCGGGTTTATAAAGCCCATGTGTTTGAAGCCTTAAGTTGTTGCTGGCTTGTCCGTGCCCGTAGGCGCGAAGGTGGTGATTAAACCAATGGAGTGCCTTGGAGCCGGTTGAATGCTACATAACTGATGGAATACCTGTGAACCGGTGGAATGCCTGATGGTACCGAAAGCCTGGAGGCTTGTCCGTAGGAATATGTCGTTTTTTCAACTGGTTTATTCTGTAGGAATGTGCGCGGGAACTTCGTGCCGGACTGACCGGTGGAGATCCGCAGGCGCTGGACTAAAATAGAATGCGTGCACTGAAATGCGATGCATACTGATATGCGTGCACTGTAGTGCGATGCATACTGATATGCAATGCATTGTAATGTCATGCACTAAAATACGTGCACCGTAGTGCGATGCATTGTAATGCGATGCATACTGATATGCGATGCATTGTAATGTCATGCACTGAAATGTGTGCACTGTAGTGCGATGCATACTGATATGCGATGCATTGTAATGTCATGCACTGAAATGCGTGCAGTATGTTGTTTATGCAAAGACCCTGTTGTTATGCACCATCAAGCTATAATTGTATCGTTTTAGCAGGTAATTATGTGCATATATATCATATGTTCCCAAACATGTTATGCACAGGTGAAACATATGTTGAGTGGTGAAAATAGTACTTATCTTTGGAGAAAGCAGCCGGGTGTTTGAATTGCCGGCGGGAATGGTTCCTGGGTTGCCCGGTGCTCGCCCAGGCACAGAATGGGTGTTTTAAGCAGATTGGTGGGCTGCTGACCCGTTGGGCCCGTTGACCGGGCTGACCCGCTGGGCTTGGTTGACCGGGCTGAACTCCCCCGCCCCCCCCCCCCCCCCCCCCTTTTTTTTTTTTTTTTACTTTTTCTTTCTCTCTCTGCTTTCGTTTCTTTTCTTTCCTGCTCTTTTTTCCCTTCTGTCTTTCTTTCTTCCTCTGGTCTCTCTCTTCTTTCCAGTGGGTGCTCAAGGAAGGCCGTTGGGTGCCTTGAGCAACTGTCCAGAGAGAATGGTGACCGGAGAGGAAGAGCATTGGCGGTGAATCGCACGAAGCTGCTGCCGGGCGGAGAGGGGAGTAGCCTCGGGTGCTGAGCCGGGAGGTCCGCTCGGGAAGTTGATACATTTTTATTTTTTTTCGTTCATTCCTGCTCTGCTTTCGGAGGAAACGTCTTGCACCACTCCAGAGGAGATGACCCGCATCGCACAGGAGGGACGACCCGCATCGCACCGGAGGAGACGACTGGAGAGAGAGAGATGACAGGAGGTGGTGGCCGCAAAGGGGAGCCATCGGTTCGTAGAGGTGCCACCAGTTCCGCATGCACTGGAGCCATCAGAGGCCGGGGGAGATGTCGCTCCGAAGGTCGGAGGAGGCGACCTAGAGAGGGGTAGACCACCTTCTCTCTTCTTTCTGCTTCTCTTTCTTCCCCGCTCGTTTTCTCTCTCCGGTTTCCCTCTGCTTGCTCGCTCTCTCCCTCGCGTCCGGAGGGGAGATGACCAGAAAGGGACGCAACCAGAAGTGAGATACCCGGAGGTGAGCGATCGCCCGGAGAGTAAGACCCGGCCTGTGCCCTAAGGAAATTGCTCTTCCTCTTCCACCGACAAACCCGGAGCCTTGTCCTTTGCCGACCCGGCGCCATAAACTGACCGCCGACTTAGCAGAGGGGATGATCGCTTGGTAGTTGGAGGAGGAGACCCGGAGAGGGGCCCGAAGTTCTGTCGCACAGGGAGTTGCACGAGAGGACGACGAAGGGCTGACCGGGCGGGGTTGACCCCGTTGACTGGTTTGACCCATTGGGCTGTTGGGCCTGAGAGGGGTCTGATGAACATTAGGCCCGGAGGAGTGGCCTGCTGGCCGGGCTGGCTAGGGGGTTGTTTTTCTGTTTTTTCCTTTTCCTGGCCAGGCTGCTTGCCGATGGTGTAATTAAAGAATAAATATACTGATCGATCTCTACCCGCTGGTAGAGCAACACAGCCTTTAGTAAATATTCCCACAGACGGCGCCAATTGTTTCTGCTAGAATCTGGGAGGACTCACAGAAGCACAATAATAAAGCTATAAATAGACACGGGCGAGTATAGTGGTTCACCGTGCCATCGGAGGACACGGCTAAGTCCACTTGGAATATAGTATGATCGGTCAATAAGCCATCGGGTGGTTACATGCCAAGAGTAGCAAATATCCAAGATCCTATATCTAAGGGGGAAGCCTTCTATTTATAAGGAAGGAAGGCTCCCTCTTTTACAATGTTTCCAATGTGGGATGCAAACCCACTTTTCCTACTCTGGAGGCTACTTCAGGTGCCCGGTGGCACGCCTTCCGGGTGCGGCACCGGTGATGTGGAACAATGGAGATGTAGTCGGGGTGCTGGTCTATCCGAGGTGTGTCGGAAGTAGGGCATATCAGGCCGGTTGCACGGTCCACGAGGTCGCCGAACATGCTTGGCGGTGCACCATATATACCTCCAACAATAGTTATTACAAGGTACAGAAGATGTTGGGCGATCTCGGTCTTAGTTATAACAAAATCCACGCCTGCAAGAATAATTGTGTTCTGTTTTACAAAGAGAAAGCCAAACTTGATGAATGTCCCATATGTCACGCGTCTAGGTGGGAGCAAGGCACAGTTAAGGAAAACAGTGTTCCTGTGAAGGTGCTTCGTCATTTTCCTTTAATTCCTAGATTGAAGCATCTTTACATGTCTTTACACACAGCAAAAGAAATGAGATGGCATGGAGAGAGAAGGACAGATGATGATACTCTCAGACACCCTACAGATGGTGAGGCGTGGAAGTCCTTTGACAGATCATTCCTACATTTTGCAATAGATGTTAGAAATGTAAGACTCGGGCTTGCCTCAGTTGGATTGAATCCCCATGGAAATATGAGTTTGAGTCATAGTACATGGGTTGTTATTCTCGTGCCGTACAACCTGCCTCCTTGGATGTGTATGAACAAGGAATTTAGTATGATGTCTCTATTAATTCCCGGTCCAAAGTCTCCAGGAAAGTGTATCTACAATCTTTGATCGACGAGCTGTTAGACTTATGGGAAAATTGAGCTCTTACTTTTGACAGGTACAGTGGAAGATCATTTGTGATGAGAGCAATGTTGATGTTTACCATAAGTGATTTTCCTGGTTACAGGATGTTGTCGTCTCAGGCCACTAAAGGTTACAAAGCTTGTCCTGTTTGCTTGAACGAAGTCCATTCTGTTTGGTGCGCTGGGAATGTGTGTTACTTGGGTCACCGTAGATGGCTTCCAGCTAACCACCCGTGGCGATTTCATGATCTAGCATTTGATAAAACAGTAGAGCTTCGTCCTAAACCCCATCCCTGGAACGGTGATGAAATTTTGGAGAAGCTTAACTCTTTCGATTTTGGGGTGTTGAGCGGTGATACCACAATACCAGTTCTGGAACGCCCTAACGAGCACAAGTGTTTTACACATAAGAGTACATTCTATGGTTTGCCTTACTGGCCGAAATTGATTCTTAGGCACACCCTAGATGTCATGCACATAGAAAAGAATGTAAGTGACAACATTGTGGGAATAGTTCTTCATATCAAAAGAAAGAGTAAGGACACCTTGAAAGCACGTGAGGATCTGCAGTTGAAGGGAATACGAGAACACTTGTGGCCAGTGAAAACGGCATCAGGGACTTTCATACCTGTTGCAACTTACTTAGTTAAACCAGCTTTCAAGAAGCATGTTTTCATATGGTTTAAAGGAGTACAATATCCTCATGGGTATGCAGGAAATATATCTCGGTGTATTAACTTGGGGCTTAATACGTTTAATGGATTGAAGAGCCATGATTATCATGTATTGCTGCAACGTCTTATTCCAGTGGTTATTCGACCCTATTTGCATCCAGATGTGGTGGAACCTATAATAGCGTTGTGTAGGTTCTTTCAGAAGTTATGCGCTAAAGAGCTGAAGAAGTTAGATGTTCTCATTCTCAAAGAAGACATCATCTACATTTTGTGCAAATTGGAAAGGATTTTCCCCCCTGCTTTTTTTGACAGTATGATTCATCTAATGATCCATCTTCCAGATCAAGCACTGCTTACTAGTCCAGTTCATTGTACCTGGATGTATCCTCAAGAAAGGTACTATTTATTATTCATATTTACCCATTCATTGTAATATTGTGTTGTATATATACTTCACTAATTACTGTACGTGTAATTTCAGACAACTGTTTCAATACAAACAGTTATGTAAAAGCAAGAGTAACCCTGAAGGATCGATAGCGGAGTCGTACATTGCGCATGAATGTATAACATACTGCAACTTATATCTCCTTAACAGTGACGAAGTAGAATCTTCTACAGCAGCCTCTACAATACCAGAGTTCAAACTTTCAGTCCTTTCAAGTGTTGTACGTCCGTTTGGTAATTTACCAAGTTCAGAAAGACTGACAGATGCGGAGCTAATTGAAGCTCATTGGTGCATACTACAACACTGTGACGAAGAACAATATTTCATGCGTGAGCATTTGAAGCTGATTGAAGGAAATCGTCAAGACCGAAGGCCGAAAGAGATGCACAAAAGAACATTTCCTGATTACTTTCGCAAATGGGTACGTCACAATATTTTTTATGTTACAATATCTCCATTTCAATACTAGTATTCTGGTCAGTTCAATTTAAATAATAAGTTATCACAACGTGACAGGTGGAAAATCTTCAAAAACAGAATAGTGATTGGTACTCGCCAGAATTGCAGCATTTGGCTAGAATGCCGATTTCCCACAGGGTGCGAGCGATGTGTTTTGTCAATGGCGTCAAGTTTGTGACACTTCAACGAGATGTAAACCGCATAACACAAAATTGCGGAGTCATAGTGGATGGTGACGACTTAACCTACTATGGAGTGCTCTCGCCGTTGTCGAACTAGTATATGGAAATTTACCCGTTGTCTTGTTCAAGTGTAGATGGTTTAACACTAATCAAAGTGTTCCTGGGAGTACAAAGATGGATTACGGCATGTTATTGGTGAATACAAACACAAGTTGGTATGAAAATGAGCCGTTCATTCTTGCCAGCATGGCAAAACAAGGGTTTTATCTTGATGATCCTAAGGCCGGTGGATTTTGGAAAGTGGTTAACCTGATGTCACATAGGAATATATGGAGTGCGTCTACAATTGAAGGGGGTGAAGAACATGATGATGAAGATGGCGGCGACACTGATGAACCATATCAAGAGCATTCGGCTTCTCAAATCCCTAATGTAGAGGCTATTCGTCACAACAACTGCTTACATTTCGTCACTTCTGATGAATTCATTGCAGTCCCAAATGTATCTACATCTCAAAATAGAGCCAATGACGACTTCATTAATGACGAGGATGATGAGGAATCAGACGACGATGACGATTCCAATGATGACTTCACTGATATGATTGAAGATGCAGAGGACACAGACGATGACGATTATGATGGAGAACCATGATCAAATATAAACTATGTTTTTAAATTCAATAAATTAGTTTGTGATATATAATTACAATTATAAAATGGTATGTACGTACGTACAGAATCTTCTACTATTAATATATGCCTTGAACCAGCCATTTGGGGATCTCGCTGCACGGTCAGCGAGTCAGCGAGTTGGATTATAGTTTCCTCAAGATAATAAAACTGGGCTTATTAATTTGTTTTTGTATTAATTAATATAGATATAGATATATATATATATATATATATATATGTATATTTGGGGTCCGAGTCAACCAAATGCACCTATGAACTCGTCGCAAAATTTTAAACACATTAAAATTAAGCCGCCAATAGATTTTAAAAAAAATTATTTTTACTTAGACCACAAAATAATCATTTTTGTCCCCTAAGTGTTTACTTAGACGACGAAATTGTTTATTTCGTCACCTAATACTTAGACGACAAAATCAGTTTCAAGCTTTTTTCTTCTCTAGTACTGGCTGCTTAATTTTTAGTTTGAAATCTCTAGTTTTCATAATTGCATGATAAAGGGTTTATGTGTTGATTTAATTTCCATATTATATACCTCCTAGCTTCTTGTGTCGATTTCATATGAACCATAAGATTTTATAGAAGATTAAATCAACATATTTTATTGAATTGATTTGATTGTCTTTCATCTTCTCTACATCTCTGTTTCAGATTTCAATATGGGCTATTGGTAATTTGATTTCTCTGCACGTACATTGTTACATTGTTACTTATCGAGTTTGCTTTCATGTTAAAATAGAATTATTATGTTTGTGAGTGGATCATTGCACAATGCACATTTGGATTGAGTTATGGTTTAATTGAATTGAGGTGCAGCATGTTCTGGTACAAGCACAGTACCTCCATTCTTCCCTTAGCCTATATATAAATTCTGTGGGTAGGGCAGAAAACTAAGAAGAAAAATAACAATATCGTCATTGAGTCACGAGAATCAATATACTAAGAACAAGAATAAGAATGAAGCCTCCCTTCTTAACAATTGTGCATGTGGTGTGTTATATATATATATATGATGTTGATACTATCATTTGTTTGTGATGTATGCTCATAATTTGAATGGAGGTAGTGTGCTGTGTTTGTGATATAATTTGTGTTTCTTGACAGGAAAAATATGTCGCCGACTCATGAGAAGTTGAAGAAGAGGCAGGAGGCATTTGACCCCTTCTACAGGTCAAATGCCTCTGAAGGGAGTTCGTCGCAGCCACTTACGGAAGCATCTGCGAACGTATCAGCACCTCCCCCCCCCCCCCCCCCCCCCCCCCCTCCCCAGTTGCCGGTGGAAGATACTGCAGCCCCTCCAGTAGCACAAACCACACCTCAAACCGAAGACAACGATAGTGAAGAGATCAGTTGTCGGCGCACATTTCATCCTCGGTCTGATGGAGGTAAACATAATCCAACACTTTTAATTAAGTTATTTAGTTATAAATGAGTGTTATTACTCTCTAATTAAACTGTTATTGTTTTGGCAGCACCTCCTCCCAAACACGAACGAGGGTTGGTCAAAGGCTTAAAGGCCTATACGTCTTGGTTGCAGCACGGAGAGAAGGTAGAGATCGTCATGGATGATGAGTTCTCACACGGACCGAAGACCAGTACACTGAACAGTTGGCTGACTCATGATATCGGCCATATCAATCAGGATAGCATTCCCATGACTGCTACCAGTTGGTGGGACCTGGAGGAGGATGATCATAACAAGCTCAAATATGAACTCGACGTAAGTTAACTACAATTTTTAATATTTTAATTATTTATCAGCTTCCATATTAATTCCATTTTTTTTTGTAATAGCTTGTTTATGACATCCCTTGGGATGATAAGAAGATGGGAAAGTGGGTTCACAAGCATGCCGCCAAGACCTTCACAGTCTTCAAGAGCAAGCTCAACAGGCTTAGGATTAACAACCCTGGTAAAATCCCGAAAGAGTTCAAAGATAGGAAGGAGGAGTGGTCTTGGCTGGTTCAACACTTCGAGAGCGATGAGTTCCAGGTATACAATTTTTTAATATTAGTCTGTGCTTTCAAATGTAAACATTTTTCATTTTAGTTTTGTTTCAATGCTAACTATTTGTCTTAAATTTAATTATACTTCTACAGAGACGATCGACAGCCAACACAATCAACCGGAGGAAGAAGACGTTGCACCATCGGTCCGGTTCAAAGCCTTTCATCTATGGGGCTCTCGAGTTGAAGGAAAAGGGTGAACCATTGGCGTTGGTGAAGAATTATGAGATGGTGTACCCTCTTCAGCACCCGAAAGCGGCAGAAAATATAATAAGTTTCCTATTATGTTTAAATTCATAATTTGTTATTTATTTTTAATGTGATTAATTATGTTAATGCACTATTGCACTTCATTTTCAAATGCAGCGCCGTATCAATGTTGAGGTCAAGAAGGTGATGGCCACTGTGAGGAATGACAACCCCGACATTCCTGAAGATAAGATCATTCACTATTTTGACGAGCCGACTCAGGCCCAAGTGCTTGTAAAAGCACTGGGACCGCAAAACAGCGGTGAGATCCGAGAGTTAGAAGGAGTAACTTTCGGTGTCAGCTCCCAATCATCTCAAGGGGAAAATTCCACCGCACGCAATCGGTCGTCAAATGCGGAGCGTATGAGACGACTGGAGGAGGAGGCCCGAGAGCGAATCGCATGTGCAAAAGAGCAGGTACGACTGGTCAATGAGGAGGCCCGAGAGGCTAGAGAGCGTATCGCCACACTTGAGGAGCAGACAAGGCTGGCCACTGAGAAGTACCTTCATAGTGAAGACCGTCTTAGTTGGTTGGAGGAAGAGTTCCACATTTTTAGAAGCCTTCAAAAGTATCTTGAAGGCTCGCGCTCCTCTCCCCCTACGATATTGTTCGGTTTAATATTAACTATTAAATATTTTTATTTAAATGAAAAAATATATGAATAAATTTATTAATATTCAGTATTTAATTTGTATAAATAAATTTTTTAATTTATATGAATATTCAGTATTAAGTTTTTAATATTTTTTTTAATTTAATACTTAGGTGACGAAGAATAAATTTTCCTCTCCTAAGTTATATACTTAGGTGACGAATAAATTTTATTTCGTGGACTAAGATCAATACTTAGGAGACGAAAAAAAGGAGTTTGTGGTCTAAGATAATTACTCAGGCTACGAAACATAATATTTTCGTGGCCTAAGTAATACTCTTAGGCCACGAAATTTAATTCTTTCATGGCCTAAGAGTATTACTTAGGCCACGAAAATATTAAGTTTCGTGGCCTAAGTAATTATCTTAGGCCACGAAAACAATATATTTCGTCGACTAAGTAACTGTCTTAGACCACAAAATTTAATTTTTTCGTGGCCTAAGAGTATTACTTAGGCCACGAAAATATTAAGTTTCGTGGCCTAAGTAATCGTCTTAGGCTACGAAACAGTTTTTTTCGTCGTCTAAGTTAGTCATCAGCCGACAAAAAAAATCGACCTCTAGGAGTTTTTTTCGTCACCATTTTTCTTAGACGACGAAAAACTTTCGTCGTCTAAGAATTATCTTAGGCGACGAAATTCATATGTTTTCGTCGCCTACTTACTTAGACCACAAACTTTAGACGACAAAACTTTGGCGACAAAAGTTTCGTCACCTAAGTTCTTAGGCGACGAAAATCCCTCTTAGGTGACGAAATTTTTTCGTCGCCTAATATTTTCAATGTTGTAGTGTAGCCTTGAACTTAATTGGGAAAAATGTCACTTCATGGTGAATCAAGGTATAGTTCTTGGCCATATCATATCCGAGAAGGGTATTGAAGTTGACAAAGCCAAGGTGGAGTTGAACCAACACTTGCTGTGCCCTACATGTGTGCGAGACGTGCGAAGCTTCCTTGGACATGCCGGTTTGTATCGACGATTTATCAAAGACTTTTCCTAGGATGCTAAGCCGATGAGTGAGCTACTACAAAAGGATGTCCCTTTTGTGTGGAGTGAAGCTGGCGAGCAAGCATTTGTGCGGCTCAAGGAAAGATTGTGTACGGCACCGATCCTAGCTCCACCGAATTGGGAGCTTCCATTTGAGTTGATGTGTGATGCAAGTGATTATGCCATGGGAGCCGTGCTTGGCCAACGTGTAGACAAGAAGCCTTATGCGATTTATTATGCTTGGAGGACTCTCAATGATGCTCAACTCAACTACACCACAACAGAGAAAGAACTTTTGGCGGTAATTTTTACTTTGGAAAAGTTTCGATCATATGTTTTGAATTCCAAAGTAGTTGTTTATAGTGATCATGATGCCTTGAGATATCTTATGATAAAGAAGGATGCTAAGCCGAGACTCATTCGTTGGAATGTCCTACTTCAAGAGTTTGACATTGAGATCAAAGACAAGAAGGGAGTAGAGAATGTTGTAGCCGATCACTTGAGTCGTATTATCAAAGAGGAGGATCGGCTACCCCTATAGGAGAGTTTTCCGGATGAGCAACTTTTTCGGATCGATGCAACAAGTGAACCTTAATATGCCGACATTGCAAATTTCCTTGCAACTCGTCACTTTCCAAGTGAGATGCCGAGCCACCTCAAGAACGAGATCAAGAAGCAAGCTCGGCATTACCTATGGGATGAGCCATACTTGTGGAAGCAATGTAGCGACCAAGTGATAAGGAGATGTGTTCCAGAAGAAGAGCATCGCTCCATCCTTGCCTTTTGTCATAGTGAAGCTTGTGGTGGACACTTTGGCCTCAAGAAAACGACATTGAAGGTTCTTACTTGTGAATTCTTTTAGCCTACAATTTTCAAAGACGCATACATGTTTTGTAGAGCATGCGATCGGTGCCAAAGGATGGGGGACATAAGCAAACGTGATCAAATGCCTCTTACCCCTATTATTGTTGTTGAGATTTTTGATGTATGGGGCATAGATTTCATGGGACCGTTCCCTTCAAGCAAGGGGTGCCTACACATTTTGCTTGCGGTTGATTACGTTTCCAAGTGGGTCGAAGCAAAAGCCACACACACCAATGATACCAAGGTGGTATTATACTCTAGATGACCAAAACAAATCAAAGCAACCTTTTGAGTATTTAGCCATATTTGTTATTACTCCGGTTTGATGAAACCTAACATCTAGATTTACATGCTTTAAACGACAAATGCTTTAAACAAAACTAATGTTTTGGTTTTTAAGGTCCATCCTTAGATTTCTAACTAATTTCATACTTAAAAAAAGCAAGATACCACTGCCCTAATTATCCATACACACGAAATCTATAAATTAAAATTGCAAAATACTTACATAAACTTCAACCAAATCGGTTCATACAAAAAGTTTAACAAAAACCAAGAATCGAAACAAGTTCTTACAAACCACACAAACATGAATAAATACATAAGCCATAGGGGGGAGTGGATCACATTTTTAGAACCTTGGAAGACTCTTCAAGACGTGGTGGAGTGATGGTGGACTGCTCGGCAGGAACTTAGAACTGGTGGTGATGGTTTTGGCTAAGTATTTGGTGTTTGGTGATTGTGAGACTTGGTAGAGTTTTTGGCTAGTACTTGTGCTTGAGATGAGATGATTTTTCTGTGAAAAACGTTGGGTTTATATATGGAATAGACCTAGGGTTGCCGGAAGCTTCAAGGAACAATTCCTTGTCCAAGTTGATTAGAGTTTCCTTGTGGGCAAAGCAATGCATTCTTGGACTTCAACTTCTGATTTTGGACTTCAATCGGCTGCAATGGTTCAAAATGGATATGTCCAACAAGTCTTCAGGTCCATAATATCCGATCCATGCTCCCAAAAGTCCAAAGGAGAGTTATCCTGATGAAACCGGGAAAGTTCTGTTTTCCCGGAAGAATGACCTTGCTCTAGTAAATCCGGCATAACTTCCACCTCATTGCTCCGATTGCTACGATTCCAAGTCCCAGAGAAACTAGACTCACGGGGCTTTCCATTGAACTGTGATTATCCTTCTGGTTCCAAGTGATGTGTCATACAGAAATTCCGGAAGTCAGGACACCGTCCCAGGAAAATCCTGGTAGTCCCTGGATCGTAATGCTCAGACTGCCAAGTTGCAGCCATCGTTTGGATGACTTCTCGAACTCCGATCGATCTAAAATTTTGAGACAATACACTTTAGCTTCCCAAATATATGCATACTAAATTTCATCAAATTTGAAAAAAGATAAGTTATATTATCACGAGCCTCAAAATCACGAAAAAGCATATTTTACTTTATTTCCTCAGAGTTCTAAACTTAGTCATTTTTCGGATTATTAAGCACATATTTCCAAAACTCTACCAAAACAACGCTAAACTCTATTATGACGTATCTTAGATAAATAAGGGTTAAACGAAGCATAAACGAGGGCATAAGCATATTAATATCATCGCACATTGTGCTCCTATCAAGGATTGGAGTGATCGTCTCGATAATGCTTTGTGGGCTTATAAAACCACATACAAAACACCGATAGTTATGTCTCCTTATTGGTTAATTTAGGGCAAAGCATGCCACTTACCGGTAGAACTTAAGCACAAAGTATGGTGGGCGGTCAAGGCCTTCAATATGGAGCTCAATGAGGCCGGCCTTCATAGGAAGCTTCAACTCAACGAATTTGAAGAAATACGTAATGAAGCCTATGATGCCGCATGGATATACAAGGAGAAGACTCGAGCTTACCACGATAAGATACTTCGAGGGAAGAAGTTCGAAGTTGGACAAAAAGTTCTATTGTTTAATACACGACTTCAACTCTTTCCGGGTAAGTTGCGTTCTCGTTGGGTTGGCCATTTCATTGTCAAAAATGTGTTCCCTCATGGCGCCGTGGAGATTCAAAGTAATATATCAAGTAAGGCATTCAAAGTAAATGGACATCGACTTAAGCCTTACTTCAATGCGTTTGAGGAGCACATGGTAGAAGAAATTGATATACAAGAGGCACCAACCCAACACACTGCTGCAGCTGCATCCTTGTAGCCCTACACCGAGCAGCTTGTCACGGTTGCAGCCCAAGACGCAGTTTCGGCCGATAGCAGCCACCGGAAAGACAGCATGCTGTCGAAAGCAGCCTACCGCAATGAAGGCCAAGCAGCCCCTGCTGACAGGCTGCAAATCATACATTGCCAACCTGCAGCCTCTTGCGACGCACACTGCGCACAAGCTTGTGCCGCGCAGCCCACTGTCGAGAGCCATGCGCAGCAAGCTGCCACAATATCCCCGTATCCTGACATCAAGTATCCTGACGTATCCGAGACCACTCCCGACACGTATCCAACCCAAATGATCGTATCCGATACTTCATCCGATACGCTTGTCCTGTAATGGCCCGTATCCGATATGGATACGGATACGCGCTCCGATACGAGAGGCCATAACATGCAGCATTTCGAACCAAACTGCCGAGCCAAACACGCGCAACCTGCGTGCCTTGCTCCTCTCGTGTCCGATACAATGCCGCAACTGCCTGGCCAGACCGCGCGAGCTAATCTTCCTTATGCCGAGACCAACGACAGCGATGCCGCTTGCGCGTAATGCAGCCCTGCTCCCAGTACACCCCGCCATTCTGATATGGCGCGCTCAGCTTCAACACCCGTGCAGCCTGGATGTGCAGCTGCAGCCTATGTTGCTGATACAAACCCTCTTTCTGCGGATACAAATAACATGCGCCAACATAACCTTCTTGACCTTCTCATTGCCGATTTGAGCTATTGCAAGCCACAATGAACACAAGCCATACACATGTTGAAAAGTCTAAACTACGGACTATAAAATTAACGCGCTAATTGGAAGGCAACCGAATTCGATCAAAGAAAAACGAATGAGCCATCACCGAGAGTTTGAAATTTCTTATTCCTTCTCTTTTTTTGTGGTTTGTGATGATATGTTGCAATGTGTTAGTCGATTGCATGCTTAGGAAATTCTTTGCTATATTTCAGTGCTTACATTGATGACATAATTTTCTAAGTGTGGGGTGGGATAACGTATTATGTTTATGGTTTCTAGATAGATAAACGTGCAACCCGCGTTTTAGAGTAGTTTATTTTTCTTTGAGTCAGAAAATTTCAAAAAATCGTAACATAGCCATAGAGTGTTTAAATTGTTGTTTCGAGTCTTAAGATGCCCCTAAATTGTCAATGATGTTTCTCTCCTCTTTGCATACATAGATGATAGTTGTGCATACTTTACAAATTGTGAGTTTCATGGACTATATGCATTGGTAGGAGCATGTAGGACTTGTTGATTAATAAAGCATGCAGGTTTGAGCTAGTTTGTTTCCATAATAACCTATGTGAGCTTTAGAGCCAAATTGCTTTCTTTATGAGTGATAAAATTTTGAAAATTTCGAGCATGCTAATATGTGAACCTCATTATTCTTTGTATATTCAACGATTATGTGCCATAGCTTTTTAATGAACTCTAGAATACTAGAACTTACTCTTGTTGATTTTTAAAATGATTTTATCATAAAATACGTTGATTTTGAAAGTGATTGAAAAGGTCTTCGAGGTTTACCACTATAGCCAAATAAAGCATGAGCCCTATTTGAGCCCGTCGTGGGATACCTTAGTTAACCCCTTTGAGCCTACATTTAGCCTTTTCTTTCATCACCCTTAAACACTTTTCTTTCAGTATAGTTATGCCTTTCCCTTGTCTCAAAGTTTTGGCAAAACTTGATTTTTGAAGGAGTTTTTCGCATGAAGAGATGAAGAAGAATAAATGTGGGGTAGACTTAACTTGAAAATTGTACGAAATATGTATGATGCCGTGCCTTCTAAAAGAAAAACAGAAAAATACGTGATCAGACAGAAAAGAAAAAGAAAAGAAAAATTGAGTCCAAAAGAAAATTTTGAAAAAGGGCACGGTTTCAAAGTGTAAGTTGCTAAGTCTAGTCTTGAAAAATATTGTGAATTTGGATTTTGTATGCATGTGAAGGTCTCGTATTGTTTAAATTTTGACCTTTGTTCAATTTCACAATGTTTTTGGGGAGTTAAGAATGATGGAAGGGTCCAACATGATGAAATCCGACCCTTGGCGAGAAGACATAAGGAGAGTCGAGCTTTGCTACGATATAGAGATGTTTTGAGCCTCCTTATCCTAAATTTCGAATACCTTTAGCCAAAGCCCCATTACATTCCCTTTAATAATCTTTTCGTAATTCATAATATGGTTAAAATTGATTTGTGGAGATTATCTCAAGAGTAAGCATATGGTTTTTGGTTCATTGGTGCATATAGTTGTTAATTGAGGTTTTTCCATAAACTTTTCACAAAGTGCTTTCGTTTCTTTGAGGTATATGAGGTTTTTACATATACTTCTGTGTGAATAGCCATGTTTCGAGTAAAAAGAAGAGAGTATGCCTAGTGAGGAGGATTAGATAAGCTTAACCTGTTTGCATGCTTATAAGTTGTGCTTACATGTTCATATTGATGATACATGTTCATGAAACTTGAAATTTTCGTGCTTAGCATTCTCATGCATCAACTTGAAAGCTATGTGTACATACGAGCCTGAGATAAATCGTTAGGGGCAATAGTTTGTTTAGAGTCTTAGTTTTATTTAGTTTTGCTAAGGGACTAGCAAATGATAAGTGTGGGGTAGTTGATAGGAGCACAAAGTGCTACGATATTAATATGCTTATGCCCTCATTTATGCTTTGTTTGGCCCTTATTTATGTAAGATTGAGTCATAATATAGATTAGTGAATATTTGGTAGAATTTTTCTAAAATGTGCTTGAAAGCTGGAAATTTATAGAAAATTAACATAGTGCTGAAAATCGAAGTCATTATATGTTTCGTTGATTCTGTAAAGCTTCCATGTTTCTTTTGATGGGTAGTACACACAGATATGATCGAGCAATGGAAAGAGTTTGAGTGATTGGAGCTAAAAAAAAAGTCGGAAATTACCTTGCAAATTCGGATACAGTAGGTTCCAGGAATTTCCTGGGCACATCACTCGACTTCCAGAATTTTCCCAGAACAGCTCATTTGAAACTAGATAGCGTGCCATATATGCATGGAAAAATCTCTGAGTCTAGTTTCCACAAAATTTAGAATCGTATCAATAGCTATTTTCTAGAGGAAGTTATGCTCAATTGAAGACAGAAAGGTCAAATCTGCCGAGAAGAAAAGGATCGGATACTCGCGAGCCAGCACGTGCGCACTGGCGCACAGCAGCGCAGCGTAGTGATAGGAGCACAATGTGGGAGGATATTAATGTGTTTACGCCCTCGTTTATGCTTTGTTCAACCCTTATTTGTCTAAGATTGAGTCATAATTTAGTTTAGTGTCATTTTGGTAGAGTTTTGAAAATATGTGCTTTAGAATCCGAAGAATGACTAAGTATAGAATTCTGGAAAATAGTGCAAAATGTGTCTTTTTCGTGATTCTGAGATGAGTACAATTGTGACTTATCCTTTTCTAAATTTGCTAAAATTTGGTATGCATGTTATTGGCTTGCTAATGGGTTTTTTGTCAAAAATTCAGATCAATCGGAGTTCGGGAAGTCTCCCAAAAGATGGCTGCAAATCAGCAGTTCGAGCAAATCAATCCAGGGACTTCCAGGATTTTTCCTAGGACTGTGTCCCAACTTCAAAAATCCATTCCCGACGTTTCACAAGGAATTTGATCAAGCCCTTTTATATGGAGGAAGCTCTACGTGTCTAGTTTCTCTGAGACTTGGAATCACTCAATTGGAGCTCCGAGGAGGGAGTTATGCCAGATTTACCGGAGCAAGGTCATTCCAGCCGATTCTAGCAAGTTTCTCCCTCGTTTCCTTTGTTTCTATTTTCGATGGACATTTTGGCGCACCATTGCATATTTGAAGATTGTCTAAGCTTATTGAAGGATAGAGGAAGACATTGAGCCAAAGCAATGGAGGAAAAAGTGAAGAAAAGACGCAATCCTAGTCGGGCTAGGATTGCATGGCCGATCGGCAATGTTGCTGCCGATTTTGGTTCTTGGCGGGCTTCGAGTATTTTTCCACGGACCAAGTTCACCACATGGAGTTGTCAAGGCCACATATGAATTTCATGAAGATGTGAAGCCCATGCTATGAAGAAAAGTCAGAAAAAGAAGTCCAAGAATGCAATAATTATTCAACAAGGAAACATAAGTCAACTAGGAAAAGGGATTTTCCTTTCCTTGTTGAGGCCGGCAACCCTAGCAATTTTCCTCTATATATAGCCATCTTTTCCACAGAAAAAGTGTCACATCTCAAGCCAAAACACAAAGCCAAAGCTCTACCAAATTCTCCCCAAAAATCCTACATAAACCCTAGCCGAAAACCATCTTCACCCTCACCCAAGTTTCTGCCGAAACTTGGATTTCCTGCCGAGCCATCTTTTGCCGAGCAGCCCCTCCATACAGCCTCCATCTTCCGCCGGATCCACACGAGTCGAAGTCATCAACGTGTCTACAAAAGTGTGATCCACTCCCCTCTTTCGGTTTAGTAAATTTTATGTAGTTATGTCTAGTTTTGTCTATGAAACTTGCATGTATTTTTGGTTTTGGTTTGTATGTCTATGTATGAACCGAATTGGAGATTGGTTTTATAATTTTTATGTTAAAGATATATTTGATTCGTTGCTTTGGTCTAGGTTTAAGCCACGTTTTCTTTGAGTCTTTGGATGCTAATTTGTAATATAAAACTTGTAAGATTTACACACTTAGATAATTAGGACAGCGGTATAGATGCATGTTGAGAATTTAAATTGGTTAGTAATCTAAGGGCGTGACTTAAAAACCGACACATTAGTTTTGTCTAACAAACAAGTAAATCTAGATGTTAGGTTTCATCTAACCCGAGTAGAATGAATAAAGATTAAACGTATGTAGCTTTGATTCTATTGTGCTCACCTAGGGTATAACCTTAGCTAAAACTTGCATGTTAAATGAGATGATTGACAACCTTGCTTGTTTACATGTCTTCGATTATAGACTTTCGTGCTTCAATGTTACGAGTTGTATAACGGTAGCATAACTTTTAGAGTCACTTTGCGAATAGCTCGATCTTAAAAAATTAGAGAGTCTCTCAACTAGGTAAGATCAGAAACGTTCTAGTTGTAGGTCGAAACTTGTTTAAATCCAATGCATGCTAAATACTTGTTCCTTACTTTCTTTTGTGTGAGTCTTATGTGTTAAAGAGTTAAGTGCCGAGTGCTTTGTGTGAAAGATGTCGACCAAACTTGTAAATAATAGACTTAGGATTTATTTTCAACATTGTAATTTCGTGTCTAGTGTTATGGGCAGCTTTGCTGCCGACACCATACCTTCCCCCATGTGACGATTTTTGTGCATATGTATATATGTTTTTCTCTAATAATCTCATGTTTCAGGTACCCTTAATCCCCGGCTTAGAACGATCCCTACTTATGTCTATACTACTAACGATTGTAGGGTTATTATTGCTTGATGCTCGCTTAGGCGACTCATCACGCAGCCGCGCAGTAGAGGCATCAAGCACGCCGAGACGTATCAGACACGGGCATCACGTGTCCGACTCGTGTCCAAGACAAAACCAGACGTATCTAATGGTGTATCCGAGACGTATCCGGTGAAGCTCTGACCTATGACATGCCTTATCGGATACTGACATCTCGTATCTGATACGGGCATCTAACCTTCGAACATGCAGCCTTGCTGCAGCCTACCGCGCGTGCCAGCCATGCTACCGTTATTGCCGAAGACTTTCGCGCACTCTCACATGCCTAGCCCCGGGCCAACTTGCCAACCCTGCGCACGTATGCACGCTGCGCAAGTGCCAAGCCCCTACCGAGGAGCTTCCGCGTGCCAGCTTGTGTGCACGCTTGGCGCCCTGTTGCCTAGAAGGTGTAGTTTCTACCGAGAGAGCTTCCGAGAGGTTTTCAAGCAATTTTCTTTCTTTCCTAATGGCTGCAAGTGGCTGTAACATGTCCTAGAGCTACTAGAAAGAGCTGAAAATGTGTGAAGACCAAGTCAAAGCCACACAACAACATGGAAGTCGAGAGAGACAAGGAATCCTATCAGAAGAGGGAAAGGTGTTCCCGGGTGAGCTAGGAGAGTTGCAACCGATCCATGGACTTTAAATCCATCAGTTTTATGGCTGCCGATCCATGAGAGAAGCCCAAGAAGAGATGCAGCCAGTCCACAAGGAAAATGCACGGATGATTCTTAAAGAAACTAGGAGTGCACGGCAAGATACCTAAACCTACTCGGTTAAGGTTTTTACATTCCCTTTTCTACCCGATTTTGCCCTAGCTTTCTCCTATATATAGATACCGATTTTCCCACACAAAAGACATCTCATCTCAATCACAAGTACTAGCCAAAAACTCTACTAAGTCTCATAAACACCAAACCACAAACACTAAGCCGAAACCATCACCACCACTACCCAAATTCCGATTCCTTCACAATGCTTTCTGCCAAGTAGCCGAGCAGCAGTCCATCCCGTCTCGAAGAGCTTCTCAAGGTTCTAAAAGTGTGATCCATTCCCTCTATGGCTTTTGTATTTGTTCTAGTTTGATTGTGTTGTATGAATACGATTCGATTCTTGGTTTTTATTGAACTTATATGTAAACCGATTTCGTGATTAAAGTTTATTTCAAGTTTTGTAAATTTAACTTGTGGATTTTGTATGTCTAGATAATTAGGGTAGTGGTATTAGATACATGTTTAGGATTTAAATTGATTAGTAATCTAAGAATGGACCTTAAAAACCGAAACATTAGTATTGGCTAGAAGCATGTAAATCTAGATGTTAGGTTTCATATAACCGAGTAATAAAAATAAGTCATATGCTAGAGTAGTCTTGATTTGTGTTGCTCACTTAGGGTAAAAACCTTAGATAACTTGCATGTTAAATAAGATGATTGACAACCTTGCTTGTTTACATGTCTTCGATTCAGACTCATATGCTTAAATGTTAAAAAGTGTAAAACCAGATTAGCATCACCTTAGGATTATATGTTGGAGTTGATTCTAAGAATTTAAGAAGTCTAACAATTGAAAAACTGCTGGAGGCTCTAGTTGTGTCGAAATCAATTTAGGTCTAAAACGTGTTAAATACTTGTCTCTTACCTTCTTGCATGCAAGTCTACTTGTTAAACAGTGTTTTGTGTGAATTGCTTGGTGTGAAAGATGATGATCACTTGTATATATTAGAAATATGATTTGAATTTCGTACCTTTAGTTGTTAGGGGCAGCTTGCTGCCGACCCTATTTTCCCCCATAAGTGACAATTTAAATCATGTATATATGTGAATATTTTGTCTAATATTCTCATGTTTCAGGTATCCTTAATCTCCAGCTAGAACGATCCCTACTTATTCTATACTACTAACGATTGTAGGGTTTATTATTGATAGCTCGCTTAGATGTCTCGTTAGTAATGAAAGATAATTGCTAAATGTAAGCTCAATGGGGTTAAAAGTAAGGAGTCCCACGACGGGCACAAATTAGGCATATGCTTTATTTGGCTTTGGTATATGATAAATCAAGGCACATCCTAATAAGATCTTTTCAATCACTTTCGAAATCAAGGCATAGTCATGAATATATAACTACATATCATTTTAATGAAAAGTAATTTCACTACCAGATCGGATAGAATAGCCGACGAAAAAAATTTCGTCTACTATTCAAAATTTTCGTCGGGTATTCCTTCTACCGACGAAAATTTCGTCGGCTATTATTCGTCGATAAAACGGCGTAGGTAATAACGAAACCGGACGACAATAACGAAATCGTCGGCCATTTTCACATATGCCCGACGAAATAACGAAATCGTCGGCCATTATCACCAACGAAAATACATTTTGTCGACCAAACCTTGGCATAATGCCCGACGAAATTCGTCGGATATTTTCACATATGGCCGACGATATCATAAAATATAGCCGACGATCTCTTCTGTTTCGTCGGTTATTTGTTCTGAAATATAGCCGACGACATGAAGATTTCGTTGGAATATATTAATATTTTAAGAGGCATTAATTAGTTATAGCCGACGAAACCGTCACTATTTAACATAGACCACCGACGAAATAATATCATTTTCGTCGGTTATAACAGTTATAGCCGACGAAATTTGGTAAAAATCGTCGGCTATAGCTGTGATAGCCGACGAAATAATGTCAATTTCGTCGGCTGTTTTTACATTTTGGGGAAAAAAAATTAAATTAATTTCTAAATTACCATTCCAAGCAACATGCAATTCATAATGACAATCTAACAAGAAACACGTTTTTCATTAATTATTTTATTTGTTCCATCCCTAAACCCTAAACCCTAAACCCTAATCTTGGCCACCATCCTGCTGTCCATCATGCTCGTCATCCTGCTGAATGAACTCGGGAGCTCTCGGCATTCGAGGTTCATCTAACGGCTCAAACGGGGGCGGGGGTTCAAGGCCTTGTTGTTGTGCCGCGAACATAGCATACCACCAGTTTTGTTGGCCGGCGTAGTTCTGTCGCCGAATTCTCTCGCATTCAGCATGCCAACGCTCCATTTCCATATGATACTACTGTGTTCTGCGTTGTTGCTCCTGTGATCTCTGGAACTAGGCCGCCAATCTTGCATTTTCTTCTACCAATCTCTGCATTTCCCCCTTCATTTGTTGGGTGTCCCCGCCTCCCCTCTTTTGAGCTCCCTTAGTGGTCTTCAGGACCCCTATTTCAGAACTTCCCAAACCCCGGCAGTAGTAGTTGTTTGACCGGTCTGGGAAGGCTGCGTCGAATATCCACGAAGCAGTTTAGACATTCGATCGGTCGACCTGGCTCAGGGCTTCTTGCAGATTTTCCTCTGAAATGTTCGGTTCTGTCTCCCGAACTACTTCCTGCAACACTTCTTCTTTGGCCCGGTTCACCCTCTCCTAATTGAACGGGAAAAAAATAATAATTAATATTCTAACAAATATATAATTAAGTAAAATTAATAATTAAAATTTTAAAATCGTAATCAACGACTTACAAGCTCTTCTGTCGCTAATGGACACTACCAGAAAAAAAGGTTTTCCCGACGAAAAAAAAAAAACGGCCGACGAATTAAAATTTTCGTCGGTAATTCTAAGGAGTAGCCGACGATTTTATTTTTCGTCGGTGGAAAAAAAAAATCGTCGGCCATTGTTTTCGTTGGTATTTTCAAAAAATCGTCAGCTATATTCATATTTCAGTCGACGATTTGTATTTTCGTCGTCCTTTCTCCGAAACATTAGCCGACGAAAATTTTTGGAAGTATGGCAGACGAAGTTGACATTTTCGTCGGCTATAAGTCTATATATTTTCAGATCTGGGCAGCATCTGCTCATTTAAAAAAAAACGAAAAAAAAGGGGAAAAACGGGAGAAAGAGTGAAAAATCTATGGGTATTGTTGAAATCCGTCCTCTCTTACATTGTGGAGCTATATATATATAGGTACGTATATGTGTATATATGTTGATTTTGAGTTTTAGTGATTTTGATTTAGTAAGTGATCGATTTTTTGTTTTGTTGTTGTTTTAGTGTTAGAATGTATGTATATATGTTGATTTTGAGTTTTAGTTGAGTTGATTTTGAGTTTTAGTGATTTTGATTTATTCAGTGATTTTTTGTTTAATCTGTTGTTGTTTTAGTGTTAGAATGTATGTATATATGTTGATTTTGAGTTTTAGTTTAATTATGTGTTTTAATTTGATGTTATTTTAATTAGTGTTAAATATATATATATATGTTAATTAATAGTTGTTGATAGTGTAATTAACTTAAATAATGGTTGATATGTAGTGTAACTTAAATAATGGTTGTTAATGGTATATATATATATGAGTTGATGTTGATAATAATATATATTGTAATGTAATTAATTATTAAGGATATATATATATATATATCTGTGTATGTGTTAATTAATTTCTTATTAATTAAAGTTATACATATATATTATTATCAGGCTATATATGGATCTGGATAAGAGTTGCATTTCGCTTCCAAGGCATGACCGACGATACACTACAGGAGTTGTGAATTTTTTGCAGTTCGTCGAGGAAAATGTAAACGGGAATCAATACCATTATTGCCCGTGCAAGAAATGTAAGTGTCGTAGTAATATGTGTCGATTTTCGATTAGGACAATATGGGAGCACCTAAAGAGTAATGGGTTTTGGCCGAAGTACAAACGTTGGATATATCACGGTGAGCCATCATTAGATGGATCGCATGATCATGGGCAGTTTTTTGAGGCGGGCAGTAGTAGTATATCCAACGATCCAACAATGACATTCGTCAACGACGTGTTTCCTTTTGAAAGCGGTGTACGTGGGGAACAATATATGCATGACCCGGTGTGGTTAACTGTTTTTTACTTTCGTTTTCCTATGGGTAGCCTGACGTTCGTTAAATCAATTGATAGGAGCACAATGTGCGACGATATTAATATGCTTATGCCCTCATTTATGCTTCATTTAACCCTTATTTATCTAAGATAGAGTCATAATTTAGTTTAGTGTCATTTCAGAAGAGTTTTGGAGAAAGTGTACTTAATAATCAGAAAAAAAGACTAAGTATAGAAATCTGAAAATAAAGTAAAATATGTCTTTTTCGTGATTTTGAGGCTCGTGCTAAACTGATCTATCCTTTTCCAAATTTGATGAAATTTGGTGTGCATTTAATTGGGAAGCTAACATGTATTGTTTCAAAATTTTAGATCAATCAGAGTTCAGGAAGTCACCCAAATGAAGGCTGCAACTTGGCAGTTTGAGGAAAGATAACCAGGGACTACCAGGATTTTCCTGGGACTGTGTCCTGATTTCCAAAATTTCTGTGGGACACATCGCTTGGAACCAGAGAACGAGCCATGTGCCGTTCAAAAGCTCTACGAGTCTAGTTTCTCTGAGACTTGGAATCGCAGCAAAATATTTCCTGAGAAAAAAGTTATGCTGGTTTGAATGCACAAAGGTCAAGTTTGCCAAAAGAAGAAAACCTAAACCGAGTTCTACATGGATTTGGCTTATGAATGTGGATTGAATTCCATCCTTTGTGCAAGATTTTTGGCTGAATTAATTCATGGAAAACCTAAAAGATATTTCTCAATTATTCAGTCATTATCTTGGGAATTTTCGGCAGAAAATAGAGGAAGAAAATCGCAATAAATCCTGATCAAATTCGGCAGAATTCCTGTGCACGTCATCCAACTTCCACAGACTCTCCCGGACAGCTCACAATGAATCAGAGTTCGAGCCTTATATGGATAGAAAGCTATGAGAGTCTAGTTTCCAACTCAACTGGAATGACCTTAATATCTATTTTGTAGGGAAAGATATTCCATAATCTTCACTCGAAGGTCAAATCTGCCAGCAGGATAAGTTTGAGAAAAACTAGGTTTTATGAACCCTAGTTGCTGCCACCCTTTTGCCTCTATATATTGGACGATTTTTACACAGAAAAATATCTCTCTTCTCATGCTCAAGCAAGGCCGAAACTCTACCAAAATAATCCCACAAAAATCCTATAAAGTAAATTACCTAGCCGATTCCATCTCACCTTCACCAAGCTTGCTGATTGCAAGTGTTCTTCATCATCAAGTCATCCTTTGCCGATTCCTCTCAAGGTTTTGTTTAAAGTGTGATTTACTCATCTCTCATGGCTTGTAATTTTCTGTATAAATTCAATACTTTGTCTATGAATATTGAATGGATGGTTGTATTTTGTTTTGGTTTTATGTATCTAATATTGGATTTCCGAAACTTTGTTATATGTTTTGGTTTTCTTCATATTTTATTTCGTGAACAGTAATTTTGATTTTATGGAATTGTGATTTAGGGCAGTAATTTTGTATGAATACTTGTATAGATTTGATTAATTTTCATGAGTTCGTGCATCACAAATTGTGTGCTTGAGAGCTGACTTTGTGGCTTCTCCTTAGGTACCGATTTTATATACCAAAATAATTTAGATTGCATCATACACGAAGTTGTTGTGATTTAGGTTGTTTAAATAGGGCGGATATAACCTTGAAAATTTACATGTTCAAATATGATGAGTGACGCCATTACATGTTTGCATGTCTCCGATTCGGCTTACTGTGCTTATGTGCTTCTTGTGTTTAATTTCTACACGAAGTGTCTTTAAACCGATTAGTACCATATTTAGGATTATACACGAAGTTAATTCTAAATACTTGTGAAGTCTTAAAGATTAGGTGAACCACGAAGGGCTCTAATTAGAATTGGAATCGAATCTGTCTAAGTGTTTGTATGAAGAACTTGCTGCCGTATGTCATGATTGTGTGTTTTCGAAATTGCTGAGTTGTTTCTTGTGCCAAGTTTTTTGTGTGGAGATGATGATCAAATGTATATAGTAATTTAGGATTTAAATTCAGTAATTTTCAGTAGGTTTTAGAATCAAATATCAAATCCCCAATATGATTTTGTAATGCTTTATGTAATTGAACGCCCTTGATTTCCCCGGACTGAACGATCCCTACTTGTCCTATACTAACGATGACACAAGAGGGTAATATTTGTATGAAGTTGTTTTGCAGGTACAATGTGCTTGGATAATAGCTCCATCATCAATTTGTATGAAGTTGTTTTGTTATATATTTGTTATAATTTAGGTATATAAATTGTTATATATTTAATTTTAATTATATAAATTGTTATATATAAATTGTTAAATTAATTATATATATAAATTGTTATTTGTATTTATATATATGTTAATAATGAAATATAGTTATATTTGTATATAAATAGTTATATTTAGGTTAATGGTTAGTATTATTTAAAATTAGTTAAAATTTAAATATTAATTTGTTAGTATGTTTTAAAATATGTTAGTATTATTGGTTATTATATTAATTAGAATTTGTTATTTAATGTAATATAATTTAATATTAATTAATGTATTAATGCCTCAAGCTCCACCGATGCACTCAGACAGTTATTCGGAGGCCGTCAATCTTCCAAATCTAGGGGTTCTGGAAGTTCTGCCGGTTCCGCAGACTCCGACAGGACCCTTAGCCAGCCTGAGAGGACCACCAGCCCGCCGCGGAGGAGTGTGGATTCATCCCAGCCGCGAAGGACTGTGGATTCATCCCAGCAGCGGATGAGTGTAAGTTCTCGGCACCAGACCCTTCTCCAGGTGGGGCGGCTGTCAAGCAGTTCACGTCCCCCTCTCGGGCCAGATGCTCCGAGGTTCAGTAGGCAGCTATTTCAGGACGAGATAGCTCCAGACGTTCCTCAGGTCCGTATGCCTGAGGTTCATCGGGAGCCGATGACGAGTCCGGCGACGTCTGCTGCTGCCGATGACGAGTCCGGCGACGTCTGCTGCTGACTCGACTGAGGGGCCTACTCTCCCAAATTAGCTCTACCTCCCGTACAACATTCCTGCGATACCCGAGGTCGACTTTCGTGGTGTGCCCATATGGCCTGATATGCCTCAGTACGTGAGTGTTGCGGAGGCATACCATCAGTAGCCATTGGAGAGACCTGACCTCCTGATTTCGGCGAGGAGAAAAGGAAAGTCGACAGACGGGTCATCCAGTTCAGGTAACATTTGATTTTATTAATTAAATATTTTATTAAAATTAACGCACTAATATTTAATTTTATTAACCAATCGTCGTTTATGTGATAGGGACAGCCGCTAGCAGTTCAAGGCCGAATACGAGAGGTGTCATATAGTTTGACACGCTCAGGAGAAATGTTGAGAGCAGGGGGAGGATCCAGATCAACGAACCCCCTAATCAGGAGGTTCAGGGGAAAAAACGCCGCCATTACACGGGTTGCGTGGGGGCAATAATTAGGGATAAAGTCCCTATGTTGTGGACCCGGTGGGCTGATGTGCCGGAAGAAATTAAGAGGGAGGTTAACAACGCGGCGTCGGTGAGTAATTTAAAAAACTTAATTTCTTTATCGTAATATTTAATAATTTTCGGTATTGTTATAATTGTAAAACTAATAAAATATTATCTTTCAGGCATACTTCGAGAGTGCCGAACACAAGCAGAATTGGGCGGACGCGATACAGAACTCGAGGTACGTTGGGAATTCCTCATCTTATAATTTGAAATATTTTATGATATTAATAATATTTCTAATGCACTTTTGTTTTTTCCGTAGGTTCAAAGAGTGGTCGTACCCACTTTACCGAATACGACAACCGTGGTCGTATGGGTACTCCAAGAGAGTTCATGTTCAGGGAGTACGAGTGGCGTTGGTTGAAGACAGTAGACTTCAACAACCCACTTATGCAGGTAAATACTAAACTTAACTATAAGTGTTTATTTTGTTAAAATTTTAATTATTAGTTTAATTATTTTATAATTATTACACTAATATTTTTTTATGCATTTTTCTAATATTTTATTATTTGTTTGAAGGAACGGTCTCTGATAAACTCTGCGAACCACCGCCGTAACACAACCCCCCATCATGGTGGTTCTAGGCCATTTGCACAATATCAGGAGGAGGCACTTAGAGATCATCCTGATAGCAACCCGTACGTGGAGACGTTCAAGAAGGCTTATCCACAAGCGACAGAACAGCTCGTAAGTCGTTGATTACGATTTTAAAATTTTAATTATTAATTTTACTTAATTATATATTTGTTAGAATATTAATTATTTTTTTTTCCCGTTCAATTAGGAGAGGGTGAAGCGGGCCGAAGAAGAAGTGTATGAGCAAGTAGTTCGGGAGACACAACCAAACATTTCAGAGGCAGATCTGCAAGAAGCCCTGCGCCAGGTCGACCGATCGAATGTCCAAACGGCAGCGAGGATGTTCGACGCAGCCTTCCCACACCGGTCAAACCAATACTATTGCAGGGGTTTGGGAAGTTCTGGAATAGGGCTCCTGAAGACCACTAAGGGAGGTCAAAAGAAGGGAGGCGGGGACAGCCAACAGATGAGGGGGGAAGTGCAGAGATTGGCCGCAAGATTGGCGGCCGAGTCCCAGAGATCACAGGAGCAACACCGTAGAACACAGCAGTATCATTTGGATATGTCGAGTTGGTATGCTGAATGCGAGAGAATTCGGCGGCACAACTACGCCGGCCAACAAAACTGGTGGTATGATATGTTTGCGGCACAACAACAAAGCCTTGAACCCCCGCCCCCGTTTCAGCCGTTAGTTGAACCTCCAATGCCTCAACCTCCCGAGTTCGTTCAGCAGGATGACGAGCATGATGGAGAGCAGGATGCTGGGGATGACGTGGTGGACTTTAGTGCTTTAGGTGATGATTAGGGTTATATTTTATGTATATTGGAACAAATTAAATAATAAGTCATTTAGACGTGTTTCTTGTTGGTCTAAATGCATGGATTGTCATTGTGAATTGCAGGTTGCTTGGAATGGTAATTTAGAAATTAATTTAATTTTTTTAACCCAAAATGTAAGAATAGCAGACGAAAATAGCATTATTTCGTCGGCCATAACCGTTATAGCCGACGAAAATGACATTATTTCGTCGGCTATAATTAATTAATGCCTATTAAAATATTAATATATTCTGACGAAATAACCGACGAAATAGATGAAATCGTCGGCTATATTTCAGAACAAATAGCCGACGAATTTCGTCGGCTATAGTTTACGATATCGTCGGCCATACTCGAAAATATCCGACGAATTTCGTCGGATATTTTGCCAAGGTTTGGTCGACAAAATGAATTTTCGTCGGTGATAATTTTGGAATGGCCGATGATTTCGTTATTTTCGTCGGCCATTCGTTTTACCGACGCCCTTTTACCGACGAATTATAGCCGACAAAAGTTTCGTCGGCAAAAGGAATAGCCGACGAAAATTTGGCTTAGTCGACGAAATTTTTGTCGTCGGCTATTCTGTCCGATCTGGTAGTGGGATAAGCCTTCTTGAACGTCTCTACATACGGGTTGCTTAAAGGATGATCTCTAAGTGCCTCCTCCTGATATTGTGAAAATGGCCTAGAACCACCATGATGGGGGGTTGTGTTACGGCGGCGGTTCGCAGAGTTTATCCGAGACCGTTCCTTCAAACAAATAATAAAATATTAGAAAAATGCATCAAAAAATATTAGTGTAATAATTATAAAATAATTAAACTAATAATTAAAATATTAACAAAATAAACATTTATAGTTAAGTTTAGTATTTACCTGCATAACTGGGTTGTTGAAGTCTACTGTCTTCAAACAACGCCACTCGTACTCCCTGAACATGAACTCTCTTGGAGTACCCATACGACCATATTTGTCGTATTCGGTAAAGTGGGTACGGAGCTCGTTCTTCCACTTTTTGAACCTACGGAAAAAACAAAAGTGCATTAGAAATATTATTAATATCATAAAATATTTCAAATTATAAGATGAGGAATTCCCAACGTACCTCTAGTTCTGCATCGCGTACGCCCAATCCTGCTTGTGTTCGGCAATCTCGAAGTATGCCTAAAAGATAATATTTTATTAGTTTTAAAATTATAACAATACTGAAAATTATTAAATATTACGATATATAAAGAAATTAAGTTTTTTAAATTACTCACCGACGCCGCGTTGTTGACCTCCCTCTTGATCTCTTCCGGCACATCAGCCCACCGTGTCCACAACATAGGGACTCTATCCCTAATTAGTGCTCCCACGCAACCCGCGTAATCGCGGCTTTTTTTCCCCTTAACATCCTGATTAGGGGGTTCGTTGATCTGGATCATCCCGCTGGTCTCAACACTTTTCCTGAGCGTATCAAAACATATGACACCTCTAGTATTCCTGCTTGAACTGCTAGCGGCGGTCCCTATCACATAAACGACGATTGGTTAATAAAATTAAATATTAGTGCGTTAATTTTAATAAAACATTTAATTAATAAAATCAAATGTTACCTGAACTCGATGACCCTGAAGTCGACTTTCCTTTTAATCTCGCCGAAATCCGGAGCTCAGGTCTCTCAAATGGCTCATAACGGTATGCCTCCGCAACACTCAAGTACTGAGGCCTAGCAGGCCATATGGGCACACCACGCTCGTCGACCTCGGGTATGGCAGGAATGTTGTATGGCAGGTATAGCTGATTAGGGAGAGTAGACCCCTCAGTAGAGTCAGCAGCAGACGGCGCATGACTCGTCATCGGCTCCCGATGAACCTCAGGCATACGAACCTGATGAATATCTGGAGCTATGTCGTCCTGAAATAGCTGCGTACTACATCTCGGAGGATCTAGCCAGAGAGGGGGACATGAACTGCTCGACGGCCGCCCCGCCGATAAAAGGGTCTGGTGCCGGTTGCTCACACTCCTCCGCGGCTGGGATGAATCGATCCTCTGAGGCTGGCTGGTGGTCCTCTCAGGCTGGCTAGGGGTCCTCTCGGAGTCTCCAGATCCGCCAGAACTTCTAGAACCCCTAGATCTGGAACGACGACCTCCGAATAGCTGTCTAAATGCATCGGCCATCTGGAAACAAATAAATTAATACATTAATTAATATTAAATTATATTACATTAAATAACAAATTCTAATTAATATAATAACCAATAATACTAACATATTTTAAAACATACTAACAAATTAATATTTATAATTTAACTAATTTTAAATAATACTAACCATTAACATAAATATAACCATTTATATACAAATATAACTATAAATATACATACATATACATACAAATAACCATTTATATATTAACATAAATATAACCATTTATATAATTAGGCTACCAATTTATATATATAATTAATTTAATAATTTATATATAACAATTAAAATATACATTAACATATATATATATACAAATATGTGTATATATTAACAAATATATAACAAATTATATAATTAATCTACAAATTTATAAGGAGAAAATGGAATACATACAAGCACATTGATGGAGCTACTATCCAAACACATTGTACCTGCAAAACAACTTCATACAAAATTCTTTTACCGCCCACCATGCCTTGTGTTCCAATTCCACCGGGAGATGGCATGCTTTGCCATAGATAAGTCTAAAGGGAGACATCCCTATAGGTGTCTTGTAGGCAGTCCTATACGCCCACAAAGCATCCTCAACTCTATCGCTCCAATCCTTCCTTGTTGGACCAACAGTTTTCTCTAATATTCGCTTGATCTCCCTATTTGATACTTCTGCCATTCCACTAGTCTGAGGGTGATATGGCGTTGACACCTTGTGAGTGACTCCATATTTCCTGAGCAAAGCCTCTATAGTTCTGTTGCAAAAGTGAGAACCTCCATCCCTTATAAACACACGTGGTACTCCAAACCTAGAAAATATGTTAGTTCTCAAGAATCCTGCAACAACTTTAGAATCATTAGTCCTTGTGGCTTTCGCCTCCACCCACTTAGAAACATAATCAACCACCAATAAGATATAAAGAAAACCTTTGGATGATGGAAAAGGTCCCATAAAATCAATACCCCAAACATCAAATATTTCAACAATAATTATAGGGGAGAGAGGCATTTGATCTTTAGAACTGATATTACCTGTTCTTTGGCATCTATCGCATGTCATACAAAATGTATAAGCATCTTTGAAAAGTGTAGGCCAAAAGAATCCACAATCCAATACCTTAAGGGTAGTACGCCTAGGCCCAAAATGGCCTCCACACGCCTCAGAATGACAAAGAGCAAGGATTGGCCTATGCTCTTCTTGTGGGACACAACGTCGAATGATTTGATCACTACAATGCTTCCAAAGATATGGATCATCCCAAATGTAGTGCCTTGACATCTTTTTAATCCGTAACTTGGTATCCTGCGAAATGTTACTAGGAAGTCTTAGTAACCAAATAATTCACAATATCAGCATACCAAGGTGCGTGTGTCTCCAAACGAAAAAGTTGTTCATCCGGAAAAGATTCTTGCAAAGGCAACGTCTCTTCCTTTTGCACAATTCTGCTCAAATGATCTGCTACAACGTTTTTGCTTCCCTTCTTATCCTTAATTTCGATATCAAACTCTTGGATTAAGAGAATCCATCGAATCAAACGTGGCTTGGCGTCTTTTTTCTTCATCAAGTACCTAAGGGCTACATGATCAGAATAAACAATCACTTTAGAATTCAATAGATATGCACGAAATTTTTCTAAAGCAAAAATAACAGTCAATAGCTCTTTCTCTGTGGTGGAATAATTCAATTGAGCATCTTTCAAGGTCCTAGAGGCATAATATATGGCATTCGGCCTCTTGTCTTTTCGTTGACCAAGAACTGCTCCAACGGCATAGTCTGATGCATCACACATTAGCTCAAATGGAAGACTCCAATCTGGTGGCACCATTATTGGGGCCGATGTCAACAATGTCTTGAGCTTGCCGAAAGCTGCTTCACACTCTTCACTCCATACGAACGGAACTTCTTTCTACAAAAGAGAACACAAGGGTTTTGCTACCAAGGAAAAATCCTTGATAAACCTTCGAAAAAAACCTGCATGGCCAAGAAACGAACGTACCTCCCTCACAGTTGTGGGAGAGGGTAAGTGAAGCATAATATCAATCTTAGCCTTATCAACCTCTATTCCTTTTGCAGAAATTATGTGACCTAAAACTATTCCTTGATTAACCATAAAATGGCATTTTTCCCAATTTAAAACAAGGTTAGTTTCAATCCATCTTACCAAGATTAACTCTAAATTTTCTAAACATGCATCAAAGTCTTGTCCATAGACACTAAAATCATCCATAAATACTTCAATGATATTTTCAATATAATCAGAGAAAATGGAATACATACAACGTTGGAATGTACCTGGTGCGTTGCATAAACCAAAAGGCATACGTCGATAGGCAAACGTACCAAAGGGACATGTGAACGTTGTCTTTTCTTGGTCATCCGGATGAATACAAATCTGATTGTACCCGCTATACCCATCCAAAAAGCAATAGAACTCGTGACCAGCCAATCTCTCAAGCATCTGATCCATGAAAGACAAAGGCATGTGATCTTTTCTTATAGTCGCATTCAACTTTCTGTAGTCAATACACATGCTATGACCTGTGACCAATCTCTGAGGCACGAGCTCATTCTTCTGATTCTTTACCACAGTAACTCCACTCTTTTTGGGTACAACTTGGACAGGTGAAATCCATTGGCTATCCGAGATAGGATAAATAACGCCACAATCTAACAATTTGATCACCTCGTCCTTCACAATCTTCATCATTGGTGGGTGAAGTCGTCTTTGGCCCTCTCTTGTCGGCATGGCATCCTCCTCCAACAAGATCCTATGAACACAAGTTGTAGGGCTTATTCCCTTGATGTCCGCCAACGTCCATCCTATGGCGGTTTTGTTTCTCGTAAGCACGTCGATCAATCTCTTTTCTTGCTGCTCGCTCAGCTTTGATGACACAATCACTGGTAAAGTATCATCATCTCCAAGATATGCGTACTTTAGATTATCAGGTAGAGCCTTAAGCTCTAATTTTGGGGCCTGTTCCACAGATGGTAACAATTTATTAGTGGTAATTGGAATTGATGTGAAACGTTTATACCTTAGATGAGGGACTGCCTCTAGCTCGGCAACAACATTTATGATGCTCGGCTCTAGTTCAAGCCGAGACTTGCCATTCCAATCCGTCGTCTCCTCTCTCTTTTGATTGTCAATTCTAGCCCCCATCTCAATAGCTAATTGCTATTGATCCATAGTTTCTGATAAAACCTGTGCAAAAGAATCAACAACATCAATAGCATAGCAAGGTTTTAAATCAGAAACCGGATACCTCATAGCTTCAAACACGTTGAAGCTAATAACTTCACCATCAAACTCTATGGTGAGGTTGCCTTCCGCAACATCTATCTTTGTTCTTGCGGTTCTCATAAATGGTCGCCCCAAAAGTAATTGAGTTGAGTTGTGGGGCGAATCTTCCATATGAAGCACATAGAAATCTGCAGGAAATATCAGATTATTAACCTGCACAAGAACATCCTCAACATATCCCTCAGGATACTTGTTAGATCTGTCAGCTAGTTGTATAATCACATTGTCTCTCTTCAATTCTCCTAGACTTAGAGACTTATAAACATTGTAAGGCATCACATTAATTGACGCCCCTAAGTCTAGCAAAACGTTAGAAAAACAACATCGACAAATAATACAAGGAATTGTAAAACTGCCAGGATCTTTCATTTTGGGAGGAAGCTTTCTTTGTATAACGACAGAAACCGTCTCACTCATCTTCACAACTTGCTCCTCTCTTGTATGCCTCCTTGTTGTACAAAGCTCTTTCAAAAATTTGGCATACTTGGGAATTTGCTTGATAAACTCAAGTAATGGAATATTCACCTCCACTTTTCTGAAAATGTCTAGCACTTCCTCATCTGATTTCTCCTTCTTCGATTTAGCAAATCTAGAAGGAAAAAGCAAACACAAAGATTGGTTAGTATTAACTAAACCACTTGAATTAGAATTATTTACCTTATGTGTTTCTGAGGTGGCGGGATCTTTTTCCAAATCCCTTCTCTTCATCACGTCGAACTCCTCCTTGTTCGGCTTCTCTTTCTCGACCTCCTTGCCGTGAGTAGCAACATTGCTGCCGTGGGTAGCCTTGTGGTTGCCGTGAGCAGCCACATCAACGTCTTCTTCATCATGCCCTTCCACGGTTTCTGATTTCTTAGTCGCTTTCGGTCCCTCTAACACTTTACCACTTCTTGTAGTGATAGACTTTGCTTGCTCATTCTTGGGGTTAGGGATCACTCCTCCGGGTAGCCTCCCTTGCTCTTGGATCAGCCCCATAAAATCCACGACCTTTCCCATTTGATTCTTCAACTCAGTAATATCTTTTGTGTTGGAGGTCGTAGATTGCAACAAAGTATGAGTTGCATCATTCAGAGATTTCAGCATAGCATCGTAGTTTGGATTCGAATATGCTTGAGCATTGTTGTAATATTGTTGCTGAGGTCTTGCAAATCCTTGGAACTGTCCTTGAGGTCTTGGTTGATATGCCATGCCTCCTTGGCTTGCTTGTGGTGGCACCAACGGTTGGGAGTCCTGAACATTGTTGTTATTAGCCCAACGAAAATTAGGATGATTGTTGAACCTCGGGTTGAAATTTTCAAACCGTTGCCCCCCTTGTTGTTGAGGAAAACCCAATGCATTGGCCTCCTCAAAGTGCTCGTCTGCTCCAAGTTGAGGGCATAAATCAGTTGCATGTCCTTCCATGCGACATACACCACAAACTTGAGCTTGCTTCTGCTTCATCATTTGCGTCATCATCTGCGTCATCTTCCCCATGTCTTCTCGAAGCTCCTTTATAGCACTCGACTCCTCAAATCCGCTAGCCTCATTCACACGCTTAGAGGAATTAGACCCGAACTGTTGTTGGTTAGTAAAATGCATCTCCAACAAGTTCTTAACCTCCTCCTTGCTCTTTTCCATTAAAGAACCTCCAGCAGCTGAATCAAGAAATCGTCTCTCCATAGGGCGCAAACCCTCATAAAAGTATTGCAGCAAAAGTCCCTCACGTATCCCATGATTTGGACACGTTGCCACCAATGACTTGTACCTATCATAGTACACATCAAAAGCTTCATCTGGTTCTTGTCTGATCGACGTAATCTCCTTCCGAATTTGTGTCACCCTTGATGAAGGAAAATATTTAGTGAGAAATTCCTTCACCATAGTGTCCCACGATGTCATCTTGCCTGGTGGTATGGCAAAGAACCACTCAGCAGCCCTATCTTCAAGTGAGAAAAGAAATGCTTTCATCCTCACATGTTGCAAATCCGCTCCCGTTGGACACATAGTCTCACATCGAAACTCGAACTTCTGAATATGGCGATTTGGATCCTCTTCACTAAGCCCATAGAACTTCGGCAATTGATGGATAAATCCACCCTTCAATTCAAACTCAGCCGACTTGCCAGTTGCAACAGCCGGATATGCTACATTGCTTGGTCTTGCCGCTCCTCCCTGTGGCGCATCAACTTGCCCATTTCTTCTCTCAAAGAAGTCATCTTGAATGTGGGATCAGGTAAATCAAAGTTCAAATATTGAATTGGTATGGGACTCTGAAGTAGCTCAAACTCTGGATCTTCGTGAAACAAAGGATTAAGTTCACACGAAGCTTCTGAAGGAAATGGTGATGGTGGTGTAACGAAATTTCTATCAAAAAGTGATGAGGTGGAAGATACAAACTGATGTTCTGGCGATGGTGAACGGTGCTTGACGTAGAGTTGCTGGCAACTCTAGATCGTATATCTCTCCAATTCGATATAAACGGCCTCTAATGTCGCGTGACCAACTGGACATTCATGTACCTGAAATTATTCGAAAATCAAGTGTTTAGGCAAGGAATTCAAAAAGAAAAATAAAAGTACTTGTGTAGTTAGAATTTGTGTAAGTGTTATTATTGTATAAGTATAGCTAACGAAATATATATAAGTATCACACAAGATTTTCAAGCTTTCACAAAATTCACAAGTAACAATCAAGAATTCGGTCCTAGTTTTCCAAGAGTGTCGAAAATAGTATGAGATTGCCGAACCTAGAGTCTATTTCTTTTTATTTACACAACTTCAAAATTCGAGGTACGTGGAGTAGTGGAGTTAACAGTGCAATGGACTGATGCAGCCCCTGGTAGTATCATGCTTTATCTGATATACCTCAAAAATTAAAGATGAATTTTGTTTTGAAGAAAATAGATTCGCATATGTTCAAGTTATTTTCTAGCGTCTAAAGTGAGGTGATGCTTCGGCACAAGCTGTCGACTAGGTCGTGCGGATTTTACTTTCAGAGGCGGTGTCGTTAAGATTCATGGAGAGCGAACTCTCTTTAGGAACTAGGCAGGTCTCGTTGTTGGTAACCACGGAGAGCGAACTCCCTATCGACTCACTCACCGAGAATGAACATCAGTCTGTGGGCCTTGAGAACCAGTTTTACAAACCTGAGAACCAATCAATGAAAATAACTTGCCCCTTACTTATGTAAAACAAACAACGGATCCTAGCAGTCTACAAGTGTCGATCAAAGCCGCCCTTAACCTCATAAAAATAATACCAAGTTAGCGTCTTTATGCGTGGGGGGGACCTTTCCCATGTTTCCCAGTCTACACAAAAACATACCTAACATGACATCATTCGTATGAAGGGTTCAGGCTAAGATCAACAAAAGTGGGTTCACCTACATGTTACACTTTAGAAACTACAATAAACTCAAAACATACACAAAGACTACTAACTTCATAGAAATTTATCTAAGTGTTACAAACAATCACACATAACAACTATTGCACATATTTCGGCAAACTCAAGAAAACCAAAACCAAAAACGAAATCGAAATCTCTTATTTACTATTACACGTCCAAAAAGTCCTATTATACATATCCCAAAACTAAGGAAAAATTATACACATCCAAAAATTGATACAAAGTTACAAAGTAACACTTCATGAATCGAAACATTTCAATTTCCCCGGCAACGGCGCCAAAAATTGATGGAGCTACTATCCAAGCCCATTGTACCTGCAAAACAACTTCGTACAAATATTACCCTCTTGTGTCATCGTTAGTATAGGACAAGTAGGGATCGTTCAATCCGGGGAAATCAAGGGCTTTCAATCACATAAAGCATTATAAAATCATATTATGGGTTTGATATTTGATTCTAAAACCTACTGAAAATTACGAAAATAAAACCTAAATTATATATTTACATATGATCAACATCTTTCAAACAAAACACATCACACAAAAACTCACATGCACATAACAAACCGATCAAAGACAATAATACGGCAGCAACTTTATTGAATCCGATTTCATGCAATTTAGTTCCAATTATAACTAGAGCCCTTCGTGGTTCATCTAATCATTCAAAACTCCTTAATTATTCAGAATTAGCTTCGTGCATAACCCTAAACATAGTGCTAATCAGTTTAAAGACACTTCGTGTAGAAATTAAACCAAGAAACACATAAGCACAATGAGTTGAATTGGAAACATGCAACAAGTATGGCGTCACCTCACCTTGCTTCAACATGCATATTTTCTGAATTACTCTACCCTTAATATCAATACAAAATAACTTAACTTCGTGTATAAATTATTTCATAAATTGATTCAGCAACATAAAGAATTAAACCCAAGATCAGCCTAGCTAAAGCTTTTCTTAACCCTAAAACTTGTTGTGCATACGAATTCAGAAAATAAACCAAACAAAATCATCAAATCATGCAACAAAGTTACTGCCCTATTACCATACAATCAATTCGTCATATACATGTTCATCAATTAAACAAAAAGAAAACCAAAACACATAATAGAATTTCAGAAATCCAATGTAAAATTAATAAAACCAAATAACAAACCACAAATCCTTACAAACTTCATCGACAAAGTTAAGTAATTATACAGAAAATTACAAGCCATGAGAGATGAGTGAATCACACTTTAAAAGAAACCTTGAAGAGGAATCGGCAAAGGAAGATTCGGTGGGATGATGTCTTGCGATCGGAAGTGGTGGTGAATGGTGGAATTGGCTTGAATTTTCTATGGGATTTGTGGTGCTAATTGGATAGAGTTTTGGTTAGTGAAAAGTGAGAGAGAAGAGATCTTTTTTGTGTGAAAATCGTCAAATATATAGAGGCCAAAGGGTGGCTGCAACTAGGGTTCACAAAATCTAGTTTTTCTCAAACTTGTCCTGCTGGCAGATTTGACCTTCGAGTGAAATTATGGAATATCTTTCTCTAAAAATAGATATTCAGGTGATTTCAGTTGGGTTGAAAACTAGACTCCCGTAGCTTTCTATCCATATAAGGCTCGAATTCTGATTCATTGTGAGCTGTCCGAGAGAGTCTGTGCAAGTTGAGAGACGTGCACAAGAATTTTTCCGATATTAATCAGGATTCTTTTTCTTTCTCTTGTTATCCGAATTCTTTTCTTCTAGACTCTTCTTAGCCTTATCTTGGACTTGAATCTTCTCATTAAGTTAATATGGATATATCTTTAGGTCCAAAATATCCGATCCATGCTTCCAAAAATCCAATGGAGAGTTATCCTGATGCAACCGGGAAAGTTGTTGTTTTCCCGGCAGAATGACCTTGCTCCAGTAAACTCGGCATAACTTCCTCCTCGAAGCTCCGATTGATGCGATTCCAAGTCCCAGAGAAACTAGACTCGTAGAGCTTTCCAACGGCATATGGCACGTCCGATGGTTCTAAGCGATGTGTCCCACAGAAATTCTGGAATTCAGGACACAGTCCTAGGAAAATCCTGGTAGTCCCTGGTGATCTTTGCTCAAACTGCCAGGTTGCAGCCATCGTTTGGGTGACTTCCCAAACTCCGATTAATCTGAAATTTTGACACAATACACTTTAGCTTGCCAACTATATGCATACCAAATTTGATCAAATTTGAAAAATAATAAGTCAATCAAACACAGGCCTCAAATTCACGAAAACAATATATTTTTCACTTTTTCCTCAGATTTCTATACTTGGTCGTTTTTTTGACAATTAAGCACACTTTCTCCAAAACTCTACCAAATTGACACTAAACTAAATTATGACTCTATCTTAGGTAAATAAGGGTTAAACGAAGCATAAATGAGGGCATAAGCATATTAATATCGTCGCACATTGTGCTCCTATCAATATATAATTAATCTAACAATTTATATATATAACCAATATATATATAACAATTTAACACACACTTAAATATCTAAATTATATACCTAAATTATACAATTAAAATAAATTGCAAAAAAAAATAAAAAATTACCTAGCCGGAGGAGAAGGAGGAGGAGGAGATGTTTTAGGGTTTAGGAGAGAAAAAGTCGGGCTGCTGCGACTTTAAGCTTTTATAGCAGAGAGAATAGCCGATGATTTAAAAGATTTCGTCGTCTATTCTTTGAATGTCGTCGGCTATTCTTTGAATGTCGTCGGCCATACTTTGGAAGATCAACAGCCGTCGGATCTGAGCCATCCAACGGCGGACAATAAAAAGGCGCGGATCGTAAGAGTTTAGCCGACGATTTAAAAGATTTCGTCGGCTATTCTTTGAATGTCGTCGGCTATACTTTGGAAGATCAACAGCCGTCGGATCTTAGCCATCCAAAGGCGGACAATAAAAAGGCGCGGATCGCAAGAGTTTAGCCGACGAAATATAATTTTCGTCGGCTAAACTATAGGTTAAACCACTAAGTCAAACCTCTAAACGCTTAAAAACGGAAATTAGTCTAGTTAAACGACGGTGTCTGGCCTGACCTTCAACAGATAATAGTTTCAAATCAATGAGACGCAACTAATCATATAAAAATTTTATAAAATTGATTTAACGAACGTCAGGCTACCCATAGGAAAACGAAAGTAAAAAACTGTTAACCGCAACATTCGGCACACAGATTTTATCAAAACCTTGTCATTTATCAACCGTAGACGTATTTCATTATTTCGGTCATATCTTATTTCACAAAATTTTTGCATTTGAAGAGTCTACGTATAGTAACTATTTGAAACTATACATTCACTTAAACACTTAGTAAACAAGTTAAGGAACATTAATGTATATGTTCTGATTTTGAATCTAAAATTTTAGAAAATCTATTCCAACCGTCAGATATCACCGTTAAGATTAAATACATGTATGGAAAAAAATCCAACTTCAGCTGACAACGTTAAAGGCTCGATCAGAACGGTCAACCGGGTAAGTCAAACCTCTAAACGCTTAGAAATGGTAATTGGACTGTCTAAATGACGTTTTTTGGCCTGACCTTCAACATATAATAGTTTCAAACCGATGAGATTCAACTAATCGTATAAAATTTTCCTCAAAATATTTACCGAAGGTAACGCTACCATTAGGGAAACGAAGAAATAAAACCTTTGACCGCATCTTTCGACACTCAGATTTTATCGGAATCTTGTCATTTTTCAATCGTAATCGTATTTTATCATTTTGGTCATATCTTATTTCACGACTTTTTTCTGTTTGAAGGATGAAGCAATGGTTTATCGTTAGTGATAGAAAATGGAATCTGATCATTTTTTGTTTTTTTTTTTGTTTTAAATCATAGCCGACGAGAGACAACCTCGTACTCTTCGGCTATTCTTTTGTCGTTTTCTATCTAAAATAAAATATGTATTTTTCAATATAGTTATGGCCGATGAAATAATGCATTTTTCGTCGGCTATTATGAGTATAGCCGACGAAATAAAATGTTTTTCGTCGGCTATTATATGAAAAAGGTAAAAAAAATCAGTAGGTTTACACCTCTCGTATTCCTATTTCCTGTTCATATATAACCAAAATTGAACATCAAGAAAACAGAAACCCAACAGTCGACATATTTCAAACTTTTTTTTTAGGGTTTGGAACCCAGCCTAGCTGGGAGGCTCATCCCCACGCCCGTTCATTAGAAATTAGTGGATTACAAATGAAAAGATTACATCATCTAAATTACTTAATCCGGCGGATTGTAATCGGAATCATCGGATGAGTCTTCTTCGGTTTCTGAATTGCTCGATAGGGGTAATCTATGTCTTTCCTCACCACTAGAGTCCTCGTTAGTTTCTTCATTTGGATCAACATCAACAAGCAGTGGCTCTTCACGTCGAATTCGCACCGGCGCGTCTAGGCGAATAAAAGAGGAGTCAGGAATATCGTTTGTGTTGGGCTCTTGATACGCGGTGCCACCTTCCTCGTTCTCTTCAGCCACTCCAAGTGTAGACGCCCAGTAAATGTTGCGATGGTGGATAGTGTTGACTACTTTCCACGGGTCACCCTTGGCGAGATCATCAAGATAAAACACTTGTTTCACCCATGTGGCTAAAACGAACGGGTCATCCTCATACCATGATGTACTAGTGTTCACAGAAGTTATGTCGTATTGATCGGTTTTCATGCTCTGCAGCCGTGAGCAAACTATCTACACTTGAAAATGTGCACTTTCATGCCTTCCCCATAATGCAGTTCCACAACTGAATGGAGAACACCGTAATAGTCAACTCCATCATCCCCACCATGTGCCATAACCCCTGAATTTTGTGTTTTCAGTCTGACGTCTCTCTCTTCACATCGAAATAACACACCATTCACCTTGCACGTCGCATAAACTTTTGAATAGACCGGCTTCATCGCTAGAAGTCTGAGTTCGTGCGACCAATTTGGGTGATTATCATTTTTAATAAGGTCCATCTGCAACCATCAGAATCAACTATAAATATGAATAATTATACACAATAATATATAAATACGTATAGAATAATGTTAAAGTTACGTACCCAGCGGCCGAAATACTCTGCGAATGTCCGGTTGTGGTAATCGAGATCACCTCCTACTTGTTCACAGTTTAGATGCATGTTCTTCCAAAACTGAACTTCTAAACAGTTAATTAGTACCCACCAATGTGCAATGGCTACCTCATAATCTTTCAACTTGTAGGAAACTGGCATTTTTCCACCACGTACAACATCGTCGGAGAGTAGGAAAGATTGAACTGTGAAGGTACATCTTCCGGTATGCTTTCCAGTAACGCTCCTAAATACAGCTTCATGTAGGTGACGCACTCGTGCGCAATATATGTTTCAGCTATACATCCTTCAGGTGCGGATCTGCTTTGGACAAAATCACCGTATTGTCCAAGTTGCCTATAAATCAAGTTTTTAAAGTGTTATGATAATAAATTAATACTAAATCACATATATTGATGAGGAAATTAACATAAGGTATAAAATACGTACCTTTCCTTCAGATACATCCAAGTGAAGTGCACAGGACCGGTAAGCAACAACTGCCAAGGAAGATGGATCATGAGGTGAGGCATGATGTCCAAAAAATTTGGAGGAAATATCATCTTAAATTTACACGTGATATGAACGATGTATTGTTGCATTTCCCGGAGGTCAGATTTTCTCACTTCCCGTGTGCATACCTTCTGGAAAAATCTTGCCAACGCTACTAACGGCTCCACAACGTGACGGGGAAGGAACGGTCGAATGAAAACAGGGAAGAGACATTGTAGCAGGATATGATTGTCAAGACTTTTGAACCCGTAAAGATTGTTGAATTGTCTGTTCACACACTTGGCTATATTTCCAGCAAAGCCTAAAGGATACTTGGCCCGACTTATCCAATGGAAAATTTTTGATTTATGCTCAGGCTTGACGGTGTAAGGAGCTTGAGACATTTTTCTCTTCCCTTGTTTCAACCATAGTTGTTTTCTGATATTCATGTTTTGTAGATCAGTGCGAGCCTTATGACCGTCTTTCGTCTTCCCCTCTAAGTTCAGCGTTGTGCCCATCACAATTTCAGAAACATTTTTTTTCTATGTGCATAACATCTAGGAAGTGACGGATCAACAACTCACACCAGTACGGGAGTTCCCACAATATGCTCATATGTGTCCAGAATTTGTACTCCTCAGGTCTTTCAGGTATTTCCGCAACAATATCGGGATGATTGCTGAGGGGCCCAAAATCGTACTCATTAAGCACTGCTAAAATTTCTCTTCCCGTCCATCTTCTGGGAGGACCACCGTGTTCTTCGGTTCCATCAAATGCGGCGGACTCGTAACGCCAGTGGTGATCCGCCGGAAGGAACACACGATGACCCATTCTGCATATCTTGTTGCAATGAGGGGTGCTCTCATAATCGCTGAGGCACTCTGGACAAGCCTTGTATACCCTAACAACGCTGCCCGACAACATCCCATAAGCAGGAAAATCACTGATGGTACCAATAACCATGGCATGCATCTGGAATGTCTCCTCCTTGTACTTGTCAAAAGTGGGATGACCAACGTCCCACAATACCTTAAGCTCTTCAATCAATGGTCTCATATACACATCGAGACATTTCCCTGGGTAACCAGGCCCCGGAATCAACAACGTCAACATATTATATTCCTTCTTCATGCACATCCACGGAGGAAGGTTGTAAGGTACCAAAACCACCGGCCATATACTGTATGAAAGACTCATGGTGCCGAAAGGGTTGAACCCCTCGGTTGAGAGCCCGAGCCTGACATTTCTGACATCTGACACAAAATGAGGAAACTCATTGTTTATATGCTTCCAAGCCGCTCCGTCAGAGATGTGTGTCATGATATCTGCGTCTCCCAAGTCCCGCTCACCGTGCCATCTCATAGCCTTTGCTGTGGTTTCTGACATGTACAACCGCTCAAGCCTATCTCTCAACGGAAAATACCGAAGCATTTTCACAGGTTTCCTATTGCCTGCTCCCGTCAACTTATATCGGTCAGAATGACATATCGGACATGCGTCAAGGCTAGCAAGGCCATTCCCTTCTGTATCTTTACCCCAGAAGAGAACGCAGTCAAATGCGTATGTATGGATCTTAATGTAGGAAAGCCCTAGATCTTTGAGGATACTTCGGACCTTACGGTGATTGGTAGGATTACGATGACCCTCCTCCAACAATGAAGAAGTGTACTGTAGATATTCATCCACTTGCCTGATAGTCGATTTTGTCTGGACTTTAATCCTCATTACCTCCATCACACTTTCAAGAACTGTCTTCTCAGAACTTGAATACACAGGGGTCTGTTGCAATGCAATCAGTTTGTTGTACTTGTCAAAGGCAGCAGTGTTGACAACTTGTGGGAAGGGTTGCACTGGGTCATGCATATATTGTTTCCCACGTACACCGCTTTCAAAAGGAAACACGTCGTTGACGAATGCCATTGTTGGATCATTGGATGTACTACTACTGCCCGCCTAAAAAAACTACCCATGATCATGCGATCCATCTAATGATGGCTCACCGTGATATATCCAACGTGTGTACTTCGGCCAAAACCCATTACTCTTTAGGTGTTCCCATACTGTCCTAATCGGAAATCGACACATATCACTGCGACACCTACATTTATTGCACGGGCAATAATGGTATTCATTCCCGTTTGCATTTTCCTCGACGAACTTCAAAAAAATCACAACTCCTGTAGTGTATCGTCGGTCATGTCTTGGAAGCGAAATCCAACTCTTATCCGGATCCATATATAGCCTGAAAATAATATATATATATATATATATATATAACTTTAATTAATAAGAAATTAATTAACACATACATATATATCCTTAATAATTAATTACATTACAATATATATTATTATCAACATCAACTCATATATATATAAGTCAGATTTTCTCACTTCCCGTGTGCATACCTTCTGGAAAAATCTTGCCAACGCTACTAACGGCTCCACAACGTGACGGGAAAGGAATGGTCGAATGAAAACAGGGAAGAGACGTTGTAGCAGGATATGATTGTCATGACTTTTCCACCCGTAAAGATTGTTGAATTGTCTGTTCACACACTTGGCTATATTTCCAGCAAAGCCTGAAGGATACTTGGCCCGACTTATGCAATGGAAAATGTCTTATTTATGCTCAGGCTTGACGGTGTAAGGAGTTTGAGGCATTTTTCTCTTCCCTTGTTTCAACCATAGTTGTTTTCTGATATTCATGTTTTGCAGATCAGTGCGAGCCTTTGGACTGTCTTTCGTCTTCCCCTCCAAGTTCAGTGTTGTGCCCACCACACTTTCAGAAATATTTTTTTCTATGTGCATAACGTCTAGGAAGTGACGGATCAGCAACTCACACCAGTACGGGAGTTCCCACAATATGCTCTTATGTGTCCAGAATTTGTACTCCTCAGGCCTTTCAGGTATTTCCGCCACAATGTCGGGATGATTGCTGAGGGGCCCAAAATCGTACTCATTAAGCACTGCTAAAATTTCTCTTCCAGTCCATCTTCTGGAGGGACCACCGTGTTCTTCGGTTCCATCAAATGCGGCGGACTCGTAACGCCAGTGGTGATCCGCCAGAAGGAACACACGATGACCCATTCTGCATATCTTGTTGCAATGAGGGGTGCTCCCATAATCGCTGAGGCACTCTGGACAAGCCTTGTATCCCCTAACAACGCTGCCCGACAACATCCCATAAGCAGGAAAATCACTGATGGTACCAATAACCATGGCATGCATCTGGAACGTCTCCTCCTTGTACTTGTCAAAAGTGGGATGACCAACGTCCCACAATACCTTAAGCTCTTCAATCAATGGTCTCATATACACATCGAGACATTTCCCTGGGTAACCAGGCCCCGGAATCAACAACGTCAACATATTATATTCCTTCTACATGCACATCCACGGAGGAAGGTTGTAAGGTACCAAAACCACCGGCCATATACTGTATGAAAGACTCATGGTGCCGAAAGGGTTGAACCCGTCGGTTGGGAGCCCGAGCCTGACGTTTCTGACATCTGACGCAAAATGAGGAAACTCATTGTTTATATGCTTCCAAGCCGCTCCGTCAGAGATGTGTGTCATGATATCTGCGTCTCCCAAGTCCCGCTCACCGTGCCATCTCATAGCCTTTGCTGTGGTTTCTGACATGTACAACCGCTCAAGCCTATCTCTCAACGGAAAATACCGAAGCACTTTCACAGGTTTCCTATTGCCTGCTCCCGTCAACTTATATCGGTCAGAATGACATATCGGACATGCGTCAAGGCTAGCAAGGCCATTCCCTTCTGCATCTTTACCCCAGAAGAGAACGCAGTTAAATGCGCATGTATGGATCTTAATGTAGGAAAGCCCTAGATCTTTGAGGATACTTCGGACCTTACGGTGATTGGTAGGATTACGATGACAATGAAGAAGTGTACTGTAGATATTCATCCACTTGCCTGATAGTCGATTTTGTCTCGACTTTAATCCTCATTACCTCCATCACACTTTCAAGAACTGTCTTCTCAGAACTTGAATACACAGGGGTCTGTTGCAATGCAATCAGTTTGTTGTACTTGTCAAAGGCAGCAGTGTTGACAACTTGTGGGAAGGGCAGCACCGGGTCATGAATATATTGTTCTCCACGTACACCGCTTTCAAAAGGAAACACGTCGTTGACGAATGCCATTGTTGGATCATTGGATGTACTACTACTGCCCGCCTAAAAAAACTACCCATGATCATGCGATCCATCTAATGATGGCTCACCGTGATATATCCAACGTTTGTACTTCGGCCAAAACCCATTACTCTTTAGGTGCTCCCATACTGTCCTAATCGGAAATCGACACATATCACTGCGACACTTACATTTCTTGCACGGGCAATAATGGTAATCATTCCCGTTTGAATTTTCCTCGACGAACTGCAAAAAATTCACAACTCCTGTAGTGTTTCGTCGGTCATGCCTTGGAAGCGAAATCCAACTCTTATCTAGATCCATATATAGCCTGATAATAATATATATGTATAACTTTAATTAATAAGAAATTAATTAACACATACATATATATATATATATAAATCCTTAATAATTAATTACATTACAATATATACTATTATCAACATCAACTCATATATATATACCATTAATTAACAACCATTATTTAAGTTACACTATATATCAACCATTATTTAAGTTAATTACACTATCAACAACCATTAATTAACATATATATATATATATATATATATATATATAATTAAACTCCACACACACATGCACAAACACACACACACACACACACACACACACACATATATATATATATATATTAACACTAATTAAAATAACATCAAATTAAAACACATAATTAAACTCTAACTTAAAATCAACTCAATTACAACTCAAAATCAACATATATACATACATTCTAACACTAAAACAACAACAAAACAAAAAATCACTTACTAAATCAAAATCACTAAAACTCAAAATCAACTCAACTAAAACTCAAAATCAACATATATACACATATACGTACCTATATATAGCTCCACAATGTAAGAGAGGACGGATTTCGACAATACCCACAGATTTTTCACTCTTTCTCCCGTTTTTTTTTTCGTTTTTTTTTAAATGAGCAGCTGCTGTCTAGATCTGAAAATATATAGACTTATAGCCGACGAAAATGTCAATTTCGTCGGCCAAAATTTCAAAAGTTTTCGTCGGCTAATGTTTCAGAGAAAGGCAGACGAAAATCCAAATCGTCGACTGAAATATGAATATAGCCGACGATTTTGTTTATACCAACGAAAAAACAGTATCGTCGGCTATGGTTAAACTATGGCCGACGATTTTATTTTTTCACCGACGAAAAATAAAATCGTCGGGTATTCGTTGGAAGTACCGACGAAAATTTTAATTCGTCGACCGTTTTTTTTAATTTCGTCGGGAAAAGCTTTTTTTCTGGTAGTGTTTATTACTTTCCTCGTTTTTCATGAATAAAAATCATGATGCATGCATTAATAAAACATTTAATTCTAAATACTCATAGTATAAAAACCTCAACCCCGCTAGTTCAGGAATTTATACAATAACATAAAATCTCATTTGAGAAAATATTCCCGAGTGCCAAGTATATAAGTATATAACTGGCTAATCCCATTAGCCGTTTAGTAAAATCAAATAAAAATAGGGAAATGTCAACCACCATATAAATAATGAGCCTCCAAGGCTAAGGGTCGAGCCTCCAAGACTCTATAGCGTCCCACGCTATGCCTGTACACGTCGAGCACCGAGCGTGAATCTGACCTATGTGGTAAAGTCGTCACCTCGCGTGGGATCAGGCGACTAAGCTAGCTAGCAATCAATATACATAGACCCTGATATGGTGAAAAATCCGAAAATAAAATCAAAGTACATTTCCCCTAATAAATCATAAATCAGTACCGTCCCCGACCGCACTTCCAAGGCTTATAAATATAAGTACACACAATCACAGCCTTATCGAAAAGTAATGAAATCAACATTTCCAATATGTCATAATATTCAATCAATGTAAAATTATATAATCCACGAAAATCTCATTTCCGATGAAATATCAATATGTATATAATTTCAATATTGTCAAGTTAATTTGACTTAATTTGGAAATCATTCAAAATCGATAGAATGAAATCATTAATTAAAATAGATTATCGACCTTCAGTAATCCATATTATTCTCAACATAAATAATGCATATATATTTATAAACCCCCACAATATTAAAAATATTTATGCATGCATCGATTTAAATAAAAGTCCACTCACAGTAACTAGGTCTATCTCTGACTCGAGTCCTCCTCACGTTGAGTCTCTCCTCGGCCTGTAAAGAGATTTATTTAGAAACTCGAACTCGAGAGTAAATTACAAAAATTTAATTTACAGATGTCTTCACTCGTACTAAACTCTTAATTAACGACACCGCGTAAATTCTGAATAACTTATGACTGAACTTAATCAGTACATTTTATTCTAGACCATTTAATCCTTTAATGGTCTTTTCATCGAGAATCCCCTTTACTCGTATTTAACCCTCTTTTACCGCCAGTCAAAAAGTGAGTAAAATTCATCAAACAGTAACTTTATAAGTCTGACAATAACTTTTCTGAATTATAATTTACCTTTTCATCTTTACTGTCTGACTTTTACCATTTACCAATTACTGAGTTACTGTTTATCATTTACTACTTACTATTTACTGTTTACTATTCACTTTTTACTCTTTCACCATTTTACCATTTCTCAAATTCCCCGCCGCCGGCAGCAGTAGCTCCTCTGTCCCGCCTAGGTAGCACGGAAGCGCCAGGAAGGTCGCGTTTCGCGCTTCCGAAGCGGAAGCGTGCTGGAAGCGCACAGAATCGCTCGGAAAAGCGATTTCGGGAAAAGAAGCTTTTGGGAGAGCGACGGAAGTGCGATTCCTAAATTTGGAAGCGCGTAGGAAACGTGGGCAAATTTGGATTCAGAAGTGAAAACCCATCAGACCTAGAAGCATTTACAAGTTGGCTCAAATGGGTCTTCAAGATTGAATATTTGAGACCATATCTACCCCTCATTCCAGTGAAACCCAAAATGAAGGAGGACTTGTTGATCTGGAGATGGGTTTGTTGAGGGAACTGCAGGGGTGCCTTGGATATATAAGCCAAGTGGAAAATGAAAGATGAGAAGATTGTAAAAGAGAAGACTAAGAATCTGGTAACACATTTTTATCAGAAAATGAGAAAGCCATGAACAGGCGGTGGTGGGTTCATTGTGGTTGAGACGGAGGAGAAGGAGGAGGATATCTGGGGTGATCTGGTTTGGGGTTGGTGTTGGAGGGATTTCGGGTTGGTGTTGGAGGAAATGAGGCGGTGGCGTGGTTGAGGAGGAGGAGGAGATCTGGAAATCTTAGACAAGCCCCATTGGCAAAGACATTATTCAGGGAACAGCCCTAAGCCTCTCATCCCCGGATAGAAGGGTGGTCAGATGGCAGAGGTAGCTTGCCCACTCTCTCCGGGTCGATTCTACTTCATGTGTTGGAGGGGTTTGGGTTTGGGCTTCTATTTAATATATATATATATATATATATATATATATATATATATTATTTTATTCGACACTTCCGAAACGCACCTGCTTCCAATTATTTTTCTAAAAAAACGCTTCCGCGTTTCTAAACGCTTCGCTTCCACGTACCCACACCCGATTCCATGCAACATAGCGTCCCGCCGCCGGCAGCGCCACCACAATGGCTAAAAACACCACCACTTCCCTCCAAACCATTCCAACAAGACCACCACCACCTTAGGGTTCCGTTTCCACTGCCGCCGCCACCAAATTCAACCTCAGCCGCCACAGACGGCGGCTGAAACCTAATACACCCGATTTCTCTAAAATTTCACTAATTAAACAAGAAACTATACTCAATCGACTCCAAACAATGTCATGAATCTAAATCCAACCTCCAAAAACACAAAATTCACCAATAGAATCATCCACCACCGAAAATCTCAAAACCCTCAATTTTGAAATTTTCCTTATCTGGGCGAATTGCTTCAATTCGCTTGGTGGAGATGTTAAGAGGATCAAAGCCTTACTTTCCCCCTTAAAATCGGGCCAAGAAATGGCCAAAGGAAAAAGTTCCAACTCAACTGAGTTTGGCCCTTCCAACGAAAATCCGGCCAGACGGCGGCGATTCGGGCCAAGCCGCTGCCACTGACAAGGAGAGGGAGGAGAGGCGAGTCGTCTGGCACCGGTAGCACAAGAATGGGTGGCCGGACGGCGAACTTGGGTGGAGGTGGTGGTAGTGAAGGAGGAAGTGTCGGGCAGAAGGAGAGAGGAGAGAAAAAGAAAAGAGGAAAGAAAGAAAAGAAAGAAAAGGGAAAAGAAGAAAAATTTCTGGAAATGGGAAATTCTCCACCTATTTATACCCCAACCCAAAATCGGAAATAACGTATTTTACAACACCACACTACCAGAAAAGGGGTTATAGCCGACGACGCCATCTCGTCGGCCGTTTTCATTAAATCGTCGGCTATAGTCATAGCCGACGATACTTCGTCGGCTATTCTCTCGTCGGGAATGCTCCGTCGGCTATAGTATAGCCGACGACACTGAGGGTAAGTCGTCGGCTTATAAAACACGCGGTATAGCCGACGAATAAAGCGTCGTCGGCTATACTTCGAACATTGCCGACGACAGGATCGTCGGCTTCAACAATTACGTAATTGCCCCTAACCCGGAAGTATAGCCGACGATAGTGTCGTCGGCTATACGGCCGGCATAGCCGACGATACTCTCGTCGGCTATACTTCTGGCATAGCCGACGAATTAATCGTCGGCCATAACAATCGCCGGTACCAGGAATGGCTTTTTTTTGCCGGAAGCCGGGAGGGTATAGCCGACGAAATATGGCCCATTTCGTCGGCTATAACCCCTAAATATTTAAAAAAAATTAAAAATTTAACTCGGGCCCAATTTCACTTCGTCTTCGGTTTGGCTGCAGAAAATCCACAAACAAACATCCAAATATCCAACAAATATCCACATCAATCAATCCCTAATATCCTACCTACTGTACAAATTAACCCCCTAGCTAACTAGTCATCTACTCATCATCACCCCCTAAACGCGTAGCGTCGTCGACCGGATCGTTCGAGTTCCGGTGGCTATGGCTATCCTGATCGCCTGGCGTACTCCGATGCGGGTGGGGAGTGGGGACGACGAACTGGGCATCTGTGGCGGAGGCGGGGGCTGGAGTCCAGCCTGCTGGGCCTCCCAAGATAGCTGCATCCATCGGTACATCTCCGCCACAGATGCGTCTCTGGCCTGCTGCGCCGAAGCCTCCGCGGCCCTCGCCAACTCCGCCTGCTCGAGCGCCTCCATCGCCCTCGCCAACTCCGCCTGAGTCCTCTGCAGCTGCGTCTGCAAATCTCCTCTCGTCGAAGCCGCACGCTGCGTGCTGGGATTGGCCGGCGTGTACTTGAGAACCCCATCTCCCGCCGCGCCTAGGCCTCTCTGGTAGAAGTAGTTGTTGCCCGTCCCCACCGCCGCGTGCATGATCTGAGAGGCCAAGCGCGGCTCAAGGGTGTCGATCGTGGAGGCAAACTCCACGATCGCCTCGTCGGACGCCCCTTCCCCCAGGGTGTCTCGCGCGATCCCGAAGGTGATCGCGTCGGTCTCCGCATCTATTTCCGCCTAATTGACAAGAAAATATAATAAACGAATTAATAAAAAAAAATATAAATTAATTTAATGAAACACTTTTATTGAATATGGGCGAATACTTACCACTTGGTCGGGACGCCCCGGATACATCTGCGCATGAATCCACGACAACGGCCTCAGCGGTCAGTCCCTCCTCGCCATCTCTGCCCACTGCCTCCAGGAGCGGGCGCCGCCGTGGTGGGGGTGCTCGTTCCTCTTGCGGTTGTCGCTGTTTGTCTTCGAGATTTTCTGTATTATAAGAACGAACATATAAACGCAAATATAAATTAGTAACTAAATTAAAATATTAGGAACTAACCAAAATAAAATTATTAACTAATTTAGTTACTAACTAATTTAATTTAATTAGTAACTACTTAACTAACTAATTTAATTTAGTAACTAACTAACTTACTAACTACCTAATTTAATTTAATTTAATTTAATTTAGTAACGAACTAACTAACTATGTAACTAACTAACTAACTTAATTTAATAACTAATAACTAACTAACTAATTAATTTAATTAAGTAACTACATAATTTAATTATTAAATAACATTAAAAAGTTATATACTAGGAGGCTAAATTTTCTTACCGAGACCCTGTCGCTCCCGAAGTAGGCTACCAGCCATAGCCACTCATACTCCCTGTACCGGAACTCGTGGGTGGTTGCACCTCGCCCCAAGCGCTACTCCACATGGTACGTCCTGTAGTGCGTCGCCAGCTCGTTCTTCCACTCGGAGTACCTATATTAACAAAACACAACTGTTAGATATATTCGTACACTGTCAATAAATATATTTATACAAAAAAAAGTGAAACACATAACCTGTTCTTCAGCTGCTCGTCTCTCCACCAGTCCAAGGTAGGATGGACTCTAAACCATTGCTGCAATATTATAAATTAATTAGAAAATATTTTTATATAGTTATAAGGACTGAATTCATAAATGTTTATTTTCTATAATAAAAATACGATTTAACTCACCGACAGTGCATTGTACACTCGCGCCTTGATGTCATCGGGCACAGAGCCCCAGTCGGGCCACAACAGTGGGACCCTGTCCTGCACGAGCATGCCCGTCGCGTTGATATACTTGGTGGTGGTGTCTCTCCTCTCAATCGGGCGTCCATCCTCACTGGGACCGGGCAGGATCTCTCTGATCCCACCGGCGAGCTCCCTCTCCAGGGTCGACATGTTCGCTGGCCCTCTGGTCCGTCTCGTCCCCGCGGGTTTATTGACGAGGACGCCTGTTTCATAATTAAAATGAAGATATAGTTAAATAATTATTTAAACTAACTAATTAAATAAATAATTAAACAATCTAAATAATTAATTAAACTAACCAATTACCTGCGTCGTTGTACTGCTTGTCCTTCTCACGAACGGCCCACAGGCCGCGGCAGTCCTCTGAGTCGAAAGGACTGTAGACGTAGGCCTCCTCCCAGGGAATCTCGTGGGGCCGGTCGTGCCTCCAAATCTGCCTCCCCCTGGCGTCGTACTCAGGGATGGCAGGGACGAACTGGACCATGTACATCCCCGATGGCGGAGACATACGGGGCGTGGACCCTGAGGGGCCTGCTCCCCCTGACGGTGGGCCCCGTAGCTGTGGATGCTGTCGCTGTGGGGGGACAGGGAGCATCTCTGGAGGGTCCAGATCGGCGCGCGGTGGGGTCGGCTGCCGATCCTAAAACAGTGCTGAAGTGCACTGGGGTCTGGTGGCTCTGCGTCCTCCTCCGACACTCGAGTCAGGGCCCGCTCCCGTCGACTCATACGAGGAGCCCCCACGTGGATCGCTCGGGGTCAATCCCATCAACGTCTCCTCTCGTCGACTCATAGGCCGGCCTAGGCCCCGACGATCGCTGGATCCGCTCCCCCCACGGCTGGCTCCGGCCTGAGCGTCGGGGTCGCTCTCGGTCCATCTGCCAAGCCATCGGTCTACAAAGCGGCGGTTTCCTGCACAATTAGTATATAAATTCCATAAATTGCACAAAAATTCCACAAAAAAATTAAAAACTTCATTCAATGTATATATACCTAATTATATATATACCTAAATATATTTATACCTAATTATATATATATATTCCGAAATATATATATATAGATATATATATATATATATAGATATCCTTCTAAAAAATCTTGTTAATTCCACAAAATTAAAAAAAATTCCACAAAATTCCTTAAATTTCACAAAAAAAATAAAAAACTTCATTAAATATATATATACCTAATTATATATATACCTAAATATATTTATACCTAATTATATATATATATAATTATATATATCTATTCCGAAATATATATATATATAGATATATATATCCTCCTAAAAATTCTTGTTAATTCCACAAAATTAAACAAAATTCCACAAAATTCCATAAATTTCACACAAAAATAAAATACGTCATTAAATATATATATACCTAATTATATATATACCTAAATATATTTATACCTAATTATATATAAATTAGTATACTAGTATATAAATTCCACAAAATTCCACAATTAGTATATATATAAAAACCCTAAATTTAACAAAAAATCCACAAAATTAGTATATAAATTCCACAAAATTCCACAAAATTAACAAAAAATCCACACAATTCCATAAATTTCACAAAAACCCTAAATTCCACAAAAAATTCACAAAAACCCTAAATTTAAAAAAAAAAACAAAATTCCACAAAATAAATAAAAACCCTAAATGAGCAATCGATCGGGACTACCTGACATGGTGGTGCAGTCTGGACGAGGAGCTTGGTGGGTGCGGCGGCGACGGCGGCTAGGGGCGGAGGATCGATCGGCTCGTCTGGTTCGGGTCGGGGAGGCGTCGGGAAGCTCGGGCACGGGGCGGGGAGGGGTCGGGTAGGGCAGGGGAGGGTCGGTCGGCGTCGGGAGGCGTGGTGGCGATTAGGGATTTCGGCAAAAATCCAGAAAATGAGGGAGAGGCGCCTCTGTTGCGGTTTAAATCGAAGGACTATAGCCGACGATTTAATTTTAATTCGTCGGCTATACTCTGACACGAAATCCGGGCCGGCCGAAGTTGGGTTTTGCGGGCCGGTTATAGCCGACGAAGTATTTATGTCGTCGCCTATAATATGAATCTCGTCGGCTATAATATGAATATCGTCGGCTATACTTCACGCTCTCAGCAGCCGTCAGATCTCGCCCATCCAACGGCGGACAATGAAACGGCGCAGATCGCAAGAGTTTATCCGACGAAATTAAGTCTGTCGTCGGCTATTCTTTGGTCAAACTACAAAGTCAAACCTCTAAACGCTTTAAAACGGAAATTAGCCCGTCTAGATGACGTTTTTTGGCCTGACCTTCAACAGAGAATAGTTTCAGATCGATGAGACGCAACTAAGCGTATAAAAATTTCCCTCAAAATATTTACCGACCGTCAGGCTACCCATAGGAAAACGGAAGTAAAAAACAGCTAACCGCAACATTCGGCACACAGATTTTGTCGGAATCTTCCCATTTTTCAACCCTAGGCGTATTTCAATATTTCGGTCGTATCTTATTTCACGATACTTTTGCATTTGAAGGGTCTACGTATAGTAACTATTTGGAACTATACATTCACATAAACACTTAGTAAACAAGTTGAGGAACATTAGTGCATATCTTCCGATTTCGAATCTAAAAGTTTGGAAAATCTATTCCAACCGTCAGATATCACCGTTAAGATTAAATACATGTATGAAAAAAATTCCAACTACATCTGACAACGTTAAAGGCTCGATCGGTACGGTCAAACTGCAAAGTCAAACCTCTAAACGCTTTAAAACGGAAATTGGCCCGTCTAGATGACGTTTTTTGGCCTGACCTTCAACAGAGAATACTTTCAGATCGATGAGACGCAACTAATCGTATAAAAATTTCCCTCAAAATATTTACCGACCGTCAGGCTACCCATAGGAAAACAGAAGTAAAAAACAGCTAACCGCAACATTCGGCACACAGATTTTGTCGGAATCTTCCCATTTTTCAACCCTAGGCGTATTTCAATATTTCGGTCGTATCTTATTTCACGACACTTTTGCATTTGAAGGGTCTACGTATAGTAACTATTTGGAACTATACATTCACATAAACACTTAGTAAACAAGTTAAGGAACATTAGTGCATATCTTCCGATTTCGAATCTAAAAGTTTGGAAAATCTATTCCAACTGTCAAATATCACCGTTAAGATTAAATACATGTATGAAAAAAATTCCAACTACATCTGACAACGTTAAAGGCTCGATCGGTACGGTCAAACTGCAAAGTCAAACCTCTAAACGCTTTAAAACGGAAATTGGCCCGTCTAGATGACGTTTTTTGGCCTGACCTGGCCCAATAAGGAAGTTCCCATAAGATGCTCTTGTGTGACCAGAACCTATACCGATCCGGCCTCTCTGGAATCGTGCGCAACACATCGGGATGATTGCTAAGCGGACCAAAGTCATACTCATTCAACACTGCCAATATTTCCTCCCCTGTCCATTGCTCGGGTGCCCAGCCCCTTTCTTCAGTCCCATCAAAAGCCTGTGCATCGTCTCTAAATGGATGGTCATGCGGAAGCCAACGACGGTGACGCATCTGGACAATCTTGCTGCAATGAGGACTGGAGCAATCAACAGTCATGCACTCTGAACAAGCCCTGTAACCCCTGGTGACGCTGCCCGACAACATACCCCTCCCAGGAAAGTCACTGATCGTGCCAACAAACATGGCATGCATCCAAAACATCTCATTTTTGAACCGGTCGTAGACCAGGTGGCCGTTCAGACTCAAGTACCGAAGCTCCTCAATTACGGGTCTCAAATACACATCGAGACACTTTCCCGGATAACCTGGGCCTGGAATCAACAATGTGAGCATGTTATATTCCTTCTTCATGCACATCCACGGTGGAAAGTTGTACGGAATCAACTGGCCACACACTGTACTGAAGCTCTTTCTTGCCAAAAGGGTTGAAACCGTCGGATGATAGCCCTAGCCAAACATTTCGAACCTCTGATGCAAATTCAGGAAACTCCAACACATTCTTCTTCCAAGCCTCTCCGTCGGCGGGATGTCTAAGGGTGTCATCGTCAGGCACATTCCTCTCAGCCCACCATCTCATAGCTTTGGCCGTGAAAGCACACATGAACAACCGCTCAAGCCTATCAATCAGCGGGAAGTACCGAAGTATCTTCACAGCTTTCTTGTTCCCTTTAGGAGTGAACTTATACCGCTCTGTATTGCATACTGGGCAGTATTCAAGATCTACAAGTCCTTCCCCGTAAAACAGAACGCAATCGTATCTGCATGCATGAATCTTGATGTAGGAAAGACCGAGATCTTTAAGGATATGTCGCACCTTATGATGACTGGTAGGAAGCCGATGTCCGGGGGGCATCGCCCCACCCCATAGCCGAAGCCAATCATCAACCGATTTGACAGTGTCTTTGTTCTCCGTTTTGATCTTCATCACTCCCATGACAGATTCAAGGACAGTCTTACTGCATCCGGGGTACAACGGAGTCTGTTGCAATGCGATCAGGTTGTTGTACTTTTCCATACCACTTGTGTTGACCGGAGATCGGGGTAATGGCTCGAGTGGCTCAATATCAGGGAAACACTCCATCTCCGGAGGAGGGAGTTGCACATCTGGTGCTTCCTCAAAGACACCGCTCTCACGAGGAAACATATCGTTGATCCAGTTCGTTGTTGGATCATTGGAGGAACTCCCTCTCTCGGCAAATTGTCCATGATCATGACGACCCGCAAACTCTGGTTCACCGTGATAAATCCAATTAGTGTATAAGACCCAAAATCCATATCTAGCCAGGTGTTGCTCCACTGTCTCTATGGAAAACCGGTGTCGTGGGGTGGCACACTTGCACTTTTTACACGGACAATAATGAAGTGTAGTGTCTCCACAGTTAGCCATCACAAAATCCAGGAAACTCCTAACTCCATCATGATACGCCTGATCCCATCTTCCAAGGGTAATCCAACTCTTGTCCATCCTGTAAATTCAAGAAATAAATATAGCTATATATAGATATGTATATATGCACGTACTACGTACGTACGTACGTACTAATTAATTAAAAAATTCATCATTAATTACACACACACATATATATATATATATACACATGCATCCCTAAATTAATAAAAACATCGTCAATCTCCCTAATTAATTAAACACAATGTATTTTTTATGTATACCAACAATATATTTTTAATTATAATTAAATTAATTAATATATATATATACATTTTTTCATCAAATTCATCTAAAATCACCTATAAATCAACAATCAATCACTAATCTTCAACAAAAGTACTTCAATTCTATCTAACCAACATATATATCAACCCATTAATAATCTCATCTCAACACACATATATATATATATATATCAAATTAATCACACATTTATTCTAATTAAACTCTAAATTAACACACCTCTGCATATAACCAACTAAATCAACACACACAGCAATATACGTACCTTTCAAGCTTATGGCCGAGGTTTTGGACGATTTCAGAGCGTTTTCGACGAATGAGCTCGCTGCTGCAGAATGGATCTGATATAAGAGTTATAGCCGACGAATACCCTCCTCGTCGGCTATAACCAAAAACTTTTCGTCGGCTATAACTCTTATAGCCGACGAATACCCTCCTCGTCGGCTATAACCAAAAACGTTTCGTCGGCTATAGTTATAGCCGACGAGTTGTCGGCAGTCGTCGACTATAATATTATAGCCGACGATGTGGCCGACGAAATAGTAATTCGTCGGCTATAACCACTTATAGCCGACGAAGTACTATTTCGTCGGCCGTGTTTTCCCATATCGTCGGCTATAACCCCTTTTCCGGTAGTGCCACCTTTTAAAAATTTTTGCTCCGACAAAACAGAACACGTAACCAAATTTCATTTTTTAACATGTTCTACCTCACGTAACAAAAGATTTCCGCTTAACCACAAGAAAGAAAACAATTCTCATGAAGGTAAAATTTAAATAAATTTACCCAGAAAATGAACAAAGTTCGGGGCGTATCACAATTTGGCTCTAAAGTTTACATAGGTTATTATGGAGACAAACTCGCTAAAACATGCATGCTTTGTTAACCAACAAGTCCTACATGCTCCTACAAATGCACATTATCCATGAAACCTCACAATTTTTTAAAGTATGCACAACCATCATCTATGTATGCAAAGAGGAGAAATAACATCATTGACTATTTTTGTGTTACGATTTTCTGAAATTTTCTGACTCAAAGCAAAATAAACTACGCTAAAACGTGGGTTGCATGTTTATCTACCTAGAAAACATAAACGAAACATGTAATCTCACCCCACACTTAGAAAATTACAATGTCCTGAATGTAAGCATAAAACTATAGCATGCAATTTCCTAAACATATGATAAGCTAACATGTTTCAAACAAAGCATCGCAAACCAATGAAAAAGAGAAGAGTTTAGAAATTACAAACTCTCAGTGATGGCTCCTTTGTTTTTCAATGGTGATATGGGTTGCCTCGCATGCAGCGCTTAAGTGTTTATTTATAGTCCTTTAGCCTAGACTTTTCGTCATGTGTTTATGTGTTCATCTGTTCTCATGTGTTTTGCTCGGTAGGGGCAACAACAGCCTCTCTCGATAGCAGGGTTCTCTAGGCAGCAGCAGGGCTGGGCAGCAACATTGGCAGCATGCAGGGGCAGGCTACAAGCAGGTTCTCGGCAGGACCATGTGCAGCAGCAGGCTGCAGGGGCAGGGGCATGCTGCAGGGCATCTTTCTCTCGACAGCATGCAGGGCTGGGCAGCAGCATCAGCAACATCTTCACTCGGCAGCACCAGGAGCAGGTTGTGGCAGCAGCATTGGCAGCGTGTCAGAAGGCTGGCAGCATGAATGTCAGCAGGGTGCGCAGGCTCGGCAGCATCTTCACTTGGCAGCCTGGCATGGCATGATCAGTTGGTAGGGTGCCTAGCCAGCTGCGCTGCCTGCGGTTCGGCAGATGCAGTCCTCTCGGCAGGCTGCTGGGCTGGTTGCAGGGCAGCGGCAGGATGTAGGGGCAGGGGCAGCAGCATAGGCAGGCTGCAGGTAAGTTGCTGGGCAGCGTATCGGGGCCGTATCTGTATCCTTATCGGATACAGTAAACAGTAGCACAGGCGTATCGACATGCATATCAGATACGGCTACTTGGTTGGATACGTGTTGAATTTGGTCTTAGATACGGCTCGGCCGGACACGTGGATACGTTGGCAGCTTGTGCTCAGCAGATGTCCTCCTTCTCGGCAGAATCCATTGGTAGCAGCGTAGGCTCGGCAGGTAGGCACTCGTCAGTGGCACCTTCGGCAGCCTGGCACTATCGGCAGCATGCAGGGGCAGCTGCAGGCTTCGCAGTAGGATGGCTATCAGCAGGGGCAGCCCTCTCGGCAGGCTACTCGGCAGCAGCAAGCAGGCGCAGCCGTCTTCGGCAGGTGCAGGCAGGCTGCTCGGCAGGGTGGGCAGATGTGTCTGCTTCTCTTAAGGCCTGAATTTGGGTGTGTTCGAATAACCCAATCAAAAAGTGGTCTAAAGCAATGTTATAGCACACACACGGAGCTTTCTAGCGATATGAAGTTTGCCTCAATCAGACCAGAAGAAGTACTCTTTGTTTGGCCTTTTATCGGACCTATCGAACTGCCCAGTTTTCTGTTTCGACAGATTGACCTTGCTGCACTCAAATTGAAACTGAGAAGGGCTCTAGATTCCAAATTCACTTTTGTAAAATCCTACTGAAAGAAGATTCAGAGACCTTTATAACGGTGTATGGCATAAGTTTCCAAGATTTGTGAGCTGAAAACGGCAGCCTTCCAAAGTTGAAGTACTGCACTGCCCAATTTCTGTTCGGGCAGAACTTTCCTATTTTCTGCACTTTTTCTTTCCAGTCCGTCCTGCACACACACAAAACTCATAAAAACAAACAAAACACAAAAATAAACACAAGAATATACAAAGCTATACAAGCTACGGCTTCAGCGAATTTTCAAGGCATTAAACGAATTTTTCAAGAATTTTTCAAACTATATACACGACATCAAAGTTTCAAATGTTTTTCAAAGATTTAAATGAAAACTATACAAACACACGAAAGTTTACCAAACAAATAACATTCAAATATAACAAGCTTTTATAATCTCCGGAAATGGCACCAAAAATTGATCCAGTGCCAAAGGCACGCAAGCAATGATAACCCTACAAAAGATCGTTAGTAGTATAAGCAAGTAGGGATGGTTCTAAGTCGAAGATTAAGCGTACCTGAAACATGAGAATGTTAGTACAAAATATTCACAAACATATGCATATAATTACAGGTTTTATCATGGGGATTTTAATGGTGAGGTTCGGCAGCAAGGGCTGCCCCTAAACACTAGACACGAAAATTAAACCTAAATCTACTATGTACAAGTTTGGTCGACATCTTTCACACAAGAAAATACCACAAAGACTCTTTAACAAGCACACACGTATGTAAGAAAGTGAGAAACAAGTATTTAGCAAGCTTTTGACTCAAATTAGTTTCGATTTACAACTAGAACTCTCGCTATGTACCTAGTTGTGAGACTTCTAACGTTTTTAGGACCAACTCTCATTATAAATCTTAAAGTTTGCGCTAATCTGGTTAAGAGTTAACATTTAAGTACAAAAGTCTATAATCAAAGACACGCAAACAAGCAAGGTTGTCAATCATCTTATTTAACATGCAAGTTTTAGCTAAGGTTATACCCTAAGTGAGCACAACAAATCAAAGCAACCGCAAGGCATATTGCTTTATCTATTAATACTCGGGTTAGATGAAACCTAACATCTAGATTTACATGCTTATCAAACAAAACTAATCTTTCAGTTTTTAAGTCACACCCTTAGATTACTAACCAATTTTAAGTCCTAAACATGCATCTAATGTCACTGTCCTAATTATCTAACACACGAAAATCAGAAGTTAAAAACTGAAAAACTAAATCACAAACATCAAACCGAGTTCATACAAAGTTTTAATGAAAACCAAGTACCGAAATAAATTCATACAAGTCACACAAACTAATTTAAATACAAGAGCCATAGAAGAAATGGATCACACTTTAAGAACCTTGAAGACCCCTCAAGTATGGTGGAAGGCACGACAGCAAGTAGAACTTATGGTACGAAACTTTGGAAGGTGGTGGAATCGGGTTATGGCTATGTATTTGGTATGTGATGCTTATGAGACTTGGTAGAGCTTTGGCTAAGTGTTTATGCTTGAGATGTGACACCTTTTCTATAGAGAGACTGCCTCTATATATAGGAGAGGGGCTGTGCAAAAGTCGGCAGCAAGTAGGAAACACAAATCCTAAACCAATTTGGTTTAGGTTTTCTGATTCGACAGATATGACCTTCATGTGAAGAATATGGAATATCTCCCTCTGAAAAAAATCTATTGAACTTATTCCAATTGATTTAGAAACTAGTCTCCCATAGCTTTCTATCCATATATGTCTCAAACTCTGATTCAATGTGAGCTGTCCAGGAGAGTCTGTTGAAGTTGGAGGACGTGCACTGGAAGTTTCCCGAGTTTGATCAGGATTCTTGTTATGATTCTCTCCTTTTCCCTTATGATTTTTTTTTTCCGATTTTCTTCATGGATCACAGCTGCAACTCCTTGTAGACTCAGCAACATTGGTTAATGGATAATTGTTCCAAGATGCAGCTGCAAGATTTCCCTAGCCGAACCAAGAAAACCTTCTCCTAGACAACCGATTGCTTTTTCTTTTCCTAGCTAGACTAGGGAACTTCTTCTTTCCATATTTTGCACTTCTCTTTAGTATGGCTGGATCTCCTATTCTTCATTAAGCTCAGAAACTCTGATTTGATGCATTTGGATTGGCCTTTAGTGTAGCAATACAAAAAGCAAGAAAACGGATAGTAGGTTCCTCTTCTCGGCAGGGCAGTGACCTTGCTGTCTTTCTACTGGCATAAATTTCTCCTCAGGCAATCTTTTGATGCGATTCTAAGTTCTGTAGATACTAGACTCGTAGAGCTTTCTGTGCATATAGAACTTTCTTCTGGAAATTTTTTGGAAGTTGAGTGATGTGCCCTGGAAATTCCTGGAACTTGCTGAATCCGAAATTGCATAACATTTTTTGACAGCTTCTTTCGCTCCAATTGCTAAAACTCCTTCCATTGCTCAATCCTTAATATGTCTACTGCTCATAATAGAAGAAAAATCTATCAAAAGCATCATGGAAGCTTTACAGAATCTTGAATCATCGTGGTTCTAGTATGAATCTGAGGTTTTAATCGATTCATAGGGTCTTAACAAGAGAATTCCTATCAATAAATTTTTTTGAAAGAGTTAGAAGTTATAAATAGAAAGATTTTTTTCTTTCAAACTTCCGTTTAGGCTTATTTTGATCAAAGGACAAAGATTTCTTTTGATTTTTCGTCATTAGATCTAGTCATTGAATAAGTGATGACTTCGATTTAGAGACTTCGATTTTCTGCACTTTGTCAATTTTCTGTAAATTTCCAACACTTAAGCATATTTTCATTTAAACTCTACCAAAAGCTCATTACTCTATATTATGACTCGATTCTACATAAATAAGGGTTAAAGCAAAGTATAAACGAGGGTATATCATATCAAGAACGTCGCATTTTATGCTCCTATCAGAGACATCCCTATAGGCGTCTTGTAGGCTGTCCTATACACCCACAAAGCATCATCAAGTCTGTCACTCCAATCCTTCCTTGTTGGACCAACAGTTTTCTCCAATATTCGCTTGATCTCTCTATTTGATACTTCTACCATTCCACTTGTCTGAGGGTGACAGGGGGTGGAAAATTTGTGAGTGACTCCATATTTCTTGAGCAAAGCCTCTATAGTTTTGTTACAAAAGTGAGAACCTCCATCACTTATAAGCACACGTGGTACTCCAAACCTAGAAAATATGTTAGTTCTCAAAAATCCTGCAACAACTTTAGAATCATTAGTCCTTGTGGCTTTCACCTCCACCCATTTAGAAACATAGTCAACAGTCAATAAGATGTATAGAAAGCCTTTGGAAGATGGAAAAGATCCCATAAAATCAATACCCCATAAATCAGAAATTTCGACCTCTATAATATGAGAAAGGGACATTTGATCTTTGGGACCAATATTACTGTTTCTTTGGCATCTATCACACGTCCTACAAAATGTATACTGATGGGAGCCTAAGCTCGCACACAATAATAACCCTACAAAAGATCGTTAGTAGTATAAGCAAGTAGGGATCGTTCTAGCCGGGGATTAAGGGTACCTGAAATATGAGATTGTTAGTCAAGATATTCACAAAAATATACATCGAAAAACATCAAATCATGGGGGGTGATTGCATCGGCAGCTAGGCTGCCCTAGACTAGGTACGGCACATACATGAAACAAAGAAACACGAAATAAATTCTATCCTAGGATCGGCAACAATAGGCTGCCTCTAAACCTACACATGCAATAAAAGCTGAAATTTAAATCCTAAATTACTATATACAAGTGATCATCATCTCTCACACCAAATAGTTCACACAAAAGACTCTTTAACATATAAACTCGCATGCAAGAAAGTAAGGGACAAGTATCAACATGTTCAAAAATTAGTTCCGACTACAACTTAGTTGTAAGACTTCTCAAGTTCTTAAAATCGACCTTCTGAGTATGGATCCTAGAATATGTGTTAATCCTTTTGAGACTTAACAATTAATCACAATAGTCTAAATTGGAGACATGCAAAACAAGCAAGGTTGTCAATCATCTTATTTTAACATGCAAGACCTCTAAAATATTATACCCTAGGTGAGCAAAAACAAATCAAAGCAACCTTCTGAGTATTTAGCCATATTTGTTATTACTCGGGTTTGATAAAACCTAACACCTAGATTTACATGTTTTAACAACAAATGCTTAAACACAACTAATGTTTTAGTTTTTAAGTCCCACTCCTTAGATTTCTAACCAATTTCAAGACTAAAACATGCAAGATACCACTGCCCTAATTATCTATACACATGAATTTACAAGTTAAAATCACAAAACGTTAACATAAACATCAATCATGTACAAAACGTTAACATAAACATCAATCATGCAATCGGTTTATATAAAAGTTCAATAAAAACCAAGAATCGAATTGAGTTCATACAATGTAACCAAACTACAACAAATACAAAAGCCATAGGGGGAATGGATCACACTTTAGAAACCTTGAAGACTCCTCGAAGACGTGATGGCGTGGCGCTCGGCTGCTGCTTGGTTCGGCAGGACTGAATTTCGGCAGAAGACAAGGTGAAGGCGTCGGCAGTTTGTAGTGGTGGTGGTGGTGTTTTGGCTAAGTATTTGGGTATTTGGTGCTTAAGAAACTTGGTAGAGCTTTGGCTAGTACTTGATGCTTGAGATGAGATGATTTTCAGAATGATAAAGTGAGGCTATATATAGAGGAAAGGGTGCCGGCTGCCCTTGTTGCAAAAGGTAATCAGAAAACCTAGTAGAATAAGGTTTTGAAACCTTCCTTTCATAGTTCAATTAGGTCTTCTTTTTCTGATTTTTTCTTCAAGGCTTGGGCTTCACATCTTCATGGACTTCTTGAATAATCTTTGGACTCCATTTGATAAGTCTTGATCCACCAAAAATGCCCCAAAACCTGCCGGCATGCAGATCGGTAGCAAAGGCTTGCCGATCGGCGACATCTCCTGGCTTGACTAGGAGAGCAACTTTTCTTCATCTTTTTCTTCATTGCTTTAGCTTAGTGTCTTCCTCTTTCCTTCCTTAAGCTTGGACTATCATCATATATGCATTTGTGCATCCATTTGTCCATCGGAAATAGAAAACAAGGAAAAGAGGCAGTAGCATCCTGGAATTGGCAGAAACGACCTTGTTGTAGTTACTCCGGCATATCTCCCTCCTCGGAGCTCCGATTGATGCGATTCTAAGTCTCAGATAAACTAGACACATAGAGCTATCTCCATATAAAGCAGTTTGATGAAATTCCTTGTGAGACATCAGGAATGCATTTTTGAAGTTGGGACATAGTCCCAGGAAAAATCCTGGAAGTCCCTGGTGATCTTTGCTCGGATTGCCAAGTTGCAGCCATCTTTTGGGTAACTTCCCGAACTTCGATTGATCTGAATTTTGGACACAAGACCCATTCGCAAGCCAATAACATGCATAACAAATTTCAGCAAATTTGGAAAAGAATAAGTCAGTCAAACACAGCCCTCAAAATCACGAAAACAACATATTTTGCACTTTTTCCTCAGATTTCTATACTTAGTCGTTTTTCTGACAATTAAGCACATTTTTCCAAAACTCTTCCGAAATGATACTAAACTAAATTATGATTCAATGTTAGATAAATAAGGGTGAAACGAAGCATAAACGAGGGCAAAAGCATATAATATCGTCGCACATTGTGCTCCTATCATATACGCATCTCTGAAAATTGTAGGCCAAAAGAATCCACAATCTACTACCTTGAAGGCTGTCCTCTTTTGTAGAAAATGACCTCCACACGCCTCACTATGACAAAAAGATAGGATCGGCCTATGTTTTTCCGCTGGCACACAATGTCGAATGATTTGATCACTACAATGTTTCCAAAGATATGGTTCATCCCAAATGTAGTGTCTCGCCATCTTTTTATCCTTGTTTTGGTTGCCTACAAAATTGTACTAGGAAAGGTCTTAGTAACTAAATAATTCACAGTATCAGCATACCAAGGTTCATGTGCCTCCAAACAAAAAAGTTGTTCATCCAAAAAAGACTCTTGCAAAGGCAACGTCTCCTCCTCTTTCACAATTCTACTCAAGTGATCCGCTACAACGTTTTCAATTCCCTTTTTGTCATTGATTTCGATATCAAACTCTTGGAGTAAGAGAATCCATCGAATCAAACATGGTTTGACATCTTTCTTCTTCATCAAATACCTAAGGGCTGCATGATCAGAATAAACAATCACTTTAGAATTCACACTACTACAAAAAACTCAATACACAACACAAATCAGACAACACTTTGAAAGTTACATGTTGTGTGAATCACTGAACTGTTTCACACAACCTAAAGTGAATAATTTATGTTGTATGATGGTACACATTTTCCATATTCTGAAAAATATTTTTCCAGATTTTGTCATACAACTCTGACACACATTTTCTGTTGTATGATTAATGAAAATCTTGGCGGCAGAACTTCCTCCGACATTGAAACTCAAATTTGGGTAAGGTCTAGATGGACAGACAACAAAGTTATTGTTTTGTGTTGTGTGAAAATGTCACATCCTGCATTAGGTCTCACCAAGTGCAAAGTGACAAATACTTGTACAACAGAATTTCGTAGTTTTGTTGTATGAGTTGGTTTGCTTGTCATTCCCCCACATTCATTTTGGCTCCAATGGCTTGTATTTAAGATGAAAATCTTGGCGGCATAACTCCCTCCGACACTGAAACTTAAATTTGTGCAAGGTCTAGATGGACAGACAACAAAGTTCTTGTTTCGTGTTGTATGATAAGTCACAGCTTGCACTAGGTGTCACTAGTGTAAAATGAAAAATACTTGTACAACATAATTTTACAGTTCTGTTGTACGACTTGTTTTGCTTGTCCTTGTGCTACATTCATTTTGGCTCCAATGGCTTAAATGCTACTACCCTTAAAGCGGGAAATTTGCCTCCAATGACTTAAATTCATTCCCTCAAATGTGAAGCGGGAAATTTCCCTCCATTTATTTTAACTTTACACAAACAAACATACAATAGTAGTTCTTTTCTGTTGTATGAGAATATTGCAGTTTATACTAGATGAACCTAGTGCAAAATGCAAAATCTTTTCGAAACAACTATATAAAAGAAGTCAAATTTTGAAAAATGCTATGAATTAGCATTTGATAGTTATGATGAAATACGGTGATTGTAAAAAAAAATCACATAAATCAGACAAAAGTTAGAGCCCCGATCGATGCAGTCAACTTTATTTAAACTTATCTCTCTCTATGGGGAGCCGTACTATCGGGAGGTAAACGTTTCTAAATTTTTATATCACTAATTACGTCTCAGTTATTTGAGAGTTAAATGTTTGGGAGAGCCAACGAAAAAAAGTCATCTAAAGGTACGTAATAGCGTTTTCGTGTGATAAATTTTATGAAAATATGGTTAACCGTTTCGATCGAGCATCGAACGTTCACGAAACGAGTTGATTTTTCTACTCTACTCATATTTAACTATAACGATCACATCAGACGGTCAAAATTTTCATTTTGTGAATTTATCCATTATAATGACAACATGCTTACTAATGCAGTATAACTTGATTAGTAGATTATACTCAAGTGTACAACTTTTCGAAACAACTATATAAAAGAAGTCAAATTTTAAAAAATGCTATGAAATAAAATTTGATCGTTATAATGAAATACGGTGATAGTAAAAAAATCACTTAAATCAGACAAAGTTAGAGCCCCGATCGATGCGGTCAACCTTATTTAAGCTTATTTCTCTATGTGTCGTGAAATAAGATATGACCGAAATATTGAAATACGTCTACGGTTGAAACTATTCTCTGTTGAAGATCAGGCCAAAAAACGTCATTTAGACAGGCCAATTTCCGTTTTAAAGAGTTTAGAGATTTGACTCACCCGGTTGACCGTCCCGATCGAGCCTTTAACGTTGTCCGATGTAGTTGGATTTTTTTTCATACATGTATTTAATCTTAACGGTGATATCTGACGGTTGGAATAGATTTTCCAAACTTTTAGATTCAAAATCGGAACATATGCACTAATGTTCCTTAACTTGTTTACTAAGTGTTTAAGTGAATGTATAGTTTCAAATAGTTACGATACGTAGACTCTTCAAATGCAAATGTGTCGTGAAATAAGATATGACTGAAATATTGAAATACGTATACGGTTGAAAAATGAGAAGATTCCGACAAAATCTGAGTGCCGAATGTTGCCGTTAACTGTTTTTTACTTCCGTTTTCTTATGGGTAGCCTGACGGTCGGTAAATATTTTGAGGAAAATTTTTATACGATTAGTTGCGTCTCATCGATTTGAAACTATTCTCTGTTGAAGATCAGGCCAAAAAACGTCATTTAGACAGGCCAATTTCCGTTTTAAAGCGTTTAGAGGTTTGACTCACCCGGTTGACCGTCCCGATCGAGCCTTTAACGTTGTCAGATGTAGTTGGATTTTTTTTCATACATGTATTTAATCTTAACGGTGATATCTGACGGTTGGAATAGATTTTTCAAACTTTTAGATTCAAAATCGGAACATATGCACTAATGTTCCTTAACTTATTTACTAAGTGTTTAAGTGAATGTATAGTTTCAAATAGTTACTATACGTAGACTCTTCAAATGCAAATGTGTCGTGAAATAAGATATGACTGAAATATTGAAATACGTCTACGGTTGAAAAATGAGAAGATTCCGACAAAATCTGAGTGCCGAATGTTGCCGTTAACTGTTTTTTACTTCCGTTTTCTTATGGGTAGCCTGACGGTCGGTAAATATTTTGAGGAAAATTTTTATACGATTAGTTGCGTCTCATCGATTTGAAACTATTCTCTGTTGAAGATCAGGCCAAAAAACGTCATTTAGACAGGCCAATTTCCGTTTTAAAGCGTTTACAGGTTTGACTCACCCGGTTGACCGTCCCGATCGAGCCTTTAACGTTGTCAGATGTAGTTGGATTTTTTTTTCATACATGTATTTATTCTTAACGGTGATATCTGACGGTTGGAATAGATTTTCCAAACTTTTAGATTCAAAATCGGAACATATGCACTAATGTTCCTTAACTTATTTACTAAGTGTTTAAGTGAATGTATAGTTTCAAATAGTTACTATACGTAGACTCTTCAAATGCAAATGTGTCGTGAAATAAGATATGACTGAAATATTGAAATACGTCTACGGTTGAAAAATGAGAAGATTCCGACAAAATCTGTGTGCCGAATGTTGCGGTTAACTGTTTTTTACTTCCGTTTTCCTATGGGTAGCCTGACGGTCGGTAAATATTTTGAGAAAAATTTTTATACGATTAGTTGCGTCTAATCGATTTGAAACTATTCTCTGTTGAAGATCAGGCCAAAAAACGTCATTTAGACAGGCCAATTTCCGTTTTAAAGCGTTTAGAGGTTTGACTCACCCGGTTGACCGTCCCGATCGAGCCTTTAACGTTGTCAGATGTAGTTGGATTTTTTTTTCATACATGTATTTAATCTTAACGGTGATATCTGACGGTTGGAATAGATTTTCCAAACTTTTAGATTCAAAATCGGAACATATGCACTAATGTTCCTTAACTTATTTACTAAGTGTTTAAGTGAATGTATAGTTTCAAATAGTTACTATACGTAGACTCTTCAAATGCAAATGTGTCGTGAAATAAGATATGACTGAAATATTGAAATACGTCTACGGTTGAAAAATGAGAAGATTCCGACAAAATCTGTGTGCCGAATGTTGCGGTTAACTGTTTTTTACTTCCGTTTTCCTATGGGTAGCCTGACGGTCGGTAAATATTTTGAGAAAAATTTTTATACGATTAGTTGCGTCTAATCGATTTGAAACTATTCTCTGTTGAAGATCAGGCCAAAAAACGTCATTTAGACAGGCCAAAATTTTCGTCGGCCATACTCTACTATAGCCGACGATCTGGTAGTGGTATCGGGGGTAAACGTTCTTCAATTTTTACATGGATGATTACGTCTCATCTATTTGAGAGTTTAATGTTTGGAATAGTCGACGAAACAAAGTCATGTAAAGGTACGCAATAACATTTTCGTGTGATAAGTTTAATGAAAATATGGTTGACCATTTTGATCGAACATCGAACGTTCATGAGTTAATATTTCTACTCTACTGATATTTAACTATAATGATCACATTTTACAGTTGATTTTTCTAAGTAGATATCAAACTATGTGTTTACATTTTGTTTTAAAATTATTTTTATTATATGCGTGTTATTAGCCATTTAACTTTAGCAAAAATCAACCATTGGATTTGAGTTGAGAGGGGAAAAAACCCTAATGCCCGGGTCACCTAAAGCCTCATTCTCAACAACCTATCGCAGATGCAGCTTCGCTCTTCATCTCTCCCACCTCGATACTTTGGCTTCACTTTTCTTCACCCTCGTGTCAGACACTCTCCTCCTCTCCTCTCCTCATCTCCCCTCCTCCTCCCCTCATCTCCCATCCTCCTCCCCTTTCCTGCTTCCAGACCCGAACGCAACCTCCTCTCCCCTTACATCTCCATCTCCAGACCCGACATGGCCGCCGCCTCCCTCTCCAACCACCTCCACGACCTCCTCCTCAGATCCTGCGTCCTCCACCACTCCAACGCCAACGTCTTGTCCCACCCGCCTCCCGGCTTCGGCAGAGACAACCTCGCCTTCTTCGTCCTCGACCTCTTCACGCGCCTCCAAATCAGCGGCGTCGAGTTCAAGAAGAACCCAGTACCTTTGATTCTTGAGGAGGGAGGAGGTAGAGGTGAAGACATTTGATTCTACTACTCTCTTTGTTGTCGCCGACAGACTCTCTAAGCTCTACGACGGCGCCAAGGTCTTCATCGGCCTCCGCATCCCCACAGCGATTTGGTTCTCTCTCCACACCCCCTCCACACCCCCCCCCCCCCCCCCCCCCCCCCACCTCTCCCTAAGCTTCATTCGTTTTCGATGTAATATCTAGTAGCTATTGCCCTGTTGGCCTCCTTGCGGTGGTTCCTGTACGCCGCCTTCGCCACCTTGGAAACCACTTTGACTCTCTTGTCCCAACTGGAGGCCACCTTGACCTTCTTGGCTGACAACCCTCACCTCAACAGTCTTGCGCTTCTTCGGCTCCGGTGGCGGCTTCTTCTCCACTACCACAGTCAACACTCCATCCTGACACTCAGCACTGATCTTGTCTGTTTCAGCGTTCTCTGGCAGCACAAACTTCTTGAGATACTTGCCGAGCCGGAGTAGCAGACATGGCCTTGGCTTCCCTAACGTATTTGCGCGACGGGGCCTGGTGGCTCGCCTGGTTGTTTTCGTCGGAGAAGTCCAAAAGGTCGTGGAGGGCGAATCCAAGATATTGAGAAGTACTGGAACATCGAATCCAAGATATTCTTGGTTGGTGAAGTACGCTTTTAGCTCATGTTTATGCTTACTGCATTGATATTGAATTTTGTGTTTGTCTAGCTACTTCATATGAGCATGTGAAAGTGAGAAGTACTGGAACATCCATTATTAATTTCTATTATTTATGTATGCTCTTTGATTTTTCAGATTTTTTCAGTTCTTTGTTTCACCTCTGATGAAAAGTGAAGCCACGGAGGGAGAGGTACAGGCTATAAATTGAGGTATATGTCAGCCATTCTGAATTTATCGCTTCCATTATTTCCTCTGGCGTTGGGGGCATTGGATAATAGTTTCTTGGTGGGGGACAGTGGTGTTCAGGTTGTTAAGAATTATAGTCATGGGATACAGGGGAAAGGTGTTTATGTCAATTTTGATGATGGGAGTTATAGGGGTGGAGGGTCGAGTTTGGCGCGCTCCACGCCTAGGAAGGCTCTGCTGATGAGGGCGGAGACGAATATGCTGCTCATGAGTCCGATGAAGGAGGGGAAGCCGCATACAACTGGGCTACATCAGTTTGACATCGAGACTGGGAAGGTTGTGACTGAGTGGAAGTTTGAAAAGGATGGGACTGATATTACAATGAAGGATATATCAATTCTATGAGGCAAGCCAAGACAGCTTTTCCTGGCCTTGGATTTCCTATTACGCATGTAGATGTTACATATGATGGCAAGTGGATTCTAGGAACAACTGACACCTGTTTAATCCTCATCTGTACCATGTTTACTGATAAGGATGGGAAGACAAAGACTGGCTTTGCTGGGCGTATGGGGAATAGGATTTCTGCCCCAAGGTTGTTGAAGCTGAATCCTCTGGATTCTCACTTGGCAGGCGCCAACAACAAGTTCCGTAATGCTCAGTTTTCATGGGTAAGTCTGATCTTCAGCCTTTTAGAGTTATTATTTGGCCATAGTCTGTGGGAGTTTAATCATGGCTTGCTTCTTTTGTTTCTCTGTGGTGTTGAACCGTATTTTGATTCTCACTGGATTAATAGCTTAATTTGCATGATTTTGTGGCATTCCTTTGTATCAAGTAGCAGGAAGAAAACTGACATTTATGTTTCCAGGAGTCTAAGGTGTCAGAATATCAAGCGGAGGGAGAGGTACAAGCTACTATTGGTTTGATTTAAGTTTTGAAATATCAAGCTCAGGTTATTCATAAATATGTATACACCCTTTAGTTTTATTATGGCCTATTTGGCATCTTTATTATTCTAGTTGGTACTAGCTTTTTTTAATTAGTTTTGGTTGAGCTGTGTGTTCTTTGGTAACCAAATCTAGAACAATTGGATCCTTGGTTTAAAGTTATTCAGTTTTCATGAAGTAGTAAATCAGCTGGTTTTGCTTTTGATATTGATTGAGATTTTATTGTTTTGTAGGCAATTACATAAAGGAGTTTGGAGCACAGTCTCAACTAAAAGAGGCTGAGGGAGTGTGGTAATAAGTAATTCTCGACTACTGTATTACAAATTGTGTCGCTAAATTGGCTTACAAGTATGGTTCAAATCACTCGAATGGAATGTGAGGTCTTTGCATCTAATTTATCAGTGTGGTGAATTGCAATTAATAGTCTTTTATGCCTAATTATCTTCAGGTGATTGAGCAGTTGGGAATAGTTAAGGATTGACCTCATTTATCATGCTTCACAACTGTCACTATCAAACTTATCTCCCTAATTCCGTGGTGCGCAGATTTCATGCCAAGGGTCTAGCTCAATCAGGTTTTGGATCCTGGAGAAGACGGGGGAGTGAAGCTAGTTCAACCTGACGCCAAGTAGGGTTGACCTCATTTATATTGATCTAGCCAAACAACTTTCTAGGTTTTTAGAACAATTTTCAGCTTTTGATTGTAGCTGGGAATGTAGCCATCTAGGTAGGAAAATTGCTAGCAGCTTTTGAACTTGTGTATATGGTAGAGGGTGTGCAGCTTTTAATCATAGCTAGGAATGTAGCAGCTTAGGTTATTTGCATGTATGTGGTACAATGGCCACTTGAATGATATGTAGAATGGTTCAATTTATGTATAATTATTGTATCTGCAAAAACTGCTCTTCTGGAAATGGTAATGGTTCAATGTACAACAGTTTACATGCTTTTTGAGACCTCATTTCTTGTGTATTTGAGGCTCAGACAACAAAGTGGTCATATGACCAAATGCTTAAATCTATTGTGTGATAGAAACTTATACAACACTATAACAGCATTATGTGTTGTACAATATGACCAAAAGCCGAATCAAACCAGTGTCACAAACTGCTCAATTCTGTTGTCTGGTTGTCGAATAATACAACTGTAAAAATATCATATGTTGTACAATATGACTAAAAGCCACATCAAACCTGTGTCACAAAATCCTCAAATCTGTTGTTTGATTTGTAGAATCATACAACTCAATAAATATGAAACAAAATCAGTTGTCTGAATCAGACAACTAAATAAGTGGGAGATGAAATCTGTTGTGCGAATGAGACAACAGAATAAAATTGCAATATTCTGTTGTATGTTTAAAACTTACACAACATAAAAGTATGTATATTCTGTTGTATGAACTAGATATGTCAGTGCAGCGAATGCCAAGCCAGCCATGGCATGGCATATAAGTTGTACAACAGAAATTATAAGTTGGTTGTTGGACGTTTCATCACACAAGCTCGAGATATACGACGGTTTTTTCGAACTTACACAACGGTGCAGCACCGTTGTGTATTGAGTTTTTTGTAGTAGTGTCAAAAGATAAAATCGAAATTTTTCTAAAGCAAATATCACAGCCAATAGTTCTTTCTTTGTGGTGGAATAATTTAATTGAGTATCATTTAAAGTTCTAGAGGCATAATATATAGCATTCGGTCTCTTGTCTTTTCTTTGTCCAAGAACTGCTCCAACGGCATATCTGATGCATCACACATGAGCTCAAATGACAAACTCCAATCTGGTGACACTATTATAGGGGCCGACTTCAATAGCTTCTTGAGCTCGCCAAAAGCTTCTTCACACTCTTTGCTCCACACGAATGTGGTGTCTTTCTGCAATAGGGAACACAAGGGCTTTGCCACCAAAGGGAAATCCTTGATGAACCTCCTATAAAAACCTGCATGGCCAAGAAACGAACGTAGCTCCCTCACAGTTGTGGGGGAGGGTAAGTGAAGGATAATATCAATCTTGGCCCTATCAACCTCTATTCCCTTAGCAGAAATTATGTGTCCTAAAACTATTCCTTGATTAACCATAAAATGACATTTTTTCCAATTCAAAACAAGGTTAGTTTCAACACATATTTCCAAGATTAATTCTAAATTCTCTAAACATCCATCAAAGTCTTTTCCATAAATACTGAAATCATCCATAAAAACTTTAATGATATTTTCAATATAATCAAAGAAAATAGAATACATACAATGTTGGAACGTACCTGGTGCGTTGCATAAACCAAAAGGCATACGTCGATAAGCAAACGTACCAACGGGACATGTAAACTTTGTCTTCTCTTGGTCATCTGGGTAGATGCAAATCTGATTGTAAACACTATACCTATCCAAAAAGCAATAGAATTCGTGTCCAGCTAATCTCTCCAACATCTTGTCTATAAAAGATAAATGCATGTGATCTTTTCATGTAGTGGCATTCAACCTTCTGTAATCAATGCACATCCTATGACCTATGATCAATCGTTGAGGCACGAGCTCATTCTTCTCATTATTTACTACAGTAACTCCACTCTTTTTGGGTACAACTTGGACATCTGAAATCCATTAGCTATCCGAGATAGGATAAATGACGCCACAATCTAGCAATTTGATCACCTCGTCCTTCACAATCATCATCATAGGGGGGTGTAAACGTCTCTGACCCTCCCTAGTTGGCTTGGCTCCCTCTTCCAACAAGATGACATCGATCAACCTTTTCTCTTGCTCTTCATTCAGCTTTGATGACACAATAACTAGTAAAGTATCATCGTCTTCAAGATATGCGTACTTGAGATGATCAGGTAGAGCCTTAAACTCTAATTTATTAGTGGAAATTGGAATTGACGTATACATATTATACCTTAATAGAGGGGTTGCCTCTAGCTCGGCAACAAAATTTGCAACACACTGCTCAATTTGTAGCCATCCCTCATTCACATTCGTCTCCTCCTCTTGTGCGTCAATTCCGACTCCATGCTCAATAGCAAGTTGCTATTGATCCAAAGTTTCTGATAAAACATGTGCAATAGAATCAACAACATTAATAGCATAGCAACTTTTAAATCAGAAACCGGATACCTCATTACTTTAAACACATTGAAGCTAATCACTTCACCATCAAATTCCATAGTGAGGTTGCCTTCTACAACATCTATTTTTGTTCCTGCAGTTCGCATAAATGGTCGCCCCAAAAATAATTGAGTTGAATTGAGGGGCGAATCATCCATATGAAACACATAAAAATCTGCATAAAATATCAAATTATTAACCTGCACAAGAACATCTTCAACATACCCCTCAGGATAGTTGTTAGACCTGTCAGCCAATTGTACAATCACATTGTCTTTCTTCAATTCTCCTAGACCTAGAGACTTAAAAACATTATAGGGCATCACATTAATTGAGGCCTCTAAGTCTAGCAAAACATTATCAAAACAAGATTGTCCAATTATACAAGGAATTGTAAAACTGCCAGGATCTTTCACCTTAGGAGGTAGTTTCCTCTGAATAACAGCCGAAACTGTCTCACTCATCTTCACTACTTGCTCGTCACGTGTATGGCTCCTTGTAGTGCATAGTTCCTTCAAAAACTTGGCATACTTTGGGATTTGTCTAATGCATTCGAGCAAGGGTATGTTCACCTCCACCTTCCGAAATATGTCAAGCACTTCCTCATCTGAATTCTCCTTTTTTGATTTAGCAAATCTAGAGGAAAAAGGTAAATGATGTGAGCCTAAGTTCGCATGCAATAATAAACCCTACAAAAGATCGTTAGTAGTATAAGCAAGTAGGGATCGTTCTAGGCCGGGGATTAAGGGTACCTGAGATATGAAATTGTTAGACAAATATATACATATATATACACAAAATCGTCATAAACATGGGGGATTAGGTTCGGCAACAATGCTGCCCTAATACTAGGCACGGTATTAAAAACAGAAAATAAATCCTAGGCTACTATATACAAGTTTGATCATCATCTCTCACGCATCACATAGCACAAAACACCCTTTAACACAAAGATTCGCATGCAAGAAAGTAAGAGACAAGTATTCATGCATCTTAGACTTAATCAATTTCGACTACAATTAGAGCGATTAGCCTTTTAACCAATTGTAAGACATCTAATGTTTTAAGATCATGCTATTCGCCTTCGATCCTAAAGTTTATGCTAATCCGGTTTTAAGCGTTTTAACATTTAAGCACAAGAGTCTATATCGAAAACAAGCAAACAAGTAAGGTCGTCAATCTTCTTATTTAAACTTGCAAGTTCTAAGGTTTATAGATCTAGGGGAGCAACACAATCAAGAAAACTCAACTCGTATAACTTAATCATATTACTCAATCATATGAAATCTAGCACTTAGAATTACATGCAAACAACATATGCTTAAACAAAACTAGTGTGTCGATTTTTCTGCCCTGGCCTTAGATTACTAATCGATTTTAAGTCTAAATCATGCATCAAATACCTACTGCTCTAATTATCAAACATACGAAATCCATGAATTAAAGATTGCAAAATTCATCACATAAATTCCAACAAAAATTGCAATTCATGTTCATCATACAAAACCAAACGAAAACAAAGTATTTTTATAACAATAATTGTGACTAAACCGAAATTAAAAACACAAGTCATAGGAATGGATCACACTTTAGAAACCTTGGAGAGCTTCGTCTTGGTGTGGTGAAAGAGGATCAGCAGTGGCTGAGGTAAGGTATGGGATCGGTGGTGAATGGTGGTGGTGGAATTGGTGGACTTGTATTTTAGGGTTTCGGGTTAGAACTTTGGTAGGAAAATTTAGTAGAGTTTTGGCTAGTGCTTTGCAAGAGATGAGATGATTTTTCTGTAGGAAAAGTGGGGGTATATATAGAGAATAAGGGTGTTGCTGGCAGCCCTCTTGCAAAAAGGATTTCAGAAAACCTAGTGGGATAAGGTTTTGCAACCTTCCTTTCTTAGTTCAATTAGGTTTTCTTTTTCTGAATTTTTCTTCAAGGCTTGGGCTTCACATCTTCATGGATTTCTTGTATGATCTTGGACTTCATTTGATATGTCTTGGTCCATCGAAAATGCCCCAATTGCCGGCAGCAACATCAAGCACACAATCTGCCTCTATTCGGCAGCTTCTCCTAGTGTGACTAGGAGAACTTCTTTCTTCATAATTTTCTTCAATGCCATGGCCTAGTATCTTCCTCTTCCCTTCATAAAGCTTGAACCATCTTCATAAATGCATTTGTGCACCATTTGGTCCATTAAAAACAGAAAACACAAAAAGGGGCAGTAGGTTCCTGGAATCGGCAGATTTGACCTTGTTGCAGTAATTCCGGCATATCTCCATCCGTGGAGCTCCGATTGATGCGATTCTAAGTCTCAGATAAACTAGACACATATGGCCATCTCCCCATAAAACAGTTAGATCAAACTCCTTGTGAGTCGACGGGAATGATTTTTCGAAGTTGGGACAAAGTCCCAGGAAAATCCTGTAAGCCCCTGGATTGGAATGTTCGGACTGCCGTTTTGCAGCCAATTTTTGGGTGACTTCCCGAACTCCGATTGATCTGAAATTGTAACACAACATTCCTCAGCATATGAATATTAAGCATCCCAAATTTCATAGAATTCGGACAAGGATAGATCACATTTTCATTCATCTCAAAATCACGAAAAAGACATATTTTGCATTATTATCCAGATTTCTCAAACTTAGTCATTTTTCGGATTGTTAACCAATTTTTCCCAAACTCTACCAAATTAACACTAAACTATATTATGACTCTATCTTAGACAAATAAGGGTTAAACAAAGCATAAACGAGGGCATAAGTATGTAATATCGTCGCACATTGTGCTCCTATCAGTAAACATGAAGATTGGTTAGTTTTAACTAAACCACTTGAGTTAGAATTGTTTACGTTAGGTGCCTCTTGCTTAGACACAATTTCTTTTGGAGATGTGGAAGGATCTTTCTCTAAATCTCTTTTCTTCATTGTTTCGAGATTCTCATTGTTCACCCTTGGTTCGGCCATGTCATTCCCGTGAGCAGCCTCTTGCTCGTCCTCATCTTCTTTAATCACGTCTCCTTTCTTCTTTGAAGCTCTTGGTGCCGGTCCCTCCAAAGTCTTCCCACTCCTTATGGTGATGGTTTGAGCTTGTTTCCTTTTAGGGTTCTTGATTACATTGGAGGGCAGCTTCCCTTGTTCACCGAATTGCCCCATAAAATCCACAACCTGCCCCATTTGATTCTTGAGCTCGGCTATGTCTTTAGTGTTTGTTTGTTGGGCAGCTAGCAAAGCTTGAGTGGAGGTGTTGAGTTGGCTTTGTCCCATGGCTAACGACTTCAACATATCATCATAGTTGGTGGGGGCAGCCGCTTGCATAGGCATGAATGGAGCTTGTGGCTGCATTGGTGCTTGATATAGTGCTTGAAGTCTTGCCACAAACTGCTCTTGAGGTCGATATGCATTTGGTTGAGCTTGAATAGGATCCGGGCGAAGCACATTATCAGACCACCTAAAGTTTAGATGATTTCTATACCTTGGATTGAAGGTGTTTGAGTAAGCATTTGGATGTTTCTGTCCTCCTTGGAAACCTACGGCATTGACCTCCTCAAAGTCTCCATTTGGCACCACAAGTGGACATTGATCAGTTGAATGCTCTGATGGGAGCCTAAAATGCGACATTCTTAATGTGTTTTACCCTTGTTTATACTTTGCTTTAACCCTTAATATCATAGAATCGAGTCATAACGTAGAATCATGAGCTTTTGGTAGAGTTTAAACGAAAATATGCTTAAGTGTTGGAAATTTACAGAAAATTGACAAAGTGCTGAAAATCGAAGTCTCTAAATGATTCGTTGATTCTGTAAAGCTTCTATGATGCTTTTGATATATTTTTTCTTCTCTTATGAGTAGTAGACATATTAAGGATTGAGCAATGGAAGAAGTTATAGCAATTAGAGCAAAAGAAGCTGCCGAAAAATGTTATGCAATTTCAGATCCAGCAAGTTCCATGAATTTCCTGGACACATCACTCAATTTCCAAAAATTCTCTAGCTCGGATAGGAAAGCTTGCCGATTTGGACTGTTTTCTGCCGGTTGTGCAAGGGAGGCTTGTAGCTGCCGATCCATAGACCATTATCCATCAAAGAGAGTTTTTTAGTACAGTTGAGGAGTCTATGAAGCATTGCAGCCCTATCCACAAAGAAAATCAGCTGAAGAAGTTTCGTAGAAGAACCAAGAAAGGAAGGAACCAAAACCTTATTGCCTAAGAATTGCCTTTGCCGATTTGCACTAGGTTTTGTCCCTAGGGTTTCTGCCGATGTCCCCTCTATATAAAGCCTTATTTTCCTACAGAAAAATCATCTCATCTCAAGCACAAGTATTAGCCAAAAGCTCTACCAAGTCTGTCAAACACTGTCGACAGTAGCCACAGAGGGGCTACACAGGCCCACAGACCCGCAGCCAGTGCATCCGGGGCCGGACTGAGGCCCGGAGCAGGATCACCAGCACCCGGACCCGAGGTCCAGCAGTCTACCTTGTGACCAGGGGCCCGGGGACCGGGGACGCCAGGCTGCCAAACAGGCCGCCAGAGCTGTCCTTTGGTGTGCGAATAGAAGGAAACCAGTCCCACATCGAAGAGTAAGACCAGACCTCACGCCCGACCACCTATATAAGGGCCTCAACTACCCTATTTAATAGGTAACTGAATCTCTCCAACTGCTTATCATACGTGCTTAAGTTATCTATTCATCCCAACTGTACTAACTTAAGCATCGGAGAGGAGAAGACCGGCCCGCCCGGTATTCCCCTTAGTGAGCAGGTTCGCAGGACGAGATCACATCTAGATTCACCAGTCTCTACCAGGCCTACGGGTTTGTGCAGAAACAATTGGCGCCGTCTGTGGGAAGCATTTGATCCACGAAAAAAGTAGCGTTGCTCTACCGGAGGGTAGAACCCGATCGATCCTTTGAAAGGCAGTTTTGAAAGTAAGTCCACAATCCGGAGGCCATGGAGGGAAGGAAGATAAAAGCTGGCGGGGGAGGGTTGAAAGAGCGAGTCCGGGTCCCCGACCGGGCCCAAAACATTAAATCTGAGGTCAGCGTGAGGTTTGTCCCTTCTCCCGACCAGGACGGAACTCACGATCACCGGGGCTCAGACAATCCTGACCAATACGATGCGGGGGAGGAGATAAAAAAGATGAAGGTGGAAGTCGCGCGATTGCGAGAGGAGGGTGATCGAGACCGACTAAGGGCGGATGCCCGGTGCCAAGAGTTGGAAGCGGTGAACATCGCCTTATTGGCGGCCCTGGAGAAAGGGCACCAGCAGGACACCTCTCAGGCGACATCACGGCCCGCAAACAAAGGTAACGAGTTCCAGCACTTAGAAGTGGGACAGCATACGGGAAGGAGAAAGACTGCGCATTTGCCCACACCACTCTTTCCAGAAGCTTTGAAGAATTCCGGCCCTATTGAGCCCCCATACCGAACGAGCTTGGCATCGAGCGAGCAGGACAGCTCTACTGCAAGGACGCTTCAGACGCTCTCCGCCTCGGTGTCGGACATAAAGGACCGGTTGGAGGCCAGCGAGAAAAGGACGGGGCGACCGCGAGACAGTGCGCAATTCAACTAACGCACAGGACCTTTTCCACACCGGGTTAGGGAATCCGAAAGATCTGGTAACCAAAAGTTCCTGAAACTGACGTACTTAGGAACGAGCTGCCCATACCAACACCTGGACAGCTTTAAGTCACAAACGGGAACAAAGGGCTACTCAGATGCCACGTGCTGCAATGTGTTCCAAGAGACGCTCTCAGGGGAGGCATTGGGTTGGTTCTACGAGCTGCCAATAAACTCGGTGGAAACTTTCGAACAGCTGGCTGATAAGTTCGTCGGCCGATTCGTCCTTAGAGCCAAGGCGTCCCAAACGTCAACGATCCTTTTCGATTGCATTCAGACTGACCACGAACCGCTGCACGCTTTCGTTAACCGGTGGCATGATGTGAACCTAAGCTCGCATGCAATAATAACCCTACAAAATATCGTTAGTAGTATGAGCAAGTAGGGATCGTTCTAAGCCTGGGATTAAGGGTACCTGAAATATTAGATTGTTAGATGAAAAACACATGTACAAATATACAAACGTCACAAAAGGGGGAGTGTATGGCATCGGCAGCAAGCTGCCCTAGAACTAGGTGACACGAAAATAAAGTCCAAATTTACTATGTACAAGTGATCATCATGTCTCACAAAACATTTAGCACCAAAGACTCTTTAACATATAAACTCGCGTGCAAGAAAGTAAGGAACAACTATCAACATGTTTAGATTCGAATTTAGTTCCGACTACAACTTAGTTGTAAGACTTCTCAAGTTCTTTAGATCGACTTTTTGAGTATGGACCCTAGAATATATGTTAATCCTTTTGAGACTTAACAATTAATCGCAATAGTCTAAATCGGAGACATGCGAAACAAGTAAGGTTGTCAATCATCTTATTTTAAACATGCAAGTATCTAAAGTATTAAACCCTAAGTGAGCAACACAAATCAGAGCGATCTTTTGAGTATGGCAACGTTCGTAATTACTCTAGCTGATTAAACCTAGCACTTAGATCAATGTTCAAGACAACACTAAGTACCGATTTTCATGCCCAATACTTAGATACTAACCAATTTCAAACCTAAAACATGCATCTATACCACTGCCCTAATTATCTAACACATGAATTTACAAGTTACATATTACAAATTAGCATACAAAAATTATTGTTCTTGTCGAAACCTAAACTTAAATCTAAGCATCGATTCAAACAAGTATCTAACATACAATTTATAAAACCAAAATCGATTCATACATAGACATATAAACCAACACCAAACATACATGAGAGTTTCATAGACAAAACTAAACATAACTAAACAAAAATTACAAAACCGAAGAAGGGAGTGGATCACACTTTGAGACACCTTGAGAGCTTCACGTCGTGTGGATCCGGCGAAGTACGGAAGCTGGGGTGAGGCTGCACGGCAGTGAGTTACGTCGGCAGTAGGTTATGGAGGCAGAAAGTCCAAGGTTTCAGCAAGGCAGAAACTTGGTTGAGGTGAGGTGGAGGTGGTTTTCGGTTTAGGTTTTTGTCTAGGATCTTTGGGGAATTTTGGTAGATTTTAGGCCTTGTGTTTAAGCATGAGATGAGATGATTTTCAGAATGATAAAGTGAGGCTATATATAGAGGTGAGGGGTGCCGGCTGCCCTAGTGCACAAGGAAATCAGAAAACCAAGTTGGTTAAGGATTTGAAACCTTCCTTTCATTGTCTAATTAGGTTTTCTTTTTCTGAATTTTTCTTCAAGGCTTGGGCTTCACAACTTCATGGACTTCTTGAATAACATTTGGACTTCACTAGGTAGGTTTTTGATCCACCAAAAGTTGCCCCAAACCCGCCGGCATGCAGATCGGCAGCAAAGGCTTGCCGACCGGCACCATCTCCTGGCTTGACTAGGAGATGCACTTTTCTTCATCTTTTTTCTCCATTGCTTTAGCTTGGTGTCTTTCTCTTTCCTTTCTTAAGCTTGAACCATCTTCATATATGCATTTGTACACAATATGATCCATCGAAAACAGAAATTGCGAAAAGGAGGCAGTAGCATCCTGGAATCGGCAGAAACAACCTTGTTGTAGTAACTCCGGCATATCTCCCTCCTCGGAGCTCCGATTGATGCGATTCCAAGTCTCAGATAAACTAGACACACATAGCTACCTCCATATAAAACATTTCGTTCAAATTCCTTGTGAGTCATCGGGAATGATTTTTCGAAGTTGGGACACAGTCTCAGGAAAATCCTGGAAGTCCTTGGATTGGTTTGCTCGAACTGCTGTTTTGCAGCCATCTTTTGGGCGACTTCCGGAACTCTGATTGATCTGAAATTTTAACACAACATTCCTCAGTATATGAGTAATACGTACACCAAATTTCATTAAATTCAGACAAGGATAGATCACATTTTTACTCATCTCAGAATCACAAAAAAGACGACTTGCATTATTTTCTAGATTTCTCAAACTTAGTCATTTTTCGGATTCTAATGCACATTTGATAAAAACTCTACCAAATTAACACTAAAATATATTATGACTCAATCTTAGATAAATAAGGGTTAAACAAAGCATAAACGAGGGCAAATACATATAATAACGTCGCACATTGTGCTCCTATCAACTACCCCACACTTATCCTTTGCTAGTCCCTTACCAAACTAAATTAAACTAGACTCTAAACAAACTATTGCCCCTAACAATTTGTCTCAGGCTCGTATGTATACATAGCTTTCAAGTTAATGCATGAGAATGCTGAGCACGAAAATTCCAAGTTTCATGAACATGTGGCATCAATACGAACATATAAGAGCAAAAGGTAAGCATGTAAACATGTTAAAGCTAATCCAATCCTCCTCACTAGGCATACTCTCTTCTTTTCTCTCGAAGCATGGTATTCACTCATAAGTATATGCAAGCGAAAGATAATGAATTACGAAGAATAACTTGCATATGTCGTGAAAATCGAAAGCACTTTGTGAATTTCAAGAAGAACCTCATATGATAACTACATGCACCAATGAACCAAAACCATATGCTTACTCTTGAGATAATCTCCACAAATCAAATTTAACCATCTTAAGAATCATGAAAAAGATCAATCAAAGGGTTGTAATGGGGCTAGGCTAAGAGGTATTCGATATTTGGATAAGGAGGCTCAAAACGTCACTAAGGCCTTTAGCAAAGCTCGATTCTTCTTATGTCTTCTCGCCAAGGGTCGAATTTCATCTTGTTGGACCCATACTTCATTTTTTTCTTCCCATAACATTACAACAATACTCAAGACAATAGCCATGCACAATTTTCTTTTTCTTTTCTATGCCGTGCCTTACATTTTTCTTTTCTTGCTCTCAGTATCTTTTTCTTTTTCTTTTGGTCCGAGCAAAATTTTTCTCTTTTCTTTTTCTAAGGCACGGCATCTAGTACACTTTACATATAGATTCATGGCTAAGTCTACCCCACACTTGTTCTTCTCCATCACTTCACGCAAAAACGCTTTCAAAAATCAAGCTTTGCCGACACACAAGGTAAAGGCATCACTATACTAGGCTTATGGAAAGTGTTTAAGGGTGATGAAAGAAAAAGGCTCAACGTAGGCTCAAAGGGGTTTACTAAGGTGTCCCACGACGTGCTCCAATAGGGCTCATGCTTTATTTGGTAATGGTGGTAAACCTAAAAGATCTTTATTCAATCATATTCAAAATGAAGGTATTTTATGATATAAATGTTTCGAAAATCAACAAGAGTAAGTTTTAGCATACTAGAGTTCATTAAAAGTTATGGCATATAGTCATCGAATAATCAAAGAATTATGAGGTTCATGCTTCCTACGAATCTATCGAATTTTATCTTTTATCACTCAAGAAGAAAGCAAATTGGCTCTAAAGCTCACATAGGTTATTATGGAAACAAACTAGCTAAAACATGCATGCTTCGTAATCAACAAGTCCTACATGCTCCTACCAATGCACATAATCCGTGAAACTCATAATTTTAATTGTATGCACAACTATCATCTATGTATGCAAAGAGGAGAAAAAACATCATTGACATATTAGGGGCATCCTAAGACTCAAAACAAACAATTTAAATACTCTAAACTAAGCACACGAAAACATAAATGGAATACGTTATCCCACCCCACACTTAGAAAATTACATTGCCCTCAATGTAAGCACAAGTCTATATCAACGAATTTCCTAAGCATGCAATAGTCTAACATAGTCCAACATATCATCACAAACCAAAGAAAGAGAGAAGGATTAGAAATTGCAAACTCTCGGTGATGGCTCCTTCACTTTTCTTTGATCGAATTGGGTTGCCTCCCAAGTAGAGCTTTGTGTTTATAGTCCATAGCCTAGACTTTTCACTGTTGTATATTGCATGTGTTCATCTTGCTCCAAAGTAGCTCAAATTGGCAAGAAGAAGTTCAACAAGAAGTTCGTTGCATATTGTAGCCATGTCGGCATTGCACTGCGTGTCCTGTGTATGCAACGTGTCCGGCAGTGGTTCGATCGTGTCCGGCGTATCCGGCGGCTCTGCTGCAGTGTGTCCGGCTTCTAGTGTCAGCTTGTCAATCCTACCGGTGATGGCAGGTCTGGTAGGTGGTGCAGTTGCAGCTGGATGGAAGTGCTGCCTCTCGGCAACTTGTGGTGGTAATGGGTTGGCATCGGCAGCAGTAGTAGGTGGGCCGGTAGTTGGCATGTCATGCACATTGAATTTCTCGATCGTGGGGTGTAGGAAGGGCTCGTAATAAGGCTTCAAACGGTGTCCATTAACTTTGAATGTATCTCCCGACACCTCACTTTGAATCTCGATGGCACCATGAGAAAAAACTTTTGTAACAATGAATGGTCCAAACCAACGAGATCGAAGCTTACCCGGAAAAAGTTTAAGTCGTGCATTGAATAAGAGAACTTTTTGTCCAACTTGAAACTTTTTCCCTCGAATCATCTTATCATGATAAGCTCGAGTCTTCTCCTTATAGATCCATGCGGCATCATAGGCTTCATTACAGATTTCTTCAAGTTCGTTGAGTTGAAGCTTTCTATGAAGACCGGCATCATCAATGTTCATGTTGAAGGCCTTGATTGCCCACCATGCCTTGTGCTCTAGCTCAACCGGTAAGTGACATGCTTTGCCATAAACTAACCGAAAAGGAGACATACCTATCGGTGTCTTGTATGCAGTCCTATATGCCCACAAAGTGTCATCGAGACGATCACTCCAATCCTTCCTTGAAGGTCCAACCGATTTCTCTAGTATTTGCTTGATCTCTCGATTACTTACCTCGGCCATACCACTTGTTTGGGGGTGATAAGGTGTAGATACCTTATGCGTGACTCCATACTTCTTCAATAAGGCTTCAATGGTGCGGTTACAAAAATGGGATCCTCCATCGCTAATCAAGACTCTTGGAACTCCAAATCGTGAAAGGATGTTGGTCTTGAGAAACTCAGCTACCACCTTGGCATCATTGGTGCGTGTAGCCCTTGCTTCGATCCACTTTGACACATAATCAACCGCAAGCAATATGTAGAGAAAGCCCTTGCTTGAAGGAAACGGTCCCATGAAGTCAATACCCCAAAGATCAAAAGTTTCTACCTCAATGATAGGCGTGAGTGGCATTTGGTCTCTAGCTCCAATGTTCCCCATTCTTTGGCATCTATCACACGCTTTGCAAAACATGAATGCATCTTTGAAAATCGTAGGCCAAAAGAAACCACAAGTAAGAACCTTCAATGCCGTCTTCTTTGGTCCAAAATGCCCACCACAAGCTTCGCTATGACAAAAAGCAAGGATGGAGCGATGCTCATTCTCCGGAACACATCGTCGAATAACTTGATCACCACATTGCCTCCGTAAGTATGGATCATCCTACAAGAAGTGTCGAGCATGCTTCTTGATCCTCTTTTGTAGGTGGCTCGGCATCTCTTGGGGGAATCGGCGTGTAGCAAGAAAATTGGCAATGTCGGCATACCAAGGCTCATGTACTTCAAGTCGAAAAATTTGCTCATCCGGAAAGGTCTCAAATAGGGGCAGCCGATCCTCTTCATTAACAAGGCGACTCAAATGATCGGCTACAACATTCTCTACTCCTTTCTTGTCTTTAATCTCAATATCGAACTCTTGAAGCAAAAGAATCCATCGAATGAGCCTCGGCTTAGCATCCTTCTTTGTCATAAGATATCTCAAAGCGGCATGGTCACTATACACAATGACTTTGGAATTCAAAAGATATGATCGAAACTTTTCCAAAGCAAAAATTACCGCTAAGAGTTCCTTCTCCGTTGTTGTGTAGTTGAGTTGAGCATCGTTGAGAGTCCTTGAAGCATAGTAAATGGCGCATGGCTTCTTCTCAATTCATTGTCCAAGTACCGCTCCAAGTGAATAATCACTAGCATCACACATCAACTCAAATGGCTCGTCCCAATTAGGGGATACTAATATCGGCGCCGTACACAACATCTCCTTCAATCGGCAAAAGCTTGCCTCACACGCATCCGTCCACTCAAACGTCACCTCCTTTTGTAACAAGTTGCTCAATGGCTTTGCAATTGAAGAGAAGTCTTTGATAAATCTTCTATAGAACCCCGCATGGCCAAGAAAACTTCTCACATCTTTAACACACCTTGGGCTCGGCAAAGCTTGAATTAGCTCCACTTTGGCTTTGTCAACCTCTAAGCCTCTTGCCGAATTAATGTGCCCAAGAACAATGCCTTGCGTGACCATGAAGTGACACGTCTCCCAATAAAGCACAAGATTGGTCTCTACACACCTCTCAAGTATCTTCTCCAAGTTCCCCAAACATGCATCGAAGGTGCCTCCATACACACTTAAGTCATCCATAAACACTTCGATAATGTCTTCAATAAAATCCGAGAAGATAGCATACATACATCTTTGAAACGTGCCGGGTGCGTTGCATAGACCAAATGGCATCCGTCGATAAGCAAACGTGCCGAATGGACAAGTAAAAGTGGTCTTCTCTTGATCGTCCGGGTGTATCATGATTTGATTGTAGCCACTATAACCATCAAGAAAGCAATAGAAAGAATGGCCGGCTAACCTCTCTTGCATTTGATCCATAAACGGCAAAGGCATGTGATCCTTCCTCGTTGTAGCGTTGAGCTTCCTATAATCAATGCACATCCGATGACCGGTTACAAGTCTTTGTGGTACAAGTTCATTCTTCTCATTCTTGACAACCGTTACACCACTCTTCTTCGGCACTACTTGCACGGGAGATATCCACTTACTATCCGAAATTGGGTAAATCACCCCACAATCAAGCAACTTGATAATTTCATCTTTCACAACTTTCATCATGGGAGGGTGAAGTCGACGTTGAGCTTCCTTAGTCGGCTTAGCTCCTTCTTCTAACAAGATGCGGTGAACACATGTAGTAGGGCATATTCCCTTGATGTCCGCTAAGGTCCATCCTATAGCGGTCTTGTACTTCTTAAGCACACTTATCAAATCAACTTCTTGTTTCTCACTAAGCATTGAAGACACAATAACCGGTAGTGTATCTTCTTCTCCGAGGTAAACATACTTCAAGTGACTAGGGAGCTCTTTAAGTTCTAACTTTGGGGCCTCTTCCACACTTGGTCGAAATTTTGTTGTGGCACTTGGAATTGACAAGAACGAGTTCGATGTATACCTTGGCGTTGCATTGAGTTCGGCAACAACTTCACCAATGCATGGCTCGGCAATGCTCCACCAAAGTGGTTCGGTAATGCCAAAATCTTCCTCAACTCGTGCTCCCTTCATGTCAACTCCAACCCCATACTCGATCGCTAATTGCTATGCGTCGAGCGAGGTCGACATAACTTGCTCGACCTCCTCCAAAACATCAATGGCGCAACCATCCTTCAAATCAACATTGGGGAATTTTATGGCATCAAACACATTGAACTTGATCATCTCACCATCAAACTCCATAGTTAGGTTGCCCTCGGCCACATCTATCTTTGTCCGTGCCGTTCTCATAAATGGTCGACCAAGTAGCAATTGCGTGCTATTGACCGGCGAATCCTCCATCTCAACCACATAAAAATCGGCGAGGAATATCAATTGATTGACTTGCACAACCACATCTTCCACATAACCCTCCGGATACTTACTTGAGCGATCCGCAAGTTGAATGATGACATTGTCCTTCTTGAGGGGCCCTATACTCAACGTTTGGTACACATTGAGTGGCATGACATTGATCGATGCTCCCAAGTCTAACATCACATCCTCGAAACGATTATTGCCTATCATACAAGGCACATTGAAGCTTCCCGGATCCTTCATCTTTGGTGGCAACTTCCTTTGAATAACGACCGATACCGTCTCGCTCATAGTCACCACACGAGTCTCCCTCGTATGCCTTCTAGCCGTGCATAGCTCCTTTAGAAACTTAGCATACTTCGGTACTTGCTAATGCATTCCAACAAAGGGATGTTGACTTGCACTTTCCGAAAGATCTCCAACACCTCCTCATCGGATTTGTCCTTCTTCGACTTAGCAAAGCGAGAAGGAAATGGAATGCTTGAGGTTGGCACCCCTCCCTTGCTTGCTTGGCTCGGCACTAACTCACTCTTTGATGTTGCGGGATCATACTCAAGCTCATTGCGCAGCCCCTTGTTCTTCCTCTCATTGTTTCCGGCTTTCTCTTTCTCGGCAGCTTGTCTCTCAGCTGCATTCTCATTCTTGGCAACATCCTTGCCGGCTGCAGCATGGCTGTTTGACTTGCTCACTTGGCTGCCGGCAATTGTAGGTCCGGCAGCCCTTTCTTCATCCTCAATGACATCAAAAGTTACTCGCTTCTTCTTTAGACTTGTTGGAGGAAACAACTCTCTTCCACTTCGAGTTTGAATCACCTTGGCTTGCTCGTTCCTCGGATTGGGAATTGTATTGCTTGGCAACTTCCCTCGCTCATTAAATCTTTCCATAAAGTCTACAACTTGGCCCATTTGAGTGTTAAGCTCACCAATGTCCTTTTGTTGATTTTGTTGCCCCGCGAGCAATGCTTGAGTCGCACTTGACAAAGATTGGAGCAAAGCATCGTAGTTCGGATTGCTTGGTGCGGTTTGGCCTTGGCTCGGCCCTCCTTGATCTGGCACAGTATGGTTGTGGCTCGGCATGGCTGCATGGCCACCTTGGTTTGATTGAAATGGCTGCCGAGGGACAAAGGGTGCCTTTGGCGCAAATTGTGCTCCTCCTTCTCTCGGTTGCATAGGTACCCTAAGCACATTGTCATTGCTGGCCCATCGAAAGTTAGGATGATCATTGAACCTCGGATTGAAGTTCCCAAACCGTTGGCCTCCTTGAAAGCCAATAGCATTGCACTCCTCTACTCCCTCATTCGATCCAAATTGAGGGCATTGTTCGGTTTCATGCCCCTCGGTGCATATTCCACATACCATGGCACGCTTCTTCATCAAATTACTCACCAAGTCAGTGAGCTTATCCACTTTCTCCTCTAATTTTGAGCTCGAAGACGTCTCATGCACTTTCTCATTCCTTTGCACATTGCCTCGTGCCATGCCAAATTGTTGGTTGTTCAATGCACGAACTTCCAACAAGCTTCTTGCCGCTCCGGCATTCAACTCCAAAAAACTTCCTCCCGCGGCCGAATCAAGAAACTCTCTCTCCATAACACGCAATCCCTCATAGAAATGTTGCAACAAGAGCCCATCGCTAATGCCATGCGATGGACACAAAGATACTAGGGACTTGAACCTCTTATAGTAGTCGAAGAAAGTCTCATCTCCGGCTTGCTTCACGCTTGTAATTTGCTTCCTCAGATCAGTGATGCGTGAAGCGGGAAAGTACTTGAGCAAAAACTCATCCATCATAGAATTCCATGAAATGATGCGACCATTAGGTACCTCAAACAACCACTCCTTCGCTTGATCTTCCAATGAGAACGGAAAAGCCTTCATCTTGAAGTGTTGCAAATCGGTCCCTCTCGGACACATAGACTCCGTGGTGAAGTTAAACTACTGTAGATGCTTGTTAGGGTCTTCACTTGGCATCCCATAAAATGATTTCAGCTTATGGAGGAATCCACTCCTCAATTCAATCTCTCCTGTCTTGTCAGCTTCCAAGGGAGGATAAGTGATACTAGAGGGAGCAACGCCAGCTCCAGCAACATGACCATTCTGTGATCGGATTGAAGTCATTCTCTCTTCCTCTTCTTCTTGCTCGGCAAAGGTCTCAAACTCTGGATTTCCAAGATCACACGACGACGAAACAACGGAGGGCGAGCTCGGCTCACTAGCAGAACCTGGCGACAACGATGGTAATCTGGATGGCGATGAAGGTGATGACGGCAATGTAGGTGACGGCACTGATGAACTGGTTGGTGATGATGGCGGTAATGGCACAAACAATTCAATTGTGAGCTCTTGGTTCAACTGTTGCAATCGGCCTTGATGATCTCGTGTCCAAATATTAGATTCGGACATGCACTTTTCTGAAATTTGCAACGTTTAAACAAGTTAGAACCTTCGTAAAGAAATAGAAAGCAATGATAAACATCATTACAAGACACGGCATTGGCAATTACACAACATCTTTCAAACAATGGCACACGATATATACAATCGGCAAAGTATCAATATATTCGGCAATAAAGAGCAAAAATCGAAAACGTCCATGATCATGTAATCGCTAAGTCTAATTTCTTTTAACAATTTGTTCTAACTCTCGAGGTACGTGGAGCAGAGGAGATAACGGTGCAGTGGACTGATACAGCCCCCGGTAGTATCATGCTTTACCCGATATACCTCAAGAGTTCGAACCACAAAAATATGTTTTTACTTTGAAGAAAATAGATCACATATGTCAAGTTATGTTCTAGCGTCTAAAGTGAGGTGATGCTTCGGCACAAGCTTTTGACTAGGTCGTGCGGATTTTACTTTTGAAAGGTCATTAAAATCACGGAGGGCGAACCCCCTACAGGAACCAGGCAGGACTCGTTGTTGGTCACCACGGGGAGCGAACTCCCTATCGACTCACTCACCGAGAATGAACATCAGTCTGTGGGCCTTGAGATCCAGTTAGACAAACCTGAGAACCATATCTATGATAATAATTTCCCCATACTTTGTAAAACAAACACGGATCCCTAGCAGTCTACAAGTGTTGATCAAAACCGCCCTCAACCTCATAAAAATGGGTATGCCAAGTTATCGCTCGTATGCGTGGGGGGGACGTATCCCACGTTTCCCAGTCTACATAAAAGACGGATCTAACAAGGCATCATTCGTATGAAGGGTTTAGGTTAAGATCAACAAAAGAGGCTTCACCTACATGTTACACTTTAGAAACTACAATAAACTCCAACATATACAACACTATCAACTTCCTAGAAATTAAACTAAGTTATCACAAGCATACATCAATATACATTATGCAACTTCCAAAATTTAAACTCTACATGCCGAAGCATATTTCTACTTTACAAAATCCCAAAATAAAACTAATAATTACAACTTTACAACTTTACAACAAAAATTTCCACCAACATTATATACACAACAATAACATAAATCAAGCTTTTATAATCCCCGGCAACGGCGCCAAAAATTGATGTGAACCTAAGCTCGCATGCAATAATAACCCTACAAAATATCGTTAGTAGGGTATTTTGTAGGGTTATTATGTACAAGTGACATCATCTCTCACAAAACATTTAGTACCAAAGACTCTTTAACATATAAACTCGCGTGCAAGAAAGTAAGGAACAAGTATCAACATGTTTAGATTCGAATTTAGTTCCGACTACAACTTAGTTGTAAGACTTCTCAAGTTCTTTAGATCGACCTTTTGAGTATGGACCCTAGAATATATGTTAATCCTTTTGAGACTTAACAATTAATAGCAATAGTCTAAATCAGAGACATGCAAAACGAGTAAGGTTGTCAATCATCTTATTTTAAACATGCAAGTATCTAAAGTATTAAACCCTAAGTGAGCAACACAAATCAGAGCGACCTTTTGAGTATGACAACGTTCGTAATTACTCTAGTTGATTAAACCTAGCACTTAGATCAATGTTCAAGACAACACTAAGTACCGATTTTCATGCCCAATCCTTAGATACTAACCAATTTCGAACCTAAAACATGCATCTATACCACTGCCCTAATTACCTAACACATGAATTTACAAGTTACATATTACAAATTAGCATGCAAAAATCATTATTCTTGTCGAAACCTAAACTTAAATCTAAGCATCGATTCAAACAAGTATCTAACATACAATTTATAAAACCAAAATCGATTCATACATAGACATATAAACCAACACCAAACATACATGAGAGTTTCATAGACAAAACTAAACATAACTAAACAAAAATTACAAAACCGAAGAAGGGAGTGGATCACACTTTGAGACACCTTGAGAGCTTCACGTCGTGTGGATCCGGTGAAGTATGGAGGCTGGGGTGAGGCTGCACGGCAGTGAGTTACGTCGGCAGTAGGTTATGGAGGTAGAAAGTCCAAGGTTTTAGCAAGGCAGAAACTTGGTTGAGGTGAGGTGGAGGTGGTTTTCGGTTTAGGTTTTTGTCTAGGATCTTTGGGGAATTTTGGTAGAGTTTAGGCCTTGTGTTTGAGCTTGAGATGTGAACGGGAGCCGAAGCTCGCATGCAATAATAAACCCTGCAATCGTTAGTAGTATAGACATAAGTAGGGATCGTTCTAAGCCGGGGATTAAGGGTACCTGAAATATGTAATTGTTAGTCAAAATATTCACACATATATACATCAAAAACGTCACTCATGGGGGAAGAATTGTGATCGGCAGCAAGCTGCCCTAATGCTAAATGACACGAAATTAAATGCTGACAAATAAATCCTAAGTCTACTATTTACAAGGTTGGTCGACATTCTTCCACAAAGCACTAACACGAAAGCAATCAAAATACATAACAAACTAGCAAGCAAGACTCACGGCAAGATGTTAAAATGTTCTAGACTCAACTTAACTCCGATTTGGTTAGCTCCCTATAGGTATTACTAACCGAGATTTCATAGGTATTTAAGATTAACTTTACGTCTAACCCTAAAATTGTACTAAACATATTTGAGAACTCCTCTAGATGAAAACAAACATGCATAGTAATTGAGCACGAAATCTTTTGAATCGGAAACAAATTAAATAAGCAAGGCGTCACCACTTCTCTTTAACAAGCATGTTCATTTAAATTACTCTAGCCCTCGTGAAAACAACATAAATTAACATAACCCTAAAGATTACTTAACCCATATTATTTCGGCTAATGAGATTAACAACCTACATATTGCAATTACATAGATTACTAATCTTCAAGCACACGAATTTAAAGAACAAGTCAAGAAAACCCTAAAACCAAATTAACATATGTTCTTGCCGATTACCCTATTAGCTAATTCATTACATCTTTCCCTTACTTTTTAACATGCAATCCATATTCTTACATCTAAAACCTTACTTGAAGATAAAGAAAATAAATTGACATGCAAATCATAAAACCAAATTTCAATCCAATTCATACATAGACATAAAAATTGAAACCAAGAATTCATGCTAACATTATAGACAAAGTTTAACATAACTACACAAGAATTTACAAAGCCAAGAGTAGGGAGTGGATCACACATTAGAAACCTTGAAGACTTCGTCGTGTATGGATCCGTGGATGATGGTGTTCGGATGGCTGCTGCTCGGCAGTGAAGGTATTGGCAGCAAGGAACCAAGGTTTCGGCAGAAACTTTGGGTGTGGTGGAGGTGGTTTTGGCTAGGGTTTTTGTGTAGGATTCTTGGGGAAATTTAGGTAGAGCTTTGGCTAGATTTTTGCTTTGGAATGTGACCCATTTTTCTGTGTAAAAGTTGGGTATTTATAGGGAGAATACTAGGTCTTGCCGGCAGCCCTTCTTGTACAAGGAAAAACAAAACCTAATGGGATATGGTTTGAAACCTTCCTTTTTCTACTTCAATTAGGTTTTGTTTTTCTGAATTTTTCTTCAAGGCTTGGGCTTCACATCTTCATGGACTTCTTGTATGGTCTTGGACTTCAATTGATAGGCCTTGATCCATCGAAAATGCCCCATATGCCAGCAGCAACCAAAGACATCAAATCTGCCAGAATCGGCAGCTTTTCCTAGTTTGACTAGGAGACCTTGTTTCATCATGTTTTTCTTCAATGCCTGATAGGAGCATAAAATGCGACGTTCTTAATATGTTTTTACCCCCATTTATGCAATGCTTAACCCTTATTGTTGTAATATAGAGTCATGTTATAGAGTCAAGAGTTTTGGTGGAATTAAAGTGAAAACATGTGGAAAATAGAATAAAAATGCAGAAATTGTCAAAAGCCTATTCACAAAGTCTCTGAGATGTTTTATTGAATCTGTAAAACATAAACTTTGCTTTTGATAGATTTTTCTCTTCTCATTTGCAGTCAACATACTAAGGATTGAACAAAGGAAAGAATCATTAAAATCGGAGTGGAACAAAATGCCAAGAACTTCAAGTTCTTATCGGATGCAAATCCAAGAATTCCAGAAGATTTCAGTGTCCGACATCCAACTTTCTGAATTTATTCCCGACGATTGACAAGGAATTTGAAGGTGAAATTTTTATGGATGAAAGCCCTGTGTGTCTAGTTTCATATGCAACTGGAATCGCAGAAAAAGCTCTCCTAAGTAGAGAGTTATGCCGGTTTGAATGCAAGAAGGTCAGATCTTCCGAGAGGAAGAACCTGCTGCCCGTTTTGAAGGATTTCTATTTTTCTACAACAATTTCGTGTCCAAGGTTGTAAGTGATGAGCTACTGAACATATTGGAGCATTAGAGAGTCATCCTTTCAAGGAAGAAGTCAAAGAACAAAAGAAAAGAAGTTTCCCTGATGCAAGCAGGAAAAGAAGATACAAAGGATGCTTTCCTGGCTCAACTAGGGAAAGCTACGGCTAGCTCTTGGATAAATTGTCCAAATGAGTTATGAGCCTAGTCCATTATTCAGTCCATCAAGCATTGATCCATGAAGAATTTGGCTGAATTAAAAAAGAAAAGAAAAGATTAATTTCGGAATGGAAAAGAAGAAGCAAGCCGAGTTCTACATGGATTTGGCTTACGAATGTGGACTGAATTCCATCCTTTGTGCAAGATTTTTGGCTGAATTAATTCATGGAAAACCTAAAGAGATATTGCTCAATTATTCAGCCATTATCTTGGGAATTTTCGGCAGAAAATAGAGGAAGAAAATCGCAACAAATCCTGATTAATTTCGGGAAAATTCCTGTGCACGTCTCTCAACTTCCACGGACTCTCTCGGACAGCTGACAATGAATCAGAATTCGAGCCTTATATGGATAGAAAGCTACGGGAGTCTAGTTTCCAACCCAACTGGAATCACCTCAATAGCTATTTTCTAGAGAGAGTTATGATGTAATCAATGCACGGAGGTCATTCTGCCGAATTCAGAAAATCAAGGAAACCTAAACCAATTCGGTTTTGGTTTGTGGCTGGCTTCTCTAGGTTACTTCCTCTATAAATACCAAGGCTTTTGCACAGAAAATCATCATCTCTCCCTCCACAAAAGCTGCCGAACCTCTGCCCAAATTAATTCCCCAAATTTTATACCAAGGAGCAAAGCCGAATCCACCACCCTTCCATCAATTCGATCACCATCTCATCAATCCTTGCCGAATCTTAACCAAGGTTGTAATATGGATTGTTTTATTTTGGTTTTTGTTACTTTGTATTTAAACATAACTTTGTCTATGAAGTATGTTTTGGTTTTTGGTTTTAATTTCGGTATTGATAATCATATATGGGATCTTCGGATCTTTGTTATAATTGTTTGGATATTTTATATGTGATTACCGAATTATATATGTGATGTGATTAAATTTGTATTATGGGCAGTAGCTTTAGCATGTTTCTTGATTTCAATTAGGTTTATTTTCTTAATTCGTGGGGAACCGAAGGAGATGTTTAGATGCACTCGAAAGGCCATGAGTGTTATCTAGATGTTGAATTCATATTCCGATCTAATACATGTTGATTCACACGCGTTGTTGGTTTTGACATGTATTAATCTAAGGGTAAGAGTAATTATGGAAATTTACATGTCGATGTGAGATGGGTGACGCCATACTTGCTAACATGTTCCAATTCGACAATATGTGCTTATGTGCTATTTGTGTTTAATTTACATGCGTTGTGTTGTTAAACCGATTAGTACCATGTTTAGGATTGCGCGCGTTTCGGATTCTAAATACTTATGATGTCTTGATAATTAGGATATGCTGCGTTGGCCCTAATTAAATTGGAGCTTAATTAATCTTGAAATCGTTATATGTTTGCTGCCCCTATTACTTGTTTTAATTTTGTTGCATGTATAATGAGATTTGTGTTTGGTGATTGTGTGAAAGGTGATGATCAATTGTATATAGTAATCTAGGATTTAATTTTCGTAAACTAGTAAGTAAATAATAATTAAAAATTTCGACAACCCCCCTTTTATGCAATACTTTGTGTGATTGAAAGCCCTTGATTTCCCCGGATAGAACGATCCCTACTTGTCCTAACTACACTCGACAAAAGAAGGGTATTATTTGTATGAGATTGTTTTGCGGGTACAAATTGTGCACGCATGTGATTCCATCAATGCCATGGCCTAGTGTCTTCCTCTTCCCTTCATAAAGCTTGAACCATCTTCATAAATGCATTTGTACACCATTTGGTCCATCAAAAACAGAAAACACAAAAAAGGGGCAGTAGGTTCCTGGAATCGGCAGATTTGACCTTGATGCAGTAATTCCGGCATATCTCCATCCGTGGAGCTCAGATTGATGCGATTCCAAGTCTCAGATAAACTAGACATATATGGCCATCTCCCCATAAAACAGTTCGATCAAATTCCTTGTGAGTCGACGGGAATGATTTTTCGAAGTTGGATCAATGTCCCAGGAAAATCCTGGAAGCCCCTGGATTGAAATGCCCGGACTGCCGTTTTGCAGCCAACTTTTGGGTGGCTTACCGAACTCCAATTGATCTGAAATTTTAACACAACATTCCTCAGCATATGAATATTAAGCACGCCAAATTTCGTAGAATTCGGACAAGGATAGATCATATTTGTACTCATCACAAAATCGCGAAAAAGACATATTTTGCATTATTTTTCCAGATTTCTCAAACTTAGTCATTTTTCGGATTCTTAACTATTTTTCGCCAAACTCTACCAAATTAACACTAAATTACATTATGACTCTATCTTAGACAAATAAGAGTTAAACAAAGCATAAATGAGGGCATAAGCATGTAATATCGTCGCACATTGTGCTCCTATCAAGATGAGATGATTTTCAGAATGATAAAGTGAGGCTATATATAGAGGAGAGGGATGCCGGCTGCCCTAGTGCACAAGGAAATCAGAAAACCAAGTTGGTTAAGGATTTGAAACCTTCCTTTCATTGTCTAATTAGGTTTTCTTTTTCTGATTTTTTCTTCAAGGCTTGGACTTCACAACTTCATGGACTTCTTGAATAACATTTGGACTTCACTAGGTAGGTGTTTGATCCACCAAAAGTTGCCCCAAACCCGCCGGCATGCAGATCGGCAGCAAAGGCTTGCCGACCGGCACCATCTCCTGGCTTGACTAGGAGATGCACTTTTCTTCATCTTTTTTCTCCATTGCTTTAGCTTGGTGTCTTCCTCTTTCCTTTCTTAAGCTTAGACCATCTTCACATATGCATTTGTACACCATATGATCCATCGAAAACAGAAATTGTGAAAAGGAGGCAGTAGCATCCTGGAATCGGCAGAAACGACCTTGTTGTAGTAACTCCGGCATATCTCCCTCCTCAGAGCTCCGATTGATGGGACTCAAAGTCTCAGATAAACTAGACACACATAGCTACCTCCATATAAAAAGTTCGATCAAATTCCTTTTGAGTCGTCGGGAATGATTTTTCGAAGTCGGGATACAGTCCCAGGAAAATCCTGGAAGTCCCTGGATTGGTTTGCTCGAACTGCTGTTTTGCAGCCATCTATTGGGCGACTTCCCGAACTCTGATTGATCTGCAATTTTAACACAACATTCTTCAGTATATGAATAATACGTACACCAAATTTCATTAAATTCGGACAAGGATAAATCACATTTTTACTCATCTCAGAATCACGAAAAAGACAACTTGCATTATTTTCCAGATTTCTCAAACTTAGTCATTTTTCGGATTCTAAAGCACATTTGATAAAAACTTTACCAAATTAACACTAAACTATATTATGACTCAATCTTAGATAAATAAGGGTTAAACAAAGCATAAACGAGGGCAAATACATATAATAACGTCGCACATTGTGCTCCTATCATGGCATATCTCCACGGCCTGATAGGAGCACAATGTGCGACGTTATTAATGTGTTATTATCCCTTATTTATGCTTTGTTAAGTCCATTTAGAGTAAGATAGAGTCATAATTTAGTTTAGTGTCATTTCGGAAGAGTTTTGGAGAATGTGTGCTTAATAATCAGAAAAATGACTAAGTATAGAAATCTGGAAATAAAGTAAAATATGTCTTTTTCGTGATTTTGAGGCTCGTGATAAACTGATCTATCCTTTTCCAAATTTGATGAAATTTGGTATGCATATAATTGGGAAGCTAAAGTGTATTTTGTCAAAATTTCAGATCAATCGGAGTTCGGCAAGTCACCCAAATGAAGGCTGCAACTTGGCAGTTTGAGCAAACCTATCCAGGAACTACCAGGATTTTCCTGGGACTGTGTCCTGACTTCCGGAATTTCTGTGGGACACATCTTTTTGAACCAGAGAACGTACCATACGCCGTTGGAAAGCTCTACGAGTCTAGTTTCTCTGGGACGTAGAATCACATCAATCGGAGCTCCGAGGAAAAAGTTATGCCGGTTTGAATGCACAAAGGTCAAGTCTGCCGAAAGAAGAAAACCTAAACCGAGTTCTAAATGGATTTGGCTTACGAATGTGGACTGAATTCCATCCTTTGTGCAAGATTTTTGGCTGAATTAATTCATGAAAAACCTAAAGAGATATTGCTCAATTATTCAGCCATTATCTTGGGAATTTTCGACAGAAAATAGAGGAAGAAAATCGCAACAAATCCTGATCAAATTCGGCAGAATTCCTGTGCACGTCATCCAACTTCCACGGACTCTCCCAGACAGCTCACAATGAATCAGAATTCGAGTCTTATATGGATAGAAAGCTACGGGAGGTTAGTTTCCAACCCAACTGGAATCACCTCAATATCTATTTTCTAGAGAAAGATATTCCATAATCTTCACTCGAATTTCAAATCTGCCAGCAGGATAAGTTTGAGAAAAACTAGGTTTTGTAAACCCTAGCTGCCTCCCTTGCCTCTATAAATACCACAACATAATTTCAGAATACTGATCATCTCTCTCTCACATAAACTTGCCGAACCTCTGCCAAAATACCTCCAAGAATTCTTACCAAGAACCAAAAGCCGAACCACCCACCACCCTTCCACAAAATTCCATCCGATCATCATCACCAATCCTTTGCCGAACTCTTGATCAAGGTTGTAATTTGGATTGTATTTCAATGGCTCTTGCTTCTTTGTATTTAAGCATTATTTTGTCTATGAAATATGTTTGGATTGTTGGTTTTATTTTCGGTATTGTTGATTATGCATGGGATTTCCGAATCTTTGTACTAAATGTTTGGTTATTTTGTGTTTGATTACCGAATTATGCATGTGATTTGATTGAATATGTATGATGGGCAGTAGGATTTTATTTGTTTTCTTGATTTAATTAGGTTTATTTCCTTAATTCGTGTGCAACCGAAGGAGATGTCTAGATGCATTCGAAAGGCCATGAGTGTTATCTAGGTATTAAATTCATATGCCGGTTTAATATATGTTGATTCATACGCATGTTATGTTTTGATATGTATTAATCTAAGGGCTCGAGTAATTCTGAAAATTTACATGTCGATGTGGGATGAGTGACGCCATACCTGCTAACATGTTCTAATTCGACATATTGTGCTTATGTGCTATTTGTGTTTAATTTCTACGCGAAGTGTTCTTAAACCGATTAGTACCACGTTTAGGATTATACGCGAAGTTAATTCTAAATACTTGTGATGTTTTGAATAATTAGATGTTCCGCGAAGGCTCTAGTTATAATTGGAACTTAATTAATCTAGAATCCGATTTTATGCTTGCTGCCCTATTACTTGTTTTAATTTTGTTGCATGTATAATGAGATTTGTGTCTTGTGATTGTGTGAAAGGTGATGATCAATTGTAGATAATAATTTAGGTTTTAGAATTTGTAAAAATTCAGTAGGTAATTAATTATAAAAATCGACAACACCCCCTTAAAGTACAACATTTTGTGTGATTGAAATGCCCTTGATTTCCCCGGATAGAACGATCCCTACTTGTCCTAACTACAATTGACAAATTAAAGAAGGGTATTATGTGTATGAAGTTGTTTTACAGGTATTTGTGCTTGGATAACATCTCCAAGCACAAATACCTGGATAAAAGGAGAAAAAGGAACTTGGATAAAAGGATCGCTGAGATCAGGAACTTGGATAAAAGGATCGCTGAGATGGCATTCAAGCAGGGGTTAAGACCCGGGGAACTCTCGTACGCCCTGCGAGAAAAGGAGCCGCTGGGGTACGACGAGTTGATGGCCGTAGCCGTCAGGCACGCCCAGGCGGAGCATGAGACGTATGGGGATAAGATGCCCAAGCGAAGGTCAGATGACGTATTACCACCGTCCTCCCGTCAAAACAAAGCGGGGCGGCAGGATCGCAACCGAACGCCTACGACCAGCAAGAAAGCTGAAGTATGGGAGGATTGGCGACCCCGCCAGAGCGGCAACAACAGTTCACGGGCAGGTGGAAGACCACCGCCTTTGCGACCGGCATGGCCCATGGCAGCAGCGCCAACTCGGCGACCACCGCGGGCCCTGGCCATTATGCCAGCAGGAAAACCCGAAGACCCAGCCTTTCGGACTAACGACCAACGACCCCAGAGAACGGTTGTGGACGGCCGAGTCCGGAGAAGTAGGAACCATACGCACCCGAGTCCCCGGAGGGATCGAGGTGCATGGAAGCATAAGTATGATACATGGTGGGGACCACATAGATCGACTCACCCGGAGCTCGAAGAAGCGATGCTTAAGGTCGATCCGGGGAAAGGAAGTGTATACCTTTGGAGGTGGGAGCGGCCAAGCCGCTAAAACCAGATGGAACTCGGTCCCGTTCTACGAGGAAGAAGAGCCGGAGGATCTGATCCAACCGCACAACGATCCCTTCCTCATTACGGTCCAAATAGACCACTGGATAATCAGTCGCATGTTAATTGACACCGGGGCTTCTGTCAATGTGATGTTCCGAGACGCATACAAGGGGCTGCACCTGGGAAGGGGCAAGCTATCCCAAGATAACGAGCCGCTGATAAGCTTCTCCGGCAAGGTGGTCCAGCCTTTGGGATCGGATCACCTGCCGTTAATCTTCGGAGAGGGAGACAGGACGAGGAAGGAGCACCTGGAGTTCATCATCGTGGATTGCCTGTCCTCATACAATGACATAATCGGTCGGCCAGGGTTGTGGAGGCTGAAAACATTCATAACCGGCCATATGCTGATGTTAAAGATGCCTTCACCCGCCGGCGTCATTACCATATGCGGGGACCAGAAGATCGCTCGCAGATATTATGCGGAGGCCCTGACCCACGGGAGAAAGCGGACCGAGGTCTTCACGGCTACTCAACAAGCGCCAGTACCGGATCTGAGTATTGACCCCCGTGATGACACCGATTCCGATGACAAGAAGCTAAAACGACCGTCGGCCATGGAAGAAACCGAAACAATCTCCATTTCGTAGGATCACCAGGAGCGAAAAGTGGTGATAGGAACGAAGCTCGCCCCGGCTGTCAGGCAAGAGCTCATCACCTTTCTCCGAGACAACAGTTCAGTGTTCGCATGGTCCTACGAGGACATGCCGGGCATATCCCCAGAAATAGCCGTCCACCGGCTAAATTCGTTGCCCAACGTTCCCCCGATGAGGCAGAAAAGGAGGTCCTTCAGCCCGGCGAAGTATGAGGCGATCAGAGAGAAAGTGCAGAAGTTGAGAGGCATAGGTTTCATCCGGGAAGTCCAGTATCCCCGATGGCTCGCCAACGTGGTTATGGTCCCAAAGAAGGGAACCGGGCGTGCCCAAAAGACAGCTTCTCGCTCCCCCGAATAGACCAGCTTATAGACTCCACGTCCGGTTTTAAACTACTCAGCTTCATGGATGCCTACGCCGGATACAATTAGATAAGGATGAGCCCGAACGATGAAGAGCACACCTCGTTCACGACTGACCGAGGGACCTACTGTTACAAGAGGATGCCGTACGGTCTAAAGAACACCGGGGCCACATACCAACGGATGGTAAACCGCATGCTGGAGCAGGAGATGGGTAAAACGGTGGAAGTATACGTAGATGACATGTTCGTCAAAAGCTTGACCGCAGGGGCCCACGTCCGAGACTTGGCAGTAGTCATCGGTAAGATGCTCAAGTTTGGGATGCGCCTGAACCCAAAGAAGTGCATTTTCGGGATTTCAGAGGGCCTGTTCCTAGGCCACATTATCAGCCAGCGGGGGATAGAAGCTAACCCGCTGAAGGTCCAAGCGATCTTAGACATGGAAACACCAGGGGAAAGAAACCAGGTCCAGATGCTGACCGGCCGACTGGCCGCCCTGGCCAGATTTATCTCCCGCCTGACCGATAAGTGCGCCCCATTCTTCAAACTGCTCAAGGCACAGCAGTTCAAGAAAATTCACTGGACGGCGGAGCACGAGGCGGCATTCCAATCCATCAAGACATACCTGTCTGCAGTGCCTCTCCTATCCAAACCAGTGCCGGGCGAGATGATATACCTCTACATAGCTGCATCAAGAACGGCCGTATCCGCGGCTCTCGTCAGGAGGGAGGGCACGCTCGATCTCCCGGTATACTATGTAGGGAAGGGACTTACCGGAGCCGAAAACTGATATCCTGACATTGAAAGACTGGCTCTGGCTCTGATCATCAGCGCCAGGAAGCTCCGGCACTATTTCCAGGCTCATTCCATCACCCTATATACCAATCACCCTCTACGGTAGATCCTGCAAAACCGGATATTAGCGGCAGGCTCGTACGGTGGGCAGTCGAGTTGGGAGAGTTCGACATCACTTATGCCCCGCGAATGGCTATTAAGGGCCAGGCCACTGCGGATTTCATATGCGAACTCACCCCGATGGCGGTAGAAGCGCACTCCGGCCGATCCGAGGGCACCGAAGCAATTCAAGTCATAAAGGTCGAACTAGGCCTCCCCAGCGGTTGGAAGCTTTGTGTGGACGGCTCCGTGATGAGCAAGCGGAGTGGAGCCGGCGTCATGCTAACCTCGCCCGATGGCCAATCGTACGAGTATGCCCTGCGGTTCCTCTTCAATACTTCCAACAACGCCGCTGAGTATGAGGTCCTCATAACCGGTTTGCAGCTAGCCAAGGAAATGGGGATCCCATCCTTGGAAATATACAGCAACTCGAGCCTGGTGGTAAACCAGATGAACGGGCTGTTCGAAGTCAAGGAACCCCAGTTAGCCTGCTACCAGGCTTTGGCCAAAACCCTGATCGAGCCATTCTAGGGCGCCACGATTCAGCATATACCTCGGGAGGCAAATAGGCATGCCGACGCCCTGGCAAGGCTGGCGACCGGAAACTACCCACCGGAGTACCGAAGAGCTAAGATTGAAACCCTCCAGAAACCGAGCATAAGCAAGACCATCTCCGAGATATTCGCCGTAGAGGAGGCGCCACCAAGCTGGATGGATCCGATAAATAGATACCTGGTTGACAAAACCAGCCCCCAGGATAAAGTGGAGGCTAGGAAGCTACACCTCCGATGTGCCAGGTACAGCCTCCTCAGCGGCAAGTTGTACCGAAGAGGGCACAGCTTCCCCCAGCTAAAATGTGTGACTAAAGAGGCGGGAGAAGCCATCATGTAAGAAATCCACGAAGGAGTGTGCGGTAATCACTCTGGCGCCCGGTCCCTATCTCACAAGTCGCTACGGGCAGGATACTTTTGCCAGACATGGCAACAGCGTCGAGAAAAATATCAGGCGGCTGCCACAAGTGCCACATGTACGCCACTACACCTTATGCTTCGGCAATCGCGTTGTCAATTCTGTTAGCAAATCTCTTCGGGGTTCATAGTACCCTCCGGCTCATCGCACTCCACAGCCTCTTCCCCACTCCTAATCGTGTAGCTCACGGGCGGAGTGCCAGCAAAGCGCACCCCGTGCGGGATGCCCTCAGATCCCGAGGACCCTGAAGGCGAGACCCGGCCCCGAAGCGGTCAGCGGCTTCGGCCTCCGGGGATTCCGAACCGAGCCACTCCTCTAATCTCTCCTCATCGTCCACCACGGGACGCCTGTCGGCCGATTCGGAAGCCCCATCAGAGCTTGCAGAAGCCATTTAAACCTAAGGGGAAGAAAACAAAACCCCACCACTGGTCAGCAACAGGGTAGAACAGCGCCTTCTACGGCTCCTCCCCAAGATTACCACAGACACCTCACTCAAAACAACTCACAGTCGGCGACAGAGAGCGCCCCCCCCCCCCCCCCCCCCCCCCCCCGGTAAAACGCCAAAAAGAAAAACACGAGGAAAGGCGAGCAAGACTTACCAATTACTATGCACAACCGAGGAAAGTCCGTCCTACGAAAATACCGAGCAATGATAGGCAAAGACCCAGAACGCTTGGGGCACGGATATCGCGAGGCACCTCCACAGAGCTTTCGTCGGATTCCACTCCAACCTTCTCTTCTCCTCTCTGGGCCAAAGAGCAAAACAGAAGTTATGAAGACAAAGGAGGCCTTTTTATAAACGGGTCTGATGCCCTAGGCACCCCTATAATCCCCCCAAAACACGCAATCGGGGCAACTCAAACGCCTGCGAATCCAGGTCCTCCATTTCAGATCGCTCCCTGCTAACACGTGTCCCAGCATCGGTAACCTTCCTACGCCATCATAACTGATGGGACTGATGGGCTTCCTCCTTAAATGCATGTCAGCCACTTGTCCCGCCTATAAGCGGCAGTTAAGGGAGATAGGAGCGGGAACCGAGGCGTCAAACCCCCCCAGTTCCCCAGGAGCCAAGGCTCATCACCGGTTAGGCATCATTCAACCAGCTCCATGGCAGTTCACCGGTTATGATCATTCAACCGGCTGCATGGCTCATCACCGGTTATGATCATTCAACCGGCTGCATGGCATCTCACCGGTAAGGCATCATTCAACCGGCTCCATGGCAGTTCACCGGTTATGATCATTCAACTGGCTGCATGGCTCATCACCGGTTAGGCATCATTCAATCGGCTCCAAGGCTCACCACCGGTTAGGCATCATTCAACCGGCTTTCAACGCCACATCCTCCCATGCACTCGTCCGGATTTCACCCCGCTCCATATACATTGCATGGCGGATTTCAACCCCGTTCCATACTCATGGCACGACAACACTTGAGCACAATATCATCAGTATTGTAGGCATACTCATAACTGTCACACCTCATCATTATAGGTACTCACATCACCACGCCTTCTCTACCCGAACGCCCGGTCACGCCCAATCTTCAACGCGGACTTGGGGGACTGGGCACCGTTGGGTTGGTAACCCTGCGGGTCTGCAGGACAGGAGCAAGACATATTAAGTCCCCATTCAAGATTGCACTTGATCGGGAACTTGGGGGACTTGTTGACAGTAGCCACAGAAGGGCTACATAAGCCCACAGACCCGCAGCCAGTCCATCAGGGGCCGGCCTGAGGCCCGGAGCAGGATCACCAGCACCCGGACCCGAGGTCCAGCAGTCTACCTTGTGACCAGGGGCCCGGGGACCGGGGGCATCAGCCTGCCAAAGAGGTCACCAGAGCTCCCTTTTTATGTGCGAACAGAAGGAAGCCAGTCCCACATCGAAAAGTGAGACCAGACCTCACGCCCGGCCACCTATATAAGGGCCTCAACTACCCTCTTTAATAGGTAACTGATCTCTCAAACTGCTTATCATACGTGCTTTAAGTTATCTATTCATCCCAACTATACTAACTTAAGCATCGGAGAGGAGAAGACCGGCCCGCCCGGTATTCCCCTTAGTGAGCAGGTTAAACTTGTCCCTTACTTTCTAGCATGTGTATTCACTTATTAAAGAATCTTATGTACTAAATGCTTTGTGTGAAAGATGATGATCACCTGTATATAGTAAATTAGGACTTTTATTTCGCGTACCTTAGTTTTCGGGCAGCTTTGCTGCCGATCCTTTGCATCCCCCAATTATGACGTTTTTATATGTATATATGTGAATATTTTGTCTAACATTCTCATGTTTCAAGTACCCTTAATCCCCGGCTAGAACGATCTTTTGTAGGGTTATTATTTGCGAAGTGCTTAGGCAGCTCGTCAATTTTTGGCGCTGTTGCCGGGGATTATAAAAGCTTGAATTATGCGAGTGTGATTGATGAGAGCCTAAACTCGCACACAATAATAACCCCTACAAAAGATCGTTAGTAGTATAAGCAAGTAGGGATCATTCTAAGCCGGGGATTAAGGGTACCTAAAACATGAGAATGTTAGACAAAATATATACATATATACAAAAACGTCACAACTTTGGGGGATAAAAGAGGTTCGGTAGCTTTACTGCCCCTAACACTAAGATACGAAATTTAAAACCTAAAACTAATATATACAAGTGATCGACATCTTTCCACACAAAGCTTAGCACAGAAGCAATCAAAACACATAATAAGATAGCAAATAAGAGACAGGGCAGCAAGTAAACATGTTATAGACTCAACTCAGTTCCAACCTAATTAGTTCCTTCGCGGTTTACTAAACGAATTAAGACTTTACAAATACTTAGAACCTAGCTTCACGCATAAACCCTAATCTTTATGCTAACCAATTTTAATGACATTTCGCGTAGACACTAAAATAAATTAGCACTTAAGCACATAAGTCTTTTTAGTTGGAGACATGTTAGCAAGTAAGGCGTCACTCTTCTCACATCGACATGCAAACTCTTTAAACTACTCGATCCCTAAGAAACAACACAAATCAAGACAACTTCGCGCTAATCTTAACCTATGTAAATTTCGGCATATTAGATTGATACCCTAAACGTCATGACTCAATTAGACCACCAATCTTTAAGGCACACGAATTTAAAGAGTTAACCAAGAACAAGTTTCAAATGATATTTAACATGCTTTGCCGGTTACCTATTTACTAAGTTATTACATATTTTCTTTAGTCTTTAGCATGCAATCCGAATTTTAACTTTCAAAAACCACAAGAACAGTTGAAACATGAATTGAACATAAAAATCATAAAACCAAAACTCAAATCGTTTTACACATAGGCATGCAAATTGAAACCAAGAATTCATACAAGTTTCATAGACAAAACATAGCATAACTACACAAAACTATTACAAACCGAAGTAGAAAAGAGATGGGGCAGATCACACTTTGTAGACACCTTGAAGAGAGGCTGCAAAACGTGACTTGATGATGATCGGATGGAGGATGGATAGAGGTGAGAATCGGCAGAAACTTTGGAAGGTGGTGATGGTGGTTTCGGCTTGTGTTTTGTGTAGGACTTTTGATAGAGCTTTAAGGCTTTGCTTTGGCTTAAGATGTGATGATCTTTTTATGTGAAAAACGTTAGCTTTATATATGAACAAACCTAGGGTTTCCGGCAACACTAGGAAAGGAAATTCTTTTTCCTAGTTGGCTTATGTTTCCTTGTGGGAAAAGCAATGCATTCTTGGACTTCTATTCTGAAATTCCTTCATGGCTTGGGCTGCATATCTTCATGGACTTCTTATGTGAACTTGACAACTCCTTGTAATGAACTTGATCCATAGAAAAATGCCCCAATCGACATCAATGCAAAACCGACAGCATTTTCCTAGCTAGACTAGGATTGTGTCCTCCTTCGTGATTTTCCCCATTGCCTTAGCTCGATGTCATCCTCTATCCTTCAATAAGCTTGGACAATCCTTAAGTATACAATCGAATGCCAAAATGTCCATCGAAAGCCGAAATAAAGGAAAAGAGGCAGAAACTTGGTGGAATCGGCTGGAATGATCTTGTCGCATTGCAACTGGCATAACTTTTTTCTCAAAACTCCGATTGATGCGATTCTAAGTCCCAGAGAAATTACACTCGTAGAGCTTTCCAACGGCATATGGCACAGCTTCTGGTTCCAAGCGATGGTGATATTTGTTCAAAATGCCAAAATTCCGGAAGTCAAGACACAATACAAGGAAAATCCTGATAGTCCCTGGTGATCTTTGTTCAAAATGCCAAGTTGCAGCCATCTTTTGGGTGACTTCCCGAACTCCGTTTGATCTGAAATTTTGAAACAATATACATCAGCTTACCAAAAAAAATGCAAACCAAATTTCATCAAATTTGGAAAAGGATAGGTTAGTTTTCCACGAGTCTCAGAATCACTAAAAATACAACTTTTGCATTATTTTCCAAATTTTTAAACTTAGTCATTTTTCGGATTATAAAGCACATATTCCCAAAACTCTACCGAATTGACACTAAACTAAATTATGACTCAATCTTAGATAAATAAGGGTTAATCAAAACATAAACGAGGGCATAATCATATTAATATCGTCGCACATTGTGCTCCTATCAACTACCCAACACTTATCCTTTGCTAGTCCCTTAGCAAAGCTAAATAAAACTATGACTCAAACTACTATTGCCCCTAACAATTTGTCTCAGGCTCATATGTACACATAGCTTTCAAGTTGATGCGTGAGAATGCTAAGCACGAAAATTCTAAGTTTCATGAACATGTAACATCAATATGAACATATAAGCATGTAAACATGTATAGCTAATCTACTCCTCCTCACTAGGCATACTCTCTTCTTTTCTCTCGAAGCATGGCTATTCACTCAATATTATATGCAAGTGAAAGATAATGAATTATGAAGAGTAACTTGCATATGTCAAAGAAACGAAAGTACTTTGTGAATAAAATTTAAAGGGAAAACCTCATGTAACAATTATGTGCACTAATGAACCAAAACCATACGGTTACTCTTGAGATAATCTCCACAAATCAAATTTAACCATCTTAAGAATCATGAAAAGATCAAAAAAACGGATGCAATGGGATTAGGCTAAGAGGTATTCGATATTTGGATAAAGAGGCTCAAAACGTCACCGTGGCCTTTGGCAAAGCTCGAATCTCCTTATATCTTCTCATCAAGGGTCGGATTTCTTTTTGTTGGACCCATACTTCATTCTTTTCTTCCCCAAAACATTACAACAACGTTTTTCAATACTCAAGCCATGATAATTTTTCAATGCCGTGCCCTATCCTCTTCTTAAATTTTTCTTGCTCTCGGCTCTTTTCTTTCTTTTTCCTTTGGTCCGAGCAATACTTTTCTTTCTCTTTTCTTTACTAAGGCATGGCATACATATTTTTATACACTTTTAATGGCTAAGTCTACCCTACACTTGTTCTTCTTCATCACTTCACGCGAAAACTCCTTCAAAAATCAAGCTTCGCCAAAACTTTGTGATAAGGTAAAGGCATCACTATACTAAGATCATGGAAAGTGTTTAAGGATGATGAAAGAAAAGGCTAAACGTAGGCTAAAAGGGGTTTAACTAAGGTGTCCCACGACGGGCACAAATAGGGCTCATGTTTTATTTGGCTCTGGTGGTAAATCTAAAAGATATTTTCAATCAATTTCAAAATCAAGGTATTTTATGACTAAAAACGTTTTGAAAATCAACAAGAGTAAGTTCTAGCATTCTAGAGTTCATTAAAAAGCTATGGCACATAATCGTTGAATAAGCAAAGAATAATGAGGTTCATCATATCATATCATGTTCGAAAATTTTTAATTTTTATCACTCATGAAGAAAGCAATTTGGCTCTAAACCTCACATAGGTCATTATGAAAACAAACTAGCTAAAACATGCATGCTTTATTAATCAACAAATCCTACATGCTCCTACCAATGCACATAATCTATGAAACTCACAATTTTAATTGTATGCATAACTATCATCTATGTATGCAAAGAGGAGAAAAACATCATTGACATATTAGGGGCATCCTAAGACAATAATTTAAACACTCTATTTTTGTATTCCAATTTTCTGAAATTTTGTTTTTTTATACTAAGCACACGAAAACATAAACGGAATACGTTATCCCACCCCACACTCAGAAAATTATATTGTCCTCAATGTAAGCATAAAACAATAGCAAAGAATTTCCTAAGCATGCAATAGTCTAACATATTCCAACATAGCATCACAAACCAAAGAAAAAGAGAAGGGTTAAGAAATTTTAAACTCTCGGTGATGGCTCCTTCACTTTTCTTTGATTGACTTGGGTTGCCTCCCAATTAGCGCTTAAGTATTTATAGTCCTTAGCCTAGACTTTTCACCGTTCTAAAACACATGTGTTCATCTTGATGCAAAATAACTCATATCGGCAAGGAGGAGATCAACAAGATGCTCGTTGCACCAAGCATCCGTATCATTTGGAACTTGCGGCGTATCGGCAGTAGGGAATGAAGGCTGCCTCTCGGCAGTGTGGAGTGTAATCGGGGGCATCTGTGTGTCTGTATCGGCATGACGTGTCTCCCTCATATCAGTGGTTGCGGCAGCAACCGGCAACCCGGCAGGAGATTGTCTCTCGGTAGTGTGCAAGGCGGCACCGGAGCTGGAACAAGTAGGCAGGCTGGTGGCGGCAGCTGCACCTGTGGGGGGAGTTGCTGCCTCATGGAGTTCAACTTCTTCGATTGTGTGCTCCTCAAATGCATCGAAGTACGGCTTGAGTCGATGTCCATTTACTTTGAATGCCGTACTTGATGTGGAACTTTGTATCTCAATGGCTCCACGCGGAAACACCTTAGTCACAATGAATGGTCCAACCCATCTTGAGTGAAGCTTTCCCGGAAAGAGTTTAAGTCGAGAGTGAAACAAGAGTACTTTTTTACCAATCTTAAACTTTTTCCGTCGTAGCATCTTGTCATGATAAGCTCGAGTCTTCTCCTTATAGATCCAAGAGGCATCGTAGGCTTCGTTTCCAATTTCTTCAAGTTCGTTGAGTTGAAGCTTCCTATGGAGGCCGGCATCATTAATGTCCATGTTGAAGGCTTTCACGGCCCACCATGCTTTGTGTTTAAGTTCTACTGGTAAGTGACATGCTTTGCCGTAGATTATGCGAAAAGGGGACATACCGATAGGTGTTTTGTATGCGGTTCTATAAGCCCACAAAGCATCATTGAGACGATCACTCCAATCCTTCCGTGAAGATCTAACAGTCTTCTCCAATATTTGCTGGATCTCCCTATTGCTCACTTCGGCCATGCCACTTGTTTGAGGATGATAAGGTGTAGAAACCTTGTGTGTGACTCCATATTTCTTCAATAAAGCTTCAATGGTGCGGCTGCAAAAGTGAGTGTCTCCATCACTAATCAAGACTCTTGGAACTCCAAAACGTAAAAAGATGTTAGTTTTGAGGAATTCGGCAACCACTTTTGAATCATTGGTGCGTGTGGCCTTTGGTTCTATCCACTTTGACACATAATCAACCACAAGTAGAATATAAAGGAAGCCCTTGCTTGATGGAAACGGTCCCATGAAGTCTATTCCGCAAACATCAAAGATCTCAACGACAATAATAGGAGCAAGAGGCATTTGATCACGTTGCCTATGTTCCCCATTCGTTGGCATCGATCACAAGTCACACGTCGTATGAGCATCCTTGAATAGCGTTGGCCAATAAAATCCACACTCCAGTACCTTCAACGTCGTTTTCTTTGGCCCAAAATGCCCTCCACAAGCTTCATTATGACAAAAAGCAAGAATAGAACGATGCTCGTTTTTCGGAACACACCTTCGTATCACTTTATCACTACATCGTAGCCATAAGTAAGGGTCATCCCAAAGATAGTGACGTGACTACTTCTTGATTCTCTCTCTTTGGTGGCGCGGCAAAGTGTGAGGAAGTTGCCGAGTGGCTAAGTAATTAGCAATGTCGGCAAACAAAGGTACTTGTGTTGTTTTAATTTGAAAAAGTTGCTCATCCGGAAAGTTCTCAACCAAGGGTAGTTGATAGGAGCACAATGTGCAATGATATTAATATGCTTATGCCCTCGTTTATGCTTTATTTAACCCTTACTTATCTAAAATTGAGTCATAATTTAGTTTAGTGTTATTTCGGTAGAGTTTTGGAAATTTGTGCTTAATTATCCGAAAAATGATTAAGTTTGAAAATCTGGAAATAATGCAAAACTTGTCTTTTTCGTGGTTCTGAGACGATATGCAGCCCATGCTATGGAGAAAATTTAGAATAAAAGTCCAAGAATGCATTGTTTTTCCGACAAGGAAACCTAAAACCAACTAGGACAAGGAATTCCCCTTCCTTGTGTGGCCGGCAAACCCTAGACTCTTCTGTATATAAAGCCAACGAATTTTTTAGAAGAAGATCATCTCATCTCAAGCATAAAGTACTAGCCAAAACTCTACCAAGTCTCACAAGCACCAAACACCAAATACTTAGCCAAAACCTACCATCACCACCATCCAGAAAATCCGATTCCTTCACCTTGTGTTCCTGCCGAGCAGCAAGCAAGCATCCATCACGTCGTGAAGTGTCTTCCAAGGTTCTAAAAGTGTGATCCACTCCCCCTATGGCTTATGTATTTATTCATGTTTGTGTGGTTTGTAAGAACTTGTTTCGTTTCTTGGTTTTTGCTAATCTATTGTATGAACCGATTCTATGTTTATTAATATAGTTTTGCAATTTTAACTTGTAAATTTGTATGTTGGATAATTAGGACAGTAGGTGTCTTGCATGTTTAGGTTTGAAATTGGTTAGTATCTAAGGATTGGGCATGAAAATCGGTACTTAGTGTTGTCTTGAACATTGATCTAGGTGCTAGGTTTAATTGGCTAGAGTAATTACGAACTTGCTATACTCAAAAGGTTGCTTGGATTTGTGTTGCTCACTTAGAGTTTAATACTTTAGATACTCGCATGTTAAAATAAGATGATTGGCGACCTTACTTGTTTTGCTTGTCTCCAATATAGACTATTGCACACAATTGTTAAGTCTCAAAAGGATTAACATAATTTTAGGGCTCATAACCAAAAGTTCGGTCTTAAAACTTGAGAAGTCTTACAACTTGATTGTAGTTGGAACTAATTTTGATTCTAAATATGTTGATACTTGTTCCTTACTTTCTTACATGTGAATTTACTTGTTAAAGAGTCTTTTGTGTGAACTGCTTGGCGTGAGAGATGATGATCACTTGTATATAATAAAATAGGACTTTAAATTCATGTTCTTAGGATTTAGGGAAGCAAGGCTGCCGATCTCTTTTCCCCCATTAAAAGTGACGATTTAATGTATATATGTATATATTTTTTGTCTAACATTCTCATGTTTCAGGTCCCCTTAATCCCCGGCTTAGAACAATCCCTACTTGCTTATACTACTAACGATATTTTGTAGCGTTATTATTTGTGTGAGCCTCGCGGTTCTCATCAATTTTTGGCGCCGTTCCCGGAGATTATAAATGCTTGATTTGTGTGAATGTTGTGTATATAAAGTTGTAAAGTTTGTAATTTTTGGTTTTGGGATTTTGTAAAGTAGAAATATGCTTCGGCATGTAGAGTTTAAATTTCGAAAGTTGCATGATTGTATAAAGATTGTATGTGTGTGATAACTTAGTTTAATTCCTAGGAAGTTGATAGTTTTGTGTACGTTTGAGTTTATTGTAGTTTCTAAAGTGTAATATGTAGGGAGAAGCCGCTTTTGTTGGTCTTAGCCTTAACCCTTCTTACGAATGATGCCATGTTAGGTATGTTTTTGTGTAGAATGGGAAACGTGGGAAAGGTCCCCCCCAGGCATAAAGACGCTAACTTGGTATTATTTTTATGAGGTTGAGGGCGGCTTTGATCAACACTTGTAGACTACTAGGACCCGAGTTTGTTTTACCAAGTATGGGGCAAGTTATTTTCACAGACTGATGTTCATTCTCGGTGAGTGAGTCGATAGGGGGTTCGCCCTCCGTGAATCTTAACGACAGCGCTTTTGAAAAGTAGAATACGCTCGACCTTGTCGATAGCTTGGGCCGAAGCATCACCTCACTTTAGACGCTAGAAGATAACTTGACATATGTGATCTATTTTCTTCAAAATAAAACAATTTGTGTGGTTCAAACTCTTGAGGTATATTGGATTAAGCATGACCATACCGTGGGCTGCACAAGTCCATTGCACAGTTTGCTCCTCTGCTCCACGTACCTTGAAAGTTAGGGCAAAAATAAAAGCATTTAGACTTTAAAGATAGGACGCTACCTTTGATGTTTATATCTCTAAGTGTTCGGCATGCATGCTACATACCTTGTGAAATTTTCGAGTGTGTCATGAAGCATTGTATAAAATTTCGAGTCTTGTATAGATATGTTAGCTTGGTGTACGTGCATCATAGAGTCTCATGCCTTGTATAAAAATTTCTCGTGTATCATGTTATGTCCTGTAAAATTTCATGTCTTGTTTGGCATTGTAAATGTGACTTGTGAATATGTGCCGTATGAGTCTTGTGAAGCATTGCAGTTTCTCACACATATGTGTTGACACGTGTGAGCCTTGGTCCGGCCGGTCAAGGAGGACACACCATTGAAGGCGCACCAAGTCAAGAAGAATCCATGGAACATATTGTTTTTGTTCGTTGTGATGTGTTTTGTGTGTGTGCAGGTCGAACTTGAAAAGAAAAAGTGCAGGAAATACCAAGTTCTGTCCAAAGCAGAATTCCGGCAGTACAGTATGTCAACTTTGGATGGCTGCTGTTTTCAGCTCACAAAACCTGAAAAACTGTGTGCCATATACCGTTGGAAAGGTCCCTAAGTCTACTTTTAGTAGTATTTTACAGAAGTGAATTTGGAGTCACGAGCCGTTTCGAGTTTCAATTTGAGTACAGTAAGGTCAATCTGGCGAAACAGAAAACTGGGCAGATCGATAGGTCCGACAAAAGGCAAAACAAAGAGTACTTCTGCTGGTCTGATTGAGGCGAATTTTATACCGTTGGAAAGCTCTTTTATTTAGATCACTTTTGCATTCAGTCAGTGTAACATACTCAAATTTGGGCGATAAGAGGTAAAGGTCCTTCCTGACTTACAGTTTGTTTCCAGCTTTTTCTCTAACTTTACAGGAGCATATCTCTCAAACCGCTTGGAGTTAAGAAACGTGCCACATATATACGAACAGCCAGCAGCATCAACTTTTCATTCCATTTGGTATTTAGCTCATCAAAGAATTTATGCTTGCATTATTGGGCTGAGAGAAACTTGCCTGCCGAGAGAAGCTTGTCTGCCTAGAACGTTACTGCCAAGAGGAGCTGCTGCTCTTTCGTTGCATGCCGCCGATGCTGCGCACCACGGCACTGCTGCAGTCATGCAGCCCACCTACGCTGCCAATGCCCTTGTTGCTGCCCCTGCATGCTAACGCTGCTGCCAAGCAGCCTAACTGCCGAGAGAGGCTACCACTCGACAAACCGAGAAATGCACATGATGAACGGACACACACATGGTGAAAAGTCTAGGCTAAAGGACTATAAACACTTAAGCGCTGCATGAAAGGCAATCCATATCACCATTGAAAAACGAAGGAGCCATCACCGAGAGTTTGCATTTTCTAAACCCTTCTCTTTTTCATTGGTTTGTGATGATAAGTTGGAATATTTTAGACTATTGCATGCTTAGGAAGTTACTTGCTATATTTCTATGCTTACATTGAGGATAATGTAATTTTCTAAGTGTGGGGTGGGATAACGTATTCTGTTTATGTTTTTCGTGTGCTTAGTTTAGAAAAGAAAATTCAGAAAATTGTAACACAAAAATAGAGTGTTTAAATTATTTACTTCGAGTCTTAGGATTCCCCTAATATGTCAATGATGTTTTTCTCCTCTTTGCATACATAGATGATAGTTTTTGTATACAATTTAAATTGTGAGTTTCATGGATTATGTGCATTGGTAGGAGTATGTAGGACTTGTTGATTAAATAAGCATGCATGTTTTAGCTACTTTGTTTCCTTAATAACCTATGTGAGCTTTAGAACCAAATTGCTTTCTTCTTGAGTGATAAAAAGATAAAAATTCGATAGATACATAGGAAGCATGAAACCTCATAATTCTTTGATTATTCGATGACTATATGCAATAGCTCTTTAATGAACTCTAGAATGCTAGAACTTACTCTTGTTGATTTTCAAAGCGTTTTTCATCATAAAATACCTTGATTTTGAAAGTGATTGAAAAGATCTTCTAGGTATACCACCCTTGCCAAATAAAGCATATGCCTATTTGTGCCCGTCGTGGGACACCTTAGTAAACCCCTTTGAGCCTACGTATAGCCTTTTCTTTCATCTCCCTTAAACACTTTCTATGAGCTTAGTATAGTGATGTCTTTACCCTTGATCAAAATTTTGGTAAAGCTTGATTTTCGAAGGACTTATTGTGTGAAGTGATGAAGAAGAACAAGTGTGGGATAGACTTAGCTAAAAATTGTGGAAAAATTGTATGTGAGCCGTGCCTTTGAAAAAAGAAAAGAAAAGTTTGAATTGGACAGAAAAATAAAAGAAAAGAAAAGAAAGAAAAGTTTGAGTCTGAAAGAACGTAGGCACGGTTTGGTTTCAAAAGAAAAATTGCCAAGTCTAGTCTTGAAAGTTTTGTGAATTTGGAGTTTGTATGCATGTGAAGGTCCAGCATTGTTATATTTTTACCTTTGTTCATATTCACAATGTTTTGGGGAAGAAAAGAATGAAGTATGGGTCCAACAAGATGAAATTTGACCCTTGGCGAGAAGACATAAGGAGATTAAGCTTTGCTAAGGCCATAGTGATGTTTTAACCTCCTTATCCCATAAATTTCGAATGCCTTTTAAGCCAAGCCCCATTACATCCCTTTTCATAGATCTTTTCATGATTCTTAAGACGGTTAAATTTGATTTGTGGAGATTATCTCATGAGTAAGCATATGGTTTTGGTTCATTTGTGCACATAGTTGTTACATGAGGTTTTTCCATAAAAAATTCACAAAGTGCTTTCTTTTCTTGACATATGCAAGTTACTCTTCGTAATTCATTATCTTTCTCTTGCATATACTTATGTGTGAATAACCATGCTTCGAGAGAAAAGACTAGAGTATGCCTAGTGAGGAGGAGTGGATTAGCTATACATGTTTACATGCTTATATGTTGCTCTCACATGTTCATGAAACTTGGAATTTTCGTGCTTAGCATTCTCATGCGTCAACTTGAAAGCTATGTGTTCATACGAGCCTGAGACAAATCTTTAGGGGCAATAGTTTGTTTGGAGTCTAGTTTTATTTAGCTTTGCTAAGGGACTAGCAAATGATAAGTGTGGGGTAGTTGATAGGAGCACAATGTGCGACGATATTAATATGCTTATGCCCTCGTTTATGCTTTGTTTAACCTTTATTTATCTAAGATTGAGTCATAATTTAGTTTAGTGTCATTTCGGTAGAGTTTTGGAAATTTGTGCTTAATTATCTGAAAAATGACTAAGTTTGAGAAATCTGGAAATAATGCAAAACTTGACTTTTTCGTGGTTCTGAGACGAGTGGAAAATTGACCTATCATTTTCCAAATTTGTTGAAATTTGGTATGCATATAATTGGCTTGCTAAAGTGTGTTGTTTCTAAATTTCATATCAATCGGAGTTCGGGAAGTCAACCAAAAGATGGCTGCAACTCAGCAGTTCGAGCAAAATGATCCAGGGACTTTTCAGGATATTTCCTGGGACTGTGTCCTGACTTCAAAACTTTATTCCGGATGTTTCACTTTGAATTTGAGGAAGCCCTTTTATGTGGAGAAAACTCTACGAGTCTAGTTTAGGGTTTAGGGTTTAGATATGCAACCCATGCTATGGAGAAAATTCAGAATAAAAGTCCAAGAATGCATTGTTTTTCCCACAAGGAAACCTAAAACCAACTAGGACAAGGAATTCCCTTTCCTTGTGTGGCCGGCAAACCCTAGACTCTTCTCTATATAAAGCCAACGAATTTTTCAGAAGCAGATCATTTCATCTCAAGCATAAAGTACTAGCCAAAACTCTACCAAGTCTCACAAGCACCAAACACCAAATACTTAGCCAAAACCTACCATCACCACCATCCAGAAAATCTGATTCCTTCACCTTGTGTTCCTGCCGAGCAGCAAGCAAGCATCCATCACGTCGTGAAGTGTCTTCCAAGGTTCTAAAAGTGTGATCCACTCCCCCTATGGCTTATGTATTTATTCATGTTTGTGTGGTTTGTAAGAACTTGTTTCAATTCTTGGTTTTTGCTAATCTATTGTATGAACCGATTCTATGTTTATTAATATAGTTTTGCAATTTTAACTTGTAAATTTGTATGTTGGATAATTAGGACAGTAGGTGTCTTGTATGTTTAGGTTTGAAATTGGTTAGTATCTAAGGATTGGGCATGAAAATCGGTACTTAGTGTTGTTTCTGCACAAACCCGGGGGCCTGACAGAACCACAATAATAAAGGTAGAATACGAACACAAGCAAGTATAGTGGTTCACCGTGCCATCGGAGGGCACGGCTACGTCCACTTGGAATTCACTATAGCCAGCTAATAAGCCATCGGTGGTGGTTACATGCCAAGAGTAGCAAGTATCCAAGATCAAAGAGATCCTTAACACTAAGGGGGAAGCCTCCTATTTCTAAGGAAGGAAGGCTCCCTCCTTTACAACTTCTCCAATGTGGGACACAAACCCACATTACTACACATTTCCCTACCCACGAAGCTACTTCGGGAGCCCGGTGGCACGCCCTCCGGGTGCGGCACCGGTGATCTCTGACATTGGGAATGTAGCCGGGGTTGCGGTCTACCCGCCGGATGCCGGAAGTAGGACCCATGACACCGGTTGCACGGTCCACGAGGTCGCCGAACATGCTTGGCGGTGTACCATATATGCCATCAACAAGTCCCCCAAGTTCCCGAGTAAGAGTGTAATTTTACTTGGGGAGTTAATCATCATGTGCCTCCAAGCATAGGTGGTGACTGAGTCGCCCCTACTACCGCCCCTACTACCTCCAGTCCCCCAAGTCCCTAAGTGAGATTGGGCTCTTGCCGGGCGTTCGAATGTCGAGTTCCCCAGGTTTCCCGGTGGATCGCCTTTTGCCGCTGGATGATATGTATCTTAGAAAACAAATAAGAATAAACAAGTGATCAGAATTTAAGCCACTTACAACAAGCACCGAGTTGTTATTCGTTACTGCTCGGTGATACGAATACTACCCGGGGATATGTATACAGATATCAATTGAACACATAAATCATAATCATGTATAGAATGAAGGCATGTGTAGCTTGAAGATGTCATGCATAGTCTTTCGTTAGTGTTGGCTTAGCCGTCGGAATGCCCATGGTACCGGGCGGACCTCGACCGGGCGTTCTGCCATTTCGAGACGAGTCTCCCAGTGAGATGCCATGCAGCCGTTGTTACTGGCTTGCCGTTTCCCGGAGGAAAAGGTCCCGGCCAGCCACACATGAAAGACTATGCTATGCACCACAGAGCTAAAAATTACCGATGTAGCAGGTAATCATGCACATTCATTATCATGCGGGAAAACCATTCACATGCTTGCCAAATATATAGCACAGTACTCGTATAAAGGTGGAGTAAACATAATTGTAAGAATTAAAGACTTAGCTTTGCTGGAAGTTGCTGCAGGTTGATTTTGCTGTTTGGAGCAGTGGGTGTCCAGAGAAGATTTCTGGGTGTCCAAGCTGCTGAAAACTGACCAGGATTGCTGCTGAAAACTGACCAGGATTGCTGCTGGACAAGCCCGGATTGCTGCTGGACAAGCCCGGCCCAAGATGCCGATCAGCTGACCTTGACCGGGCGGGCCATCTGCTGCCCCTGCTGACCGGGTTTGAATTTCTCTTCTTCCCGCCATTTTTCTCTTCCTCTCTCTGCTTCTGGTTCTTTTGCTTCGGCCGGACTCTCTCTCTTCCTCCTCGTCCGGATAGGGGTTCCCTCTCGGCCGGCACCCCTCTCGGCCGGTGGCCCACTCGGCCGGTGGCTCACGCGGCCGGGACCCTTCTCGGCCGGTGCCGTCTCTCCTGCCCGGGGTTTCCTCCTCTCCTTTGTCTGGTGGCACTCCATATCTCTCAGCCGGGGACTCTCGTCCGGCTGCCCTCGCGTCCGGTCGCCCTTGTCCGAGTACGAACCGCACCGGAACTGCTGCACCGGGGAATGGCGCACCGGACCTGCACTTGCCCCGGACCTAGAGGAGCCTGCCGCACCGGAGACGAGCTGCACCGGAGGTCGGAGATGGAGACGAGCTGAGGATGGCACCCGGAGAGGAACTGCTCACCGTCCTCCTGCCGACCGACCGGAGGCGAAGCCGCACCGGATAAGCATCACCGGAGACGTGCTACACCGGGGTTGACGAACCGCACCGGAGCTGCTGCACCGGAGGACGAAGCCGGGCCGGTCCCTGCTGCACCGGAGGACGAAGCCGGGCCGGTCCCTGCTGCACAGGAGGACGAAGCCGGGAGGACCATGCATGGGGTTGACCGGGCGGGCTAGACCCTGTTGACCGGGCTGGGCTGCCAACCGGGCCGGGCTGTCCACTTGGAACTGGGCTGCAGCAGGGCTTCTTCCCCTTTTTTTTCTTCTTGCCGATGGAATAATAAGAACACTGACTGATCTCTACCCGCTGGTAGAGCAACACAACTTTTTGAACTGATTCCCACAGACGGAGCCAATTGTTTCTGCACAAACCCGGGGGCCTGACAGAACCACAATAATAAAGGTAGAATACGAACACAAGCAAGTATAGTGGTTCACCGTGCCATCGGAGGGCACGGCTACGTCCACTTGGAATTCGCTATAGCCGGCTAATAAGCCATCGGTGGTGTTACATGCCAAGAGTAGCAAGTATCCAAGATCAAAGAGATCATTAACACTAAGGGGGAAGCCTCCTATTTATAAGGAAGGAAGGCTCCCTCCTTTACAACTTCTCCAATGTGGGACACAAACCCACATTACTACACATTTCCCTACCCACAAAGCTACTTCGGGAGCCCGGTGGCACGCCCTCCGGGTGCGGCACCGGTGATCTCTGACATTGGGAATGTAGCCGGGGTTGCGGTCTACCCGCCGGATGCCGGAAGAAGGACCCATGACACCGGTTGCACGGTCCACGAGGTCACCGAACATGCTTGGCGGTGTACCATATATGCCATCAACAAGTGTTGTCTTGAACATTGATCTAGGTGCTAGGTTTAATTGGCTAAAGTAATTACAAACTTGCTATACTCAAAAGGTTGCTTGGATTTGTGTTGCTCACTTAGGGTTTAATACTTTAGATACTTGCATGTTAAAATAACATGATTGACGACCTTACTTGTTTTGCTTGTCTCCAATATAGACTATTGCGCACAATTGTTAAGTCTCAAAAGGATTAACATAATTTTAGGGCTCATAACCAAAAGTTCGGTCTTAAAACTTGAGAAGTCTTACAACTTGATTGTAGTTGGAACTAATTTTGATTCTAAACATGTTGATACTTGTTCCTTACTTTCTGACATCTGAATTTACTTGTTAAAGAGTGTTTTGTGTGAACTGTTTGGTGTGAGAGATGATGATCACTTGTATATAGTAAAATAGGACTTTAAATTCATGTTCTTAGGATTTAAGGCAGCAAGGCTGCCGATCTCTTTTCCCCCATTAAAAGTGATGATTTAATGTATATATGTATATATTTTTTGTCTAACATTCTCATGTTTCAGGTACCCTTAATCCTCGGCTTAGAACGATCCCTACTTTCTTATACTACTAACGATTTTTTGTAGGGTTATTATTTGTGTGAGCCTCGCGGTTCTCATCAGTAGCCGATCCTCCTCTTTGACAATTCGGCTTAGGTGGTCGGCCACGACATTCTCTACTCCTTTCTTGTCTTTGATCTCAATGTCGAACTCTTGAAGCAAAAGAATCCATCGGATGAGTCTTGGTTTAGCATCCTTCTTTGTCATAAGATATCTCAAAGCAGCATGATCACTATAAACAATGACTTTGGAATTCAAAAGGTATGATAAAAACTTTTCCAAAACAAAAATTACCGCTAAGAGTTCTTTCTCGGTTGTGGTGTAGTTGAGTTGAGCATCATTGAGCGTTCTTGAAGCATACACAAGCGTAAAGGCATTCGGCTTCTTCTCTATTCTTTGGCCGAGTACAGCACCAAGTGTAAAATCACTTGCATCACACATAAGCTCGAATGGCTCCTCCCAATTAGGTACGGCAAGAATTGGTGCCGAGCATAAGGTGTCCTTCAATCGGCAAAAGGCTTGCTCACATGCATCCGTCCACTAAAAAGGTACTTCTGTTTGCAACAAGTTGCTTAATTGCTTTGCAATTGAAGAGAAGTCTTTGATAAATCTTCTACAGAAACCGGGATGGTCAAGGAATGATCGTACATCTCTTACATTCTTTGGACATGCCAAGTGTTGGATGAGCTCCACCTTAGCTTTGTCGACTTCTAGCCCTCTTTCCAAGATGATATGGCCAAGCACAATTCCTTAAGTAACCATGAAGTGACACTTCTCCCAATTGAGCACAAGATTCGTCTCTACACAACACTCCAATATCTTCTCCAAGTTCTTCAAACAAGTCTCGAAGTTGCTTCCATAAACACTAAAGTCATCCATAAACACTTCGATAATGTCTTCAATAAAATCCGAGAAGATAGCATACATACATCGTTGAAACGTTCCGGGTGCATTGTATAGGCCGAATGACATCCTTCTATATGCAAAGGTGCCAAATGGACAAGTAAAAGTGGTCTTCTCTTGATCATCCGGGTGTATCATGATTTGATTATATCCACTATACCCATCAAGAAAACAATAGAAACCATGGCCGGCTAACCTCTCTAGCATTTGATTCATAAACGGCAAAGGTATGTGATCCTTCCTTGTTGTAGCATTGAGCTTGCGATAATCGATACACATACGATGACCGGTTACAAGTCTTTGTGGCACTAGCTCATTCTTCTCATTCTTGATAACCGTTACACCATTCTTCTTTGGAACTACTTGTACGGGAGATATCCACTTACTATCCGAAATTGGGTAAATCACCCCACAATCAAGCAACTTGATGATTTCATCTTTAACTATCTTCATCATGGGAGGATGCAATCGGCGTTGAGCCTCCTTGGTTGGCTTTGCTCCTTCTTCTAGCAATATACGATGACCACATGTAGTAGGGCTTATTCTCTTGATATCCGCCAAGGTCCAACCTATAGCGGTCTTATACTTCTTTAGCACACATATCAAATCAACTTCTTGCTTCTCACTAAGCTTTGAAGACATAATGACCGGTAAAGTATCTTCTTTTCCAAGATAAACATACTTCAAATGACTAGAGAGTTCTTTTAGTTCTAACTTTGGGGCCTCTCCCACACTTGGTCGAAATTTAATTGTGGCACTTGGAATTGACAAGAATGAATTGTGCTTATGGCGTTGATGTCCTTCAAGCTCGGCAATAGCTTCTTTTAGGTTCGGCTCAAGCCTTGCTTCTTCTTCTTTACTAATTCGTGCTCCCTTCTTGTCAAAACTGACCCGACGCTCGATTGCTAGTTGCTATGCATCAAGCGAGGTCGACATAATTTGCTCGACCTCCTCCAAAACGTCATTGACTCCACACTCCTTCAAATCGGCAATGGGATATTTCATGGCATCAAATACATTGAACTTGATCATTTCACCATCAAATTCCATTGTCAAATTACCCTCGGCAACATCAATCTTTGTTCGTGCCGTCCTCATGAATGGTCGCCCAAGTGGCAATTGCGTGCTATTAATCGGCGAATCCTCCATCTCTACAACATAGAAATCAGCGGGAAATATTAGTTGGTTCACTTGCACAAGTACATTTTCAACATAGCCCTCCGAATACTTGCTTGAGCGATCCGCAAGTTATATAATGACATTGTCCTTCTTGAGTGGCCCTATACTCAACGTTTGATACACATTGAGTGGCATGACATTGATCGAAGCTCCCAAGTCCGACATCACATCCTCAAATCGAGTGTTGCCAATCACACAAGGCACATTGAAGCTTCCCAAATCCTTCATCTTTGGTGGCAACTTCCTTTGAATAAAGGCCGACACCGTTTCGTTCATAGTCACCACACGAGTTTCCCTCGTATGCCTCCTTGCCGTGCATAGCTCTTTTAGAAACTTTGCATACCTAGGCACTTGCTTAATGCATTCCAACAAAGGGATGTTGACTTGCACTTTTCGGAAAATCTCCAATACCTCTTCATCGAACTTGTCCTTCTTTGATCTAGCAAAACGAGAAGGGAATAGGATGTTTGAGTTTGGCACCCCTCCCTTACTCACTTGGCTCGGTAGCAGCTCACTCTTTGACTTTGCCGGATCATGCTCAAGCTCGTTCTTCCTTCCGTCGGTGGCAGCCTTCTTCTCGGCTTCCCTCCTCTTCTCGGCAAGGCTGCTATCGGCAGCATTATGTGGCACGGCTGCACCCTTCTCGGCAGTTGGTGAGCTGCCGGCAATGGCAGGTACGACAACCACCTCTTCTTCCTCGATCACATCGAGTGGCACTCCCCTCACTACCAGATAGGATAGAATAGCCGACGAAAAAAATTTCGTCTACTATTCAAAATTTTCGTCGGGTATTCCTTCTATCGACGAAAATTTCGTCGGCTATTATTCGTCGGTAAAACGGCGTCGGTAATAACGAAACCCGACGACAATAACGAAATCGTCGGCTATTCCAAAGTTATCACCGACGAAAATACATTTCGTCGACCAAACCTTGGCATAATGCCCGACGAAATTCGTCAGATATTTTCACATATGGCTGACGATATCGTAAAATATAGCCGACGATCTCTTCTATTTCGTCGGTTATTTGTTCTGAAATATAGCCGACGAAAAAAATTTCGTCGGAATATATTAATATTTTAAGAGGAATTAGTTAGTTATAGCCGACGAAACCGTCACTATTTGACATAGACCACCGACGAAATAATGTCATTTTCGTCTGTTATAACAGTTATAGCCGACGAAATTTGGTAAAACTCGTCGGCTATAGCAGTGATAGCCGACGAAATAATGTCAATATCGTCGGCTGTTCTTACATTTTGGGGGAAAAAAATTAAATTAATTTCTAAATTACCATTCCAAGCAACTTGCAATTCACAATGACAATCCAACAAGAAACATGTTTTTCATTAATTATTTAATTTGTTCCATCCTGGCCACCATCCTACTGTCTATCATGCTCGTCATCCTACTGAATGAACTCGGGAGCTCTCGGCATTCGAGGTTCATCTAACGGCTCAAACGGGGGTGGGGGTTCAAGACCTTGTTGTTGTGCCGCGAACATAGCATACCACCAGTTTTGTTGGCCGGCGTAGTTCTGTCGCCGAATTCTCTCGCATTCAGCATGCCAACGCTCCATTTCCATATGATACTGCTGTGTTCTGCGTTGTTGCTCCTGTGATCTCTGGAACTGGGCCGCCAATCTTGCATTTTCTTCTGCCAATCTCTGCATTTCCCCCTTCATCTGTTGAGTGTCCCCGCCTCCCCTCTTTTGATCTCCCTTAGTGGTCTTCAAGACCCCTATTCCAGAACTTCCCAAACCCCGGCAGTAGTAGTCGTTTGACCGTTTTGGGAAGGCTGCATCGAATATCCTCGCTGTAGTATAGACATTCGATCGGTCGACCTGGCTCAGGGCTTCTTGCAGATCTTCCTCTGAAATGTTCGGTTGTGTCTCCTGAACTACTGCTGCAACACTTCTTCTTCGGCCCGGTTCACCCTCTCCTAATTGAACGGGAAAAAAAAAATTAATTAATATTCTAACAAATATATAATTAAGTAAAATTAATAATTAAAATTTTAAAATTGTAATCAACGACTTACAAGCTCTTCTGTCGCTAATGGATAAGCCTTCTTGAACGTCTCTACATACAGGTTGCTTAAAGGATGATCTCTAAGCGCCTCCTCCTGATATTGTGAAAATGGCATGGGGGGTTGTGTTACGGCAGTGGTTCGCAGAGTTCTGCCGAGACCGTTCCTTCAAACAAATAATAAAATATTAGAAAAATGCATCAAAAAATATTAGTGTAATAATTATAAAATAATTAAACTAATAATTAAAATATTAACAAAATAAACATTTATAGTTAAGTTTAGTATTTAACTGCATAACTGGGTTGTTGAAGTCTACTGTCTTCAACCAACGCCACTCGTACTCCCTGAACATGAACTCTCTTGGAGTACCCATACGACCATATTTGTCGTATTCTGTAAAGTGGGTACGGAGCTCGTTCTTCCACTCTTTGAACCTACGGAAAAAACAAAAGTGCATTAGAAATATTATTAATATTATAAAATATTTCAAATTATAAGATGAGGAATTCCCAACATACCTCGAATTCTGCATCGCGTACGCCCAAGCCTGCTTGTGTTCGGCAATCTCGAAGTATGCCTGAAAGATAATATTTTATTAGTTTTAAAATTATAACAATACCGAAAATTATTAAATATTACGATAAAGAAATTATGTTTTTTAAATTACTCACCGACGCCGCGTTGTTGACCTCTCTCTTGATCTCTTCCGGCACATCAGCCCACCGTGTCCACAACATAGGGACTCTATCCCTAATTAGTGCTCTCACGCAACCCGCTTAATCGCGGCGTTTTTTCCCCTTAACATCCTGATTAGGGGGTTCGTTGATCTGGATCCTCTCGCTGGTCTCAACACTTTTCCTGAGCGTATCAAAACATATGACACCTCTCGTATTCCTACTTGAACTGCTAGCGGCGGTCCCTATCACATAAACGACGATTGGTTAATAAAATTAAATATTAGTGCGTTAATTTTAATAAAACATTTAATTAATAAAATCAAATGTTACCTGAACTCGATGACCCTTCTGTCGACTTTCCTTTTAATCTCGCCGAAATCAGGAGCTCAGGTCTCTCAAATGGCTCATAATGGTATGCCTCCGCAACACTCACGTACTGAGGCCTTGATAGGAGCACAATGTGCGTCGTTCTTAATATGTTTTTACCCCCATTTATCCAATGTTTAACCCTTATTTTTGTAAGATAGAGTCATATTTTAGTTTAGTGTCCCTTTGGTAGAGTTTTGGAGAAAATGTGCTTAATTGTCAGAAAAATGACTAAGTAAAGAAATCTGAGCAAGAAGTGCAAAATATGTTGTTTTCGTGATATTGAGGCCTGTGCTAAACTGATCTATCCTTTTCCAAATTTGATGAAATTTGGTATGCATATAATTGGCAAGCTAAAGTGTATTGTGTCAAAATTTCAGATCAATCGGAGATCGAGAAGTCACCCAAATGAAGGCTGCAACTTGGCAGTTTGAGCAAACCAATACAGGGACTACTAGGATTTTCCTGGGACTGTGTCCTGACTTCCGGAATTTCTGTGGGACACATCGCTTGGAATCAGAGAACGAGCCATACGCCGTTGGAAAGCTCTACGAGTCTAGTTTCTCTGAGACTTGGAATCGCAGCAAAATATTTCCTGAGCAAAAAGGTATGCCGGTTTGAATGCACGAAGGTCAAGTCTGCCGAAAGAAGAAAACCTAAACCGAGTTCTACATGGATTTGGCTTACGAATGTGGACTGAATTCCATCCTTTGTGCAAGATTTTTGGCTGAATTAATTCATGGAAAACCTAAAGAGATATTGTTCAATTATTCAGCCATTATCTTGGGAATTTTCGGCAGAAAATAGAGGAAGAAAATCGCAACAAATCCTGATCAAATTCGGCAGAATTCCTGTGCACGTCATCCAACTTCCACGGACTCTCCCGGACAGCTCACAATGAATCTGAATTCGAGCCTTATATGGATAGAAAGCTACGGGAGTCTAGTTTCCAACCCAACTGGAATCACCTTAATATCTATTTTCTAGAGAAAGATATTCCATAATCTTCACTCGAAGGTCAAATCTGCCAGCAGGATAAGTTTGTGAAAAACTAGGTTTTGTAAACCCTAGCTGCCTCCCTTGCCTCTATAAATACCACATCTTAAATTCAGAAAATCATCTCTCTCTCTCCACAAAATCCTTGCCGAATCCCTGCCAAAATAAATCCACAAATTTCATACCAAGAACCAAGGCTGAATCCACCATATTCTACCAACAATCCGATCATCATTCACCAATCCTTGCCGAATCTTTATCAAAGTTGTAACATGGATTGTACTCTATTGGTTTTTGTTTCTTTGTATTTAAACATAACTTTGTCTATGAAGTATGTTTTGGTTTCTGAATTTATTTTCGGTATTGATAATCATATATGGGATCTTTGGATCTTTGTTATAAATGTTTGGGAATTTTATATATGATTGCCGATTTATGCATGTGATATGATTAAATATGTTGTATGGGCAGTAGGTTTTGAATGTGTTCTTGATTTAAGTAGGTTTATTTTCTTAATTCGTGTGGAACCGAAGGAGATGTCTAGATGCATTCGCAGGCCATGAGTGTTATCTAGATGTTGAATTCATATGCCGATTTAATACATGTTGATTCACACGCGTTGTTGGTTTTGATATGTATTAATCTAAGGGTTAGAGTAATTATGGAAATTTACATGTCGATGTGAGATGGGTGACGCCATACTTGCTAACATGTTCCAATTCGACAATATGTGCTTATGTGCTTTTTGTGTTTAATTTACATGCGTTGTGTTATTAAACCGATTAGTACCATGTTTAGGATTGCGCGCGTTTCGGATTCTAAATACTTATGATGTCTTGAATAATTAGGATAAGCTGCGTTGGCCCTAATTAAATTGGAACTTAATTAATCTTGAAATCGTTTTATGTTTGCTGCCCCTATTACTTGTTTTAATTTTGTTGCATGTATAATGAGATTTGTGTTTGGTGATTGTGTGAAAGGTGATGATCAATTGTATATAGTAATCTAGGATTTAATTTTCGTAAACTAGTAAGTAAATAATAATTAAAAATTTCGACAAACCCCCTTATGTGCAACACTTTGTGTGATTGAAAGCCCTTGATTTCCCCGGATAGAACGATCCCTACTTGTCAATACTACACTCGACACAAGAAGGGTATTATTTGTATGTAGTTGTTTTGCAGGTATTTTATGCTTGGATAACACCTCCATCAAGCCTAGCAGGCCATATGGGCACACCACGCTCGTCGACCTTGGGTATGGCAGGAATGTTGTATGGCAAGTATAGCTGATTAGGGAGAGTAGGCCCCTCAGTAGAGTCAGCAGCAGACGGCGCAGGACTCGTCATCGGCTCCCGATGAACCTCAGGCATACGGACCTGATGAACGTCTAGAGCTATGTCGTCCTGAAATAGCTGCGTACTACATCTCGGAGGATCTGGCCGGAGAGGGGGACATGAACTGCTCGACGGCCGCCCCGCCGATAAAAGGGTCTGGTGCCGGTTGCTCACACTCCTCCGCGGCTGGGATGAATCGATCCTCTGAGGCTGGCTGGTGGTCCTCTCAGGCTGGCTAGGGGTCCTCTCGGAGTCTTCGGATCCGCCAGAACTTCCAGAACCCCTAGATCTGGAACGACGGCCTCCGAATAGCTATCTAAATGCATCGGCCATCTGGAAACAAATAAATTAATACATTATTTAATATTAAATTATATTGCATTAAATAACAAATTCTAATTAATATAATAACCAATAATACTAACATATTGTAAAACATACTAACAAATTAATATTTATAATTTAACTAATTTTAAATAATACTAACCATTAACATAAATATAACCATTTATATACAAATATAACTATATTTCATCATTAACATATATATACATACAAATAACCATTTATATATTAACATAAATATAACCATTTATATAATTAGGCTACCAATTTATATATATAATTAATTTAACAATTTATATATAACAATTAAAATATACATTAACATATATATATATATATATATATATATATATATATATATACAGTCCGTCTACAATACGGACGTCCGTATTTTAAGCTAAAATACGGATTTCCGTTTTTCCACCATTTCCCGACCGAATTTCATCAAACTTCCTTCTACACTTATCTAGATCATGTTGTGTAGATCATCTCTGCAAAATTTCAGCCAATTTGGTGATCGTTAAGGCCCTCAAACTTCAGTTTTTCTAAAGTATATCAAAACCGGGCCGATTTAGACCGTCCGGTTTGTTTTTTGATTTTGAGGGCCTTAACGATCACCAAATTGGCTGAAATTTTTCACGGATGATCTACACAACATGATCTAGATAAGTCTAGAAGGAAGTTTGATGAAATTCAGTCGGGAAATGGGGGAAAAACGGACATCCGTATCTTAACTAAAATACGGACGTCCGTATTTGAAAATATCTATATATATATATATATATATATATATATATATATATATATATATATACAAATATGTGTATATATTAACAAATATATAACAATTTATATAATTAATCTACAAATTTATATATATAATTAATCTAACAATTTATATATATAACCAATATATATAACAATTTAACACACACTTAAATATCTAAGTTATATACCTAAATTATACAATTAAAATAAATTGCAAAAAAAAAAAAAAATACCTAGCGGATCGAGGAGGAGAAGGAGGAGGAGGAGATGTTTTTCCCGAGAAGGAGAGAAAAAGTCGGGCTGAAAGCGACTTTCAGCTTTTATAGCAGAGAGAATAGCCGACGATTTAAAAGATTTCGTCGGCTATTCTTTGAATGTCGTCGGCTATTCTTTGAATGTCGTCGGCTATACTTTGAAAGATCAACAGCCGTCGGATCTGAGCGATCCAATGGCGGACAATAAAAAGGCGCGGATCGCAAGAGTTTAGCCGACGATTTAAAAGATTTCGTCGGCTATTCTTTGAATGTCGTCGGCTATACTTTGGAAGATCAACAGCCGTTGGATCTGATGACGAGTCGCCGAAGCGAGCATCAAGCAATAATAACCCTACAATCGTTAGTAGTATAGAATAAGTAGGGATCGTTCTAGCCGGGGATTAAGGGTACCTGAAATATGAGAATGTTAACACAAATATTCACAAACATATATGCACACAATTGTCACATTTATATACATATATACATATTTATCATGGGGGATGAAGATGAGGTTCGGCAGCAAGGGCTGCCCTTTAACACTAGACACGAAATAACTTGCTGAAAATAAATCCTAAGTCTAATATTTACAAGTTTGGTCGACATTCTTCCACAAAGCACTAACACGAAAGCAATCAAAACACATAACAAACTAACAAGCAAGACTCACGGCAAAGTATTAAAGCGTTCTAGACTCAACTTAACTCCAACCCAATTAGCTCCTAATCGGCGACTAATTGATTAAGACTCCTCATGTATTTTAAGTGACTAATCGCCTAACCTTAAAACTATACTAGTCATCTTTGAATATTCTAATCGACGTAGACAAACATGACAAGTAATTAAGCACAAAGTCTTTTTCTTTAGTTGGAAACAAGTTAATAGAGTAAGGTTGTCAATCATCTCTTCAACAAGCATGTTCATTTAAACTACCCTAACCCTCATGAAAAACAACACAAACTAAGTAACTCGTTGATTACCTAAGCCATATTAATTTTTCGGCTAATGAGATTAATAATCTAAGTATTGCAATTACATAGGCTACCAATCTTTAAGCGCACGAATTTAAAGAACAAATCAAGAAAACCCTAAAATCAATTTAACACATATTTTTGCCGAAAATCCTAATTACTAGTTCATCATATATTTTCCTTACTCTTTAGCATGCAATCCATATTCTTACATCTAAAACCTCACTTAAAGATAAAGAAAATAAAATGACATGCAAATCATAAAACCAAATTTCAATCCAATTCATACATAGACATAAAAATTGAAACCAAGAATTCATGCTAACTTCATAGACAAAGTTTAACATAACTACAACAAAAATTACAAAGCCAAGAGTAGGGAGTGGATCACACATTAAAAAACTTGAAGACTTCGACTTGTATGGATCCGGTGATTGATGATGATCGGATGGATTGCTGCTCGGCAGTGAAGGTATCGGCAGCAAGGAAAAACAAGGTTTCGGCAGGAAACTTTGGTGTGGTGGAGGTGGTTTTGGCTAGGGTTTTTGTGTAGGATTCTTGGGAAATTTAGGTAGAGCTTTGGCTAGATTTTTGGCTTTGGAATGTGACAAGTTTTTCTGTGTAAAAGTTGGCTATTTATAGAGGAAAATTCGGCAGAAAACCTAGGTAGAAAACCTAGTCCAAATCGGCAAAGGCAATCCTTGTGCAACAAGGTTTTGGTTCCTTCCTTTCTTGGTTCTTCTAGGAAACTTCTTTTTCTGATTTTTTCTTCAATGCCTTGGCTTGGTGTCATCCTCTAACCTTCCTTAAGCTTCGACCATCATCACATATGCATTTGTACACCATTTGGTCCATCAAAAACAGAAAACACAAAAAGGGGGCAGTAGGTTCCTGGAATCGGCAGATTTGACCTTGTTGCAGTAATTCCGGCATATCTCCATCCGTGGAGCTCCGATTGATGCGATTCCAAGTCTCAGATAAACTAGACACATATGGCCATCTCCCCATAAAATATCTCGATCAAATTCCTTGTGAGTCGTCGGGAATGATTTTTCGAATTTAGGACAAAGTCCCAGGAAAATGCTGGAAGTCCCTGGATTGGAATGCTCGGACTGCCGTTTTGCAGCCAACTTTTGGGTGGCTTCCCGAACTCCGATTGATCTGAAATTTTAACACAACATTCCTCAGAATATGAATATTAAGCACACCAAATTTCATAGAATTCGGACAAGGATAGATCATATTTGTACTCGTCACAAAATCGCGAAAAAGACATGTTTTGCACTATTTTCCAGATTTCTCATACTTAGTCATTTTTCGGACAATTAAGCACATTTCACCAAAACTCTACCAAAATTGACACTAACTATATTATGACTCTATCTTAGATAAATAAGGGTTAAACAAAGCATAAATGAGGGCATAAGCATATAATATCGTCGCACATTGTGCTCCTATCATCTGAGCCATCCAACGGCGGACAATAAAAAGGCGCAGATCGCAAGAGTTTAGCCAACGAAATATAATTTTCGTCGGCTAAACTATAGGTCAAACCACTAAGTCAAACCTCTAAACGCTTAAAAACGGAAATTAGTCTAGTTAAACGACGGTTTCTGGCCTCACCTTCAACAGATAATAGTTTCAAATCAATGAGACGCAACTAATCATATAAAAATTTTACAAAATTGATTTAACGAACGTCAGGCTACCCATAGAAAAACGAAAGTAAAAAACAGTTAACCGCAACATTCAGCACACAGATTTTATCAGAACCTTGTCATTTTTCAACCGTAGACGTATTTCATTATTTTGGTCATATCTTATTTCACAACATTTTTGCATTTGAAGAGTCTACGTATAGTAACTATTTGAAACTATACATTCACTTAAACACTTAGTAAACAAGTTAAGGAACATTAGTGCATATGTTCTGATTTTGAATCTAAAAGTTTAGAAAATCTATTCCAACCGTCAGATATCACCGTTAAGATTAAATACATGTATGGAAAAAAATCCAACTTCAGCTGACAAATTTAAAGGCTCGATCGGAACGGTCAACCGGGTAAGTCAAACCTCTAAACGCTTAGAAATGGTTATTGGACTGTCTAAATGATGTTTTTTGGCCTGACCTTCAACAGATAATAGATTTAAATCGATGAGATGCAACTAATCGTATAAAAATTTTCTTCAAAATATTTACCGAAGGTAACGCTACCATTAGGGAAACGAAGGAATAAAACCTTTGACCGCATCTTTCGACACTCAGATTTTATCGGAATCTTGTCATTTTTCAACCGTAAACTTATTTTATCATTTTGATCATATCTTATTTCACGACTTTTTTCTGTTTGAAGGATGAAGCAATGGTTTATCGTTAGTGATAGAAAATGGAATCTGGTCATTTTTTATTTTTTTTTTGTTTTAAATCATAGCCAACGAGAGACATACTCGTCGGCTATTCTTTTGTCGTTTTCTGTCTAAAATAAAATATGTATTTTTCAATATAGTTATGGCCGACGAAATAATGCATTTTTCGTCGGCTATTATGAGTATAGCCGACGAAATAACGTGTTTTTCGTCGGCTATAATATGAAAAAGGTAAAAAAAAATCAGTAGGTTTACACCTCTCGTATTCCTATTTCCTATTCATATATAACCAAAATTGAACATCAAGAAAACAGAAACCCAGTAGTCAACATATTTCAAATTTTTTTTTCAAGGGGTTTGGAACCCAGCCTAGCTAGGAGGCTCATCCCCACGCCCGTTCATTAGAAATTAGTGGATTACAAATGAAAGGATTACATCATCTAAATTACTTAATCCGTCGGATTGTAATCGGAATCATCAGATGAGTCTTCTTCGGTTTCTGAATTGCTCGATAGGGGTAATCTATGTCTTTCCTCACCACTAGAGTCCTCGTTAGTTTCTTCATTTGGATCAACATCCACAAGCAGTGGCTCTTCACCTCAAATTCGCACCGGCGTGTCTAGGCGAATAAAAGAGGAGTCAGGAATACCGTTTGAGTTGGGCTCTTGATACGCGGTGCCACCTTCCTCGTTCTCTTCAGCCACTCCAAGTGTAGACGCCCAGTAAATGTTGCGATGGTGGATAGTGTTGACTACTTTCCACGGGTCACCCTTGGCGAGATCATCAAGATAAAACACTTGTTTCACCCATGTGGCTAAAACGAACGGGTCATCCTCATACCATGATGTACTAGTGTTCACAGAAGTTATGCCGTATTGATCGGTTTTCATGCTCTGCGGCCGTGAGCAAACTATCTACACTTGAAAATGTGCACTTTCATGCCTTCCCCATAATGCAGTTCCACAACTGAATGGAGAACACCGTAATAGTCAACTCCATCATCCCCACCATGTGCCATAACCCCTGAATTTTGTGTTTTCAGTCTGACGTATCTCTCTTCACATCGAAATAACACACCATTCACCTTGCACGTCGCATAAACTTTTGAATAGACCGGCTTCATCGCTAGAAGTCTGAGTTCGCGCTACCAATTTGGGTGATTATCATTTTTAATAAGGTCCATCTGCAACCATCAGAATCAACTATAAATATGAATAATTATACACAATAATATATAAATACGTATAGAATAATGTTAAAGTTACGTACCCAGCGGCCGAAATACTCTGCGAATGTCCGGTTGTGGTAATCGAGATCACCTCCTACTTGTTCACAGTTTAGATGCATGTTCTTCCAAAACTGAACTTCTAAACAGTTAATTAGTACCCACCAATGTGCAATGGCTACCTCATAATCTTTCAACTTGTAGGAAACTGGCATTTTTCCACCGAGTACAACATCGTCGGAGAGTAGGAAAGATTGAACTGTGAAGGTACATCTTCCGGTATGCTTTCCTGTAACGCTCCTAAATACAGCTTCATGTAGGTGACGCACTCGTGCGCAATATATGTTTCAGCTATACATCCTTCAGGTGCGGATCTGCTTTGGACAAAATCACCGTATTGTCCAAGTTGCCTATAAATCAAGTTTTTAAAGTGTTATGATAATAAATTAATACTAAATTACCTATATTGATGAGGAAATTAACATAAGGTATAAAATACGTACCTTTCCTTCGGATACATCCAAGTGAAGTGCACAGGACCGGTAAGCAACAACTGCCGAGGAAGATGGATCATGAGGTGAGGCATGATGTCCAAAAAATTTGGAGGAAATATCATCTTAAATTTACACATGATATGAACGATGTATTGTTGCATTTCCCGGAGGTCAGATTTTCTCACTTCCCGTGTGCATACCTTCTGGAAAAATCTTGCCAACGCTACTAACGGCTCACACACTTGGCTATGAGACGTTGTGAAGGATACTTGGCAGAGACGTTGTAACAGGATATGATTGTAATGACTTTTCAACCCGTAAAGATTGTTGAATTGTCCGTTCACACACTTGGCTATATTTCTAGCAAAGCCTGAAGGATACTTGGCCGACTTATCCAATGGAAAATTTCTGATTTATGCTCAGGCTTGACGGTGTAAGGAGCTTGAGGCATTTTTCTCTTCCCTTGTTTCAACCATAGTTGTTTTCTTATATTCATGTTTTGCAGATCAGAGCGAGCCTTAGGACCGTCTTTCATCTTCCTCTCCAAGTTCAGCGTTGTGCCCACCACACTTTCAGAAACATTTTTTTCTATGTGCATAACGTCTAGGAAGTGACGGATCAACAACTCACACCAGTACGGGAGTTCCCACAATATGCTCTTATGTGTCCAGAATTTGTACTCCTCAGGTCTTTCAGGTATTTCCGCTACAATATCGGGATGATTGCTGAGGGGCCCAAAATCGTACTCATTAAGCACGGCTAAAATTTCTCTTCCCGTCCATCTTCTGGGAGGACCACCGTGTTCTTCGGTTCCATCAAATGCGGCGGACTCGTAACGCCAGTGGTGATCCGCCGGAAGGAACACACGATGACCCATTCTGCATATCTTGTTGCAATGAGGGGTGCTCCCATAATCGCTGAGGCACTCTGGATAAGCCTTGTATCCCCTAACAACGTTGTCCGACAACATCCCATAAGCAGGAAAATCACTGATGGTACCAATAACTATGGCATGCGTCTGGAACGTCTCCTCCTTGTACTTGTCAAAAGTGGGATGACCAACGTCCCACAATACCTTAAGCTCTTCAATCAATGGTCTCATATACACATTGAGACATTTCCCTGGGTAACCAGGCCCCGGAATCAACAACGTCAATATATTATATTCCTTCTTCATGCACATCCACGGAGGAAGGTTGTAAGGTACCAAAATCACCGGCCATATACTGTATGAAAGACTCATGGTGCCGAAAGGGTTGAACCCGTCGGTTGAGAGCCCGAGCCTGATGTTTCTGACATCTGACGCAAAATGAGGAAACTCATTGTTTATATGCTTCCAAGCCGCTCCGTCAGAGATGTGTGTCATGATATCTGCGTCTCCCAAGTCCCGCTCACCGTGCCATCTCATAGTTTTTGCGGTGGTTTCTGACATGTACAACCGCTCAAGCCTATCTCTCAACGGAAAATACCGAAGCACTTTCACAGGTTTCCTATTGCCTGCTCCCGTCAACTTATATCGGTCAGAATGACATATCGGACATGCGTCAAGGCTAGCAAGGTCATTCCCTTCTGCATCTTTACCCCAGAAGAGAACGCAGTCAAATGCGCATGCATGGATCTTAATGTAGGAAAGCCCTAGATCTTTGAGGATACTTCAGACCTTACGGTGATTGGTAGGATTACGATGACCCTCCTCCAACAACGAAGAAGTGTACTGTAGATATTCATCCACTTGCCTGATAGTCGATTTTGTCTCGACTTTAATCCTCATTACCTCCATCACACTTTCAAGAACTGTCTTCTCAGAACTTGAAGACACAGGGGTATGTCGCAATGCAATCAGTTTCTTGTACTTGTCAAAGGCAGCAGTGTTGACAACTTGTGGGAAGGGCTGCACCGAGTCATGCATATATTGTTCCCCACGTACACCGCTTTCAAAAGGAAACACGTCGTTGACGAATGCCATTGTTGGATCGTTGGATGTACTACTACTGCCCGCCTAAACAAACTGCCCATGATCATGCGATCCATCTAATGATGGCTCACCGTGATATATCCAACGTGTGTACTTCGGCCAAAACTCATTACTCTTTAGGTGCTCCTATACTGTCCTAATCAGAAATCGACACATATCACTGCGACACCTACATTTATTGCACGGGCAATAATGGTATTCATTCCCGTTTGCATTTTCCTCGACGAACTGCAAAAAATTCACAACTCTTGTAGTATATAAATCCTTAATAATTAATTACATTACAATATATATTATTATCAACATCAACTCATATATATATATATATATATATATATATATATATATACCATTAACAACCATTATTTAAGTTACACTATATATCAACCATTATTTAAGTTAATTACACTATCAACAACCATTAATTAACACACACACACACACACACACATATATATATATATATATATAATTAAACTCCACACACACATGCACACACACACACATATATATATATATATATTTTAACACTAATTAAAATAACATCAAATTAAAACACATAATTAAACTCTACCTTAAAATCAACTGAACTACAACTCAAAATCAACATATATATATATACATTCTAACACTAAAACAACAACAAAACAAAAAATCACTTACTAAATCAAAATCCCTAAAACTCAAAATCAACTCAACTAAAACTCAAAATCAACATATATACACATATACGTACCTATATATAGCTCCACAATGTAAGAGAGGACGGATTTCAACAATACCCACAGATTTTTCACTCTTTCTCCTGTTTTTTTTAGTTTTTTTTTAAATGAGCAGCTGCTGTCTAGATCTGAAAATATATAGACTTATAGCCGACGAAAATGTCAATTCGTCGGCCAAAATTTCAAAAGTTTTCATCGGCTAATTTTTCAGAGAAAGGCCGACGAAAATCCAAATCGTCGACTGAAATATGAATATAGCCGACGTTTTTTTGTTTATACCAACGAAAAAACACTATCGTCGGCTATGGTTAAACTATGGCTGACGATTTTGTTTTTCCACCGACGAAAAATAAAATCGTCGACTATTCGTTGGAAGTACCGACGAAAATTTTAATTCGTCGGCCGTTTTTTTTAATTTCGTCGGGAAAAACCTTTTTTTCTGGTAGTGCCTCTTCTTTGGACTCCTCGGAGCCAACAACTCTCTTCCACTTCGAGTTTTAATCACCTTGGCATGCTCATTCCTTGGATTAGGAATCGTATTGCTTGTCAACTTTTCTTGTTCGGTGAACCTTCTCATGAAATCCACAACTTGCCCCATTTGAGTCTTAAGCTCACCAATGTCCTTCGTGTGGTTTTGTTGTCCCGCAAGTAATGCTTGAGTAGCACTTGAAAGAGATTGGATCAAAGCATCATAATTTGGATTGCTCGATCCACCTTGAGTTTGGTTTGGTTGCATGGCTTGGCTCGACATGGATTGGAACTGCCCTTGATTCGGCTGATATTGGAGTCTCGACACAAATGGTGTTCTCGGTGCATAAGGTGCGGCAGCCCCTCCTTGGTTTGGTTGCATAGGTGCCCTAAGCACGTTGTCATTATTCGCCCACCGAAAGTTCGGATGATCATTGAAATTCCCAAACCTTTGGCCTCCTTGAAAACCAATAGCATTGCACTCCTCTACTCCCTTACTTGATCCAAATTGATGGCATGAATCGGTTTCAAGACCCTCGGTGCAAATTCCACACCCGATGGCTCGTTTCTTCATCAAATTACTCACCAAGTCGGCAAGCTTAACAACTTTCTCCTCCAACTTTGAGCTTGAGGAAGTCTCATGTACCTTCTCATTCCTTGGCACATTGTTTCGTGCCATGTCAAATTGTTGGTTGTTCAAGGCACGAACTTCCAACAAATTCCTTGCCGGTGTAGCATCTAACTCCAAGAAACTACCTCCCGCGGCCGAATCAAGAAACTCCCTCTCCATAACACGCAATCCCTCATAGAAATATTGCAACAAGAGTCTCTCACATATGCCATGTGATGGACACAAAGAGACGAGGGACTTGAACCTCTTATAGTAATCAAAGAAAGTTTCATCTCCGGCTTGCTTCACACTTGTAATTTGCTTCCTTAAGTCAGTGATCCGTGAAACGGGAAAGTACTTGAGTAAAAACTCATCCACCATAGTGTTCCGTGAATTTATCCGACCACTAGGCACATCAAACAACCACTCTTTTGCTTGATCCTCCAATGAAAACGGAAAAGCCTTCATCTTGTAGTGTTGCAAATCCGTACCTCGTTGACACATACTCTCGGTGGTGAAGTTAAACCATTGCAAGTGTTTGTTGGGGTCCTCACTTGGCATTCCATAGAAAGATTTCAACTTGTGGAGGAATCCACTCCTCAATTCAATTTCTCCAGTCTTGTCATCTTCCAAAGGAGGGTAAGTAATATTGGAAGGTTCAGCTCCTCCTCCTCCGGTGACATGACCGTTTTGTGCTCTAATTGAAGTCATAACTTCTTGCTCAACAACTGGCTCGGCAAAGAACTCAAACTCGGGACCTTGAAGATCACACGTCGATGAAATAATCGATGGAGAGCTCGGCAATGAAGGTGCCGAACTAGGTGTGGAGGATGGTGATGATGATGGCAAAGAAACAGCGCTCGGGCTGCTAGGCTCGGATGGAGGCAGCGGTACAAACAAAGCAATGGCGAGCTCTTGGTTCAAACGTTGCAATCGGCCTCTATGATCTTGTGTCCAAAGATTAGATTCGGACATGCACTTTTCTGAAACTTGCAACGTTTAAACAAGTTAGAACTTTGTAAAAGAAATAAAAAAACAAGAATATACATCAGTATAAGCCACGGCATTGGCAATTACAAACAAATTTTCAATCAATGGCACACATATACAAGGAATCGGCAAAAGAGGAACATGACGTTGGCAATAAAGTGAAACTTCGAAACGTTGTGTGTTCATGTAATCTCTAAGTCTAATTTCTTTTAAAATTTGTTCTAACTCTCAAGGTACGTGGAGCAGAGGAGATAACGGTGCAATGGACTGATGCAGCCTCCGGTAGTATCATGCTTGATCCGATATACCTCAAGAGTTCGAACCATACAATTTTGTTTTATTTTGAAGAAAATAGATCACATATGTCAAGTTACCTTCTAGCGTCTAAAGTGAGGTGATGCTTCGGCCCAAGCTATCGACTAGTTCGAGCATGTTTTACTTTTCAAAGGCGGTGTCGTTAAGATTTACGGAGGGCGAACCCCCTACAGGAACCAGGCAGGACTCATTTAGTTGTCACGGAGGGCGAACCCCCTATCGATTCACTCACCGAGAATGAACATCAGTCTATGACCTTGAGATCCAGTTAAACAAACCTGAGAACCATATCTATGAAAATAACTTGCCCCATACTTGGTAAAACAAACTCGGGTCACTAGCGATCTACAAGTGTTGATCAAAGCCGCCCTCAACCTCATAAAAATGGGTCTACCAACTTATCGCTCGTATGCGTGGGGGTGTTAGGAGCACAATGTGCGACGATATTACATGCTTATGCCCTCGTTTATGCTTTGTTTAACCCTTATTTGTCTAAGATAGAGTCATAATATAGTTTAGTGTTAATTTGGTAGAGTTTGGCGAAAAATGGTTAAGAATCCGAAAAATGACCAAGTATGAGAAATCTGGAAAATAGTGAAAAGTGTGTCTTTTTCTTGATTTTGAGATGAGCAAAAGTGCGATCTATCCTTGTCCGAATTTAATAAAATTTGGTGTGCTTATTATTCATATACTGAGGAATGTTGTGTTAAAATTTCAGATCAATCGGAGTTTGGGAAGTCACCCAAAAGATGGCTGCAAAACAGCAGTTCGAGCAAACCAATCCAGGGGCTTCCAGGATGTTCCTGGGACTTTGATCCAACTTCGAAAAATCATTCCCGACGATTCACAAGAAATTTGATCGAGATATTTTTTGGGGAGATGCCTATATGTGTCTAGTTTATCTGAGACTTGGAATCGCATCAATTGGAGCTCCGAGAAGGGAGATATGTCGGATTTACTGAAGCAAGGTCATTCCAGCCGAGTTGCTGCCGGTCTTGTGTTCTTGCGGGTTTGGGGCATTTTTCCATGGATCAAGCTCACCAAATGGAGTTGTCAAGCCTACACAAGAAGTTCATGAAGATATGCAGCCCAATCCAAGGAAGAAAATCAGAAAAAAAAGCTTCCTAGAAGAACCAAGAAAGGAAGGAACCAAAACCTTGTTGCACAAGGATTGCCTTTGCCGATTTGGACTAGGTTTTCTACCTAGGGTTTCTGCCGAATTTGCCTCTATATATAGCCATGTTTTCCTACAGAAAAATCATCTCATCTCAAGCATAAACACAAGGCCTAAACTCTACCAAAATTCACCAAAGATCCTAGACAAAAACCTAAACCGAAAACCACCTTCACCTCACCTCAACCAAGTTTCTGCTCTTGCCGAATCTTGGAACTTTTCTTCCATAATCTACTGCCGACATACCCTACTGCCGAGCAGCCTCACTCCATCATCCATACTCTACTGGATCCACACCAAGTGAAGCTCTCAAGGTGTCTCAAAGTGTGATCCACTCCCTTCTTCGGTTTAGTACTTTTTGTTTAGTTATGTTTAAGTTTTGTCTATGAAACACTCATGTATGTTTGGTGTTGATTTGTATGTCTATGTATGAATCGATTTTGGTTTTATAAATTGTAAGTTTCGCATGTTAATTTGTAATATGTGACTTGTGGATTTTTATGTTTGATAACTAAGACAATAGGTATGCGATGTTGTTTGAGAACTTAATTCGATTAGTAATCTAAGGAGTATGCCTTATAAACCAAAACATTAGTTGTGCTTAAGCATTTGTTGTTTGCATGTAAATCTAGGTGTTAGGTTTCATCAAACTAGAAAACATGAATAATTCATACTCGTAGTTGTCTTGGTTTGTGTTTTCGCCTAGAGTATAAAACCCTTAGAACTTGCATGTTAAACAAGATGATTGACAACCTTACTTGCTTGCATGTCTTCGATTTGTGATTCATGTGTTTAATTGTTAACCCAGTAAAATCGGTTAACATATACCTTAGGATTATACTCGTAGTTAATCTTAAGACTCTAGTAATCAACGATTAGATGACCTCGTAGGCTCTCATTGGGATCGAAATTGGTTAAGTCGAAACAACATTAATACTTGTTCCTTACCTTCTTGCATATTAATCTCCATGTTAAAGAGTCTTTTGTGCTAAATGGTTTGTGAGAGATGATGATCACTTGTAAATATTAGACTTAGGATTTATTTTCTGTTTTGTTTTCGTGTGTCGTCTAGGGCAGCCTAGTGCTACCGATCCTATCTCAATCCCCCTTGATTTCGTGTGAATATGTATATATGTATATAAGTGTGACAATTGTGTGCATATATGTTTGTGAATATTTGTGTTAACATTCTCATGTTTCAGGTACCCTTAATCCCCGGCTAGAACGATCCCTACTTATGTCTATACTACTAACGATTGTAGGGTTTATTATTGTTTGATGCTCGCTTCGGCGACTCATCAGGGGGGGACTTGTTCCACATCTCCCAGTATACATAAAAACGGATCTAACATGGCATCATTCATATGAAGGGTTAAGGCTAAAACCAACAAAAGCGGCTTCCTCCTACATATTACACTTTAGAAACTACGATAAACTCCAACATACACAACACTATCAACTTCTTAGAAATTAAACTAAGTTATTACACACATACATTCTTTATACAATCATGCAACTTTCGAAATTTAAACTCTACATGCCGAAGCATATTTCTACTTTACAAATCCCAAATAAAACCAAAAATTACAAACTTTACAACTTTACAACAAAAATTTCCAGAAACTTTATATACACAACATTCACACAAATTAAGATTTTATAATCCTCGGCAACAGCGCTAAAAATTGATGAGAGCCTAACACCAAGATACAAAATTTAAAACCTAAAACTAATATATACAAGGGATCGACATCTTTCCACACAAAGCTTAGCACAGAAGCACTCAAAACACATAACAAGATAGCAAATAAGAGACACGGCAGCAAGTAAACATGTTATAGACTCAACTCAGTTCCAACCTAATTAGTTCCTTCACGGTTTACTAATCGAATTAAGACTTCACAAATACTTAGAACCTAGCTTCGGGCATAAACCCTAATCTTTATGCGAACCAATTTTAATGACACTTCGCGTAGACACTAAAATAAATTAACACTTAAGCACATAAGTCTTTTTAGTTGGAGACATGTTAGCAAGTAAGGCGTCACTCTTCTCACATCGACATGCAAAATCTTTAAACTACTCAATCCCTAAGAAACAACACAAATCAAGACAACTTCGCGCTAATCTTAACCTATGTAAATTTCGGCATATTAGATTGATACCCTAAACGTCATGACTCAATTAGACCACCAATTTAAAGAGTTAACCAAGAACAAGTTTCAAACGATATTTAACATGCTTTGCCGGTTACCTATTTACTAAGTTATTACATATTTTCTTTAGTCTTTAGCATGCAATCCGAATTTTAACTTTCAAAAACCACAAGAACAGTTGAAACACAAATTGAACATACAAATCATAAAACAAAAACTCAAATCGTTTTACACATAGACATGCAAATTGAAACCAAGAATTCAAACAAGTTTCATAGACAAAACTAGCATAACTACACAAAACTATTACAAACTGAAGTAGAAAAGAGATGGGGCAGATCACACTTTGTAGACACTGATGTGAGCCGCGAGGCTCGCACAAATAATAACCCTACAAAAGATCGTTAGTAGTATAAGCAAGTAGGGATCGTTCTAAGCCGGGGATTAAGGGTACCTGAGATATGAAATTGTTAGTCAAAATATTCACACAATTATGTACAAAACGTCACACACATGGGGAAATAGGCACGGCAGCAAGCTGCCCTAAATTAGGAATCACGAAAACAAAAGTTGCTGAAAATAAATTCTAAGTCTAATATTTACAAGTTTTGGTCGACATCTTTCACACAAAGCACTCCACACTCAACTCATTTAACACATAAGATTCACACAAAAGAAGGTAAGGAACAAGTATTTAGCATGCATTGGACTTAAACAAGTTTCGACCTACAACTAGAACGTTTCCGATTTTACCTAGTTGAGAGACTCTCTAATATTTTAAGATCGAGCTATTCGCAAAGTGATCCTAAAAGTTATGCTACCTTATACAAGTCATAGCATTGAAGCACAAAAGTCTATAATCGAAAACATGTAAACAAGCAAGGTTGTCAATCATCTCATTTAACATGCAAGTTTTAGCTAAGGTTATACCCTAGGTGAGCACAATAGAATCAAAGCAACATACGTTTCATCTTTATTCATTCTACTCAGGTTAGATGAAACCTAACATCTAGATTTACTTGTTTGCCAAACAACACTAATGAGTCGGTTTTTAAGTCACGCCCTTAGATTACTAACCGATTTAAATCCTCAACATGCATCAATACCGCTGTCCTAATTATCTAAGTGTGTTCATCTTACATGTTTTATATTACAAAATTAACATGCAAATTCATTGTTGCCGAAATTTAAACCTAAGTCTAAACATCGAATCAAACAATTCATCAACATACAATTCATAAAACCAATCTCCAATTTGAATCATACATAGACATATAATCCAAAACCGAAAATACAAAAGAGTTTCATAGACAAAACAATTCATAACTACATAAACAAAAGCTAAACCGAAAGAGGGGAGTGGATCACACTTTAGAAACCTTGGAGAGCTTCGTCTTGGTGTGGATCCGGCGATGTATGGAGGTGGAATGGAGGCTGCACGGCTACAAGGTGGCTCGGCAGTAGGTATTTTCCAAGTTCGGCAGAAACTTGGTTAGTGGTGGAGGTGATTTCGGCTAGGGTTTATGTAGGATCTTTGGGGAGAATTTGGTAGAGCTTTGGCTTTGTGTTTTGGCTTGAGATGTGACAGCTTTTTCTGTAGGAAAAATTGGTATTTATAGGGGATAGGGAGAGAGGCTGCCGGCCACAACCCTAGATGCAAAAGGGATTCACAAAACCTAATGGGATTAGGTTTTGCAACCTTCCTTTCATAGTACAATTAGGTTTTCTATTTCTGAATTTTTCTTCAAGGCTTGGGCTTCACATCTTCATGGACTTCTTGTATGATCATTGGACTTCAATTGATAGGCCTTGATCCATCGAAAATGCCCCAAATGCCGGCAGCACACAAAGGCAGCAAATCTGCCAGAATCGGCAGCTTCTCCTAGCTTGACTAGGAGAACTTGTTTCTTCATGTTTTTCTTCAATGCCATGGCCCAGTGTCTTCCTCTTCCCTTAATAAGGCTTGAACCATCTTCACATATGCATTTGTGCACCATTGGGTCCATCAAAAACAGAAAACACAAAAAGGGGGCAGTAGGTTCCTGGAATCGGCAGCTTTGACCTTGTCGCAGTGATTCCGACATATCTCCATCTGTGGAGCTCCGATTGATGCGATTCCAAGTCTCACGTAAACTAGACACATATGGCCATCTCCCCATAAAACAGTTTGACCAAATTCCTTGTGAGTCGACGGGAATGATTTTTCGAAGTTGGGACACAGTCCCAGGAAAATCCTGGAAGTCCCTGGATTGGAATGCTCGGACTGCCCTTTTGCAGCCAACTTTTAGGTGACTTCCCGAACTCCGATTGATCTGAAATTTTAGCACAACATTCCTCAGCATATGAATATTAAGCACACCAAATTTCATAGAATTCGGACAAGGATAGATCATATTTTCACTCATCTCAAAATCGCGAAAAAGACATATTTTACACTATTTTCCAGATTTCTCAAACTTAGTCATTTTTCGGATCATTAAGCTCATATTTCCAAAACTCCACCAAAACAACACTAAACTAAATTATGACTCTATCTTAGATAAATAAGGGTTAAACAAAGCATAAACGAGGGCATAAGCATATAATATCGTCGCACATTGTGCTCCTATCAACTACCCCACACTTATCCTTTGCTAGTCCCTTAGCAAACTAAATTAAACTACGACTCAAAACAAACTATTGCCCCTAGCAATTTGTCTCAGGCTCGTATGTACACATAGCTTTCAAGTTAATGCATGAGAATGCTAAGCACGAAAATTCTGAGCTTCATGAACATGCGACATCAATATGAACATATAGGAGCAAAAGGTAAGCATGTAAACATGTTAAGCTAATCCAAATCACCTCACTAGGCATACTCTCTTCTTTTCTCTCGAAGCATGGTTATTCACACGTAAGTATATGCAAGCGAAAGATCATGAAAATACAAAGAGTGACTTGCATATATTAAAGAAACAAAGGCACTTTGTGAATTTTGATGGAAAAACCTCATATGACAACTATATGCACCAATGAACCAAAACCATAAGCTTACTCTTGAGATAATCTCCACAAATCAATTTTAACCATCTTAAGAATCATGAAAAAGATCAATCACAAAGGTTGTAATGGGGCTAGGCTAAGAGGTATTCGATATTTGGATAAAGAGGCTCAAAACGTCACCGTGCGCTTTAGCAAAGCTCAAATCTCCTTATGTCTTCTTGCCGAAAGGGTCTAATTTCATCTTGTTGGACTCATACTTCATTCTTTACTTCCCATACAACATTACAACAATAATCTAGACAATAGCCATGCCCAAAATTTTTCTTTTTCATTGCTTATGCCGTACCCTTCTTTTTCTTCTTTTTTTTTCTCTCGGCTCTCTTTATTTTCTTTTTAATCCGAGCCAAAAAATTTTTCTTTTTCTAGGTACGGCATGCATACATTTTTCATATAATTTTATGGCTAAGTCTACCCCACACTTGTTCTTCTTCATCACACACGCGAAAACGCTTTCAAAAATTCAAGCTTTGCCGGAACACACAGTAAAGGCATCACTATACTAAGTTCATGGAAAGTGTTTAAGGGTGATGAAAGAAAAGGCTCAACATAGGCTCAAAGGGGTTTACTAAGGTGTCCCACGACGGGCACAAATAGGGCACATGCTTTATTTGGCTTTGGTGTTAAACCTAAATGATCTTTATTCAATCACATTCAAAATCAAGGTATTTTATGATATAAACGTTTCGAAAATCAAACAAGAGTAAGTTCTAGCATACTAGAGTTCATTAAAAAGCTATGGCACATAGTCATCGAATATGCAAAGAATTATGAGGTTTCATGCTTCCAACGAATCTATTGAATTTTATCTTTTTATCGCTCAAGAAGAAAGCAAATTGGCTCTAAAGCTCACATAGGTTATTTTCGAAATAAATTAGCTCAAACATGCATGCTTCGTTAATCAACAAGTCCTACATGCTCCTACCAATGCACAAAATCCATGAAACTCACAATTTTAATTGTATGCAAAACTATCATCCATGTATACAAAGAGGAGAAAAACATCATTGACATATTAGGGGCATCCTAAGACTCGAAACAAACAAATTTAAACACTCTATTTTTGTGGAACAATTTTCTGAATTTTTTTCTTTTCTAAACTAAGCACACAAAAATTCAAAAACAAAAACGAAAACGGAATACGTTATCCCACCCCACACTTAGAAAATTACATTGCCCTCAATGTAAGCACAAAACAATATCAATGAATTTCCTAAGCATGCAATCGACTAACATATTCCAATATATCATCACAAATCAAAGAAAAAGAGAAGGGTTAAGAAATTTCAAACTCTCGGTGATGGCTCCTTCACTTTTCTTTGATCGACATGGGTTGCCTCCCAAGTAGCGCTTTGTGTTTATAGTCCATAGCTTAGACTTTTCACCGTGTTTTGCATGTGTTCATCTCGCTCCAAAGTAACTCCAATTAGCATGAAGAAGATCAAGAAGAAGTGCATTGCACCTCGTGTCCGAGTCGGCTGTGTCGGCCGTGTCCTGCATCGTATCGGAGACAGTTGAGGGCGTATGGACAGTTTGTGGCTCTGTGTTCGGCGTGTGGTGCAGCTGCAACTCGGCATCTTGGCTTGTGGCAGCACTGCCGGCAATGGCAGGTCCGGCTGCTGCAATATTAGGCTGCGTCAAGGCCGAGGCAAGGATGGCCGAAGGTGCGTCTTCCACATGTTGAGACTCAATGGTGTGGTCGTGGAATGAATCATAGTAAAGCTTCAAACGATGGCCATTAACCTTGAACTCTTTGTTGCTTTTTGGATTTAGAATCTCGATGGCTCCATGAGTAAATACTTTAGTGACTATGAAAGGTCCAACCCATCGAGAACGAAGCTTACCCGGAAAGAGTCGAAGTCGAGTATTGAATAAGAGAACTTTTTGGCCAACTTCAAACTTTTTCCCTCGAATCATCTTATCATGATACGCTCGTGTCTTCTCCTTGTAGATCCATGCGGCATCATAGGCTTCATTACGGATTTCTTCAAGTTCGTTGAGTTGAAGCTTTCTATGAAGACCGGCATCATCAATGTTCATGTTGAAGGCCTTGATTGCCCACCATGCTTTGTGCTCAAGCTCGACCGGTAAGTGACATGCTTTGCCATAAACTAACCGAAAAGGTGACATACCAATTGGCGTTTTGTATGCGGTCCTATAAGCCCACAAAGCATCATCGAGACGATCACTCCAATCCTTCCTTGAAGGTCCAACCGATTTTTCCAATATTTGCTTGATCTCTCGATTACTCACTTCGGCCATGCCACTTGTTTGAGGATGATAAGGTGTAGAAACCTTATGTGTGACGCCGTATTTCCTTAGCAAAGCTTCAATAGTTCGGTTGCAAAAATGGGAGCCACCATCACTTATCAAGACCCTTGGAACTCCAAAACGTGTAAAGATGTTGGTCTTGAGGAAATTGGCAACCACCTTTGAGTCATTGGTGCGTGTAGGCTTAGCTTCGATCCACTTTGATACATAGTCAACCGCTAACAATATGTAAAGGAAGCCTTTGCTAGAAGGAAACGGCCCCATGAAGTCAATTCCCCATAAGTCGAAAATTTCTACCTCAATGATAGGTTGTAGAGGCATTTGATCTCGGGCTCCAATATTGCCGGTTCGTTGGCAACGATCACATGTCACACATGCCATAAATGCATCCTTAAACAAAGTAGGCCAAAAGAAACCACACTCAAGTACCTTCAATGCCGTTCTCTTAGGCCCAAAGTGACCACCACATGCTTCGGAATGACAAAAAGATAGAATGGATTGATGCTCTTCTTTCGGAACACATCTTCTTACCACTTGATCACTACATTGCTTCCACAAATATGGCTCATCCCAAAAGAAGTGTCGAGCTTGCTTCCTGATCCTATTCTTGACTCGGCTCGGCATATCTCTTGGAAATTCATGTGTTGCAAGATAATTTGCAATATCGGCGTACCAAGGTTCACTTGTAGCATTGATCCGAAAGAGTTGCTCATCTGGGAAGCTTTCAACCAAGGGCAGCCGATCCTTCTCTTTATGAATTCGGCTAAGGTGATCGGCTACCACATTCTCTACTCCCTTCTTGTCTTTTATTTCAATGTCGAACTCTTGTAGCAAAAGAATCCAACGTATGAGCCTTGGTTTAGCATCCTTTTTCGTCATAAGATACCTCAAGGCGGCATGATCACTATAAACAATCACTTTGGAATTCAAAAGATATGATCGAAACTTTTCCAAAGCAAAAATTACCGCCAAGAGTTCTTTCTCCGTTGTGGTGTAGTTGAGTTGAGCATCATTAAGGGTCCGTGAGGCATAATAGATGGCGCACGGTTTCTTCTCTCTTCTTTGGCCGAGCACTGCCCCCATTGCATAATCAGAGGCATCACACATGAGCTCAAATGGGAGCTCCCAATCCGGTGGCACCAAAACCGGCGCCGTACACAAGCTTTCCTTCAATCGGCCAAACGCTTGCTCACACTCTTCCGACCACTCAAACGTCACCTCTTTTTGTAACAAGTTGCTTAATGGCTTGGATATGGATGAGAAGTCCTTGATAAATCGTCTATAAAATCCGGCATGGCCAAGGAAGCTTCTAACGTCCCTCACATTTTTAGGGCTCGGCAAATGTTGAATCAACTCGACCTTAGCTTTGTCGACTTGAATCCCCTCCTCGCTTATGATATGGCCGAGCACTATGCCATTGTTCACCATGAAGTGACATTTTTCCCAATTAAGCACAAGGTTGGTCTCAACACACCTCTCAAGTATCTCCTCCAAATTTGCCAAACATGTGTCGAAGTTGCGTCCATAAACGCTAAAATCATCCATGAATACTTCGATTTTACTCTCAATAAAGTCGGAGAAGATGTTGTACATGCATCGTTGAAATGTACCGGGTGCGTTACAAAGTCCAAATGGCATACGTCGATAAGCAAAAGTGCCAAACGGACAAGTGAAAGTAGTCTTCTCTTGATCATCCGGGTGTATGGCGATTTGGTTGTATCCACTATAACCGTCAAGAAAGCAATAAAACTTGTGGCCGGCTAGTCTCTCTAGCATTTGATCCATAAACGGCAAAGGCATGTGATCCTTCCTCGTTGTTGCATTGAGCTTCCTATAATCGATACACATCCTATGACCGGTCACAAGTCGTTGTGGCACGAGTTCATTCTTCTCATTCTTGACAACCGTGACACCACTTTTCTTTGGCACTACTTGCACTGGTGAGACCCACTTGCTATCCGAAATAGGGTATATGACGCCACAATCAAGCAATTTTATGATCTCGTCTTTCACTACCTTCATCATTGGGGGGTGGAGGCGTCTTTGACCCTCTCTTGTAGGCTTTGCACCTTCTTCAAGCAATATTCGATGAACACATGTTGTAGGGCTTATTCCCTTGATATCCGCCAAGGTCCAACCTATAGCGGTTTTATGCTTTTTAAGCACATGCACTAACTCCTCTTCTTGCTTCTTACTAAGCGATGAAGACACAATAACTGGTAGAGTATCTTCTCCTCCAAGATAAACATATTTCAATGTACTAGGGAGCTCTTTGAGTTCTAACTTTGGGGCTTCTCCCACACTTGGTTGGAATTTGGTTGTGGCACTTGGGATAGACAAGAATGAGTTGAATTGTTTGGTATAAGGTCGAGACTCAAGCTCGGCATAAACTTCTTTGATGATCGGTGCCCATGCTTCCTTTTCTTCCTCTAATACTCGCTTTCCTTTCTTGTCAAATCCCGCCCCTCGCTCAATTGCTAATTGCTATGCATCAAGGGTGGCCGACATGACTTGCTCGGCCTCCCAACAACTTCCAAGAATCGGCACTCTTCACTCTCTTTAGCAATAGGGAACTTCATGGCTTTAAAAACATTGAACTTGATTACCTCACCATCAAATTCCATTGTAAGATTACCCGCGGCAACATCAATCTTCGTCCTTGCCGTCCTCATGAATGGCCGGCCAAGCAATAGTTGTGTACTTTGCTCTGGTGAGTCCTCCATCTCAATAATGTAGAAATCAGCTGGAAATATTAATTCATTGACTTGCACAAGCACATCCTCCACATAACCTTCCGGATACTTATTAGAACGATCCACTAGTTGTATGATGACATTATCCTTCTTGAGAGGTCCAAGGTTCAACGTTTCATAAACGTTGAGTGGCATCACATTAATCGACGCTCCCAAATCCAACATAACATCCTCAAACTTGGTGTTGCCGATCACACATGGAACATTGAAGCTTCCGGGATCCTTCATCTTTGGTGGTAACTTTCTTTGTATAACGGCCGACACCGTCTCACTCATTCGTACCACTTGTGTCTCCCTTGTGTGTCTTCGTGTAGTGCATAGCTCTTTGAGGAATTTTGCATATCGTGGCACTTGTCTAATGCACTCCAACAAAGGAATGTTCACTTCAACCTTCCGAAATACCTCCAACACTTCTTCGTCGGATTTCTCCTTCTTAGATTTTGCGAAACGTGAAGGGAAGGGCATGCATGAGTTAGACACACCTCCCTTTGTTGGATTGATCGGAACATGCTCTTTCTTTGAAGTCGCGGGATCTCGCTCCATGTCATTCTTGCTTAAGGCTCGGCTTGGCCTTTCCGCAGCATCCCTTTGCTCGGCTGCTGCCCTTTGTAATCCCGGTGTCTCCGCCGGTAGTAGCAGTGGCTCAGCTGCAACGTCTTCATGTTGCTCGGCTGCAAGGCTACCGGTTGTGGTTTCAAATGGCTGCTCGGCATCTTTTCCTCTATTCTTGGCTTGTGGCTCGGCTAAAGCTTTACCACTTCGAGTAACAATAGCTTGAGCTTGCTCATTCCTCGGATTCTTTATTACTCCTCCTGGCAACTTTCCTTGCTCAGTAAACTTCCCCATAAAGTCCACGACTTGCCCCATTTGGGTTTTGAGTTCCCCAATATCCTTCGAGTGAGTCTGTTGTCCCGCAAGTAATGCTTGAGTAGCACTCGAAAGAGATTGAATCAATGCCTCGTAGTTGGGGTTGCTTGTTGTTCTTTGAGATTGGTTCGGCAAAGGTTGAAATGTGGTGTGGCTCGGCTGCTCTTGGTGTGCTTGGTACGGCTGCCGTGGCACGAATGGTGCTCTTGATTGATAGGGTGCGGCAGTCCCTTGATTTGGTTGCATTGGTGCTCTAAGCACATTATCGTTATTTGCCCATCGAAAATTTGGATGATCATTGAACCTTGGGTTAAAGTTCCCAAACCGTTGACCTCCTTGAAAGCCAATTGCGTTGCACTCTTCTACTCCCTCATTCGATCCAAATTGAGGGCATTGCTCGGTCTCATGGCCCTCGGTGCAAATACCACAAACAATAGCACGCTTCTTCATCAAATTACTCACCAAGTCGGTAAGCTTGTCAACTTTATCCTCTAATTTTGAGCTCGAAGACGTCTCATGTACTTTCTCATTCCTTTGCACATTATTTCATGCTATGCCAAATTGTTGGTTGTTCAAGGCACGAACTTCCAACAGATTCTTTGCTGGTGTTGCTCCTAATTCCAGAAAACTACCTCCCGCAGCTGAATCCAAAAACTCCCTCTCCATAACACGCAATCCCTCATAAAAATATTGCAATAAAAGTCCCTCACTTATGCCATGAGATGGGCACAAGGAGATGAGAGATTTGAACCTTTTGTAGTAATCGAAGAAGGTCTCGTCTCCAGCTTGCTTCACACTTGTTATTTGCTTCCTTAAATCAGTGATCCGTGAAGCGGGAAAGTACTTGAGCAAAAACTCGTCCACCATTGTGTTCCATGAGTTGATTCGGCCACTAGGTACTTCAAACAACCATTCCTTCGCTTGATCCTCCAATGAAAACGGAAACGCCTTCATCTTAAAATGTTGCAAATCCGTACCTCGTGGACACATTGATTCGGTGGTAAAGTTAAACCACTGAAGATGCTTGTTGGGATCCTCGCTTGGCATTCCATAGAACGACTTTAACTTGTGGAGGAATCCACTCCTTAATTCTATCTCTCCGGTCTTACCAGCTTCAAGAGGAGGGTACACAATGTTGGAGGGTGCAGCCCCTCCTCCTCCAGTTACATGTCCATTCTGTGCTCTGATTGATGTCATGACTGCAGGTTCTTCAACTGATTCTGTAAAACACTCAAACTCGGGCCCCTGACTATCACACGAAGACGAGATCACAGATGGTGAGCTCGGCAATGAAGATGGTACGGCTGAACTGACTGATAGTGATGGTTCGGCAGAAATGGATGGCACGGCTAGAGTTGGTATGAAAACTACGATGGCGCGCTCTTGGTTCAAACGTTGCAATCGACCTTGGTTATCTCGTGCCCAAATATTAGATTCGGACATGCACTTTTTCTGAAATTTGCAACATTGAAACAAGTTAGAACCTTCGTAAAGAAATAAAATGCAAGAATATACATCATTACAAGCCACGGCATTGGCGATTACAAGCATATTTCAAACAATTCCACATATATACAATCGGCAAAGCAAGGAAAAATTTCGGCAATGAAGAGCAAAATTGAAATGTTCATGATCATGTAATCACTAAGTCTAAGTTCTTTTAAATTCGTTCCAACTCTCGAAGTACGTGGAGCAGAGGAGATAACGGTGCAATGGACTGATACAGCCCCCGGTAGTATCATGCTTAACCCGATATACCTCAAGAGTTTGAACCACACAACATGTTTTATCTTTTGAAGAAAATAGGTCACATATGTCAAGTTATGTTCTAGCGTCTAAAGTGAGGTGATGCTTCGGCACAAGCTGTCGACTAGGTCGTGCGGATTTTACGTTTCAAAGGTCATTAAAATCACGGAGGGCGAACCCCCTACAGGAACCAGGCAGGACTCGTTGTTGGACACCACGGAGGGCGAACCCCCTATCGACTCACTCACCGAGAATGAACATCAGTCTATGGGCCTTGAGATCCAGTTAAACAAACCTGAGAACCATATCTATGATAATAATTTCCCCATACTTTGTAGAACAAACACGGATCCCTAGCGGTCTCAAGTGTTGATTAAAACCGCCCTCAACCTCACAGAAGTAATACTATTACCGAAGAAACGCTTATATGCGTGGGGGGGAAGTATCCCGCGTTTCCCAATCTACATAGAAACGGCCTCCGACATAGCACCATTCACATGAAGGGTTTTGGTTATGATCAACAAAAGAGGCTTCACCTACATGTTACACTTTAGAAACTACAATAAACTCAAACATACACAACACTATTAACTTCCTAGAAATTAAACTAAGTGATTACCAACATACATCAATATACATCATGCAACTTTCAAAATTAAACTCTACATGCCGAAGCATATTTCTACTTTACAAAATCCCAACAAAAATTAAAATTTACAACTTTAAACTTTACACGAAAATTTCCAACAATTATTATATACAACAATCACATAAAACAAGCTTTTATAATCCCCGGCAACGGCGCCAAAAATTGATGTGAGCCGCGAGGCTCGCACAAATAATAACCCTACAAAAGATCGTTAGTAGTATAAGCAAGTAGGGATCGTTCTAAGCCGGGGATTAAGGGTACCTGAGATATGAAATTGTTAGTCAAAATATTCACACAATTATGTACAAAACGTCACACACATGGGGAAATAGGCACGGCAGCAAGCTGCCCTAAACTAGGAATCACGAAAACAAAAGTTGCTGAAAATAAATTCTAAGTCTAATATTTACAAGTTTTGGTCGACATCTTTCACACAAAGCACTCCACACTCAACTCATTTAACACATAAGATTCACACAAAAGAAGGTAAGGAACAAGTATTTAGCATGCATTGGACTTAAACAAGTTTCGACCTACAACTAGAACGTTTCCGATTTTACCTAGTTGAGAGACTCTCTAATATTTTAAGATCGAGCTATTCGCAAAGTGATCCTAAAAGTTATGCTACCTTATACAAGTCATAGCATTGAAGCACAAAAGTCTATAATCGAAAACATGTAAACAAGCAAGGTTGTCAATCATCTCATTTAACATGCAAGTTTTAGCTAAGGTTATACCCTAGGTGAGCACAATAGAATCAAAGCAACATACGTTTCATCTTTATTCATTCTACTCGGGTTAGATGAAACCTAACATCTAGATTTACTTGTTTGCCAAACAACACTAATGAGTCGGTTTTTAAGTCACGCCCTTAGATTACTAACCGATTTAAATCCTCAACATGCATCAATACCGCTGTCCTAATTATCTAAGTGTGTTCATCTTACATGTTTTATATTACAAAATTAACATGCAAATTCATTGTTGCCGAAATTTAAACCTAAGTCTAAACATCGAATCAAACAATTCATCAACATACAATTCATAAAACCAATCTCCAATTTGAATCATACATAGACATATAATCCAAAACCGAAAATACAAAAGAGTTTCATAGACAAAACAATTCATAACTACATAAACAAAAGCTAAACCGAAAGAGGGGAGTGGATCACACTTTAGAAACCTTGGAGAGCTTCGTCTTGGTGTGGATCCGGCGATGTATGGAGGTGGAATGGAGGCTGCACGGCTACAAGGTGGCTCGGCAGTAGGTATTTTCCAAGTTCGGCAGAAACTTGGTTAGTGGTGGAGGTGATTTCGGCTAGGGTTTATGTAGGATCTTTGGGGAGAATTTGGTAGAGCTTTGGCTTTGTGTTTTGGCTTGAGATGTGACAGCTTTTTCTGTAGGAAAAATTGGTATTTATAGGGGATAGGGAGAGAGGCTGCCGGCCACAACCCTAGATGCAAAAGGGATTCACAAAACCTAATGGGATTAGGTTTTGCAACCTTCCTTTCATAGTACAATTAGGTTTTCTATTTCTGAATTTTTCTTCAAGGCTTGGGCTTCACATCTTCATGGACTTCTTGTATGATCATTGGACTTCAATTGATAGGCCTTGATCCATCGAAAATGCCCCAAATGCCGGCAGCACACAAAGGCAGCAAATCTGCCAGAATCGGCAGCTTCTCCTAGCTTGACTAGGAGAACTTGTTTCTTCATGTTTTTCTTCAATGCCATGGCCCAGTGTCTTCCTCTTCCCTTAATAAGGCTTGAACCATCTTCACATATGCATTTGTGCACCATTGGGTCCATCAAAAACAGAAAACACAAAAAGGGGGCAGTAGGTTCCTGGAATCGGCAGCTTTGACCTTGTCGCAGTGATTCCGACATATCTCCATCTATGGAGCTCCGATTGATGCGATTCCAAGTCTCACGTAAACTAGACACATATGGCCATCTCCCCATAAAACAGTTTGACCAAATTCCTTGTGAGTCGACGGGAATGATTTTTCGAAGTTGGGACACAGTCCCAGGAAAATCCTGGAAGTCCCTGGATTGGAATGCTCGGACTGCCCTTTTGCAGCCAACTTTTAGGTGACTTCCCGAACTCCGATTGATCTGAAATTTTAACACAACATTCCTCAGCATATGAATATTAAGCACACCAAATTTCATAGAATTCGGACAAGGATAGATCATATTTTCACTCATCTCAAAATCGCGAAAAAGACATATTTTACACTATTTTCCAGATTTCTCAAACTTAGTCATTTTTCGGATCATTAAGCTCATATTTCCAAAACTCCACCAAAACAACACTAAACTAAATTATGACTCTATCTTAGATAAATAAGGGTTAAACAAAGCATAAACGAGGGCATAAGCATATAATATCGTCGCACATTGTGCTCCTATCAGACACCTTGAAGAGAAGCTGCAAAACGTGACTTGATGATGATCGGATGGAGGCTGGATAGAGGTGAGAATCGGCAGAAACTTTGGAAGGTGGTGATGGTGGTTTCGGCTTGTGTTTTGTGTAGGACTTTTGGTAGAACTTTGGTAGAGCTTTAAGGCTTTGCTTTGGCTTAAGATGTGATGATCTTTTTATGTGAAAAACTTTGGCTTTATATAAGAACAGACCTAGGGTTTCCGGCAACACAAGGAAAGGGAATTCTTTTTCCTAGTTGGCTTATATTTCCTTGTGGGAAAAGCAATGCATTCTTGGACTTCTATTCTGAAATTCCTTCATGGCTTGGGCTGCATATCTTCATGGACTTCTTATGTGGACTTGACAACTTGATAGGAGCACAATGTGCAACGATATTAATGTGTTTACGCCCTCGTTTATGCTTTGTTTAACCTTTATTTATCTAAGATAGAGTCATAATTTAGTTTAGTGTCAATTTGGTTGAGTTTTGGCAAAAGTGGGTTAATTATCCGAAAAATGACCAAGTTTGAGAAATCTGGAAAATAATGCAAAATATGTCTTTTTCGTGATTCTGAGACGAGTGCAAAACTGACGTATCCTTTTCTAAATTTGTTGCAATTTGGTATGTATATAATTGGCTTGCTAAAGTATTTTATTTCAAAAATTCAGATCAATCGGAGTTCGGGAAGTTAACCAAAAGATGGCTGCAACTCCGCAGTTCGAGCAAAATGATACAGGGACTTCCAGGATTTTTCCTGGGACTGTGTCTTGACTTCAAAAATTTATTGCGGACGTTTCACTTGGAATCTGGGGAAGCCCTTTTATTAGGTGAAAGATATATGAGTTTAGTTTCTCTGAGACTTAGAATCACATCAATCGTAGCAATGAGGAGAAAGTTATGCCAGTTGCAACGCAACAAGGTCACGGCTAGCCGAGAAACCAATGTTTCTGCCTCTTTTCCTTTGTTTCTGTTTTCAATGGACATTTTGGCATTCAATTGCATACTTGAAGATTGTCCAAGCTTATTGAAGGTTAGAGGAAGACAACAAGCCAAGGCAATATGGAAAAGCATGAAGAAAGAAGCTATCCTAGTCGAACTAGGAAAATGCTGCCGGTAGGCAAGCATTGCTGCCGGTTTTGCATTAGTGACGGTTTGGGGCATTTTTCCATGGATCAAGTTCATCAAATGGAGTTGTCAAGTCCACATAAGAAGTCCATGAAGATATGCAGCCCATGCCATGAAGAAAATTCAGAAAAAGAAGTCCAAGAATGCAATGTTTTTCCCACAAGGAAACATAAGCCAACTAGGAAAATGAATTCCCTTTCCTTGTGTTGCCGGCAGCCCTAGGGTTTTTCCCCTGTAAAAAGCCAATGAAATCTCAGAAAAAGCTGTCACATTCTAAACCAAAAACCCTATCCAAAGCTCTACCAATTTTCTGCCAAATATCCTACACAAAACTCAAACCGAAAAACCACCACCACCACCACAAAACTTCTGCCGATTCTCCACCTTCATCCCGCAGCCACCGAGCCCCATTCCATCAAGGATCCACACGAGTAGAAGTCATCAAGGTGTCTTCAAAAGTGTGATCCACTCCCTTCTTTCGGTTTGTAATAGTTTTTATGTAGTTATGTGTAGTTTTGTCTATGAAACTCATGTGTATGTTTGGTTATTGTGTTTTCATGTCTATGTGAAAAACGATTGTGAGTTTGGTTTTATAATGATGCATGTCAATTTAATTCTTATGGTATTAATAAATAATTTCAAAGATAAGTTTCGAATTGCATGATAATTTGTAAGGAAAAGATGTAACAAGATAGTAAATAGCATAACCGGCAAGCATGTTAACGTAGTTGTAGTTTCGTACTTGGTTTATTCTTTAAATCCGTGTGCAATAAGGGTTGCTGCCCTATACAATTGCAATGTACTCGGGGTATCGACCTCATAAGCCAACATATTCATAGGATAAGATGAACGATTAGTTGCTTACCTTGTGGTGTTTTTAGGGATAGAGTGGTTTAAAGAATATACATGTCGATGTGAGAAGAGTGACGCCTATACTTGCTAATATGTGTCCAACTAAAAAGACTTTGTGTTTAATTACTTGTCATGTTTGTTTACGTCATTTAGAATATTCAAAGATGACTATTATAATTTTAAGGTTAGGCGTTTAGTCACTTAAAATATATAAGGAGTCTTAATCGATTAGTGAAACCGTTAAGGAGCTAATGAGGTTGGAACTAAGTCGAGTCTAGAACATGTTGATATGATGCCGTGAGTCTTGCTTGCTATTTTGTTGTGTGTTTTGATTGCTTTTGTTCTAGTAATTTGTGGAAGAATGTCAACTAAACTTGTATATAGTAACTTAGGATTTTAATTTCCAGCTTTTATTTCGTGCATTAGTTTAGGGGCAGCCTTGTTGCTGCCGAACCTCATCTTCATCCCCCATGATAAATTCGTATATATGTACATAAGAGTGACAATTGTGTGCATATGTGTTTGTGAATATTTGTGTTAACATTCTCATATTTCAGGTACCCTTAATTCCTGGCTAGAACGATCCCTACTTATTCTATACTACTAACGATTGTAGGGTTTATTGTTGAAGTGCCGCTTCGGCGATTCATCAATTTTTGGCGCTGTTGCCGGGGATTATTTCTTTTCTGTTCTTTTTCTAAGGCACGGCTCACATACAATTTTTCGCACACTTCTCTAGCTAAGTCTACCCCACACTTGTTTCATAACATCACTCTACACCAAAACTCCAAATCGAATTCAAACTTTTGCCAAGTCTCGCGAGGACAAGGGTCAAGATATAACTATTCTAAGCATAGGAATTTTAATAAGGGTGATGAAAGAAAAGGCTCAACGTAGGATCAAAGGAGTTTTCTAAGGAGTCCCACGACAAGCACAAATAGGACACATGCTTTATTTGGCAATGGTGGTGATCCTAATATAACGTTTTCAATCCTTTTCAAAATCAAGGCAATTTCATGACTATCAAGTTTCAAGAATCTCAAGAGCGAGTTGTAGCAATACTAGAGTCCATGAAAAGCTATTGCATATAGTCATCGAATAATCAAAGAATAATGAGGTTTCATGCTTCCTATGTATCTATCAAATTTTTATCTTTTTATCACTCGAGAAGAAAGCAAATTGGCTCTAAAGCTCACATAGGTTATTGTGGAAACAAACTAGCTAAAACATGCATGCTTGGTTAATCAACAAATGCATGAAACTCACAATTTTAATTATGCGCACAACTATCATCTATGTATGCAAAGAGGAGAAAAACATCATTGACAATTTAGGGGCATCCTAAGACTCGAAACAAACAATTTAAACACTCTATTTTTGTGTTACAATTTTCTGAAATTTTCTTTTCTAACTAAACACACGAAAACATAAACGGAATACGTTATCCCACCCCACACTTAGAAAATTACATTGCCCTCAATATAAGCACAAATTTATATCAACGAATTTACTAAGCATGCAATAGTCTAACACATTCCAACAAATCATCACAAACCAAAGAAAAAGAGAAGGGATAAGAAATTGCAAACTCTCGGTGATGGCTCCTTCACTTTTCTTTGATTGACTTGGGTTGCCTCCCAAGTAGCGCTTTGTTTTTATAGTCCATTGCTTAGACTTTGCACCGTTGTACATGGCATGTGTTCATCGTGAGCCAAAATAGCTCATATCGGCAAAGAGTAGAGCAACAAGGTGCTCGTTGCACCATGTGTCCATCTTGGCTGCATTGAGCTCTCCACCGGCAGCAATGGTTGTATCGGTGAGAGGGAGGGGTGCGGCAGTGTGGACTTTGGCTGCAGCTGCGCGTGCAGCCTGCATATAGGGTCTCTCGGCATTGCTGGATGTAGCGGAAGACTGGGCAGGTAAGCAAGGCTTCTCGGCAGCAGGTTGTGGCTCGGCAGTGTGGACTTTGGCTGCAGTGCTCGGTTGTGAACTTGAAACAGCTCCCACGCTAACTTCCTCATCGAATGCTTCATATGGCTCATAATAAGGCTTGAGGCGATGGTCATTGACTTTGAATGTGTTTCTCGTAGCCTCGTTACGAATCTCAATGGCTCCATGAGTGAAGACTTGAGTAACAATAAATGGACCAAGCCATCGAGAGCGTAACTTACCCGGAAAAAGTTTGAGTCGTGAGTGATACAAGAGAACTTTTTGTCCAACCTCAAACCTCTTCCCTCGAAGCATCCTGTCATGAGAGACCTTGGTCTTCTCCTTGTAAATCCAAGCGGCATCATAGGCTTCATTGCGTATTTCTTCAAGTTCATTAAGTTGAAGCTTCCTATGAAGGTCGGCCTCATCGATGTTCATATTGAAAGCCTTAACGGCCCACCATGCCTTGTGCTCAAGCTTAACTGGTAAGTGACAAGCTTTACCATAAGTTAACCGAAAAGGTGACATACCTATCGGTGTCTTGTATGCAGTCCTATATGCCCACAAAGCATCATCAAGACGATCACTCCAATCCTTCCGTGTAGGTCCAACGGTCTTCTCCAATTTTTGCTTGAACTCTCGGTTGCTCACTTCCGCCATGCCACTGGTTTAAGGATGATAAGGTGTAGAAACCTTATGTGTGACTTCATACTTTTTCAATAAGGCCTCAATGGTGCGGTTACAAAAATGGGATCCTCCATCACTAATCAAGACTCTTGGAACTCCAAAACGTGAAAAGATGTTGGTCTTGAGGAATTCGGCAACCACTTTGGCATCGTTAGTGCGTGTAGTCTTGGCTTTAATCCATTTTGACACATAATCAACCGTGAGCAAGATGTAGAGAAAGCCCTTGCTTGAAGGAAACGGCCCTATGAAGTCAATACCCCAAAGATCATGAATCTCAATTGCATTGATGGAAGTGAGTGGCATTTGATCTCGTGGACCGATATTCCCCATTCTTTGGCATCGATCACATGACTTACAAAACATGTAAGCATCCTTAAAAATTGTAGGCCAAAAGAAACCACACTCAAGTACCTTCAATGCCGTCTTCTTTGCTCCAAAGTGTCCTCCACACGCCTCACTATGACAAAATTTTAGAATCGGTTTATGCTCATGCTCGGCAACACATCTTCGAAGCACTTGATCACTACATTGCTTCCATAAGTATGGCTCGTCCCAAAGATAGTGACGAACTTGCTTGATGATCCGACGTCTCTCTTGTTTAGGCATTGTACTAGGAAGTTGCCGAGTGGCTAAGTAATTGGCCAAGTCAGCATACCAAGGCTCTTGTGCTTCAAGTCGAAAAAGTTGCTTATCCGGAAAATTCTCAATAAGGAGCAGCCGATCTTCTTCTTTGACAATTTCACTTAGGTGGTCGGCCACCACATTCTCTACTCCTTTCTTGTCTTTGATCTCAATATCGAACTCTTGAAGCAAAAGAATCCATCGAATGAGCCTTGACTTAGCATCCTTCTTCGTCATAAGTTATCTGAAGGCGGCATGATCACTATAAACAATTACTTTGGAATTCAAAAGATATGAACGAAACTTTTCCAAAGCAAAAATTACCGCTAAGAGTTCTTTCTCCGTTGTGGTGTAATTGAGTTTAGCATCATTGAGAGTCCTTGAGGCGTAGTATATGGCACATGGCTTTTTCTCTATTCTTTGGCCAAACACCGCTCCAAGTGCATAATCACTTGCATCACACATTAGCTCAAACGGCTCCTCCCACTTAGGCACGGCAAGAATTGGTGCCGAGCACAAGGTGGTCTTAAATCGGCAAAAGGCATCCTCGCATGCATCCGTCCACTCAAATGGTACCTCTTTTTGCAACAAGTTGCTCAATGGCTTTGCAATGGAAGAGAAGTCTTTAATAAACCTTCGATAGAACCTGGCATGGCCAAGGAAACTCCTTACATCGCGCACGTTCTTTGGACTTGGCAAGTGGTGGATAAGCTCCACCTTGGCTTTGTCAACTTCAAGCCCTTTTTCTGAAATTATATGGCCAAGCAGGATTCCTTGAGTCACCATGAAGTGACACTTCTCCCAATTGAGCACAAGATTTGTCTCTACACACCTCTCAAGTATCTTCTCCAAGTTCTTCACACAAGTCTCGAAGTTGCTTCCATAAACACTAAAGTCATCCATAAAAACTTCGATAATGTCTTCAATAAAATCCAAGAAGATAGCATACATACATCATTGAAACGTTCCGGGTGCGTTGCATAGGCCGAATGGCATCCTTCTATATGCAAAAGTGCCAAATGGACAAGTAAAAGTGGTCTTCTCTTGATCATCTGGGTGTATCATGATTTGATTGTATCCACTATAACCATCAAGAAAACAATAGAAAGCATGGCCGGCTAACCTCTCTAGCATTTGATCAATAAACGGCAAAGGCATGTGATCCTTCCTTGTTGTAGCGTTGAGCTTCCTATAGTCGATGCACATATGATGACCGGTTACAAGTCTTTGTGGCACTAGCTCATTCTTCTCATTCTTGACAACCGTTACACCACTCTTCTTTGGAACTACTTGCACGGCAGATATCCACTTACTATCCGAAATTGGGTAAATCACCCCACAATCAAGCAACTTGATTATTTCATCTTTAACTACCTACATCATGGGTGGGTGAAGTCGGTGTTGTGCCTCCTTGGTTGACTTTGCTCCTTCTTCTAGCAATATATGATGAACACAAGTAGTAGGGCTTATTCCCTTGATGTCCGCCGAGGTCCAACCTATAGCGGTTTTGTACTTCTTAAGCACACTTATCAAATCACATTCTTGCTTCTCACTAAGCTTTGAAGACAGAATAACCGGTAAAGTATCTTCTTCTCCGACATAAACATACTTCAAGTGACTAGGGAGCTCTTTTAATTCTAACTTTGGGGCCTCTTCCACACTTGGACAAAATTTGGTTGTGGCACTTGGAATTGACAAGAACGACTTGAACTTGAAAGGGACGGCATCAAGCTCGGCTGCAATTTCTCTTAGGCTCGGCTCAATGGTTGCTTGTTCTTCTTTACTAAGTCGCTCTCCCTTCTTGTCAAATCCGACCCCTTGCTCGATCGTTAATTGCCATGCATCAAGCGAAGTCGACATAACTTGCTCGACCTTCTCCAAATCATCAAGAGCATGTCCCTCCTTTATATCAACAATGGGGAATTTCATGGCATCAAATACATTAAACTTTATAACCTCACCATCAAACTTCATTGTCAAGTTTCCCTCGGCCACATCTTTCTTTGTGCGTGCCGTCCTCATGAATGGTCGGCCAAGTAGCAATTGAGTACTATTAACCGGTGAATCCTCCATCTCAACAACATAGAAATCGGCGGGAAAGATTAATTGGTTCACTTGTACAAGCACATCTTCAACATAGCCCTCTGGATACTTGCTTGAGCGATCCGCAAGTTCAATAATGACATTGTCCTTCTTGAGTAGCCCTATACTCAACATTTGATACACATTGAGTGGCATGACATTGATTGAAGCTCCCAAGTCCAACATCACATCCTCAAATCGAGTGTTGCCTATCACACAAGGCACATTAAAGCTTCCCGGATCCTTCATCTTATTTGGTTGCAACTTCCTTTGAATAACGGCCGACACCATTTCACTCATTGGAACCACACGAGTCTCCCTTGTATGCCTCCTTGCCATGCATAGCTCTTTAAGAAACTTAGCATACTTAGGTACTTGCTTAATGCACTCCAACAAAGGGATGTTGACTTGCACTTTCCGGAAAATCTCCAACACCTCTTAGTCGGACGTATCCTTCTTTGATCTAGCAAAGCGAGAAGAGAATGGAATGTTTGAGTTTGGCACCCCTCCCTTACTCACTTGGCTCGGCAGTAACTCATTCTTTGATGTTGCGGGATCATGCTCAAGCTCATTCTACTTTGCCTTGGCGGCAGCCCTCCTCTCGGCCTCTTCCTTGCTTTCGGCAAAGCTGCTCTCGGCAGCAACACCTCGGCAGCAGCCTCACTTGGCTTGGCTGCTTTCTTGTTCTCACTGTTGCCGGCAATGACAGGTCCGGCAGCCTCATTGTCTTCCTCAATCACATCGAGAGGCACTCCCCTCTTCTTTGGACTCCTTGGAGGCAACAACTCTCTTCCACTCCGAGTTTTTATCACTTTGGCATGCTCATACCTCAGATTAGGAATTGTATTGCTTGGCAACATCCCTTGCTCATTGAATCTTCCCATAAAGTCCACAACTTGCCCTATTTGCGTCTTAAGCTCACCAATGTCCTTTGTGTGGTTTTGTGGCCCCGCAAGTAATGCTTGAGTAGCACTCGAAAGAGATTGGATCAAAGCATCATAGTTTGGATTGCTCGACCCTCCTTGAGCTTGGCTTGGCATAGCTTGGCTCGGCATACCTTGGAACTGCCCTTGGTGCGGCTGCATGGCTTGATAAGGTGCTTGGCTCGGCTGAGATGGTGGTCTCGGCACAAAGGGTGCTCTTGGTGCATATGGTGCGGCAGCCCCTTGGTTCAGTTGTATAGGTGCCCTAAGCATATTGTCATTGTTTGCCCAACTAAAGTTCGGATGATCATTGTACCTCGGATTGAAATTCCCAAACCTTTGGCCTCCTTGGAAACCAATAGCATTGCACTCCTCTACTCCCTCATTTGATCCAAATTGAGGATATTGATCAGTTTCATGAGCCTCGATACAAATGCCACACACAACTGCACGCTTCTTCATCATGTTACTCACCAAGTCGGCAAGGTTATCAACTTTCTCCTCCAACTTTGAACTTGAAGACGTCTCATGTACCTTCTCATTCCTTGGCACATTGTTTCGTGTCATGCCAAATTGTTGGTTGTTCAAGGCACGAACTTCCAACAAATTCCTTGCCGGTGTAGCATCTAACTCCAAGAAACTACCTCCCACGGCCGAATCAAGAAACTCCCTCTCCATAACACGCAATCCCTCATAGAAATATTGCAACAAGAGTCTCTCACTTATGCTATGTGATGGACACAAAGAGATGAGGGACTTGAACCTCTTATAGTAATCAAAGAAAGTTTCATCTCCGGCTTGCTTCACACTTGTAATTTGCTTCCTTAAGTCAGTGATCTGTGAAGCGGGAAAGTACTTGAGTAAAAACTCATCCACCATAGTGTTCCGTGAATTTATCCGACCACTAGGCACATCAAACAACCACTCATTTGCTTGCTCTTCCAATGGGAACGGAAAAGCCTTCATCTTAAAATGTTGCAAATCTGTACCTCGTGGACACATTGATTCGGTGGTGAAGTTAAACCATTGCAATTGCTTGTTGGGATCCTCACTTGGCATTCCATAGAAAGATTTCAACTTGTGGAGGAATCCACTCCTCAATTCAATTTCCCCAGTCTTATCTGCTTCCAAAGGAGGGTAAGGAATATTGGAAGGTATAGCTCCTCCTCCTCCGGTAACATGACCATTTTGTGCTCTAATTGAAGTCATAACCTCTTGCTCAACAACTGGCTCAGCAAAGAATTCAAATTCGGGTCCCTGAAGATCACAAGTAGACGAGATAATGGATGGAGAGCTCGGCAATGAAGCAGCCGAACTAATTGGTGACGATGGTGGTGTGCTCGGACTGCTTGGTTCGGACGGAGGTAACGGTACAAACAAAGCGATGGCGAGCTCTTGGTTCAAACGTTGCAATCGGCCTCTATGATCTCGTGTCCAAAGAGGACATACATTTTTCTGAAATTTGCAACATTTAAACAAATTAGAACCATCGTAAAGAAATAGAAAGCAAGGATATACATCAGTACAAGCCACGACATTGGCGATTTACACAACAAATTTCAATCAATGGCACACATATACATGGGATCGGCAAAGAAGCAATAGGCATCGGCAAAAGAGAAGAAAAATCGAAACGTTGTGTGTTCATCTAATCTCTAAGTCTAATTTCTTTTAAAATTTTGTTCTAACTCTCAAAGTACGTGGAGTAGAGGAGATAACGGTGCAATGGACTGATGTAGCCCCCGGTAGTATCATGCTTTACCCGATATACCTCGAGAGTTCGAACCATAAAATTTGTTTTACTTTGAAGAAAATAGATCACATATGTCAAGTTATCTTCTAGCGTCTAAAGTGAGGAGATGCTTCGGCCTAAGCTATCGACTAGGTCGAGCGTATTCTACTTTTCAAAGGCGGTGTCGTTAAGATTCACGGAGGGCGAACCCCCTATCGACTCACTCACCGAGAATGAACATCAGTCTGTGAAAATAACTTACCCCATACTTGGTAAAACAAACTCGGGTCCTAGCAGTCTACAAGTGTTGATCAAAGCCGCCCTCAACCTCATAAAAATAATACCAAGTTAGCGTCTTTATGCGTGGGGGGGGACCTTTCCCACGTTTCCCAGTCTACACAAAAACATACCTAACATGGCATCATTCGTATGAAGGGTTAAGGCTAAGACCAACAAATGCGGCTTCTCCCTACATATTACACTTTAGAAACTACAATAAACTCCAACATACACAAAACTATCAACTCCCTAGAAATTAAACTAAGTTATTACACACATACATTCTTTATACAATCATGCAACTTTCGAAATTTAAACTCTACATGCCGAAGCATATTTCTACTTTACAAAATCCCAAATAAAACCAAAAATTACAAACTTTACAACTTTACAACAAAAATTTCCAGCAACTTTATATACACAACATTCACACAATTCAAGCTTTTATAATCCCCGGCAACGGCGCCAAAAATTGATGAATCGCTGAAGCGGCACTTCAAACTTTTCATGGACTCTAGTATTGCTACAACTTGCTCTTGAGATTTTTGAAACTTGATAGTCATGAAATTGCCTTGATTTTGAAAAGGATTGAAAACGTTATATTAGGATCACCACCATTGCCAAATAAAGCATGTGCCCTATTTGTGCCCGTCGTGGGACTCCTTAGAAAACTCCTTTGAGCCTACGTTGAGCCTTTTCTTTCATCACCCTTATTAAAATTAATATGCTTAGAATAGTTATATCTTGACCCTTGTCCTCGCGAGACTTGGCAAAAGTTTGAATTCGATTTGGAGTTTTGGTGTAGAGTAATGTTATGAAACAAGTATGGGGTAGACTTAGCTAGAGAAGCGTACGAAAAATTGTATGTGAGCCGTGCCTTAGAAAAAGAAAAGAAAAAGAAAAATTTTGGACCATGAAAAGAAAAGAAAGTATAAGGCACGGTTTCAAAAAAAAAAAATTGCTAAGTCATATTCCTTGAATAAATGTTGTGAGCCTGGAGTTTAGTTTGTATGTGAAGGTCTAGCATTGTTAAAAATTTCGACCTTTGTCCATGTTTATGATGTTTTGGGAAGTAAAGAATGAAGGAATGGTCCAACAAGCTACTATTCGACCCTTGGAGTGAAGCCATAAGGATGATGAAGAATTGCCAAGTCTTGGTGACGTTTTTAAGCACCACTTACCCTAAAAAATTCCTTCCCAATAGCCGAGCCCCATATTTTATTCCCCTATAACGTTTTCATGATTCTTAAGATGGCATACTTTGATTTGTGGGGATTTTCTCAAGAGTTAAGCATATGGCACTACTACAAAAAACTCAATACATAACGGTGCTGCACCGTTGTGTAAGTTCGAAAAAACCGTCGTATATCTCGAGCTTGTGTGATGAAACGTCCAACAACCAACTTATAATTTCTGTTGTACAACTTATATGCCATGCCATGGCTGGCTTGGCATTCGCTGCACTGACATGTCTAGTTCATACAACAGAATATACATACTTTTATGTTGTGTAAGTTTTAAACATACAACAGAATATTGCAATTTTATTATGTTGTCTGATTCGCACAACAGATTTCATCTCCCACTTATTTAGTTGTCTGATTCAGACAACTGATTTCGTTTCATTTTTATTGAGTTGTATGATTCTACAAATCAAACAACAGATTTGAGGATTTTGTGACACAGGTTTGATGCGGCTTTTAGTCATATTGTACAACATATGATATTTTTACAGTTGTATTATTCGACAACCAGACAACAGAATTGAGCTGTTTGTGACACTGGTTTGATTCGGCTTTTGGTCATATTGTACAACACATAATGTTGTTATAGTGTTGTATAAGTTTCTATCACACAATAGATTTAAGCATTTGGTCATATGACCACTTTGTTGTCTGAGCCTCAAATACACAAGAAATGAGGTCTCAAAAAGCATGTAAACTGTTGTACATTGAACCATTACCATTTCCAGAAGAGCAATTTTTGCAGATACAATAATTATACATAAATTGAACCATTCTACATATCATTCAAGTGGCCGGAGCACACTAATGTACCACATAGATGCATAGAGCAAAAGCAAACTAAAACTTAACTAGCATTTCAGCTGAAACCATGAAAGGCACAAGCTGATATTGTTCAAAATTTGCTAGCAATAATCCGACATACCTAGCTAGCATTCAGCTGAAACCATGAAGGCACAAGCTGATATTGTTCAAAATTTGCTAGCAATAATCCTACGTACCTAGCTAGCATTTCAGCTGAAACCATGAAGGCACAAGCTGATATTGTTCAAAATATGCCAGCATTAGTCCTATATATACATACATACATAGCTAGCTTAAACCGATAAGTTTATAAAACATAAGCACATATAAACATCACTGCCAAACCCATTTCAGAAGCCCTATGAACATTCCTACACCAAATTGCTGACAATGAACTTCGCCCACTCATTCCTTACCACATCTATTTCATCTTGTGTGTACTGTAGGCCATTGTCTCTCCTGCCCCACTGAAAAAGAAATCGAATGTATAAAATATTAGACGTCAACATTATCCCAAAAAGTCATTCAAACACAAAGCAGCAGAAAGCAGCTGAAAATGACCAAGAATAAGCAGCATAATCGAAATGTAGAACAGCAGCATAACACACGAATAAGTGTAGAACAGAAGTCATTCAAATACCTAGTAGACAGATTTTCTGACTTGCATATTTAGTTATACCACAAGAACAGCAGCATAACACAAGAATAAGTGCATATACCTAAGACTGTGTGATTACAGAATTATTAGGAATGAACCAGCATCCTAAATTCCTAATACAAGCAATTCAATTAAACACAAAAGCAGCAGAAGGCAGTGATTGTACCTTAGTCACAAAAATAAATTGGTCCTTGTCCTCTATGATATCTCGCATGAACCGCATGACATAATAGCCGCACTCAATAGCCGCACTCGAGCCAACACTTCTACGAGACGAGAGTATACTGGGACTCGGCAGATCCTGCAAACAAAACAGAGCTCCACTCATTACAACGTGCCAGAACCAAAACAGTTAACAAAGGCGGAGTTTTTGAAAGGAAGGAAATGACTGAACTTTGATCGTTTCGGAGATACCAGTTTGGGGTCTGAGAATATGAGTTGGAGCTCTAGCTGGTTTGGACAGCAACAAGTAGGACACTGGTTTGGACAGCAACAAGTAGGACACTGGCCCAACAAGGACTGGAACTGTATCTACTCCAAGCTGCAGAAGATTGAAAAATTACAAACAGTTCTGAAAAAAAAAATTGTATAATTGAAATGTGACATTAATCAGTAAAATTGCCTTTCACATATCCACCACACAGCTTATATAGTGAAACAAAACCCAATATTGCTCATTAGACATGCTGATATACATGTCAATTGACCACATGCAGAACAATGAATGAAGTAATATAAAAACATCATAAGCACGCACCGCTTTAGCCTCCTTGTATTCCTCAACAGCCTTGTGAGAAGAATATGAGAACTTGACATCAGGACCCAACTCAGGGACAATGAAATGGCTGTATCGATGCATTAGGCAAAGTCAGCATTGATCATTCCCAGTCATAATATTAAAAAAACAAATATTCACAAGTGTAGAAAAGGATTAGATCACGTACTAGTTGGTATCGAACCACTTGGTTACTTGGCGTTGAGACTGATTTCACTCTCTTAGAGTCCCGCCAGGCCTGTGAAGGTAAAGAATGACATAGTGTTAATTCTTATAATCATTTATATGTTGCCAAGGATAATAAATATGGAAAACTACTATACATTGCAGCAAAACAGCAGTGGAACTAGAGTCTGTTTACACAAAGTAAGAGCAAGCAAGTTTATACTTGTTCAACAGAAGGCTATTGTATACCATTGAGCTGGCATAGAATTAAGCGGCTGAGTTAGGCTAGCCTACCCTACTAATGTATTGTCTAGTGGCGTACAGCAAATATCATACTTCATCAAGTTAAAGGTTGAGCTCAGAGCCTAACACTAATACATATGATAATACGATTGCAAACTGCATTCCTAAACTTAACATACGGCAAGCACAAAATCCAGTTCCGAGCACTATATACTCTCAAGGAAAACTAAACAAATGTAATCCACCAAACTTAAATCTGTGGTCGGATGGGCTTGACTGCCAAGAAAAAAAATGACACCTTAACCAATGTAACATGTGATGATGAGGTCTAACTTTTATCAGAATATGTAGAAAATAAACTATGTACAGATTAAAATAGAAATTGTATCACTGTGTTCTATATCAATAAAAAGAATTAAATGAGAGCACTCGAGGCATATTACCTAGAAGCTAGTTCCAAGTTTTGTTTAGCAAATAAATGCAGCCCAGAAACAGCATCCTGGACACCACTTTCACAGACATTGGAGACCGAAAAACGGAGTTCACCATTGAGAGGATTAAGAACCTCAATCTGTAACACATAGAATACACACGAAAATTATCAGCTGGCAAACACACACCAAATAGACAACAACTTGTTTCTTCATAACCCAAAAGAAGTACTCACCACGCCATTCTTTCTCGCAACAGCTAGTAACTGCAACATTGAATAAAAACTGTCAAACATTTTAATAACCCAGAATTCGAGGGGGGTACCCAATTTATAACCAAATCACACATAAAACGGGTCAACATTGAACACATACCAAATGAAAATCCAAATGAAAATCCAACCAGCTGATGCATCAACAAATGAAAATCCAACTGTAAAAGCATTAACAAATGCTAGAAAGCCCAAAAACAAACCTTTATGTTTTCTGGAATGTCGTGGCACAGATTGAGCACCCGTAGACACTTCTAAGATTCTCCCCCCATCCACTTCCATCAATTTCAATCTTCAGCAATTCAACCCCAAAAGTGCCACAACTTTAACCACCTCAAATTCTCAAACCATAAACCTACCCTGTAGACATTCAAAACCTTATGAAATCTTCACTCAGAAATCATAATAAAGAATATACATTGCAAATTTACACCTGCAGTTTCAAGATTACGTTTCAAAGAACCTAAGTAAATAATGGGCTGCAACTTAGTCTATTGTTCTATGTTGAATAATGATCAAGAATCCATTTTTCTAATGCCAACCACGTCAACTTCGTCACTAGCAGTTGGCTTAGTGATTGAATTTGACAGTTTAAAGATTCAATTCATTACAGAGATGTAAACCTAAACCATACCAATCAAAGCAATAGAGCTGAATTAGCTAATGGGTTTTACATTTCTCTGTTCCCAGAAACAAAAACCATAAAAAGATTTGATCTTTAGCTTTCCTACATTATCAGAGACCAAACTCCTGATGGGTTCTTTGAAGGAATCAAATCGGAAACTAAAATTTCAAGAATGACGAGAAGGGTTGTTGAAGAAAAGAAAGAAGATGAAATGGAGAGAAGGGAGATCTGGGATTACCTGAGAATTGAAATGTGATGTGAAGATTGGTATGGCAACTGAGAGAAATAGAGAGAGAGAGAGAGAGAGAGAGAGGGAAGAGATTACTTGGGGCTGACACAAACTCCAATCTGTCTCGTCAATCCACTTCCGGTCGTCCATGGAGGCGGCGAGCACGCATTTGGAGGCATCAGGGTCACCCCATCTCTCAACCATCTTGGGAACTCCACCTTGCTTACTCCGAGCTTCAGTAACTATTAAACCCACAAAAGAATTAGTCTTTTAGATTTTGAATCACAAGAATTAGCAGGTCATTGAATTTGAGGATTGGTTATTACCTTTGATTGATGAGACCAAGCTCGTCGAAGGTCAAGGCACGAAGAGGAGGGCAACCTGGGCACTCAAGTGTGGTGGTGCGAGGCATCGTGACGACTCTGGTTTGGCTCAGACGCGATTGAACAAGGGAAGCCAAAAACCCAGAGAAGGAGTAGAGAAGAAAGCCCCAAATTAAGGATTGGCTCAGATGCATCGTTGGAGGATTACCGCCCAGCAAGCTTGCTCCTGCAAAAGCGAAACTGAGCTTCTGAAACGATCAACCAAACAAAGAAAGCCCCAAATTAAAAACCCTAAAATTGTGAGAGGCTGGGAGACAGAAAGAAAAGAGAGACAGAGAGAAATAGAGAAAGAGGGTGAGAAAGAGAGACAGAGAGAAAGAGGGAGAGAAAGAGAGAGAGAGATAGAGAGAAAGAGGGAGAGACAGAGAGAAAGAGAGACAGAGAGAGAGAAAGAGGGAGACAGACAGATCGAGAGAAAGAGAGAGGGAGAGACAGAGAGAACGAGAGACAGTGAGAAAGAGGGAGAGAGAGAGAGAGAGAGACCTAGGCGGAGGGGGGAGCGGCGACCGAGGCGGAGGGCGGGAGCGCGACTCAGAGAAGGCCACGAGGCGGCGGCTAGGGCAGGGGGCCGGCCACAAGGCGGAGCTTGGGGCAGGGGGCTAGGAGGCGGAGGACTGAAGCGGAGGCTGGGGACGGTTGTTGGAGAGGGATTCTGTTTGGGATTTTGAGAGAATCAGAGATTGGGATTTTGAGAGAATGAGAGATTGGTTTCGAGTGATGTGAGGCGAGGGTTTCTCTGGGTTTGTAAGACCGAGTGTTTCTCTGGGTTTGTAAGAGAGAGCTGTTGGTTTTTGTGAGAGTAATAGAGCTATGGGTTTTTGTGAAGAGAGGGGGTTTTTGTGAGTAATAGAGTTATGGGTTTTTGTGAAGAGAGGGAAATTTGCCGCTCCCCTAAAATTTGGCAAGTTTGGCATGACCATATTAGGTTTACATTCACACAACTAAACACTTTTAAACAGTTGTACCAACTTACTTTGCTCTATACTAGGTATTCCATAAGAGTGTCCTAGTAGAACCAGCAAACCAATTGCACAACAGAATCAAAATACACTGTTGTGAGAATTGTAGCACATGTATGTTTTTCAAAATCAAAAAACCATGGAGGCAACTTTCCCGCTTTCAGAAATGCTGCCTCTGCCATTGGAGCCAAAATGAAAATGGGGCAATGACAAGCAAACCAACTCACACAACCAAACTATGAAACTCTGTTGTACAAGTATTTGTCACTTTGCACTTGGTGACACCTAATGCAGGATGTGACATTATCACACAACACAAAAAAATAACTTTGTTGTCTGTCCATCTAGACCTTGCCCAAATTTGAGTTTCAATGTCGGAGGGAATTCTGCCGCCCAGATTTTCATTAATCACACAACAGAAAATGTGTCTCAGAGTTGTGTGACAAAATCTGGAAATTTTTTTTTCAGAATATGAAAAATGTGTATCATCATACAACACAAATTATTCACTTTAGGTCGTCTGAAACAGTTAAGTGATTCACACAATATGTAACTTTCAAAGTGTTGTCTGATTTGTGTTGTGTATTGAGTTTTTTGTAGTAGTGTGGTTTTGGTCCATTCGTGCATATAGTTATCATATGAGGTTTTTCCTTAAAAATTTATTCACAAAGTGCTTTCGTTTCTTTGACATATGCAAGTTACTCTTCGTAATTCATTATCTTTCACTTGCATATACTTATGAGTGAATAACCATGCTTCGTGTGAAAAGAAGAGAGTATGCCTAGTGAGGTGGATCGGATTAGTTTTAACATGTTTACATGCTTACTTTTTGCTCTTACATGTTCTTATTGATGTTACATGTTCATGAAGCTCGGAATTTTCGTGCTTAGCATTTTCATGCATTAGCTTGAAAGCTATGTGTACATACGAGCCTGAGACAAATCATTAGGGGCAATAGTAGTTTGAGTCATAGTTTTATTTAGTTTTGCTAAGGGACTAGCAAATGATAAGTGTGGGGTAGTTGATAGGAGCACAATGTGCAACGATATTAATGTGTTTACGCCCTCGTTTATGTTTTGTTTAACTCTTATTTATCTAACATAGATTCATAATTTAGTTTAGTGTCAATTTGGTTGAGTTTTGGCAAAAGTGGGTTAATTATCCGAAAAATGACCAAGTTTGAGAAATCTGGAAAATAATGTAAAATATGTCTTTTTCGTGATCCTGAGACGAGTGCAAAACTGACGTATCCTTTTCCAAATTTATTGCAATTTGGTATGCATATAATTTGCTTGCTAAAGTATTTTATTTCAAAAATTCAGATCAATCGGAGTTCAGGAAGTTAACCAAAAGATGGCTGCAACTCAGCAGTTCGAGCAAAATGATCCAGGGACTTCCAGGATTTTTCCTGGGACTGTATCTTGACTTCAAAAATTAATTACGGACGTTTCACTTGGAATCTGAAGAAGCCTTTTTTTACGGTAAAATCTCTACGAGTCTAAGTTCTCTGAGACTTGGAATCGCATCAATCGGAGCAATAAGGAGAACGTTATGCCAGTTGCAACGCAACAAGGTCACTGCCAGCCGAGAAACCAATGTTTCTGCCTCTTTTTCTTTGTTTCTGTTTTCAATGGACATTTTGGCATTCAATTGCATACTTGAAGATTTTACAAGCTTATTGAACGTTAGAGAAAGACATCAAGCCAAGGCAATATGGAAAAGCATGAAGAAAGAAGCTATCCTAGTCGAACTAGGAAAATGCTGCCGGTAGGCAAGCATTGCTGCCGGTTTTGCATTAGTGACGGTTTGGGGCATTTTTCCATGGATCAAGTTCATCAAATGGAGTTTTTAAGTCCACATAAGAAGTCCATGAAGATATGCAGCCCATGCCATGAAGAAAATTCAGAAAAAGAAGTCCAAGAATGCAATGTTTTTCCCACAAGGAAACATAAGCCAACTAGGAAAATGAATTCCCTTTCCTTGTGTTGCCGGCAGCCCTAGGGTTTTTCCCCTGTAAAAAGCCAATGAAATCTCAGAAAAAGCTGTCACATTCTAATGCAAAAACCCTAGCCAAAGCTCTACCAATTTTCTGCCAAATATCCTACACAAAAACTCAAACCGAAAAACCACCACCACCACCACAAAACTTCTGCCGATTCTCCACCTTCATCCAGCAGCCACCGAGCCCCATTCCATCAAGGATCCACACGAGTAGAAGTCATCAAGGTGTCTGCAAAAGTGTGATCCACTCCCTTCTTTCGGTTTGTAATAGTTTTTATGTAGTTATGTGTAGTTTTGTCTATGAAACTCATGTGTATGTTTGGTTATTGTGTTTTCATGTCTATGTGAAAAACGATTGTGAGTTTGGTTTTATAATGATGCATGTCAATTTAATTCTTATGGTATTAATAAAGAATTTCAAAGATAAGTTTCGAATTGCATGATAATTTGTAAGGAAAAGATGTAACAAGATAGTAAATAGGATAACCGGCAAGCATGTTAACGTAGTTGTAGTTTCGTACTTGGTTTATTCTTTAAATCCGTGTGCAATAAAAGTTGCTGCCCTATACAATTGCAATGTACTCGGGGTATCGATCGCATAAGCCAAAATATTCATAGGATAAGATGAACGATTAGTTGCTTACCTTGTGGTGTTTTTAGGGATAGAGTGGTTTAAAGAATTTACATGTCGATGTAAGAAGAGTGACGCCTTACTTGCTAATATGTGTCCAACTAAAAAGACTTTGTGTTTAATTACTTGTCATGTTTGTTTACGTCGTTTAGAATATTCAAAGATGACTAGTATAATTCTAAGGTTAGGCGTTTAGTCACTTAAAATATATAAGGAGTCTTAATTGATTAGTGAAACCGTTTAGGTGCTAATTAGGTTGGAACTAAGTCGAGTCTAGAACATATTGATATGATGTCGTGAGTCTTGCTTGCTATTTTGTTGTGTGTTTTGATTGCTTTCGTGCTAGTAATTTGTGGAAGAATGTCTACCAAACTTGTATATAGTAACTTAGGATTTTAATTTCCTGCTTTTATTTCGTGCATTAGTTTAGGGGCAGCCTTGTTGCTGGCGAACGTCATCTTCATCCCCCATGATAAATTCGTATATATGTACATAAGAGTGACAATTGTGTGCATATGTGTTTGTGAATATTTGTGTTAACATTCTCATGTTTCAGGTACCCTTAATCCCCGGCTAGAACGATCCCTACTTATTTTATACTACTAACGATTGTAGGGTTTATTATTGAAGTGCCGCTTCAGCGATTCATCACAACTCGTTGTAATGAACTTGATCCATAGAAAAATGCCCCAGTCGAAAAATGCCCCAGATTTCTTAAACTTAGTCATTTTTCGAATTATAAAGCACATATTCCCAAAACTCTACCGAATTGACACTAAACTAAATTATGACTCAATCTTAGATAAATAAGGGTTAAACAAAGCATAAACGATGGCATAATCATATTAATATCGTCGCACATTGTGCTCCTATCAGTGATGTATATAATGTTGCTGGAAATTTCGTGTAAAGTAGCTAATGTTGTGTAATTTTCGATTAGTTTGGGATTTTTGTAAAGTAGAAATATGCTTCGGCATGTAGAGTTTAAATTTTTGAAAGTTGCATGATGTATGATGAATATATGACTGTAATAACTTAGTCCAAATTTCTAGGAAGTGTAGAGGATTACTTGTATTGGATTTGTTTTGAGTTTTGAGGGGAAGAGGAATAGGCAAGGTCACTTTTGTTCATATTAGCCTTAACCCTTCATGTTATCTTTCAAGGTCTTATGAGACTGAGGGCGGCTTTTATTGACACTTGTGGTATTGTCAACACAATTGTTCTTAACTGAGTAAGAGGCATAAATGTTCGCCTATTAGTGTCTGTTGACCCGACTTAGTATTGAGGTTTGTCAAACTAGATCTCAGAGGCCCACAGACTGATCATTCTTCTCGGTGAAGGGATCGATAAAGGACTTGTTCTCGGTGGAACCAACAAATGAGTCTTGCCTTGAGCTATTTTCAGATGATACATGCTAGCCTTCTGAAACCACGGAACGATTGTGTCTAGACGATATTACCTAGGCCGCATGTCCACCGAGCTTCAAAATTTGAGATAGGTTCAACATAAGTGAGCTTCTATGCTTAAAAGAAAACGTTTTGTGTGGTTCAAACTCTCGAGGTATATCGGATAAAGCATGATACTACCGGGAGCTGCATCAGTCCATTGCACTGTTATCTCCTCTACTCCACGTACCTTGAGAGTTAGGACAAATTTAAAAGCAATTAGACTTAGAAATTTCGACATCACCATAGTAAATTTCAGAAATTTTTCTTCCTTGTGCTGTACATGTTTCTTCTTGCCGATTGTATAGTATGTGACATTGTTTGAAAAAAATTTGCAATCGCCAATGCCGTGGGTTGTAATGATATATATTCTTGCTTTTTATTTGTTTACGATGGTTCTAATTACTTGCTTCATGTTGCAAATTTCATAACAGTGCATGTCAGAGTCTAATCTTTGGACAATCATTAAGGTCGATTGCAACGTTTGAATCAAGAGCTCGCCATCGCCGTTGTAGCACCACTGGCCCCATCTGATACATCTAGCTCGGCATCATCTAGTCCAAGTTCCCCATCCTTCATCTCCTCCTCTTGTGATTTAGAGGGTCCTGAATTTAAAGCCTTTGCCAAACCTTCCTTTGCCGAACCACCCATCAAAATGTCTTCTATTTAAGCTCAAAGTGGTCATGTGGCCATAGGAGGAGGAGCTGCACCCTCTAACATCACATATCCACCTTTGGAGAACGACAAGACCGGAGAGATTGAGTTGAGGAGTGGCTTTCTCCACAAGCTTAAGTCGTTTTATGGATTGCCAAGTGAGGATCCTAACAAGCAATTGCAATGGTTCAACTTCACCACCGAGAGCATGTGTTCAAGAGGGACCGATTTGCAACACTTCAAGATGAAGGCTTTCTTGTTCTCATCAGAAGATCAAGCGAAGGAGTGGTTGTTTGAAGTTCCTAGTGGCTGAATTACTTCATGGAATACAATGGTGGATGAGTTCTTGCTCAAGTACTTTCCCGCTTCACGTATCACGGATTTGAGGAAACAAATTACTAGTGTGAGGCAAGCCGGAGATGAGACTTTCTTCAATTACTATAAGAGGTTCAAGTCCCTAGTTTCTTTGTGTCCGTCGCATGGCATTACCAATGGACTTTTGCTTCAATAGTTTTTAGATTCGGCCGCGGGAGGTAGTTTTTTGGAGTTGGACGCTACACCGGCAAGAAATTTATTGGAAGTTCAAGCGTTGAACAACCAACAATTCGGTATGGCACGCGACAATGTCGTACGGAATGAAAAAGTGCATGAGACGTCGTCAAACTCGAAATTGGAAGAGAAACTGGACAAGCTTGCCTATTTGGTAACTAGCATGATGAAGGGAAAACGTGCTCTAGTATGTAGCGTGTGCACTGATAGGAGCACAAAGTGCTACAGTATTAATATGTTTATGCCCTCGTTTATGCCCTCGTTTATGCTTTGTTTAGCCCTTATTTATCTAAAATCGAGTCATAATATAGATTAAAGAATATTTGGTAGAGTTTGGCAAAAATGTGCTTAAAAGTTGGAAATTTACAGAAAATTAACAAAGTGCTGAAAATCGAAGTCATATTATGTTTCAATGATTCTGTAAAGCTTCCATGTTGCTTTTGATGGGTTTTTCTTCTCTTATGGGCAGTACACACATATATGATCGAGCAATAGAAATAGTTTGAATGATTGGAGCTAAAGAAGAAGCCGAAAATTGCCTTGCAAATTCGGATACAGTAGGTTACAGGAATTTTCTGGGCACATCATTCAACTTCCTGATTTTTCCCAGAACAGCTCATTTGGAACTAAAAGACATGCCATATATTCCTAGATAGATCTTTGAGTCTAGTTTCCATAGAAATTGGAATCGCATCAATAGCTATTTCCTGGAGAAAGTTATGCTCGATTGAAGACACTAAGGTCAAATCTGCTGAGAAGAATGGAAAATTCAGCTTAGTCCCTGCTGATAGGCTGCAAATCTCCAGATGCCAACTTGCAGCCTTGCCGCAGCGCAGCGTGCGCAGACAAGGACACCATGCCGCCGAGACGTATCGGACACGGGCATGGCATGTCCGGTCCGTATCCTAGAAGAAACCAGCCGTATCCGGAGGCGTATCCATCACGTATTCGACGAGGCTCAACCCATGTCAGGACGTATCAGATTCGTGCATCTCGTATCCGATACCGGCACTCAGTCCGTGTAAGCCCTGCACACGCCAGCTACCTACTGCTGCCCATGCCTTCCTACCGTTACGCATGTGCATGCCACCATGCCAACCTTAGCCTCGCATGTGCATGCCAGCCTGTGCCAGCCTTGCGGATGCTGCCGAGAAGAAGCCCGCGCGCCAGCCTGTCAGCGCGCATGCTCCCCTGCACCCAAGAAGCAGTCATCCAGCCGAGATAGCTTCCGGGTGATTTCTAAGCCATTCTTTGCCCTCCTTCAAGGCTGCAAGTGGCTGCGATTAATCTTAAGGATGCAAGGACAAGTTACAGACGTGTGAAGACCAAGAAAAAGTCAAAGAACCACAAGCATGCCGAGGGGGACAAGGAATCCTGCCGAGAGAAGGAAAGTTGCTTCCCGGGTGAGCTAGGAGAATGCAATCGGGCTATAGACTTTTAATCCATCAAACAACTAGCTGCCGATCCATTAAGGGAGTCCATAAAGAGATGCAGCCGGCCCAAGAAGGAAACGCACGGAGGTTTCTTAGAGAAAGAAGGATTGCACGGCACAAAACCTAAACCTACTCGGTTTAGGTTTTGTTATTCCTCTTGTTGCCGGTTTTGTGCAAGTTTTTCCCCTATAAATAGATGCCGAACCCTATGCAGAAAATTGTCACATCTTAAGCCAAAATACTAGTCAAAAGCTCTACCAAATATTCTACCACAAGTCCTAGATAAAATTGCTAGCCGAAACCCATACCACCACTACCCTAAAATTCCAATCCGTGCCCCATCATCCTCCATCCGATCAACACAAGTTGCTGCTCCTTAAGGTGTCTTAATGTGTGATCTACTCCCTTCGGCTTGTAATTTTATTATTTCTCTAAACTATGTCTATGTAGTTTGTTTGTTCTTTTGGTATTTTTTTATATGTCGATATATGAACAATTTGTTTATTTGGTTTTCCATGTTTAATTTAGTTATAAAATTTTGTAATTTAGTTTTATTTGTTAACTCTAAATGTCGAAAGTTATTTGTAAATAAGTAATCGGTTAGAACTTAGGATGCATGCAATGACTTGATTCTTGATTTCGTACTTGGTTAGAACTTTAGATCCGTGTGCCTCAAAGGTTGGTGTTTCATACAATTGCAATGTATGAGGCATTGATCTTACAATTGCTGAAATAAACATAGGTTAATTCATACGTTTAGTTGTCTTAATTTGTGTTGTTTCATTAAGGTTTGGAGTGGTCTAAAGAACTTGCATAGTAATAAGAAGAATGACGCCTTGCTTATTAATATGTCTCCGACTAAAAAGACTTTGTGCTAAATTACTTGTCATATTTGTTTACGTCGTTTAGAATAATCAAAGATGGCTATTACAACTTTAAGGTTAGGCGTTTAGTCACTTAAAATACATAAGAAGTCTTAATCGATTAGTGATACCGTTTAGGAGCTAATTAGGATGGAACTAAGTCGAGTCTAGAATATTTCAAAGCATGTTTCCTTGAGTCCTTACTTGTTATTTGTTTCGTTTTGTGATAGTATTTTATATGTGTTTTGTGTGAAAGATATCGACCAAACTTGTACATAATAGTTTTAGGATTTTATTTCAAGTCTTTTAATTTCGTGCATTAGTTTAGGGGCAGCCCTATGGCTACCGAACCTCATCTCATCATATCCCCATGAAATCGTGTTTTGTATATATGTAAATAACGTGACATTATTTATGTATATATGTGTTTTATGTTAACATTCTCATGTTTCAGGTACCCTTAATCCCCTACTAGAACGATCCCTACTTGCTTATACTACTAACAATCTTTTGTAGGGTTTATCATTGCTTGCGTGCCTTTGGCATGCACCGAAAATCATGAAACCGAGCAATGCCCTCAACTTGGATCGAATGAGGGAGTAGAAGAATGCAACGCCATTGGTTTTCAAGGAGGACAAAGGTACGGCAACTTCAATCCAAGGTTCAAAGACCATCCAAACTTTAGATGGTCGAATAATGACAATGTGTTGAGGGCACCGAACCAAGGAGCTGCTGCCCCTTTCCAACTGAGAGCACCCTTTGTGCCGAGACCTAGCTATGTACCAAACCAAGCCATCCAGCCTAGCCATACTATGCCGAGCCAAGCTATGATGCTTTGATTCAAGAAATCACAACTATGATGTTTTGATTCAATCTCTTTCAAGTGCTACTCAAGCGCTGCTTGCGGGGCAACAAAATCACTCGAAGGATATAGGCGAGCTTAAGACTCAAATGGGACAAGTTGTGGATTTTATGGGAAGATTTAACGAGCAAAGGAAGTTGCCAAGCAATACAATTCCTAATCCGAGGAACGAGCAAGCCAAAGTGATCAAAACTCGAAGCGGAAGGGAGTTGTTGCCTCTGAGGAGTCCCAAGAAGAAAGGAGTGCCTCTTGGCATCATTGAGGAGGAAGAAGAAGTTGCCGGTAGCTTGCTTGCTGCCGAGCAGCCTGCCAAGAGCAGGGCTACTGCCGACACCGAGAAGGATGCCGAGAAGACTGCCGAGCAGAGGGCTGCTGCCGAGAAGGCTGCTGCCGATGCAATGAGGAAGAACGAGCTTGAGAAAGATCTCACTACGTCAATGAAGGAGGTGCCTAACTCTTGCATACCCTTCCCTTCTCGTTTTGCAAAGTCGAAGAAAGATAAGTTCGACGATGAAGTGTTGGAGATTTTCTGGAAAGTTCAAGTGAATATCCCCTTATTGGAGTGCATCAAGCAAGTGCCAAAGTATGCTAAGTTTCTTAAAGAGCTTTGTAAGGCAAGGAGGCATACGAGGGAAACTCGTGTGATTGGCAACACACGTTTCGATGATGTTATACTTGATTTGGGAGCATCGATCAATGCCATGCCACTTAATGTTTATCATACGTTAAGCATAGGACCTCTCAAGAAGGACAATGTCATTATTCAACTAGCGGATCGCTCAAGCAAGTATCCGGAGGGCTATGTCGAAGAGGTGCTTGTGCAAGTAAACCATCTCATCTTTCCCGCCGATTTATATGTAGTAGAGATGGAGGACTCGCCGGTTAATAGCACGCGATTGCTATTAGGCCGGCCATTCATGCGCACGGCAAGGACGAAGATCGATGTGGCTGAGGGCAACTTGACAATGGAGTTTGATGGTGAGGTGATAAAATTTAATGTTTTTGATGCCATAAAATACCCCATTGCCGATTTGAAGGAGTGCCGAACCAATGATGTTTTGGAGGAGGTCGAGCAAGTTATGTCGACCTCCCTTGATGCATAGCAACAAGACATAGAGCTCTGGGTCGGTTTTGATAAGAATGGAGCACGAGTTTGCGAAGTGTTTAGGCAACTCGTCAGCGTGACTACTCCTGCCCAATAATATATGGCGTCACCTTCTTTAGGTAACTGCAAAGGAGGGAGGTGCTTTGTGAGTTCCTTGATTTTCTTAACGGTGTTACTATTTCCGTTGTAAATGACCATTTCCTTTTTGAGCTTGTCTTTGGAGAGAGAAGAGCAGTAAGTCCACTCACTTGGAGAATAAAATCTCTCGCAAAGTTAACAACTCCCAAAAATCTCTGAAGAGATTTTGCATCTAGGATATTGCCAGGGAATTAGTTAATTTTCTTCACAATATGTTTTTGAAGACGAATTTCTCCATCTTTAACATATATGCCAAGAAAATATATTTCTCCTTTTATAAGGTGAATCTTATTTTGTCCGAGGATGATCCCTTTCTGGACCATGACCTTACATATTTGCTCAAAATGTCTCAGATGCTCATTCATAGTTTTAGAGAAGACAAAAATGTCATCAATGTAAACTATGCAGAAATATGAGTTTGACTTAAAAATGTTATCCATCTTTCTTTAAAAGATAGATGGTGCTTGCTTAAGTCCAAATGGCATTACCAGCCATTCATAATGTCTTTGAGGCGTTCTGAAAGCTGTTAAGGCAATGGAATCAGGATGCATCCTAACGTGCCAGAATCCTGACTTTGCATCAAACTTTGAGAATATTTTTGCTTCTTTCAGTCTATTGATGAGGACTCTTACTTGTACAATTTGATAGACATCTTTAACTGTTTTCTTATTGACATCCCTGTAGTCTATTACTATTCTTGACTTTCCTCTCAATTGCTCTGCATGGTTTCTAACCAAGAATGCAGGAGCGTGATGAGGGCTATCTGAAGGTCTAATTAGTTTCTTTTCAAGCAATTCTTGAACTTGACCTTCCATTTGTTTTTTATCTTCATCCTTATAATGGGGAATGGCTTTGACATGGCATATTGCATTCACATCGTGCATTTTTAGCTGACAATATACAGGGTCTTTTTCCCAGTATAATGTCATCAATGTAAACTATGCAGAAATATGAGTTTGACTTAAAAATGTTATCCATCTTTCTTTAAAAGATAGATGGTGCTTGCTTAAGTCCAAATTACCAGCCATTCATAATGTCTTTGAGGCGTTCTGAAAGCTGTTAAGGCAATGGAATCAGGATGCATCCTAACGTGGTTTCAGTAAGCTCTGTATCTCAACAAGATAAACTTTCTTTTGTTCTATCTTCACTACTACAAAAAACTCAACACAAAGAGTTTGGATTTTTCGTTCTATATCTCGATGTTGTGTGATGAAACGTTAGACAAGTCACTTAAAATTTCTGTTGTTCGACTTATATACCATGGCTTGGTATGCGCAGCACTGACATATCTAGTTTATACAACAAAACATATATAATTTTATGTTGTGTGATTTTTAAACATACAACAGAATATTGCGTTTTTTTCCGTCGTCTGATTTACACAATATATATCATTTCCAATTTATATTGAGTTGTCTGAATCAAACGTTTCATTTCATATTTATTGAATTGTATGATTTAGAAAACATATTTGAGCATTTGGTTTCATACAACAGATTCTTTTTATCAACCATTTGTGTGAGCAATTTTAGGTTGTCTGAAATTTAGTTGGTAGTCAATTGTTGTCTGTTCATTCTGTAATGCAAACCTGGAATATTTTTCTAAAAATAATGCTTCATATTACCACATAAAACCACAGTTGAATGCATATCATTCAAGTACATTAGCATTCATAGCTACTACATACACAGTAATCAAAAGCAATCCTAGCTGCTAGCCAGATCCAAGCCATGAATCAAACTTCATTACTACATACACTCAACAACTTGTTGACACGATTTGGTGGAGCGATCATCTCTCTCAGAATATTAGGCTGTAGTGAGAGGGAAGCCATTGTCAATCATTTCATCCAGAAGCTGCAAATTGCAATTGGTATTTTGGTCAGTCTTCCAAGTAAAACTTATGGAAACACTAAATGAAATTTAACCAGCAGCCAGGTCCTAGTCACATAAAAATGACAGCCATCGAGGATAAGATGTTAGAAGTGTTCAGTTTTTCATTTACATGCAGCATGTAAGTGCACATTCTGCATGTAAGTGAACAAGTGTTTTACACAACAACAAAAGCCATGAACAACTAAACTTTCCCCGAGAACAGACACATTCTCTGAGAAAATACAAGTGTGAGACTGGGTGAAAGTTAAGCATCAACTTCCGAAAAGAAAAAAAATAATTATGCAGTAGAAGTATAATCAAGGAAATCACCTCATATACGATGACAAATTTATCTTTTATCAAGTCTTCATTCAAGCTACCAAGATAATCTGTGAGGACATCAACTACCTTGCAAAGGAACTATAACTGAAGGTCAGAGGTCAATCAGTTCAATGCATGCATAATGGAAGGATAATACTATAGGGGGAGTCAGTAATGATAAATTTACAAAAGAAGCACCTGGGAAATATATAATAGAGTAAACCAAATCAACATCTATTCCCCTTGCAAATGTTCCTTTACTAAATTTTAAAGCACAACTTGTAACAATATAAAGGGAAGTGCTTTACCAAAAGAAACTAACTTTTGGTCATGGTTAATCATGGATCCTCACACAACTCAATTCACTTACCTAAGCAAACATATTATCTATATGAACAAGAATTGAAATTGCTAAGCAGTGTTAGGCCAGGTCAGGCATACAAATGAATGAAAGTAAAAAAGGGAAAACATACCCACCAGCATCGCTTGTATGTTCTTATTGCCTGTTCTTGCCATAATCGCATTCTCGAACAAATTTCTAAACACAGGATGTGATGAAGGTGAGAATATTATCAGATTGAAACAAAGTGAAAACCAAGCAAAGGCACTGTAATGAGAATCAATCAGAGACAAAGTTATACACGGGACTTGCTATTGTAGCATCCGTTTTGATATTTCCAGGCAATGTAAATCACTAGATTAGCCTTTGAGGCTTTGACTACAAGGGATTAGTTCTGCAAGAAGTAAAAAAATGGGGTGGCAATATCATTCCAAACTGATGAAAAAATTCCACCAAAGACTTAGGCTAATCCCAAATTTCAATTCATAAATCACAATCCCATATTAGTGTTTCTGCATTCCATTCCATCCGACTAAGGTAAATGAAATAAGTATTATACCTTTGCAACATCAAGACCCAGGCAGTCCATGGCTGCTACTGCAACCTGCTCGTATAGAGTCCATTCTGCATCGAGAAATACAATATAGAAACTTTAAACTGGAGACATACTAATGACAGGATATATCTTTCATGATTATATATATGCTAATCTCAAAACCATGTGATTAGTTATTCTACTGAGGAATCATGCAATATATATAATTCGAAGCTTGAAATGCAACAGCTAAAGAGAAAAATGAGGCAGACCTTGGAGAGAGCTATCGCTAGCCATCCAAATATGCAGAATATCTGTGAAAATCCCATAGTCTGCATCATATAACAAATCAAATGAAGCAAAACTGAAGTACATTTCAAGAAACCAGAAAAGGGTAGTGGAATAAACTTAAACCTCTTCTACCTATGTAATCTGCCATTCTCCCACTCACTACTGCCCCAATCATTGCTCCAATAGTCAATATTGAACCGAAAACCGAGTACTGCAATATTAAAGTTGCGACTGCGGCAAGTATTAAACTATACAGGAGTAGTAAACTAACCAAAGATCAATTCAAAGGAACTAAACTCGCTAAACAACATCAATGTGTTACAAAAATTACTGCAATTTTTTTAAAAAATTTGTACAAACCACATCAACAGAGAGACCCAAATCATCCATGATTCCTGACCAAGCAGGTGAGGAATATCCCACCTACAAATCAACCAAACACCATTGCTTTAGTTCATCAGTAAACCAACCAAACACCATTGCTTGTAGTGTGTCTTCAAAAACACACATCGTAAAACAATTACTCAACTTGAGTCTTCATCATAATAATTCAAAATCAATTCACCTAAAAACAGAAATTATACTGAATCCCACAAAATAAAAGCTCGAAACTGGAGTAAATCAGAGGTAGCAGAGAAAGCAAAAGTCCTACCCAAACCCAAACGCCCAGAATCTTCATGTATAAACATAACATCAGACCATGAAACCATAAGAATTCAAGACCCCATAGAACCACAACTAATTATAGCCATCCATGACAGCTAAATCACGAGCTGAATCCAGAAGAAGAAGAAAAGAGGGCTTACTAAATCACGAGTTCATTGACTTAGAAAAATTCAAAGAACTCATTGTGTCACCCAAATCATGGTATGAAGGGATTATCTGCACAAACATAAGAGTTTTAGAGTGACCCTGTTCAAATCCCTAAATTCCAATATCAATTTCCAAAATTGAAATTCAAAATGACAAAATAGAGAGAGAAATAAAGAGACCTGAGCTTACTTGAAGGAGGCCCTGGTCTAGGGGTTCAGGGTGGCCTGCTTCCGGAGCTGGAGCTCAACGACGACACCGAATCCAGGCCACTACTTCGAAGTCTAAGAGAGAAACAGAAGAGAATTTGAAGTCTAATCGAATTTAGGGCTTGAAAACGAAATCTGAGAGTTTGTATGGGGAGAGAAACGGGTTGGAGGGAGGAGGAGGTGGAGTAGAAATCTGAGGAGGGTTTGAGTCGTTTGGGGGGAGGAATCGAACTGGGTCTGGCTGAAAATGGCCTTACCAGGAATGGCTTTGAGTTCGTAATCGGAAGAGTAGTCCTCGAAATGGGTTCGTGGGCTGAGAATTTGGTTATGGTGGATGATTCTGCCGGAACCAAAAACGAACTCGGGATCGAGCGAGAGAGAGAGAGTTCGAGCTCGGGATCGAGAGAGAGAGAGGGAGAGCTCGCGGTTTTTCATATTTGGGAGAGAGAAGCCTTCGTTATGGGAGAGGGGAGTTCTGTGAGTTGTGAAGAGACTTCTGCTTTCGGATTTGGGTTATTAAATCTGTTTTCAATATATTCTAAGAAATGGCTAGAGGACTTCTAATGTTTTTTTTTTTTTGAGAAATTAGCAAAGGGATATAAAAGTAATATAAATTTTATAAAAAAAAAAGTAATATATGTTCAAGGAAGGTTAATTCCGTAACTTCCGTGGTGTGTCTTGTCCTAGTAAGGCTAATAGTTTAGATTCTTTATTAGATAGGGAATCCCTGAATCACAGGGATACTTGATGTAATGCCTATATAAAGGCCTCCTTATCAATCAATAAAGACAGAGTTTACTATCATCTATTTCTCTTAGAACACGTTATCAACACGTTGCTCTAGCCTCCTGTCTAATAGCCCTAAAACCCTAATTCTGAATTTTTTTTTCGAAACCCTAATCCCGACCTGCCGCGCCGTACCTTTCACGAGCTGCTCCTCCTCTGCCTCTCGGCAGACCGGCTCACCTGCAGCCCAACCCGCTCGCCAGCAGCCCTCCCTTGCGTGCTATTCTTTGCACGCATCCCTCGAAGACCAAAATTGCTCGCAAGCCAAGCAAGCGGCTTTTGAAGCCTAGTTCGTTGCTGAGAAGAAATCAAGAAGAATCGAAGAAAACAAGCTTTCCCAAGAGTCAAGTTTCGTTTGATCAAGCTTCTCTTGAAGAGGTAAATATTTTATAAAAGTTCCCGCTTCTGAATTTTCAATAGTTGGGTTTTTGTTTTCTTCCGGGACCTTTCCGTGTCCCTGCTACCTCATCCCGATTCTATCGCTTCTCGGGACGGCATACGGGGATTTAGTCACCCCGGTGCCAACTTTTATTGGGGTAACTGTGATGTTACCGGCCACCGTTATGCTTGTGACTGTGATGTCACTGTGAACCATAACGTATTCTTTTAAAAAGAAAACAAAGGGAAGATATCGACACGTTAAGCATCGATTTATGTGACCATGATATATCTTGGCACTGTTCTAAAAGAACAATCAAACTTGATTAGTATTCAAATATACTAACGTCTCCCTGTTTGTGTTCTGTAGATGGCTGACACTCAGCGTCCAGAATTTGACATCTTGGATGTCCAAGGCAAGTAATACAAGAGGTGGATCTCAGATGTAGAGAACACCTTCATTGGTAAAAGATTTACCGCCACCATCAACCCTCCTGAGGATGCAAGCTTACAACCTTCTCCTGAACAGAAAGCACAAGCCCTGATGTTTCTCAGGCACCATATCCATCCAACGCTCAAGAAGCAATACCTGAGGAAAACCGATCCCAAAGAGCTATGGGATATCCTCAAGGACCGCTTCGACAATGTGCATGACGCACAACTCCCAGACCTCATGTCCGATTGGGAGCAAATCCGCTTATTGGATTTTGATTCCGTCCAGGAATATCATCAGACTATGCTAAACCTGCAATCTGATTTGAGCTTTTGTGGAGTCGAAAAGACCGATGATGATATGATGGAGAAGACTTTCACGACGTTCCCAGAATCTGCGTCCAAGTTGTCGCATCAGTACCGCGATCTCCTTGAGAAAGGCACTATCAAAACCTTCAGTGATTTGATGAATGTGCTTCAAAGAAAGGAGAGGTACCATGAGTTGATTCTTACCACCAATAAGAGGCCTCGAGGACCGAAATCCATTGCGGAATCTCATCAAGCCCGTGGTAAAGCTTCTAAGCAAAAGCATCAATCTCATGAACGTCAAGCACCACCACCACGTACGCCAAGAGCAACACGTGGCGGACGAGGAGGGAGAAGAGGCGCCGGCCGTGGCCGACAGCTTTCTTGGACAAGGGATGGTGGCGACGCCGCCGCTCCCAGAGGGAGGAACAGTTTTGGTTCCGGTCCCAGGCGTGGTGGCCATACGCCGAACAATGCTTCGGCTCCTTGCTTCAAATGTGGCTCTAAGAATCATCTTCAACGCGATTGCACAGCAAGTAGAGAGATTCAAGCCGCTTACAAGAAACACAAACAATACATAGAACAAGAAACAAACTATGTAGGAGACTTTGAGGAAGAAGAATACGATGAGGACGATACGAACTTCGCCATCGATGACTTTCAACCTACTAAGAAACGTAGGACTCAGGAGTATGATACTCCGGATTATGAATAAGTATTTGACTTAGGTCATGAGATACATGTTCAAGTTTGATTTTGCTTGTTATTTTATAGTCAATAAATCACGACTTTGTTCGATAAGTCGCTCTATTTAGAATAACCTTGATGTACTTTTGAGTTGTCATCAATAATATTTCTCTTATTCTACGAATGATTTGAGATTTTTACATCCCTGAAAGCAAAATTGGTTCAATGCGTCCAATTCTCAATGGCATAATTATTTTGAGTTCACCACAATTCTGGTGATGTTAACTCAAATCCGAAATAAAATCACAAAGACAAATGAGAGACTCGCGAGAAATCGCGTTGCACATTAGGCCAGCTATTCGCCAACTTGGCCGCGATCCGCCAGGCCTCGCCCGCCATGGCTACTGGCCAACTTGGCTGCGATCCGCCAGGCCTCGCTCGCCATGGCTACTCGCCAACTTGGCTGGGATCCGCCAGGCCTCGCTCGCCATGGCCACTCAACGCTTGGCCGCGACTCGCTAGGCCTCACTCGCCATGGCCACTCGCCAGCTTGGCTCAACACCGAATCCGGTTTTTGAAACCAACAATCGATAGCCTATCGAACAAATGCAACTTTTGCATCAATGGCTCGGCAACGACGTGTCTTCGGACTCGCCATGCTTCGGATTTAGCTCAACCGTCGCATCGCATTGCCTCAATGCTTGACCGACCCTCACCACTCGCCTTGCTTCGACTCGGCCTCAGGGTAGCTTCAGCCTTACCACAGCTTCGGCTTTGGCTTGGCCCCTGCCTTTGCCTTGGCCTCGGCCTCGGCCTTGGCTCGGCCACGCCACCTACGACGGTGTCCGGTCTCAATCTCTGACCTAGGCTATGTTAACTCTCAATGTTGGTATTCGTTGATTAAAATACGGCTTATCTCTTTCTCTCAAGTTATGTCGTTGCCATGGCTATGTTATTGGCCTTATTGCACTTCATTTTGTGATGATATATTGCTTCAGTACACTTACTTTAAAGTGTCCGCCAAAGTCTAAAGTAGACTATTGATTCAATTTACATTGTTTTTGTAGATGTATCAAGGCGAGATTGAGTGTTTGTTGGATTGTGCAACAACTCATACGATTCTGAGGAATCGGCAATTGTTTTCGGATTTTTCGCCAAGAGAATCATCGTTATCTACGATGACAGGAACTGGACCCGTAATTAAGGGTCGTGGCACTGCTCAATTCTTATTGCCAAATGGCACTGAAATTCGGGTAGTGGACGCCCTATATGCGCCTAAGGCGCCAAGAACCTTGCTAGCTTTCAAGGATGTGCGTGACAACGACTATCACTTCAGCACTTATGTTGAAAATGGAACTGAATATCTGTTGATCACCTCCACTGAGAATTTGCGTACTCGCATTGTGGAGAAGTAAGCGTGTTCGAAATGACATGTATTTCACAACCATTCGAGCAAATGAATCCCATGTTGTTGTCCTATGCGATTCAGATGCTTACAAGCTTTGGCATGAGAGACTCGGTCATCCGGGTCGTGATCTGATGATCCGTATTTTTAAATGCTCCCACGGTCATCCATTTTTCAGATCACAGAAGCAAACAGGAAACCAGAACACTGGACAAACCCAAGCCGACGCCATATCTAGGCGTTCCGGCCTTGGTTCGGCCTCCATGCCGCTGCCGGCAGCCTCTCGGCTCCAAGGAGAGGTTCGGCCTCCTCCTGCTTCTCATGCTTCTGTAGCGATGTCTAATGCTCATTGTTCGTTTTGCAAAGCTTGTTCACTAGCAAAACTTCAAGCAAGACCATCTTTTGCTATTGATAATAAACAGAATATTCCGTTCCTACAACGAATACAAGGTGATATTTGTGGACCTATAACACCAGAATGCGGACCATTTAGATATTTCATGGTTCTGGTTGATGCGTCAACGCGTTGGTCACACGTAGCGTTGTTGTCCACAAGGAATGCTGCATTTGCTAAACTCCTAGCTCAGATCATTAAGCTTCGGGCTCACCACCCGGACAATCCGATTAAGTCAATCAGACTGGATAATGCTGGAGAGTTTACGTCAAAGTGTTTTGATGACTATTGCATGTCAGTTGGGATTGAAGTTGAACATCCCGTGCCCCACGTTCATTCTCAGAACGGTCTTGCAGAAGCCGCTATTAAGAGACTACAGCTTGTTGCTAGGTCCCTTGTCATGGCCACTAACTTGCCGGTTTCGGCATGGGGATATGCAATATTACATGCAGCTATGCTTATTCGTCTACGACCCACAGATAGCCAACCATTTAGTGCGTACCAGTTGGTAACTGGTTATGAGCCTGAAATTTCGCATCTGCGTACTTTTGGTTGTGATGGAAATGTAATCCAAGCACAAAGTACCTACAAAACAACTTCATACACATAATACCCTTCTTTTGTCAATTGTAGTTAGGACAAATAGGGATCGTTCTATCCGGGGAAATCAAGGGCTTTCAATCACACAAAGTGTTGCACATAAGGGGGTTGTCGATTTTTATGTCTAATTACCTACTGATTTTTACAAAAATTAAAACCTAAATTATTATTTACAATTGATCAACATCTTCCACACAATCACAAAACACAAGACTCATTACACATGCAACGAAATTAAAACAAGTAATAGGGGCAGCAAGCAAATATCGTATTCAAGATCAACTAAGTTCCAATTTAATTAGAGCCTTCGCGGTATATCTAATTATCCAAAACATCACAAGTATTTAAAATTAACTTCGCGTATAATCCTAAACATGGTACTAATCGGTTTAACAACACTTCGCGTAGAAATTAAACACAAATAGCACATAAGCACAATATGTCGAATCGGAACATGTTAGCAGGTATGGCGTCACTCATCCCACTTCGACATGTAAATTTCCAGAATTACTCTAGCCCTTAGATAAATACACATTAAAACCAACTTCGCGTATGATCCAACATATATTAAATCGGCAAGTGAATTCAACATCTAGACAACACTCAAGGCCTTTCGAATGCATCTAGACATCTCCTTCGGTTGCACACGAATTAAGGAAATAAACCTAATTAAATCAAGAAAACATGCAAAAACCTACTGCCCATCATACCATATTCAATTAAATCACAAGAATAATTCGGTAATTAAACACAAGAAAACCAAACAATATAACAAGAATTCGGAAATCCCATGAATAATTAACAAAACCAAAATCGGAACCAAGAATCCATACATAATTCATAGACAAATTAATGTATAAATACAAAGAAACTAAAGCCATCGAAAATTACAATCCAAGTGACAACCTTGTTGAAGAATTCGGCAAATGGATTGGTGTTGATGATTGGAATGATTTTATGAAAGATGGTTCGGCTATGTTCTTGGTGAGGATTTTTGGAGAGAATTCGGCAGAGTTTCGGCAAGTTTAAGTGAGGAAGAGAAGATGATTATTCTGAAATTATGTTGTGGTATTTATAGAGGCAAGGGAGGCAGCTAGGGTTTACAAAACCTAGTTTTTCTCAAACTTATCCTGCTGGCAGATTTGACCTTCGAGTGAAGATTATGGAATATCTTTCTCTAGAAACTAGATATTGAGGTGATTTCAGTTGGGTTGGAAACTAGACTCCCGTAGCTTTCTATCCATATAAGGCTCGAATTCTGATTCATTGTGAGCTGTCCGGGAGAGTCCGTGGAAGTTGAGAGACGTGCACAGGAATTTTCCCGAAATTAATCAGGATTCTTTTTCTTTCTCTTATTATCTGAATTCTTTTCTTCTAGACTCTTCTTGGCCTTATCTTGGACTTGAATCTTCTCATTAAGTTAGTATGGACATATCTTTAGGTCCATAATATCCGATCCATGCTTCAAAAGTCCAAAGGAAAGGTTTCTTTGTGCAACCGGGATAGTTGTTGTTTTCCCGGCAGAATGACCTTACTCCAGTAAATCCGGCATAACTTCCTCCTCAGAGCTCCGATTGATGCGATTCCAAGTCCCAGAGAAACTAGACACACATAGCTACCTTTATATAAAACAGTTTGATCAAATTCCTTATGAGTCGTCAGGAATGATTTTTAGAAGTTGGGACACAGTCCCAGGAAAATCCTGGAAGTCCCTGGATTGGTTTGCTCGAACTGCTGTTTTGCAGCCATCTTTTGGGTGACTTCCCGAACTCCGATTGATCTGAAAATTTAACACAACATTCCTCAGTATATGAATAATAGTCATACCAAATTTCATTAAATTCGGACAATGATAGATCACATTTTTACTCATCTCAGAATCACGAAAAAGACAACTTGCATTATTTTCCAGATTCCTCAAACTTAGTCATTTTTCGGTTTCTTAACCAACTTTTCGCCAAACTCTACCAAATTAATACTAAACTATATTATGACTCTATCTTAGACAAATAAGGGTTAAACAAAGCATAAATGAGGGTAAAAACATATAATATCGTCGCACATTGTGCTCTTATCAGGTTGTGCCGTATATGTGCTTATCACGCCTCCACTGCGTACCAAGATGGGTCCACAACGACGATTAGCTATTTATGCTGGATATGAAGCACCAACAATTGTCCGCTATATAGAGCCTATGACAGGTGATCTGTTTACTACAAGATTTGCAGATTGTCACTTTAATGAGACATCCTTCCCGCCGTTAGGGGGAGATGGGGCCGCATCCGTCCCTAGTGAACGTTAGGAATTGACGTGGTTCTCTCCCACTATGTCTCATTATGATCCCTGTACGTCTCAGTGTGAGACCGAAATACAACGCATATTAGAACTACAAAAGGTGGCAGATACGATGCCCGACTCCTTTACTGATATTGCGAAAGTGACAAGATCAACCATACCTGCTGCGAATGTACCTGCAAGGCTCAACATTCCTCGCCATGCGCGAGCACCCGCCGCCGGTCCCGGACCCGCAGCCCTAGGTGCCATCGGCAGCCTAGGCTCGGCACCTCCAAGTGGAGGGCCGACGTCGACTTCGGATCCTCCTAGAAAGAGGGGGAGACCAATCGGTTCCAAGGACAATGTACCTAGAAAGAGGGCATGTGTCCAGGCACAAAGCGATCCGTTCATCATCGATACTGTGACGCCGTCACACGAGATTGTCTCCGACTATACCTATGTCCAAGAATCAACTCTGAATCATCTGGGGGACGCCTCAGACTCACCGTTGATGTTGGAGAACAAGGAAATCTCACTAAACTACTTATGCATGCACAATCTTATGGAAAGGAATTCCATGTATATTGATGATGCATTCGCCTACGCCGTTGCTCAAGAAGTCATTGACGACGACGATATGGAACCCCGCACTGTTGATGAGTGTCAACGTAGGGCGGATTGGCCGAAGTGGGAAGAAGCAATCCAGGCTGAACTAGACTCTCTAAAGAAAAGGCAAGTATTCGGACCGGTTGTGCCTACACCGCCGAACGTGAAGCCTGTTGGACATAAATGGGTCTTTGTCAGAAAGCGCAATGAGAATGGTGAAGTCCAGCGATATAAAGCTCGACTCGTAGCGCAAGGTTTTTCTCAACGCCCTGGAATTGATTATGAGGAGACGTATTCTCCTGTCATGGATACTATTACCTTCCGATACTTAATCAGTTTGGTAGTCTCAGAGAGACTCAATATGCAGCTTATGGATGTTGTAACAGCGTATCTTTATGAGGATCTAGATACGGAGATGTACATGAAAGTGCCAGAAGGACTTTCGTTACCCAAGTCAAGTGAACAAAAACCACGAAGTTCATTTGCTATCAGGTTGAGACGATCTCTATATGGACTCCGACAATCTGGTAGGATGTGGTACACACGGTTAAGTGATTACTTGATTGGGAAAGGATACAAGAATGATGAGTTGTGCCCTTGTGTGTTCATAAAGAGAACAAGTTCAGGATTTGCCATTATAGCCGTCTATGTTGATGATATGAACATCATTGGAACTCTAAATGAGATCAATGAGACCGCTAGCTACTTGAAATCCGAATTCGAGATGAAAGATCTGGGAAGGACTCGGTTTTGCCTAGGCTTAAAACTAGAGCACCGAAGTGGTGAAATCTTTATACACCAATCTGCATATGTCCGAAGGATGCTCAGGCGATTTAACATGGACAAAGTTATGCATCCTACAGGCACTCCCATGGTCGTTAGAAGTCTGGATATCAACAAAGATCTCTTTCGTCCGAAAGAAGATGACGAAGAGGTCTTGGGAGCTGAATATCCATATCTTAGTGCAATTGGAGCTTTGTTATACTTAGCTCAGTGTACTAGACCAGACATTGCTTTCTCAGTGAACTTGTTAGCTAGATTTAGCTCTGCGCCAACACAACGTCATTGGGTTGGAATCAAGAACATTTTTCGATACCTTAAAGGAACCCTTGACATGGGCTTATACTATCGATACACTCATCAGGATTCGACACCTAGTCGATCTCTTGCATCCAACAGCACAAACCGTGGCTCGGATCGCCATCCGCCAGTCATATCCGCCAAGACTGGCTTTGGCTCAACCATCCGCCATCCTGCAGCCATATCCGCCAACATATCCGGACCCGAGGATGCTAAGTCGTGGTCTCGATACGGTTTTGGCGATACCCCCTCCTACTCAGATACACCAAATGATGTGATGGTAGGATTTGCTGATGCTGGATATTTGTCAGATCCACACAAAGGATGTTCCCAAACTGGTTATGTTTTTACCATTGGGAATACGGCGATATCTTGGAGATCAACCAAGCAAACCCTTGTTGCTACCTCCTCGAACCATGCTGAGATTATTGCACTACATGAAGCAGTCAAAGAATGTGTTTGGCTTCGCTCAGTTATATCTCACATTCGAGAGTCTAGTGGACTTGAGTCTACTACGATGAGACCAACTTGCATACTTGAAGATAATGTAGCATGCATTGAGCAGATGAAGTTGGGATACATCAAGGGTGACAATACTAAACACATTTCGCCTAAGTTCTTCTACAATCAGCAGCAGCAAGAGACTTTGAATATACAAGTGAAGGAAGTCAGCTCAGAAGATAATGCAGCTGATCTATTCACCAAGTCTCTACCCAAATCTACATTTATGAAGCATGTAAAGCGCATTGGTATGTGTCGCTTATCCGAACTCAAAGACTGATTGACTATCAGGGGGAGTTCTCATCTAGACTTCAGGGGGAGTCTAGTTTATGCATGTCTCACATACTTGTAGTTGGTGCGTTGTACTCTTTTTCCTTAGACCATGCTTTTATTTTTGCCCAATAGGTTTTTGTTTGCTGGCAAAGGTTTTAACGAGGCAACAGTTCATGCACCATTGAGGACGCGACACAAGGGGGAGTGTTCAAGAAAGGTTAATTCCGTAACTTCCGTGGTGTGTCTTGTCCCAATAAGACTAGTAGTCTAGATACTTTATTAGATAGGGAATCCCTGATGACCAGAGATACTTGATGTAATGCCTATATAAAGACCTCTTTATCAATCAATAAAGAGAAAGTTTAAGGTTTAGTAGAGAGTTTACTATCAATCTATTTCTCCCCGAACAAAAACAAAAAAACCGAAAGCAAAACGACCACCCACTTGATTGAGGCCGAAAGAAGAAAATAAAAGAGGGAGTTGAGAATCAGAGCACTGAAGAAAGGTAACCCGCCCAGACTCGTACGGTTTCCCGCCAACATTTGCAGTCTGAGGAGGATCGTAGAAGATGCTGTGGGTAGACAAGTACAGACCCAAAACCCTAGACCAGGCAACGGTCCACCAAGACATCGCTCAAAACCTCAAGAAGCTTGTACAATTTTCTACCTTGGTTTTCAATTCCCAAATTTCTAGGGTTTTTTTGTTTCGTTGAATTAATACTTTTCTTTGTGCAGGTTGCCGAGCAGGACTGCCCCCATTTGTTGTTTTATGGTCCTTCTGGTTCCGGCAAGAAAACCCTAATCATTGCCCTTATTCGTCAGATTTTCGGACCCAGTGCCGACAAGGTCTTAGGGTTTCTGAATTATCTATTTGTTCTATTAATTTTTTTAATTTATTTGGGCTCTTTTGGTCGTAATGTTGAATCTAACCTGTTTCAGGTCGTTTCTTTTGGGTCTTATCCCGTATCCTTTCTGGTTAGACAAAATACATCAATATAACCAAATCAAGCAATTGCACTTCAACCTAGTATTTAAACACAATGAAATTTTGTACATTTTGGTGCTTTTGAGTTACTATTATGACTTTGGTTGGCAGGTGAAAGTGTCAAACGAGACATGGAAAGTTAATGTAAGTTTCACCCTCTTTTTTAATTGGTGTAATTTACTGTTCACGTGTTAGATATTACATGATAGATCTCTGAATGTATTTAAAAAATTTCATGTATTATCTTGCTTAATTTCATGGTTCTAGTTTACGATCTGTGAATTTTGTAATATCTTCCTTGTTCACCTCAAAACTATTGACACATGGTGTTGCATTTTCTATCACCTTATTACTGTCATTTGGGTGCATCATGCAGTTGCCTTATTCTTATACCCACATTTAACTAGAATCTTTATCTGGATATTTTAGGCTGGGAGTAGAACAATTGACATAGAGCTGACTACAGTATCAAGCAACAATCACACTGAACTGAACCCCAGTGATGCAGGCTTTCAGGACAGATACATTGTTCAAGAGATAATTAAGGGAATGTCTGAAAAAGTATTCACTGACACAAAAGGGAAAAAAGGATACAAAAGTAAGTTTGAATCCTTTACTTGTTGTGTATGACGACACACTTGTCTGATGTATACTAGAGGACTGTGGTTTTGTGTCCTTCAACACTTAGCTGGGTTTCTGTTTCTTCTCATAGAATGAATTGCTTGTTTTTCTTATGTTCTTTTCTCATCCTTCTTAAAGTTATTTGAAACTGGGATTCTTTTATTCACCGCCAAAAATTGAAAAGGAACTAGCTGCAGCTGAATGAGCAAGTTGTTCTTGTTTAAGTATTGAACTTTTATACTGATACTACATCCTCTTTTGAATTTTTGAATGCCAGTCTTGGTGTTGAATGAAGTTGACAAACTCTCTAGAGAAGCACAGCATTCTCTTCGAAGAACTATGGAGAAATATAGTGCAAATTGCCGCCTAATACTATGCTGTAACAGCTCTTCTAAGGTTACTGAAGCAATCCGATCACGGTGTCTAAATGTGCGAATAAATGCACCAACAGACAAACAGGTTGGAGTTGCTGGTTTCTAACTTGTAGACTTGATTGTGTAAAAATATAGATCATGTATGTTGACGGCTATATTTAATTCATACCTGACTTACTGAATTATTAAGAAATGTTCTGGGTCAGATTGTTAAGGCATTGGAGTTCATTGGAAAGAAAGAAGGGCTTCAATTTCCTTCTGGTTTTGCTGCTCATATAGCTGAAAAGTCAAACAGGAGCTTGAGGAGAGCTATATTGTCTCTAGAAACTTGCCATGTTCAACAGTTGAGTTCCTGAATTCGTCTTATAATCAAGCAGTTTTTCCCCTTTTTTATATTTTTTTCATGCGCATCTTTTAAACATGGCATGGTTCTGATGGCTCTGAACCTTCTGTGTGCCTCTGATGTGGTTGTAGGTATCCCTTTACAAGTAACCAAATAATTCCTTCAATGGATTGGGAGGAATATGTTATAGAAATTGCATCTGATATAATGAAGGAGCAGAGTCCAAAAAGGTTTTTCTAAATCCTACAATATTTGCCTATATTTTAGCACCTTCTGTTAGTTTGAATTATATCCTTTTCTAGTTCTATGACCAAATCTAACTCAGAAAACTGTCGGAGTTATGGTACCCCATAGGCAGCCATACCATCTACCCAGTATGGAGCAAATGGCATACACCAAAAAATCAGATTCATTTTCTATACATGATTTGTATATTTTTATGTGATTTTAAAGAAAAAACAAGTAAATACAGAGCCATTGGTCTAGAGCTGACCAAAGTAACAAAAGAACAAGAAAAATTAATTCACAACAGATTACAATGAATCAGCCTCATGTCACAAAGCTAGCAGATTCATCACATTAGAAGAAAGGGAATAACTAAAGGGAGAAAGGGGTGCTTTATCTGGGAAATCTGAAAGAAATAAAGGAGTATTAGGAAAACCATTGTGGAAGTACCCATCATAGTAAACTCTGTTGTAATCAACCATTAGGTGTAAGTGTGCTGTCCAATCTAGTATATGGAATTCTAAGCATACCAGACAGTTGTCATTAGAATTGTGTAGTGTGTTTTCCTTTTCACATATATTGCAATTTGTTGTTGGCCTAGATTCGTTTTTGCCTTGATGAATCTTTCTCCAATTTTTGTCCCCACAATTGTGCTTACATCTTCCAAGGAAGTTGAATCATATAGAGGTCACAATTCTTAAGCCCTGTTTCATGAGATCATTAACGTCTCCTTGTGATCATTGTATTAAAGATCATTGCCTGCTCACAAATGTTTAAGTGGATGTTTGCTCTCTTTCCACTTTTCTATGATTTGATAATGATCTTTATTGGTAAAAATGGTCAGGTTGGTGATTGATGAGAAAAATAAAATCTAAATGCTCAGAGAAGAAAATATTTTCATGAATATTTCCACGCTTATGTTTTGTAAAGGAAAGCTTTTGATGCTGTAAACACACTGCCTTGGCACCAAGATCAACAACCTCTAAGGGGGCTTTAAACACACACAGAGCACTTTGAATTAGGAATCTCTCCCAGGTTTCTCACCCGAAACTAGGCTTCACACCAATAACATCACAGGAAAACTGAGAGAATACTTTGATAATTCTCATTCATCAAAATATGCCCATCTATTTGGCAGTTACACTTATTTATACTTGAGCAGATAGCTCACATTAAATAGCATGAAAGACTCATTAGGACTCTTAATCTCCCAAAACTGAAGCATATAAACCTAATAAAGGAAATAAAAAAACTTCTAAACTGAAATGGAAATTAGAAAAGACACAAAGCAGAAATTTGAAAGGACACAAAGCTTAGAGACTTCTAAAATCAGATTCAGCTTTCTCTCAAAGCTGATAAATTGTATTGGGAGCAATTAACCAAGCCCTTTGGAAAGGGAATGATTAGGAGCTTTCTTTTTCCATTTCTTTCACTCATAACCTTAAGAGTTTTGACTGTGATGTCCTCAGCAGTTTTGGTCTTTTTTTAATTTTTATTCTATTGTTTTGTTTGTTTGTATTGCCACCTCGGAATGCAAATTTTCCTTGTTTTGACAGTGTTTCAAGTTGTATGAATTTGTTCTTTTTGCTAATGGAGAATTACTCGAATATGTGGACTGTCCGACCGAGTAATTAACTGGACATGACCCTTTATTTCTCATAATGCTCCTTACTGTCACACTTCCACCTTGAGAGATTAAAGTAATTGCATGGAAATTGGACTAGCTGGATCATGTTGACTATGATCTTATATTACATGAAAGGATTAGGGACATTCTATATAGTTGTATGTTGAAATTTTTATTCAGTTTATGATTTCAAATGTTGAAGTTCTTCCATTTTTTTACTATATAAATTATTGATGATTCATTTTTTCCCATTTCTCTGCTTGTCTTTTCTGTAGGCTTTATGTGGTGCGGCAAAAGTTGTATGAGCTTCTAGTTAATTGCATCCCTCCAGAGATCATTCTTAAGGTACATATACTTTAGTATAATTTTCTAAATATCTGGATTTACCTCCGTACTTTTGGCAATATCATGTTTAGCAAAAATTTTGAGCTACTTCTTGGGCTTAGTTTGGTATTGAGGTGAAAAACTCAAATGTGGAAAAACTGAGTTTTAGATAAGCAACATCTGATTTGATTTTTAAAATCGTGGTTTTTTCAACTAAATTTTATAAATAAGCACCTTATAAAAAACTTACCACACATAATCAACTCATAATGATAATTATTAGCGATTATTTTCCCCAAAACTCACTAATAAGCCTTAGTTGTATTCCTGCAGACATTGTCGAGAACAGGTTAGATAATTCGTTTGTTATTTCCTCTACAAAATTTTCAGAACTTGATTTGAACTCACTTTTGCTGTTGTCTCAGAGGCTGCTTTATGAGTTATTGAAGAAATTGGATGCAGAACTGAAGCATGAGGTCAGCCATTGGGCAGCATATTATGTACGTTATTAGTCAATTCCCTATTAGTAAGCAATATTTATAGCCTTGGAACTGTTTTTGTGTATTACGTGTGGGTTTCTCTGTCTTTGTGTTGTATGTCTTTTTCTTTTTTAGTGTGGACAACTTGTTCTTCAGTTTGTTGATTTAATTGAAGTCGTATTTCCTATAAAACAAATTAAAAAATTATCATGTCTGTAGCAATGTGCACAGACTGGAAAAAGTTTGAGAATTACCATGTCAGTAGCAATATGCATACTTGCTCTCTTTCCATCTCTGATCATTTTGAGTTTAAGTTAGATATCAGTTCCCGACTCAACAGAAACTTCGTTACATAAGGTTGTATATATTATCGATCTCTTATCTCTCCCAGTTCACATTCTGTTGCACTTTGATGTGATATTAGAATGGGAAATCAAAATAAACTCAACAATCTAAGAGAATCTCTTTACATAACACCAGGAAATACCTTGTATGTGGACTTACTGAATGATGGGTACAACCATCTTACCATGACCCTAGAAGATGTGATCAATTAGGAAGAACATTGAAATTCCCCTCATACCTTCAATATTCTTCTCTCTTCTAGAGTGATATAATCTCACAATCTCCTTGGAGTGAGAAATACTCTCTCTCCTACCGGGCTGTATGCTTGCCAGCAAGCGCCTGGCCACTCGGCTTTCTCCTGATTCTTTGAGTCCAAAACTTCTATATGCATTTACAACAATAGCTTTTCAGTAATTCGTTCGGGTTATTTGTAGGCAATCGTCCATTTTCACTGTCAGTAGCGGCTTACTAGTAATGTCTCATCAATTAAGATTAGGAATAGTTATGCCTTCCCCACTGGGACAAATTTTGGTTGCCTAGTAATCTTCCATTAATTGGCATCCAATTCTTAATGAGACTTTTCATCTTCCAAGAATAAGAAATATGTAGGAAGTCGATCAGGGGCTGGTTCACTAGCCTGCAAAAGAGGCTGCAAGGTGCACATGAATAAGCTTTTGTAACATTCATGGGGAAGAAAAAATGATCATTACTATATTGACCTCATTACACAGGGTCGCAAGTCAAGCAATTGGCCTTGTCCTTACCCATTCACTTTATAATGTTTTAATACTCACTTTGATGCATTTTGTCCCTCACTCGCTAGTGGTAGATGATGAATACTGGATTAAGTTGAGCTATCAATGATTTATTTATTCAATTCTTGGTGGAATTGATCTGGTCATCAATCCTGATGTGGTATGGTACTAGATTTAAGTTGTGGTTGGGGTATAAGCTATTGTTGTCAAAAAAAAGAAGGGAAAACAAGGAATAAGGAAAAACTAGAAAAATGAGACTTACAGACTTATAGGCTTATAGCAGAAATGGTGTTCTTGGCTAATTAATTGATTTGTCTGATAAATGAGACAAGTGCATTAACTTGAGTAGTAGGCTTGCATGCTCATTGTCTAGAGTAGGGTAGCAAATTACAGCTTGGGAACTGAGTATTTATGTTGTCATTTACTCCCTTCTGTTTATAATAATATATAGTTTTTAATTTTCTTAATTTTTTAACAGGAACATAGGATGCGTCTTGGGCAGAAAGCCATATTTCACCTCGAAGGTAATTTATATTTGTCGATGATGTGTTTTGGACACAGGCTGATTTGGCTTTAGAAATGAGGAAACAATAGAAACTGTTATGTTACTTAGTGGGATATGTAATTTGTTTCATTTTGGTTTTAATGTGTTTTTAGTTAGAATCTTGTTATTGAACCCATAACAAAAAAAATCCAAATGTTATAAAACAAATTTTTTATTTTTTGTACACGGACCCAGAGCTAAGGCGTTAAGATAGATGTAATCTGTTACAGTAAACCCACTGCACTATTATTTCGCTTTGGAGACTTTTATACTTGGTAGTATTTGTTTCACCATCATTATTGTATGACTAGAAATATACTGCTCTTAGCCTATGCTCTTCAAACACTTAAAATGGCATCGGTGTCGGTCTTTAACAGTATTATATCTGGATCATTTTTCTTTTCAGCGTTCGTGGCCAAGTTCATGAGCATTTACAAAGCTTTCCTCATAGCAGCGTTTGGCTAAACGTCAGAATAGCATGATTTCCCAATCTGAAATGTGAGTTTTCCGTTCAGCCGGTGGCAATGAATTGTTCACTCAGTTACAATATTTTATCATTTCAGTAGATGCATGTCATGCAAGATGTGAATTCTTACAAGACGAAACTGTGTATTACTGTAGCATGGTATTATCTTCTCTGCACTTTCGTTATGTGACTCAGTTTGTAAGTTGCGGTTTCCCTTTCAAAATGAGATGACTGAGGCTTTCTAAAACAGCAGAAAAGATACTTTTAATGCAAGCGGTTAGGTGGTATCATACTTGCACATGCGATATGTTGATTGCAAATGCTATAACTTTGGAATAATTCGGGGTTAGGAGCTGAGTTTATGTGTACGAGATAAGGACTTTGTGCTTTTTGTATAATATGCGGTAAAGACAGTTTGGTACGGTTGAGCTGAGCCGAACTAGCACTATGCCGAAAATTCGGCCCAAATCATTCGGGCTGGTTCAAACTTTTGTTGGTTTGGTAGGTTCGGCCCAAATTGCTAGTCCTGATTCAATAAATAGAAAACGCCACCACTGTCCATGGGGACCGAAAACGCAAGAGCTGCAATGCAAGTTTCTTTTAGGGTTTAAGTTTAATCAGCACCTCCCTGCTAACTCTGCATGGCGGCATGGCTTTTTAAATAAGTCCTTACTGTCCAAGATGCCGTGGTCTTCACACGCCAACGTTTTAAATGTAATGGATGCTTAATTTGATTTATATATAAAATTTGTTAATTATTGGATGTTTGTGTTTTGTGATCATTGATTTGAATGCATACTTAGGAATTGACAACTTCTGAGTATGTCTTTTATTAATTCTAAAATAAAATTTAGGGGAGGCAATTCTTAGATTTTAGAGCTACAACACCGATTTAATTATTGTGAGAAGCATAATCATGGTTCACTATATTTAGTGAACCTTGAACCAGCTCTCATGTTAAGTGAGTTCCTACGGCCCTTGAACCGGAGTAGGAATACCATAAAAGGAAAACTCGACCCTTGCCTTAAAAGCCCTTGGGTACGGCCTCTACTATTATTGAAAAATCGCATGTCTGTTAAGTTAGCATCTAGAGCATTTGATTAGGATTAGGACTTATTCCTAGCTACCAATCAATGCCCTTATCATTTTCTTTATTTTATTTTATTTTTTTATTTAGATTATTGCACATTAGTTATTAGTTATTAGAAATGCACTCTCGTTGGTATTAAGAAGTCTCTTAAATATTAAAAAGTTAGATTTTGGTGGATTTCGAGAACGTTCAATCTCGATCGAAACTTGATTATTTGTTAAAATTCAAAGAAAAATGAGGTGAAATTGAAATAATGAGTTAAATAATCATTCTTGTAGGTTGTGGGAGGTCTCTAGATAAACAAAAAAGTTTGGTTTTGTTGGAGTTAAAAAACCTCAATTCACTTCTGACTCTTAACTACTTGTTAAAAATTAGAGAAAATGTAAAGAAAAATGAGAAAAAATTGATGGGACAAATGATAATAAGGTACCACTCACAATTGAAAATGATAAAAAAGTAAAGCTTTTATTGCACATGATAAAATGGTCTCCTCTTTTTTATAAAAATGATTTTATGGTCACTTAATATTTATGAAAACGATAAAATAGTCTTTTGTAGCTGTTTGCGTGTGACAATTATACCCTCCTAACAATATCGTTCTCTATTTCAATTTCAAAACCATATCACCTCGCTCGACCTTGATAGTTTCTCTCATTCGCCGTCATGGCCGTTGATCTTCCCCCGCCCACCGCGACGCCTCTTAAAACCATTACGACGGAGCCACCGCCTTGATCAGCCTCAAAGACGCAGCTTACTACCTCGGCGTCCTCCACTGCTGGATCTATGACATCGTCCCAATTTCAACTTTCACCAATGGCATCCTCGATGTTGTAAACTCACTAGAGGCCATCGAGTTCCTGCATATTCGAACTTTGATGCCGCCACATCCTCTGAACCTCGATTCATCATCGCTGAAGACGTGTTGAGTTCGAGTTCTTTCTAGATACTAGCAGGTTCATAAACTTGAATGGGATGGGAGCGCTTCAATTCTCTCCAAACGTTGCGTCTCACTGGTCTCTCTTTCTTTAGATCTGAAATCATAGATTCTCTTTATACCAGTAATTTGTGTTCCTTATCATCTTCTCGCTATTTCTCTTTTGTCTTAATTAGACTCCTGAAATCATTTACATTAATACAAATTCAAATATCAAATCAACAAAAGGGATTTGGTTGATATCATTCGCTGTGAGCCATATGAATGCTCGAAGGTTTTAAATCCTATGTCTAAGCCAAAGGTTGCTGGCATTGATTGGAATTTTAACCAATAGGAGTGCACTCTGTAATACTGCAATGTTGATGCCTATATTGAAGTTGTAATATTACAAAAGCAGATGCACTACTTAGTTTTGAGGTGATAGGTATTAGTTGTTAGTTATTACCATCGTTTTGTTTTATGAACTTTGAAGATGATGATTTGTTGAATGCAATATGTACTTTTTAGCACTCGTATGTGAATGAGATTCTTGAGTATATGGCTAGCTACATGATTAGTTACATGAGTGAATGATAGTTACATTAATGCTAGTTATATTTATAGTCACTTAATACTAAAGATAGTTACATGCACAGTTACCACACTAATTACAATGTTAGTTATATTTATAGTTACTTGATAACAAAGATAGTTACATACACAGTTACCACTCTAGTTACAATTGATACGACCCGAACTTCGAGTTACCTCATGACAGTTTTATCTTTTATTTTACGTTACGGAAATTGTTTTACGATCCGAAGTTTCTAAATGTTGACTTTTAAATAAGTTGACCCGACGAAGAATTTTATTTCTCGACGAGATAGAAGACGTTGAAACGAGTTTGTGGACATGTGTCACGTTTAATTTGGAGTTCGTGTGAAAAAGTTACGACGTAAAATTGGTAATTTGCCGTTTTTGCACGAGTATAAATAGTGGGGAATGAAATTTCCTAAAAAGGAAAACTTTTCTTTTTCTTTTCTTTTCCTTTTCTTCTTTCTCTCTCTTCCTCCTCGTGACTCAGTCCAAGCCCATCGACCTAGCGCCGCCCTCCGCCTTTCTCCGCCGTCCGGCAACGAAACAGCGCGCCACTGGTGACGTTAGACTCGTCTCCTCCTTCTCTTCAATTCTGTGGTGGTGGCACGGGGAGATTCACTGCCGTTCGGCCGATTGAAGCCCGAGAAGGATTGAGACAGTCGAACCAGGAACTCTCTCCTCCGGCCATCAATCGACCCGATTCCGATCTTGAATCGAAGGCCTTGATCCGTGCAACTATTCCATAGGAGGAATTGATCCAATTTGATTAAGGTAAGGAGAATTTGAGATTTGAAATTCTAGGGTTTTTGTGATTTCGGTGGATGTTGTGTAATTGATGAAATTGTTTTAATTAGAGGTTGGAATTGAGTTCAGAACATTGAAAGGAGTTGATTACGTGTTGTTTGATGTTCAATTGGTTGGTTTTTGTGAAAATTGGATGTTTTGCAATCTGGGTCGCCTTGTCGGCTGCTGCAAAGTGCTGATTTTGGCGGCAGGGGCGGCAGAAATGGAACCGTGAGGTGGTGGTGGTCATGTTGGGTTGGTTTGGGGGACTGTGGTGGTGGTTCTGGCCATTGTGGTGGCGCTGCCGGCGGCGGAGCTGCGGCTGCCGGGAGGTTGAAAAAATGGTAAAAAATAAAAGTAAAACGGTAAAAGGTGAAAAGTAAACAGTAAATAGTAATTCAGTAAATGATAAGTAGTAAAAGTAAAAAGTAAACAGTAAAGGTAAATGGTAAATAGTAATTGGACTTTGACCATTTACTGTCTAACTTGAATAATTACTGTTTGATTTAGAAAAATGACTGTTTGACCAGTAACTGTTACTGTTGACTTACCATAAAAAAGGTTAAAAGCTGATTAAAAGGATGTTATGACGAAATAATCAGTAAAAGAAACTGTTGGACTCGGAATGGGTGTCCTGAGTAATTTTAGACGTAAATTGTTTCGGCATTTGAGACGTAATTCCAATACCGATAAGAAGAACTGAAATTGGGTTATTCGGGGGAGTGAGGACGTTCGTTGAGTTAATTTTTATAATCTAATTCTGAGTTTTTGAAATATCTTTTAAATACGTCTCTGTTACAGGTCGAGGGGTTACTTGACGTGACAAGAGCTCAGAATAGCGTCGCGCTCGGCCGTACTGTGAGTGGATTTTATTTAAAATAAATACATGCATAAATATTTTAATATAATGTAGTTTATTTTAAATAAGTGATTTATGAAGCATGATAATTCATATAATTTTATGATATTGATATTTAAGTAAATTATAGATTTGAGTTATATATTTACTACTATTTGAAGTAGTACGAAATTTTATTCAGAAATGAGATTTCCGGAAATAGTATGTTAATCATTCATATATGATCCTGCTGAATAAGTTTTATATGTATTTAAATGTAAAGACCGGAAATGAGATTTCCGGGGATTTTATGTTTTCGTATTTGTGATTTTACGACATGTGAGACATGTCGATGTTGTATATATAATTTTTCGATATTATTTTATGGCATGTTGGATATGTCGGATATATATGTATATCTTTTGAGGCTATTATACTATTTACGATTATTATAAGCCTCAGATGTGTGCTCGGGGACCGTACTGATTATGATTTATAAGGAGAAGCGTGTTTTCGGTTTTTGTTTTCGGATTTTCACCATATCAGGGTCCGTATATATATTGATGCTAGCTAGCTTAGTCACCTGAGCTCATGCGAGGTGAGGACTTGACCACATAGTTCAGATTCACGCTCGGTGGTCGACGTGACGTGTATAGGTTTAGCGTGAGACGCTACGGAGTCTTGGAGGCTCGACCCTTAGCCTTGGAGGTTTGCTATTAAATGGTGCTAATGTTCCCCTATTATATGACCAATGGGATTGGTCATGATTTTATATTATTTGGTTTTTGGGAATATTTTCTCTTATGAAACTTTCTGTTATTTAATAAATTCTCGAACCAGCGGGGCTGGGTTTTTATATGACCAATGAGATTGGTCGTGAAATGTTATTAATTGATTTTCAAAAGTATTTCGTTTTGAATATATATATAAATAAAAATATTATTTGTTTATTTGACATATCAGTGGGGCTGATTTTTAAATACGCAGTTCTTAAACGTGGGACGTTTTATTAAAATGCATGCAATGTGGTTTTTATTTATAAAACATTGGGACAGTAATATGGTACTTTTATTTAAAGTATTATATTAAATTATTTTATTTTTATCCACTCACTCTAACGTTTTTAATTTACTTTTCCCTGGGCCATTCATTTTAAATCGCCCAGTTTGCAGACTAGTTTTTGAGGTCAAGAGTACTCGAAGTCGAGGCATAGTCATCTTTGTCCTTGCTTCCGCTTGGTAGGATCTATTGATCCTTTTACTTTTCTTTTTTGTATTCCCAGTTCGTTATTAGATTATTCTGATTACCTGTGAGTCAATTGAGTTTGACTTTTTCTTTATTTGTGGCGGCGGTTGTAATTCGGGAAGCAGATGGCTCCAGGTGTTGAGGTTGGAAATTGAGTTAGAAGTGTTTTTGTTCGTTGCAAGTTTTAGAGTCGTCCATCCTAAGATTGACTTATCGATTTATCGATAGAGTTAGTCTTAAGATGGTCCCCGCAGGGTCTAATCTGGGTTTCAGGGTGAAATCCGGGGCAAGTCCTGTCAGTTGAAATTCTCACAATGACAAGACATCGTTCAAGTTATAAGTATGCACATTACTCTCGACGCAACATTCTTTACACAAGCCTCGACTCGAAGCACTTCCTGAGTCAATAGAGAAACCTCTTTCTCGTAAAGTAAGGCTATACTATAAGTCACAAATGAAACGTCTCGAATAATTTATCTGGCATTGTCCCGCAAAACCAGTACGAAAATAAATATTTGTGACTCATATTAGTGTTCTAGAGATTCACTTCACTTAACAACATCGTTTGATTTATTAGCATCCTCCGATCGCTAGGCCGTACTGTGAGTGGATTTTATTTTAAATAAATACATGCATAAATATTTTAATAAAATACAGTTTATTTTAAATAAATGATTTCTGAAGCATGATAATTCATATAATTTTATGATATTGATATTTAAGTAAATTATGGATTTGGGTTATATATTTATTGACTACTATTTTAGTAGTATGTAATTTTATTGTGATGACTCTAATTGGACCTGGCTAGGGAAGCTAGCAGGTAGGCAGGTCATGCATCCCACATCACTCGGAGAAGAGTAGATGTTGTGCTTATATGTGCAGAGTTAGCTCAATATATGGAGACGCGTTTTGGGGGCTCAATGGCTTCGGAGGGGATGTGAACTCCGAAATTAAGCTTGCTGAGTCCAGAGCAATACCAGGATGGGGGACCTACTGGGAAATTGATCGAGAGCTCCTAGAGACGAAACCGTGAGGGCCAGAGAGGAGAGTGCCCAAAGCGGACAATATCTCAAGTGTATGGGCTGGGCTGTTACAACAATGCTAGTTATATTTATAGTTACTTGATACCACAACTAGTTACATTTATAGTTACTTGATACCCATGATAGTTACATACACAGTTACCACACTAGTTATATTGCTAGTTACATTTATAGTTACTTGATACCAAGGATAGTTACATGCACAGATACCACACTAGTTAAATTTATAGTTACTTGATACCAAAGATAGTTTCATGCATAGTTATCACACTAGTTACATTCACAATTACTTGATACCAATGATAGTTACATGCACAGTTACCACACTAGTTATAATGCTAGTTACATTTATAGTTACTTGATACTAAGGATAGTTACATGCACAGTTACCACTCTAGTACCAATGCTATCTAATTACTTAATCCTGACACATTTATAATGCTAATTACATTTATATATAGTTAGTTGATACTCAGGATTGTTACACGTACAGTTACCACTCTAGTTATTTGTGTAGTTGCAAGCTAGTTACATAGCCAATTACATGATTAGTTACATAGCCAATCACGAGAGCAGTACAGGAGCAATTACTTAATTAGTTACATGACCAGTGAATTGAATTTGACTATGAGCTGATGAGCTACATGATTAGTTATATGTCAAGCATCAATGGTCATGTAACTAGCAAACTGGCTAATGGAAGTAATTAATTATGTAACCGAGCATTTCATTCGCCAATTCAAGTAACTGGTCATGTGACTTCCACTTAACTTGCAACCTAGGAAAATTGAAATTTTCGGTCTTGTAACTGCCTATGTAACTGTCCATATAATTGGAAAACTTAAGTAACTAAAGAGAAAAAAAAGAATATCAATATGCAACACCCGCTTTCATATAGATTCAGCCCTACAAAACTCACATTTATTATTTTGTTCTACTCTCATCACCATAGTTTCACCAAACACACTTTTGATTTTGGCAAAAATGAAACAAGTAAATCTCATTTACATATACATGTCACATTGAATCTTTAATCTAAAACCCAGCCCCAAATCAGATTTGATCTCTCAAAGTGGAAGAATTAGTCCTAATACAGAAGCACCCAAACACAGCAATATGTATTGCTCACTTGAACTATTGAATTTCTACCATGAATTCCAATAAGATCATCATCATAGTCCCCCTTCTTACTTGGCCACGCATATCTACAACAATCAAGCTTTGTTTTACTTCTTTCAATTTCCCTTTTCTTCTTCTCTCTACTTCTTCCTCCAGTCGTGGACTACACTGACACTCACATATTTACTATAGGCACCAACTGCCTCAAATCATCTCATAATCCATAGCCATGTTCAAATCACCAACGAGATTAGTATTTCCGCAATAAGTGCAGATTGGTGACGACATCATTTCAATTCCAAAACCTAAAATACAATTACCCTACCCAGAATCGAACCCGTCTTCAAAGTTCGTACCTTTTTCAGTGAATCAATAGAATTCGTCATCCTCATCTCTCTGAAAATTGGAATTTGAGAAGAATGATAGAATATGTAAGAAAAGAAAAATCCTATTTAGTACAATGGAGATTCCAAATTCACCATGAAACAACAACGTATATGGCACCTTCATTGGTGGCGCTTGACCTTAGTGTTGACGACGGTGACGGAACATGGAGAAGATTTCCCAATTTGATTCTGTCTCCATCTCTAAGTTTGAGGGCAAGAGAAGAGAGCATTTTGTGTAAAAATTTGCTTTAGACTTTCAGTGGCACGAGTCGTAATATATTAAAATTTTATGGACAACGCTTTAAGAATTTAAATTGGGTGACTTAATTATCATTATCAAATGAAAATTGACTGTTTTATTATTATGTTACTCCTTTTTATCATCTCCCCAAATTGATGATATGACTTAAAAGTTCACTCATCTATTCTCATAACTATAAACCCTAATGCCTAATTTTAACATAATTGTCCCAACGAGTTAGCTCCACTTATGACTCACAACAATCAGACAGGAGGTGGCGTCGTTCTTTCTTATCCTCTTACCGGTGGTGGCTTTAGATCGTCTTCTGGTCTAGGCTTCCATGGATGTGTTTCGGATCGACAAATTTAGGTTAAGTGTTATTATTGGTTGATGTAACCAGGAAAAAAAAATCCATGTGTGGTTGAACATAATTTTTGTGGTTTGATAACAATCAATTTAACTATTTCTGGCATGAGTTAAATTCACATAAAATTTTATATATATGGTTTATATCAATCATATACATATAAATTCAAATCATTTGGTCATACTACACTACGCCATATATCATTTTAAGTGACAGACTATGAATACGTCTGTCGCCTAAAATGGACTAATACCACGAACAAAATTTCTGTCGCCTAAAAAAATAGGTGTGTCGCCTAAGAGATCTTATGCGACGGTACTTATGCGACACCTTATGTGAGTCCGGCAGTAGGCTGCTTGGCAATAGGCTGCTCGGCAGCTTCTTCTTCTTCAATGATGGTTCCGAGAGAGTTACCTCCCTTCTTCTTTGGACTTTTCGGTGACAACAACTCCTTACCACTTCGAGTTTTGATAACCTTAGCTTGCTCATTTCTCGGATTGGGAATAGTATTGTTTGGCAACTTTCCTTGTTCGGTAAATTTCCCCATGAAGTCCACGATTTGCCCCATTTGTGTCTTCAACTCAGCAATGTCTTTCGTGTTATTTTGTTGCCCCGCAAGCAACGCTTGAGTAGCACTTGAAAGAGAAGTGATCAAGGCATCGTAGTTTGGATTACTCGGTATAGGTTGGGCTTGGCTCGGCTGCCCTCCTTGGTTCGGCACAAATGGTGCCCTCGGCACATACCCTCCTTGTGCCCTTGGTTGGTAATTCGGCTGCATAGGTGCCCTAAGCACGTTCTCATTGTTTGACCACCTAAAGTTCGGATGATCGTTGAACCTCGGATTGAAGTTGCCGAACCTTTGTCCTTAAAAACCGATGGCATTGCATTCCTCTTGCCCCTCATTCGATCCAACTTGAGGGCATTGATCGGTCTCATGATTGTCGGCACAAACTCCACATAGCATTGCACGTTTCCCCTTGACAAGGCCGGCCACCATGTCAGCAAGCTTGTCCACTTTGTCCTCCAACTTCGAGCTTGAAGTCGTTTCATGCACCCTCTCACTCTTCACGACATTGTCTAGCGACATGCCGAATTGTTGATTGTTCAAGGCTCGAAGTTCTAGCAAATTGCGTGCCGGTACCGGATCTAACTCCAAAAAGCTCCCATTGGCCGCCGAATCCAAGAACTCTCTCTCCATGACACGCAACCCTTCATAGAAATATTGCAACAAGAGTCCCTCGCTAATGCCATGCGAAGGAAACAAACCGATAAGGGATTTGAACCTCTTATAGTAGTTGAAGAAATTCTCATCTCCGGCTTGCCTTACGCTAGTAATTTGCTTCCTTAGGTCGGTGATACGAGAAGCGGGAAAGTACTTGAGCAAAAATTCGTCTACCATTGTGTTCCATGAAGTGATTCGGCCATTAGGTATCTCGAACAACCACTCCTTGGCTTGATCTTCTAATGAAAACGGAAACGCCTTCATCTTGAAGTGTTGCATATCGGTCCCTCGTGGACACATTGACTCGGTGGTGAAGTTAAACCATTGCAAGTGTTTATTTGGATCTTCACTTGGCATGCCATAAAATGACTTGAGCTTGTGGAGAAATCCGCTTTTCAACTCGATTTCCCCGGTCTTGTCAGTCTCCAAAGGTGGATAAGTTATATTGGACGGTGCAGCCCCTCCTCCTCCAGCCACATGACCGTTTCGTGCTCGGATAGAAGTCATTTTCGGTTGCGGATCGGCTAGATGAAAATCAAAGAACTCTTGAGGAAATGGCTCGGTAAGTAACTCAAATTCCGATTCCTCGATGATAAGCTCACACGAAGACTCTCGAAAGCTTGGTGAAGTAACGAGTGATGGAGAGCTCGGTGATGATGGTGTTGATGATGCCGAACTGCTTGTTTCAGATGGTGGTAGCGGTGTGTTGCTTGCAATGTTGAGATCCTCGTTGATTCGTTGAAGACATCCGCGGTTATCTCTTGTCCAAAGATTAGCGGACATACATATTCTGAGGATTCAGCACGAAGCAAGTTAGCTCCTTCATAACGAAATAAAAAGCAAGGATATTAATACATGGCCGGCAATAATACAAGAGTGATATACAAAGGTTCAAGCTATACACAAGCAATATACAATCGGTAAGAAGAAGAAAATGCATGGCACAAAATAGAGAAAATTACGGCAATTTAAAGGTGATCATGTAATGGCTAAGTCTAATTGCTTTTAAATTTGTTCGAACTCTCAAAGTACGTGGAGCAGAGGAGATAACGGTGCAATGGACTGATACAGCCCCCGGTAGTATCATGCTTTATCCGATATACCTCGAGAGTTCGAAACCACATAATGTTTTACTTTTGAAGCCTTCAAGACTTACTCATGTCAAACCTATTTCAAGTTTCGAAGCTCGGTGGACGTGCGGCCTAGGTGCAATCGTCTAGACACATTGTTCCGTGGTTTCAGAAGGCTAGCGTGTATCATCCGAAAATAGCTCAAGGCAAGACTCATTTGTTGGACACCATGGAGGACAAGTCCCCTATCGCCCCCTTCACCGAGAAGAGATAGCAGTCAATGGGCCTCTGAGATCTAGTTCGACAAACCTTGAGACTAAGTCGGGACAACACACACTAATAGGCGAGCCTTTATGCCCCTTACTCTGTTGAGAACAACATGTTGACAGTACCATAAGTGTCGCTAAAAGCCGCCCTCAACCTCATGAGACCTCGAGAAGTAACATGAAGGGTTAAGGCTAATATTGACACGAATGACCTTACCTATTCCTCTTCCCCTCGAAACTCAAAACAAATCAAACACAAATAAACCTCTAACATTCCTAGCAATTTTAACTAAGTTATTACAATCATATATGGAACGAAAATTGCATGAAAATAAACTCTACATGCCGAAGCATATTTCTACTTTACAAATCCCAAATAATCCGAAAATTAAAAGAAAAATTACAACCCAACAAAAATTTACAGCAATATATATAATCAACATTCATATAAAACAAGTTTTTATAATCCCCGGCAACGGCGCCAAAAATTGAACGAGTGTCAATAGCACGCGTTAATTTAAAACCCTACAAAAGACGTTAGTAGCATTGGTAAATAGGGATCGTTCTTTCCGGAGATTAAGGGTACCTTCAATAAAAGAATGTTAGATAAATATTCACACATATATACAAACAATGTCACACGCATATATACATAAATGCTTCATGTCACAAATATATACATATATACATATATACACGTTTAGGGGGGTTTGAAAATCAATTATATTTCCTACGAAAATAAAGACAAAACAAGAAAATAAATCCTAATCTAATATTTACAAGTGATCATCATCATCTTCCACACAACACATAGCACAAAAACACACAAGAACACACAAGAACACACAAGAATATCATGCAAGACTTGGTAGCAACTTGTTTCAAGTTTCCTAGACTCTATTCAATTCCGATTTCAATTAGGGCCTCAACGGTTATCTAATCGTTATTAGACTTCACAAGTATTTAGAAAACACGCAACGTCGAATCCTAAAATTATACTAATCATATTTGAAAACAAGCAACGTCGAAATCAAACATGAAAAGTAATTGTGCACGAAAGTCTTAAATCGGAAACATGCTTTTAAGTATGGCGTCAACATCTTATTAACATACAAGTTTTTATGAATTATGTTAACCACTGACTAAGCATCCTACAATCAAGTTTACTCAACGCCTAACTTGATCCTAGATTTGCTTATGGTGAACGAAATCGCAACCTACACAAAAACCATGGCCGTGGCTTCATGTAAACATTGATTTTTATGCACGAATTCATGAAACTAATCGAATAACAACCTAAAAATACATGAACATGCTACTACCCTATGTCTAACACACGAATTAAAACATGTTAGAAGTTGCAAAATTGTTTCATAAAAGCCAAAATAGAATTCGAAAATCCAATACAAAGTTACAAAACCAAGAATCAAAGTTTCTAGCTACATATAACATAGACATTATATATAAAAAAATATAAGCCATGAGATGGTAGAATCACACTTTAAGGACACCTTGAAGAATGAAGCTCGGATGGTGTGGCGAAGTGAACGGTTGAAGGTAGGATCGGATACGATTTGTGGTGGTGGAATGGATGGTGTTTTGGCTATGTAAATTTCTATACTAGAACTTGAGAGAATTTTTGGCTAGAGTTTTGACTAATGAAAGTGAGAGAGATGAGATGATCTATTCTGAATTTGTGCCAAGCTATATATAGAGGAAGCAAATGTGAGAGTTTGGCAATATAGGTGGAGGTTTATGGTGGAAGTTTGTTGGTGGTGGTTTATTGGTGGAGGAAACATGTGTTTATTTTCGGCAGCTTTGACCTTTGTGTCTTGATTTGGGCATAACTCTCTCTAGAAGGTGATTCCGGTGGATTTGGAAACTAGACATCCATATCTTTCTATCCATATATGGCTCGAATTCTGGTTCAATTTGAGCTGTCCGGAGAGTCCGTGGAAGTTGGATGATGTGCTCGGTAAATGACTGAAATTTATTGCAAGCTTCCCTTAGTCCACAAATGCAGCTGCATGCTTCCCTTAGTCCACAATTGCAGCTGCTAGCTTCCCTTAGTCCACAACTGCAGCTGCTAGCTTCTATCACCTAGGACTTGTCACATGCCTTGTCCATGTGCTTCACACATTTTCTTATTTGTCTTGGACATGGTAGGAAGCTTCCTAGACATTGCAGATTGGAGAGCTTGAAGAAATCAGGAATGATGCATATGATGCGTCTTGGATTTACAAGGAGAAGACGAGGATATACCACGACAAGAAGCTAAGAAGAAAGACGTTTCTAATTAGCCAAAAAGTTTTGTTATATCATTCTCGTCTTAGATTATTTCCTGGAAAATTAAGGTCACGTTGGGTTGGCCCTTATATTGTTACTAACGTGTTTGCTCATGGTGCTATAGAAATCAAAAGCAAAGTTTCAGGTAAAATTTTTAAGGTGAATGGTCATCGACTTAAGCCTTATTATGAGCCTTTTGAAGAGCAACTTGAGGAAATTGACGTTGAGGATCCACCAAGATCGGCATGAACATGGAGAAGAAGAGTCTAGGCTAAAGGACTATAAACTCCTAAGCGCTACATGGGAGGCAACCCATTTCGACAAAAATTGTGAAGGAGCCATCAACGAGAGTTTGAATTTTCTAAATCCCTAAACTCTTTTTGGTTGGATTGCATAAATGTGGAACTTGTGTGATTTATCATATGCTTAGAAATTACAACATAATTTCTGTTTTACATTGAGGACAATGTAATTTTCTAAGTGTGGGGTAGGGAATACATGTTTCACATATTTGTTTTTGTTTTGAGTCTTTGTTTCGAGTCATAAAAGAAAAAGAAAATACAAAATCAGAAAAAAATCAGAAAAATTAAAAAATTTCGTTTGTTTTGTTTTGTTTGAGTCTTAGGATGCCCCTAAAGTCTATGATGATTATATCTTTAAATGCATAGATGATGGTTTTGCATGATCATAAGAATTAATTGTGAGTTTCATGGATATTATGATTGGTATGAATTTGTGAGATTTTGTTTGATTAATGAGAAGCATGCTTGTTTGAGTTGATTTTATTCCATAACATCCAATGTGAGCTTTAGAGCCTATATGCTTTCTTCATGAGTTATTATTATAATTGGGCAGAAATTTTTCAAATCTCATTGTTCTATGCATAATCAATAACTATGTGCTATAGCTTTTTTACGGACTCTAGATTGTTAGAACTTGCTCTTGTTGAATTTTGAGACTATTATTCATGACTATGCCATGATTTTGAATATGATTGAAAAGATCTTGCTAGGATTACCACCAAAGCCAAACAAAGCATGTGCCTAATTTGTGCCCGTCGTGGGACTCCTTAGTTTTAACCCCATTGAGCCTATATTCAGCCATTTTCTTTCATCACCATGAAACACATTCCTTCAACTCAGAATAGTTTAACCCTTTTCCTTGTTATCATGACTTGGTAAAGCTGAATTTTATTGTGGAATTGTGAGTTGTTGTGATGATTTGAAGCAAGTGTGGGGTGAGCCAATCCAAATTATAAAAAAGAAATATTTGTTGCCGAAACAAATTACAAAAAGAAAATAAATCGGACAGAAAAAGAAAATAAAATTCGATCCGAAACAAAGAAAAATAAAGAAAAGGTTTCGGCAAAGAACAAGAAAAAGAAAAATGCATGGATTGAGTTCTTGTTGTGGATTTGGAGATTGTTTGATAAGTCAAGGTCTATTATTGTTATATTTGACCTTTGTCCTTGTTCACTATGTTTTGGAAAAGAAAAGAATGAAGTTTGGGTCCAACATGATGAAATTTGGCCATCGAATTGAAGTCATAAGGTGTATTGAGCTTTGCTAAGTCTTGGTGACATTTTATCCCCACTTTTCTAAATTCGAATTCCTTATGCCTAACCCCATTATCACCTCTATGATCTTTTAATGATTCTCAAGATTGGTAAACTTTGATTGTGGAGACTTTCTTAAGAGTAAGCATATGGTTTTGGTTCATTCGTGCACATAATTGTTACATGAGATTTTCCAGAAAATATTATTCACAAAGTGCTTTTATTTGATGAAATATGCAAGCTATTTGTTGCCTTACAATCTATTCTCTTGCATATACTTTGAGTGAATATTGCCATAATCATGTGTGAAAAGAAGAGAGTATGCCTAGTGAGGAGGATTTGATCAACTTAACATGTTTACATGCTTATTTTTCTCACTTCTGACTTATTCATATCATGATTACTATTTATGACGCTTGGAACTTTTGTGCTTACATTAGAATGCTTAAATTGAAAGCTATGTATTTTAAAGATCCTGAGATAATTATTTAGGGGCATTAGTAGTTTTAGTAGAGTCTTTTATTTTGTTTTACTAAGGGACTAGCAAAAGCTAAGTGTGGGGTAGTTGATAGGAGCACACTGTGCGACAATATTAATATGCTTATGCTCTCGTTTATGCTTTGTTTAATCCTTATTTATCTAAAATAGAGTCATAATATAGTTGAATGTCGCTTTGGTAGAGTTTTGGAGAAAATGTGCTTAATTGTCAGAAAAAACGACTAAGTAAAGAAATCTGAGGAAAAAGTGTAAAATATGTTGTTTTCGTGATTTGGAGGCCTGTGTTTGACTGACTTATTCTTTTCCACATTTAATGAAATTTGGCAGGCATATAATTGGCAAGCTAGAGCGTATTGTATAAAAAATTCAGATCAATTGGAGCTAGGGAAGTCACCCAAACGATGGCTGCAACTTGGCAGTTTGAACAAAAGTCACCAGGGACTAACAGGATTTTTCTGGGATTGTGTCTTGACTTCCATAATTTATTCTGGACGTTTCACTAGGAATTTGAGGAAACCCTTATATATAGAGAAAGCCCAATGAGTCTAGTTTCTCCAGGACTTGGAATCAAATCAATCGAAGCACTGAGGAGGGAGTTATGCTGAATTTATTGGAGAAATGTCAATCTGCCGAGAAACATAGTGGTTTCCCGGTTGCGCAAGGAAAACTTTCCTTTGGACTTTTGAAGCATGGATCAGATGTAATGGACCTAAACACATGTCCATACTAACTTAATGAGAAGATTCAAGTCTAAGATAAAGCCAAGAAGAGTCTAGAAGAAAAGAATTCGGATAAGAAGAGAAAAAAAAAGAATCCTGATTAATTTCGGGAAAATTCCTGTGCACGTCTCTCAACTTCCACGGACTCTCCCGGACAGATCACAATGAATCAGAGTTCGCGCCTTATATGGATAAAAAGCTACGGGAGTTTAGTTTTCAAATCAGTTGGAATCACCTCAATAGCTATTTTTTAGAGAGAGTTATGATGTAATCAATGCACGGCGGTCATTCTGCCGAATTCAGAAAATCAAGGAAAACCTAAACCAATTCGGTTTTGGTTTGTGGCCGCTTCTCTAGGTTATTTCCTCTATAAATAGCCATGTAATAGTCAGAAAAAGTTATCTCTTCTCTCTCACTTTTTAAAGCCGAAATTCTGTCCATTTAGCACCACAAATCCAAAGAAAATTCAAGCCAATTCCATAGTTCATCACCACTTCCGATCGCAAGTTTCATCTCCACCGAATCTCTCTTTGCCGATTCCTCTACAAGGTTTCTTTTAAAGTGTGATTCACTCATCTCTCATGGCTTGTAATTTTCTGTATAATTACTTAACTTTGTCTATGAAGTTTGTAAGGATTTGTGGTTTGTTATTTGGTTTTATTAATTTTACATTGGATTTCCGAAATTTTGTTATGTGTTTTGGTTTTCTTTTTGTTTAATTGATAAACATGTATGTGACGAATTGATTGTATGGCAATAGGGCAGTACGTTTGTTGCATGATTTGGTGATTTTATTTGGTTTATTTTCTGAATTCGTATGCACAACAAGTTATAGGGTTAAGGGTAGCTTTAGCTAGGCGATCCTTAGGTTTATTTCTTTATGTTGCCGAACCACAAATATGGGGTAAGTTATACACGAAGTTAATTGATCTTGTATTGGCTCTAAGGGGTAGAGTAATTCAGAAAATATGCATGTTGAAGCAAGGTGAGGTGACGCCATACTTGTTGCATGTTTCCAATTCGACTCATTGTGCTTATGTGTTCCTTGGTTTAACTTCTACACGAAGTGTCTATAAACTGATTAGCTCTATGTTTAGGGTTATGCACAAAGCTAATTCTAAATAATTGAGGAGTTTTGAATGATTAGATGAACCACGAAGGGCTCTAGTTATAATTGGAACTAAATTGCATGAAATCAGTGATAAATGTTTCTGTCATATTGTTGTTTCGTGATCGGTTTGTTATTTGACATGGGAGTTTTGTGTGATGTGTTTTGTTTGAAAGATGTTGATCACATGTAAATATATAATTTAGGATTTAATTTCGTAAAAATCAGTAGAATATAGAATGAAATTTCAAATCCCCAATATGATTTTGTAATGCTTTATGTGATTGAACGCCCTTGATTTCCCCGGATTGAACGATCCCTACTTGCTCTATACTAACGATGACACAAGAGGGTAATATTTGTATAAAGTTATTTTGCAGGTACAATGTGCTTGGATAATAGCTCCATCAAACGATAACAAACAGTTATGAGATTAGGATGAGACTGAATAATTAGGTGAATTTAAATATCTTATATGTCTGTACTGTACTAAAGAACTTATAATATGAGGTGAACTTACTCATAAACAATTACCATGCAGTTAGGTTTATCTGTCTGTACTAAAAAATTATGCCACATAAATTAAAAATAAACAATATATATCATTTATATTTGATGCTTATTAGTACATAAGCCAAATATATAGACAGAATACATTACCACTTTAATCTTCTCAATCAATCTGGTGTAGAATATTTAAGCCAACAGCAGTAACATAAAAATGGATAATAATAAACGTTTCTAGTTTTAGGTGTCCTACTGAAAGACCAATATAAACAAAACTGTTGGACAAACAGAATAAATGCAAGCAGAACTCACCCCATTTCCATGAGCCCTTTCAACCAACTTGGATTCTTGGAAGGCGAAAGAAACCCATCACTGCATTTTAAATGTGAATGCATGCAATTCGAACACCACCTTCTCTCCACCTCTTCTAATAGTTTTCTGAACCCCAAAATCATCCACAACACAAGAAGCTGCAGTGACAGCCGGTGAAGAAGCTTGATCCAAATAAACCCATTCACTCACAGACTTGAAAGCCATAGTCTGGTTCGTGGCATGTTCTTCTTACTTCCACCGCTTTTTCTTCTTGTTTTCTTCTGGCTTTGTTTGTTGGAAATAGTTGGGGTGTGAATATAATGACATAACTGTCACCCATCCCTAATTAAAAGCTTGCGGCAAGACTTTGATGTTGTTGCTTGTTTGCTTATTTAGACCATCAGTTTGTTTGTTAAATCTCTACACTTTTCGATTGCGCCGGGAAAAGACACAAAAATGAGAGAGCAAGTTATATGAAAAGTTCAAAACTTGGGGTTTCTACATCATTTTTACAACTTCAACTCCGTACAGACAATTCAAAATTGTATAAAAAATTATAGTCTGTCTTCAAAAACATTCATCGTAAAACAACTACTCAACTTGGGTCTTCATCATAATAATTCAAAATCATTCACCTAAAAACAGAAATTAAACTGAATCCCACAAAATCAAAGCTCAAAACTTTTTCAATTAAACTCTGAGAATTACTTTTCCATTAAAAAAAAACTATCCTAAAGAACCGAGCTTGACAATGAAATGAGCCAAAAAAAAAAGAGAGCAAAAACACACTGCAAACAAGGCACAAGACACAAGTGAAGAAGCAAACATAAATTTCAAGTTGAGGTAAGTGATAAACATAATAAAATCAAACCCAATTGAACGAAGTATTACTGCATGTTTCCTAGGGCTAGGTGCGGGCCGGGCCCCCAAATTTTGCAATGCCCGACTCCTTCGAGCCGAGCCTAACCGAGCCTAGGTTTTCAGAGACAGAGGACCGGCCCGAACTCTACCAGAACGGGCCTAGCCAGGTTTTCAAAATTTTTCGAGCCCAAAAATAGCCTGTTATACAGTACAGTTAAAGTGCTCTGAAGCTATGAAAATCTGAAAGTAATTGAACCAAGGCTTTTTTACCAATAACTACAATTTGGTGTTCATATTTACCAATAGTAAGATTGGTTTTCAAAATTACCATCATCAAGTTTCCATCCAAAATTAACAGAATGTGTTAACTCATAAATTACAAAATTACCCTCGTTGAGGCAAAAAAAAATAAATCAAACTATGTATCGCTAATGCTAATGAACCTCAAATATCAACCTAATATCAATGAGCCTCATAAGCTCAGCCGTCCTCCGCCGCGCTTCAATACCACTGAGTCTCAGAAGCTCCGCCGTCCTCCACCGCGCTTCAATACCACTGAGCCTCAGAATCTCCGCCGTCCTCCGCCGCGCTTTAATGCCACTGAGCCTCAGAAGCTCCGCGCTTCAATACCACTGAGTCTCAGAATCTCCACCGTCCTCCGCCGCGCTCTAATACAACTTAGCCTCAGAAGCTCCGCCGTCCTCCGCCGCATTTCAATACCACTGAGCCTCAGAACCTCCGCCGTCCTCCGCCGCGCTTCAATACCACTGATCCTCAGTAATCAAGAATCAGATCTCAACCATAACTAACACACAAAGTAAAACTCCAACACACAAAATCAAATCAACACACAAACTCAAAGAGAGAGAGAGAGAGAGAGAGAGAGAGAGAGAGAGAGAGAGAGAGAGAGAGAGAGAGAGAGAGAGAGACAGAGAGAGACAGAGACAGAGAGAGGAGCCTTGATCTGCCGTCGCGCCTTGGTCCCCCCTGGCTCTATCGTCACGCCTTGGTCCCCCAAGCTCCGCCCTCGCGCCTCGGTCCCCCCTGGCTCCACCGTCGCGCCTCTTCACCCCTCGATCTACGCACAAACTCAGAGAGAGAGAGACAGAGACAGAGAGAGAGAGAGGAGCCTCGATCTACCGTCGCGCCTCAGTTCCCCCTGGCTCCGTCGTCGCCCCTCGGTCTCCCAGGCTCCGCCCTCGCGCCTCCTCGCGGCTCGGTCCCCCTTGCGCCTCGCACCTCGCACCTCCTCGGGCCTCGATCTGCCGTCACGGCTCGGTCCCCCCTCGCGCCTCGCGCCTCTCTCCACCCTCGCGCCTCTATCTGCTCTGCCTCTCTGCTCGTGCCTCTCTATCTAGGGTTATAAAATGAGACAGAAAATGATACTATATATAGGATGGCATTATTGTGATTTTTTACGTTTTTGGGGGTAGTTATGTTTCATGTGTGGATGGACTGACTTCTGTTACTGTTAATTTTATGAGGGCATGGTATAAAAAAATTAGGGTTTGCTATTGGTGAATATTAGCACTAAATTGTAGTTATTGGTGATTATGTATATATTGAACCAAATATATTCCTATCTATCCACTATCCAATATCCAATATCCAGCACAACTAAAGTTGAACACAAACAAACCGGGAACACAATCAAATAGGGCTGAGGATACCTGATAGCTTGCTAGCTGAGGATTGCGAGACGGAGGAGACGGAGACGCAGGTGCAGCCGAGCAGGGCACTGAGGGCAGGGCGAGACGGAGACGGAAGAGCTGGAGAGCCGGAGACGGAGCCGCGCAGGGTAGGGCGGGACAGAGACGGAGGAGGGGTCAGGAGGCGGAGACGGAGGAGGGAGGAGGTTGACGCGGAGGCGGAGACGGAGGAGGGGTCAGGAGGCGGATACGGAGGAGGGGTCGAGACGTCGTGAGACTCTGAACTCTGAAGTTCTGAAGTCTGAACTAGGGTTGGAGTAGTGATACTAAATCACTGAATAGGGCCTGAGGTGATGGACTGATGGGCATGGGCTAATTTCGGGCCGAGCCAGGCTTTTGGTTCCAAAAAAATATAGGATCCGAGCTCGGACCGACTTTCAGAATTTCGGGCCGGTCCTTAAAATTTTTTGGGTCGGCTCTTTTCAGGCTTTTTTCGGATTTTCAGGCAGGACTTTCGATCCTTCGAGCCCTAACGCCCAGCCCTAATGTTTCCTGTAGCCCGAAAAAGAAGTAGGAGAATTTCACATACCTTACACCCAGAACAAGACACAAGCACTTATGTTATGTCTCTGTTGTTTGTTTCGTTGGCACGACACTTTTCTTCTTCTTGGTTTTGCTTTAGTACCCCACAAACTGCAACTTCCTTCGTTCTCTGCTGCGACTATAATTTGCTTAGTCAATCAAGGACTAAGGATGAGCCACGTCATCAGATATTTATTTTTTATCCAGATATGCGTTCTAACAACTATAGTTCTTCAAATACCAAAACAATGGTTATTTACAAATTTTTTAGACAAACCCTCTAGTAGTAAAAACACAACTATAGAAATGAAAGCCTCGGGAAATAATCTTTATTTTAGAAATAAAAATAATAAAAAATAGAATTTAGAATATCCACATAGAAGAAGTTGTCAAGAGTTTAAGCCCATTATAATAAATAATAAGCAAGAAGAACTTGATCAAGAAAAACCTTATCAAGAAAGAGCAATAGCTTTAAAAAATGTACAAATACCAATAATGTCTGGTACAAACTATGCCAAAAATAAGAAAACAGAAGAAATAATGCAAATATATCATATAGCAATAGGACAAGAAGAAATCATTTTTGCCCCTAGTCAAGGAAAAAGAAAATAGACATACGTCTTAGGAGAATTTAATTTCGCTGGCTATAAACCATATAGCTTATGTGCCTTATTAGACACCGGAGCAACAATCTCTGGATGTCGACCTAATGCACTTCCACCTGAAAAATGGACACTGATGAAAAATCCCATCAACGTCACAGGAATAAAAGGAAAAGAAGTAAAAATTGAACATAAAGCAAAACAAGTAGCAATTTGGTTAAATGGAAAAAGATTTGTTATTCCTAAAATTCTAGCCTTACCAGATATGAATGGTGATATTATACTAGGAAATAATTTTATCTTTTCTTACTATCCAATTTTATTAGATACTGGGTACATAGCCCTTGATATAAATAAAGGAATACATCAAATTCCTTTTTTACCACAACACAAATATAAATGCCCCAAAGGATTTACGCCAACCAAGCGTAATGACTATGAAATAAACCATACAAAAATTCTAGTACTTAGTGAAACACACTGGGTATATAAAATATTAGAAGAAAATTTTAGTGTTGACCCTTTAAAACTATGGACAAAAAATCCATGATATTGTACAATAAAACTCAAAAACCCTGATATAATAATAAGAGTCAAACCCATGATCTATACAAGACAAGATATAAATGAATTTGATAATCAAATAAATGAATTAAAAGAAAAAAATCTTATAGAAGAAACTATAAGCCCACACTCTAGTCCTGCATTCATGGTAAGAAGCCATGCAGAAATCAAGAGAGGAAAAGCGCGTATGGTAATCAACTATAAGTGCCTAAATGAACATTTAGAGTTCGATGGATATTTTATCCCTTAAAAAGATGTTTTAATAAATCAAACTAGAGGAGCAAAAATCTTCAGTAAGTTTGATTGTAAATCAGGATTCTGGCAGTTAAAACTAACTGAAGAATCTAAACCGCTAACGGCTTTTAGCACTCCATGTGGACACTACCACTGGAATGTTATGCCTTTTAGTCTAAACACAGCACCTCAAATATTTCAAAGATGGATAGATGGAATCTTTAAAAACCTTAAAGATTTTTGTGTAGTTTATATTGACGATATATTAATTTTCTCTAAAACAAGAGAAGAACATACAAAACATCTAAAGATATTCTGTGAAAACCCCCAAAAACATGGGATAATATTATCACCAAAGAAAATTGAAATAGAAAAAGAAACTATAAAATTTTTGAACATATAATTTCAAAAATAAAAGACTTTCCTAATGAAATAACAGATAAAAAACAATTAAAAAGTTTTTTAGGTATACTAAATTATGGAAGAAATTTTATAAAACATTTATCTCAAAAGGAAATCCCTTTAATAGAAAAATTGAAAAAAGACAAAGAATTCATCTGGACTCCTGATGATTCAAAAATAGTTCAAGATATAAAAAATGATTTAATAAAAATTCCTAAGGTTTATTTTCCTCAGACAGGAGATAAAAAACTTAATTTAGAAACAGATGCCTCAGATCTTTGTTGGGGATGTGTTCAACTATATTTCTATTTATAGTTCGAACAATTCAACTATATTTCTATTTATTTCTTTAATAGATGTTTGAGGTAATCTTGTTAATTCATGGATGGTTTTCCATTGTATTGCTAAATCTTGAGAATTATGATTCATGCTTAGATTTTTAAGCTGAACTTTTATTTTAACTGATTCATCAATATTTTTATCAGTTATTGAGATAAAATAATTTGGTTTTATATTGAACCAAACTATTCCATTTACTAAATTTGATTGTATACCTCCTATCATAGACTGTAGTGGGTTACTATGTCTTTTATCAAAAACAAGTGCAACAAGTGGTGTATCTAATCCTTGCCTGAAAAGTGCAGTTATTGTGATCTGTATTAGACCTATATGTACATACCTTATATCTGGATATCGTTTTCTCCAGTATTCTATTTTCTTTTTATCGAACAGTGGGATTTTCATTGTTCCTTCTTCTGTGCATTTAGCAGTTGTATTACCACTAAATTGTTCAAATATTCTTTGAGAAAATATTTTAAATCGAGAATATTTATATATTTTTTCTTTGTTTATTGTTTGTTTAATTTTTTCTAAGTTTTGTAGTTGTTCATCGGAAAAGCTTATTTCTTCTCCAATTACATCTTTGAGATTTATTGACTCTAGATCTTCTTCAGATTTTTCTATTATGCTATTGTTTAGCATAAAGATACATTCACATTCTTCTTCTGAACTTTCACTTTCTGTTTCAAGTTCATATAGAATTTCTTCTTCACTTGAAATTTCTTCTCCGAATAATATTTCAAGGTTATTTTCTTCAAGTAGTTTAATCATTTTTTTCTTCCCTTTTTTGGGCATTCTGGAGCATAATATCCTTCTTCATTGCAAATATAGCATCGATATTTCTTTTATAAATTTTTGTTTTTGAGAAGATTTCTTTTTTCTAACATATTTTGGTTTTTTGGAAATACCGTTTTTATTTTTATAAGGTTTCCATTTAAATTTTCTTTTTGTAAAAGATTTTCTTTTTGGTATTGGGTTACAACCAATTTTCCAATTTTCTTTTAGTATGTTGTCACAACATTTTCTTCCATAAGCTGTGTTGCTTATTTGATTTTTTACCTGTTTTTTGGCTTTGACTTCTACACATCTTTGTGTGATAAGTTTTAGTATAAAATTAATTCTAAAACCCAAATTATCTTTCTTTCCCAAATTTTTTAGCCATTTTGGATATTTGTTTATTGCTAATTCATCCCATGGGTGTGGGAGTTTATTGAATAATTCTTTTAACCAGTGTGAACTAGAATTAGGATGTAATTTAAAATAGTATTTTTTATAAATTTGAGTGTATTCCTCAAATTGGCAGATATTACATAATTCAAGTTTTGATAAAACATATTCAGCATCTTCTTGAATATATTTTTCATTTGTTGTACCACATAAGTTTTCTTTAATTATTTGTGCAAACTCTTTTAGTATTGCATCAAAATGTTTAAAATTAGAAAGAAGAATTGCTTTTTGCATTTTTCCTTCTTCTGAATTTTCCCATTGTTTCAACCATTGCAAGGGGTTTCCTTGCAGAGTGGCTGCTATATAATCTAAAAATCTTTCCTTTGTCCATGTATTTTTATAATTTGTGATTAAGATGGACATGGATTGTTCTCAATCATCAATGGGTTTTTCCTGATCTTTAAATGGTATATGTGTTAAATCTAAATAAGTACCATTTTGTGCTACTGTTTGTTTATTCATGTCATCTCTTCTAGAATAAGAAGGATTTGGTTTTTCTTCAGTTATTCCAAAAGTTGATCCCATAGTTTTTTATGAAATCATTTTCTTGAGTGTTTCTCATGCGTGAACATGAGAAAAGCAGAACCGGCATGAGTGTTTCTCATGAGTGTTTCTTCAGGTATTTGGTATTGGTTGTAACCCAATACCAAAAAGAAAATCTTTTACAAAAAGAAAATTTAAATGGAAACCTTATAAAAATAAAAACGGTATTTCCAAAAAACAAAAATATGTTAGAAAAAAGAAATCTTCTGAAAAACAAAAATTTAAGAAGAAATGTCGATGCTATATTTGCAATGAAGAAGGACATTATGCTCCAGAATGCCCAAAAAAGGGAAGAAAAAAATGATTAAACTACTTGAAGAAAATAACCTTGAAATATTATTCGGAGAAGAAATTTCAAGTGAAGAAGAAATTCTATATGAACTTGAAACAGAAAGTGAAAGTTCAGAAGAAGAATGTGAATGTATCTTTATGCTAAACAATAGCATAATAGAAAAATCTGAAGAAGATCTAGAGTCAATAAATCTCAAAGATGTAATTGGAGAAGAAATAAGCTTTTCCGATGAACAACTACAAAACTTAGAAAAAATTAAACAAACAATAAACAAAGAAAATATATATATATATATATATATATATATATATATATATATTCTCGATTTAAAATATTTTCTCAAAGAATATTCGAACAATTTAGTGGTAATACAACTGCTAAATGCACAGAAGAAGGAACAATGGAAATCCCACTGTTCGATAAAAAGAAAATAGAATACTGGAGAAAACTATATCCAGATATAAGGTATGTACATATAGGTCTAATACAGATCACAATAACTGCACTTTTCAGGCAAGGATTAGATACACCACTTCTTGCACTTGTTTTTCATAAAAAACTTAGTAACCCACTACAGACTATGATAGGAGGTATACAATCAAATTTAGTAAATGGAATAGTTTGGTTCAATATAAAACCAAATTATTTTATCTCAATAACTGATAAAAATATTGATGAATCAGTTAAAATAAAGGTTCAGCTTAAAAAGCTAAGCATGAATCATAATTCTTAAGATCTAGCAATACAATGGAAAACCATCCATGAATTAACAAGGATTACCTCAAACATCTACTAAAGAAATAAATAGAAATATAGTTGAATTGTTCGAACCACGACCATTCGACAGTGAAATTCAACCTAAACTTATACATTGGAAAGATCTTCAAATACCAAAAGAATGGTTATTTACAAATTTTTTAGACAAACCCTCTAGTAGTAAAAACAATACTATAGAAATGCAAGCCTCGGGAAATAATCTTTATTTTAGAAATAAAAATAATAAAAAATAAAATTTAGAATATCCACATAGAAGAAGTTGTCAAGAGTTTAAGCTCATTATAATAAATAATGAGCAAGAAGAACTTGATCAAGAAAAACCTGATCAAGAAAGAGCAATAGCTTTAAAAAATGTACAAATACCAATAATGCATGGTACAAACTATGCCAAAAATAAGAAAACAGAAGAAATAATGCAAATATATCATATATCCATAGGACAAGAAGAAATCCTTTTTGCCCCTAGTCAAGGAAAAAGAAAATAGACATACGTCTTAGGAGAATTTAATTTCGCTGGCTATAAACCATATAGCTTATGTGCCTTATTAGACACCGGAGCAACAATCTCTGGATGTCGACCTAATGCACTTCCACCTGAAAAATGGACACTGATGAAAAATCCCATCAACGTCACAGGAATAAAAGGAAAAGAAGTAAAAATTGAACATAAAGCAAAACAAGTAGCAATTTGGTTAAATGGAAAAAGATTTGTTATTCCTAAAATTCTAGCCTTACCAGATATGAATGGTGATATTATACTAGGAAATAATTTTATCTTTTCTTACTATCCAATTTTATTAAATACTGGGTACATAGCCTTTGATGTAAATAAAGGAATACATCAAATTCCTTTTTTACCACAACACAAATATAAATGCCCCAAAGGATTTACGCCGACCAAGCTTAATGACTATGAAATAAATCATACAAAAATTCTAGTACTTAGTGAAACACACTGGGTATATAAAATATTAGAAGAAAATTTTAGTGATGACCCTTTAAAACTATGGACAAAAAATCCACGATATTGTACAATAAAACTCAAAAACCCTGATATAATAATAAGAGTCAAACCCATGATATATACAAGACAAAATATAAATGAATTTGACAATCAAATAAATGAATTAAAAGAAAAAAAATCTTATAGAAGAAACTATAAGTCCACACTCTAGTCCTGCATTCATGGTAAGAAGCCATGCAGAAATCAAGAGAGGAAAAGCACGTATGGTAATCAACTATAAGCGCCTAAATGAACATTTAGAGTTCGATGGATATTTTATCCCTCGAAAAGATGTTTTAATAAATCAAACTAGAGGAGCAAAAATCTTCAGTAAGTTTGATTGTAAATCAGGATTCTGGCAGTTAAAACTAACTGAAGAATCTAAACCGCTAACGGCTTTTAGCACTCCATGTGGACACTTGATAGGAGCATAAAATGCGACGTTCTTAATATGTTTTTACCCCCATTTATGTATTTCTTATCCCTTATTGTTGTAATATAGAGTCATTGAGTCATGTTGGAGTCGTTGGCAAGTGTTGGTGTATAAATTGAGCTAAAAATGCAGAAATGTCGAATTTTGAAGAGTTTTAGTTTGAGTAGGACTCCTTGTTGTACTAGGAATCCTGTTTGGACTAGGAAACCTGTTTTGACTAGGAAACTTGTCAGAATTGATTTCTTTACCTTTCGTCATTTATAATATTTGTGTGGAATCGGTTTGTGCTAGAAATGTTAAAAATGCATAATTATGGTGGAGTCCTTATTGAACTAGGATTCCTAATAAGAGTTTGATTGTGACTAGGACTCATTTTTCAAGTAGAACTCTATTTGGAAAAGGAATCCTTACTAAAGTAGGAATCCCAGTTGGATAAGGATTCTACGAGTTTGAGTCCTAATTGAAGTCTACGAATTGAAGAGTTTTAGTCGAACAAGGAGTCTACAAATGCTCGACGTTTTTGTAAAGTCGAAAGAATTTCATTGAAATTACAACTCCTTGTTGGACTAGGATTCCTTATCTATCTAGGACTCTTACTCATGATAATTGTGCTACATCTTTTTATCTTCTTTTTGATTTATTTCTTATTATTATTTTTCAGGAATCAAAGAGAAGATGAATGGAAGATTTGGGAATTTTTCGGCAATAAAAAGATTCTTTGCCGTGGAGTTCAAGAATGGGAATCCAATTTGGATTTGGATTTGGAAACTTTCCTAATCTAATAAACTTATCTATTACATCTATGTCTTTTTAAGACATCATTTGTCTTGATTAGGACAAGTTTAATGCATGGTTTAATTCTTTATTTCTTTTCTTTATTTTCAGATTCTTTTTGGAGATAAAGGAGGAGATATTATCTTTATTTCAAGGATAATTTTCAGCAAAGGAAGAGTTGTTGCCGTGTGTGCCTTCAAGGAAGGAGAGTTGGATTTGAAGACCTCATGGCCGGCCAAGATAAGAGATAAAAGGAGAGGATTTAATTCTATTTCTACATAGAATTTTCGGAAAAGAAGAAAGGAGAAAAGCTTGGGATGAACTTGGACTTAATTGAAGCTTGGTGCATTACTTGTTGCCGAATTAAAAGAGGATTAATTGAAGATATTTGGAAGAGATATTCCGCAGCAATAAAGAAAAGATATTTCGGTTTCTTGAAGATGAAGTTTGCCGAAACCAAAACTTAATTGGTTTCGGTTTTCTTGGTGTAACCTTTGCCGAACCCTAGCTGCCCTCTCCTCTATATATACCACACTTTGTATTCATAAAAAGCATCTTCTTTTCCTCATAAAATCCTTGCCTAACCTCTGCCAAAATAAATTCAGAAATTCTTACCAAGAAGCTTTGCCGAATCCACCACCACCTTTCACAAAAATCCTATCATCACCAATCTTTGCCGAATCTTCATAAGGTTGTAACATGGATTGTACTTTATTGACTTTTGATTCTTTGTATTTAAACATACTTTTGTCTATGAAATATGTTTTGGTTTCTGGTTTTATTTTCGGTATTGATAACTATATATGAGATCTTCGGATCTTTGTTATAAATGTTTGGATATGTTGTATATGATTGCCGAATTATATATGTGGTTTAATTAAATTTGTATTATGGGCAGTAGCTTTAGCATGTTTTCTTGGTTTAATTAGGTTTATTTCCTTAATTCGTGTGCAACCGAAGGAGATGTCTAGATGCAATCGTAGGCCATGGTTGTTATCTAGATATTGAATTAATATGCCGATTTAATATATGTTGGATCTCACGCGTTGTGGATTTTAATATGTATTTATCTAAGGGCTAGAGTAATTATGGAAATTTACATGTCGATGTGGGATGAGTGACGCCATACCTGCTAACATGTTTCTAATTCGACATATTGTGCTTATGTGCTATTTGTGTTTAATTTCTACACGTTGTGTTATTAAACCGATTAGTACCATGTTTAGGATTACACGCGTTGTGGATTCTAAATACTTGTGATGTCTTGAATAAATAGAATAACCGCGTTGGCTCTAATTAAATTGGAACTTAGTTGATCTTGAATTCGATATTTGCTGCTGCCCCTATTACTTGTTTTAATTTTGTTGCATGTATAATGAGATTTGTGTTTGGTGATTGTGTGGAAGATGTTGATCAATTGTATATATTAGCTTAGGAATTAAATTTTCGTAAAAAAATCAGTAGATATTTAGTTAAAAATCGTTACCCCCTTTTTGTGCAATACTTTATGTAATTGAAAGCCCTTGATTTCCCCGGATAGAACGATCCCTACTTGTCCTAACTACAATCGACACAAGAAGGGTATTATGTGTATGTAGTTGTTTTGCAGGTACTTTGTGCTTGGATAACATCTCCATCAGTTTTTGGCGCCGTTGCCGGGGAAATTATAATGTTTTGATTCATAAAGTGTTGTTTGTAATTATGTATATTGCAGGTTATTTTAATTTTTCAATAGATTTTGGGATATGTATTAATAGGATTTTCGGAAGTGTAATAGTAAATAGGACTAATCCGATTTTTACTTTTGTTTTTTTTTTTTTGGTTTTTGTTTTGCTTAATTGCCGATTTTTGTGTGTATATTGTGATTGTTGTGACACTTAGATAATTTCTAGAAAGTTGATAGTTTTTATGTATGCTTGTAGTTTATTGTAGTTTCTAAAGTGTAACATGTAGGTGAAGCCTCTTTTGTTGATCATAACCAAAACCCTTCATTTGAATGGTGCTTTGTTGGATCCGTTTTATGTAGATTGGGAAACGCGGGATACTTTCCCCCCACGCATACAAGCGATTTTTCAGCAATAGTATTACTTCGATGAGGTTGAGGGCGGTTTTAATCAACACTTGTAGACCGCTAGGACCCGAGTTTATTTTACTAAGTATAGGGCAAGTTATTTTCATTGATGGGTTCGAGGTTTGTAAAACTGGTTTTCAAGACCCATAGACTGATGTTCATTCTCTGTGAGTGAGTCGATAGGGGACTTGTCCTCCGTGGTTAAAAACTTTGAGACCTGCCTTATTCCTAAAGAGAGTTTACTCTCCGTGAATTTTAACGACACCGCCTTAGAAAAGTAAAGTATCCTCGACCTAGACAACAGCTTGTGCCGAAGCATCACCTCACTTTAGACGCTAGAAGATAACTTGAGCATATGTGAATCTGTTTTTCTTCAAAAGATAAAATTCGTCTTTAATTTTTGAGGTATATCGGAATAAGCATGATACTACCTTGGACTGTTTCAGCCCATTGCACTGTTATCTCCTCTGCTCCACGTACCTCGAATTTTAAAGTTGTGTGAAAGACATCTAGAAACCCTAAGTTTCGGCAGCTACAATTCTCACATAATCGATGACCTCTAAAAACTGAACCAATATAGATACATATAAAAAAAATTTCGTGTGATGTGTATAATTAGCTAAATTATTAAGAAGTTTTAGAAGTCTATTTATGTTGAGTTCGTTTTTGGTTTTGTGGGGAAGAGGAATAGGTAAGGTCACTAATGTTGTTATTAGCCTTAACCCTTCATACTAGCGCTTGCGTTTTTATGAGGTTGAGGGCGGCTTTTATGCACTTTAGTGGTACTGACAACATAAGGTTCTAAACAGAGTAAGGGGCAATCATAGTTCGTTTGTTCTAATTTTGGTATTGAGGTTTGTTTAACTAGATCTCAAGGCCCACAGACTGATGTTCATTCCCTGTGAGTGAGTCGATAGGGAGTTCGCTCTCCGTGGTATCCAACAACGAGTCTTGCCTCACTCCATTTTTAGTACTTTCGTTCTAGCCTTCTGAAACCACGGAACCTTGTGTCTAGTCGATAGACCTAGGCCGCACGTCCACCGAGCTTCAAAACCTTAAATAAGTTTGATATAAGTAAATTTTTAATCTCAAAAGAAAACATTTCTAGGTTTGAATTTTCGAGGTATATCGGAATAAGCATGATACTACCTTGGACTGTTTCAGCCCATTGCACCGTTATCTCCTCTGCTCCACGTACCTTGAAAATTCGAACAAATCATATAGCAATTTAACTAGGGGTACATAAAACACATTCTTAATATTTCTTTTATACTTGTAAACTTATGTGAAATATACTTGAAATGTTCTTGTAATACTTATACATTTTTGAATTTTTCGTGTGATACATATGCATATTTTTAGTTGAATTTTTCGTTAGTATTCATTTATATTTGTATGATACTTATTTCTTGATACTTCTTACGATGATACTTGTGAAATTATGTGAGCTATACTTGTAATTTTTAGTGTGATATATTTTTGTGTTATACTTATTTTTCGTGTGATATATACTTATACATATTTTAATTTTCGTATGATACATATAATGAATTTTTCGTTGGTACATACGAACACTTTTGTGATATTTTTACCCTAACACTAACTTTTACATTCTAACTATACAATACACGTTTGTTTCTCATTTTAATTCATTGATTAAATACTTGATCTTATAATAATTTCAGGTACATGAATCTTGGTTGGTCACAAGAAATTGAGGATAGATTGAAAAGAATTTGCAACCAAGAGGAAGCAGAGAAGGTATTGCCGAGCACACCTTCGCCAGAGCACCAGTTCGTTTCTCCCTCCTCATCACTTTTCGACAGAAACTTCGTTGCACCACCATCACCATTTCCTTCAGAAGCTTCGTGTGAACTAAACCCATTGTTTCACGAAGAACCAGAGTTTGAGCTACTCCAAAGTCCTATTCCGATTCAGTATTTGAATTTCGATTTACCTGACCCTACATTTAATATGACTTCATTGAGAGAGGAGAATGGACAGGTAGATGCGCCACAAGGAGGAGTAGTCAGACCGAGCAATGTAACGTATCCTGCTGTTGCACCTGGCAAATCAGCAGAGTTTGAGTTGAAGGGTGGATTTATTCACCAATTGCCCAAGTTCTTTGGACTCAGTGGAGAGGATCCTAATTGCCACATTCAGAAATTTGAGTTCAGATGTGAGTCAATGTGCCCAACTGGGGCAGATTTGCAACATGTGAGGATGAAGACATTTCCTTTCTCACTTGATGATAGGGCAGCCGAATGGTTCTTTGCTATTCCACCAGGGAAGATGGTGTCTTGGAATACAATGGTGAAGGAATTTCTCACCAAATACTTTCCTTCATCGAGGGTGACGCAAATCAGAAAGGAGATCACCTCGATCAGACAAGAGCCAGACGAGAGCTTCGATGTGTACTATGATAGGTACAAATCTTTGGTGGCAACGTGTCCTAATCATGGGATACGTGAGGGTCTTTTGCTGCAGTATTTTTATGAAGGATTGCGTCCTTTGGAGCGTAGATTTCTTGATTCAGCAACTGGAGGATCTTTGATGGAAAAGAGCAAGGAGGAAGTTAAGAACTTGTTGGAGATGCATTTCACTAACCAACAACTGTTCGGGTCTACTTCCTCAAGGCGAGTGAATGAGGCTAGTGGTTTTGAAGAGTCCAATGCTGTCAAGGAGCTTAGGGAAGACATGGGGAAAATCACTCAGATGATGTCCCAAATGATGAAGCAGAAGCATGCCCAAGTTTGTGGGGTGTGTAGTTTGGAGGGCCATACGGCTGATGTATGTCCTCAATTGGGAGGAAGTGATAATTTTGAGGAAGCCAATTCAGTTGGATTCCAAGGGCAGCAACGTTCCACTTACCAGAATTTCAATCCAAGGTACAACGATCACCCTAACTTTCGTTGGGCCAACAATAGTAATGTTCAGAACCCTCAACCATTGGCGCCACCACAAGCAAACCAAGGAGGTATGGCGTTTCAACCAAGACCTCAAGGGCAATTCCAAGGATATGCAAGACCTCAGCAACAATTCTACAACAACAATGCTCAAGCATCATCAAACCCTAACTATGATGCAATGCTGAAATCCTTGAATGATGCAACTCACACATTGTTGCAATCTACAACTTCAAACACGAAGGATATTTCTGAGCTGAAGAATCAGATGGGGAAGGTTGTGGATTTCATGGGGCAGATCCAAGAACAAGGGAGGTTACCTGGAGGAGTGATTAAGAACCCCAAGAACGAGCAAGCAAATGCAATTACCACAAGGAGTGGTAAGACTTTGGAGGGGACGAGCATGGGAAAGCCAAGTGGTGACAAGCTAATGGTGGAGTGTGATGATGTTGATGCCGAGCATGATGAGACTCTCGGCAATAATGAGGAGGTGACACTCGGCAATGGCAATGGCAAGGACAAGGAGACACACGGCAATGAGGCCGAGAAAAATGTTGAACCGAGCAAAGAGGAGCTTGACGTGATGAAGAAGAGGGACATGGAAAAAGATCCCGCAACCTCAGAAACACATAAGGTAAAATCCAATTCAAGTGGTTTAGTTAATACTAACCAATCTTCGAGTTTGCCTTTTCCTTCCATATTTGCTAAATCGAAGAAGGAGAAATCAGATGAAGAGGTACTTGATATCTTCAGACGTGTGGAGGTGAACATTCCATTGCTTGAGTGCATCAAGCAGATTCCCAAGTATGCCAAATTTCTTAAGGAGCTGTGCACAACAAGAAGGCATACAAGGGAGGAGCAGGTGGTAAAGATGAGTAAGACGGTTTCAGCCGTTCTCCAGAGGAAGCTCCCACCAAAAATGAAAGACCCAGGCAGCTTTTCTGTGCCATGTAAAATTGGACAATCTTGCTTTGAAAAAGTTTTGCTAGATTTAGGGGCTTCTATAAATGTTATGCCATACAATGTGTATAAATCCCTAGGTCTAGGCGAGTTGAAAAAGGACAATGTAATCATTCAACTCGCCGATAGGTCTAACAAATATCCTGAGGGATATGTGGAGGATGTTCTTGTGCAGGTGAATAATCTGATATTTCCTGCAGACTTCTATGTGCTACATATGGAAGAGTCGCCCCTAAATTCCACTCAACTATTGTTGGGGCGACCATTTATGAGGACAGCAAGAACGAAAATAGATGTTGCTGAAGGGAACCTCACCATGGAGTTCGATGGTGAAGTGATTGGCTTCAACATTTTTGAAGCAATGAGGTATCCAGTTTCTGATTTAAAACCTTGCTATAATATTGATGTGGTTGATTCTCTTGCACAGGTTTTATCAGAAACTTTGGATCAATAGCAACTAGCTATTGAGCAAGGGGCCGGAATTGATGCAAATGGGGAGGAAATTTCGATGGAGGCTCGGCTTGAACTTGAGCCGAGCATGATGAGTATTGTTGCCGAGCTAGAGGCAACACCCCACTTGATGAGGACATGTAAATTTTTGTCAATTCCCATTTCCACTAACAAAATTTTACCATCTGTGGAACAGGCCCCTATTTTAGAACTGAAGGTGCTTCCAAATCATTTGAAGTACTTATACTTGGGAGACGATGACACACTACCAGTTATTGTGTCATCACAGCTGAGTGAGCAGCAGGAAGCACGTTTAACTAGCATGCTGAAGAGAAACAAAACCGCCATTGGATGGACGTTGGCGGATATCAAGGGAATCAGCCCTACAACTTGTGTCCATAGGATCTTGCTTGAGGAAGGAGCCAAGCCTACTAGGGAGGGTCAGAGACGATTACACCCCCCTATGATGAAGATTGTGAAGGACGAGGTGATCAAATTGCTGGATTGTGGAGTCATTTATCTCATCTCAGATAGCCAGTGGATTGCACCTGTCCAAGTTGTACCTAAGAAGAGTGGAGTCACAGTTGTGAAGAATGACAAGGATGAGCTCGTGCCCCAACGATTGGTGACAGGTCATAGGATGTGTATCGACTACAGAAAGTTGAATGCTACTACACGCAAGGATCACATGCCTTTGCCTTTCATGGACCAGATGTTGGAGAGATTAGCTGGGCACGAATTCTATTGGTTCTTGGATGGGTACAACGGTTACAATCAGATATGCATTCACCCAGATGATCAGGAAAAGACGACGTTCACATGTCCCTTTGGTACGTTTGCCTATCGACGCATGCCTTTTGGTTTATGCAACGCACCAGGTACATTTCAACGTTGTATGTATTCCATTTTCAGCGATTATATTGAGAATATCATTGAAGTCTTTATGGATGATTTTAGTGTTTATGGAAAAGATTTTGATGCATGTTTAGAGAATTTGGAATTAATCCTAAAAAGATGTGTAGAAACTAACCTTGTGCTTAATTGGGAAAAATGTCATTTCATGGTAAAACAAGGGATAGTTTTAGGACACATTATTTCTGCAAAGGGTATTGAGGTAGATAGGGCCAAGATTGATATTATGCTTCACTTACCCTCCCCTACAACTGTAAGGGAGGTACGTTCGTTTCTTGGCCATGCAGGATTTTATAGGAGGTTCATCAATGATTTTTCATTGGTGGCCAAGCCTATTTGTGCCCTTTTGCAGAAGGATGTTCCATTCATATGGGATAAAGGGTGTGAAGATGCATTTGTGAGGTTGAAGTTGCTATTGACGTCGGCACCAATTATGGCGCCACCAGACTGGAGCCTACCATTTGAGATCATGTGTGATGCTTCAGACTATGCAGTTGGAGCAGTGCTTGGACAGAGAAAAGAGAAGAAGCCAAATGCCATTTATTATGCTTCTCGCACACTTAATGATGCTCAATTAAATTACTCTACTACTGAGAAAGAACTGTTGGCTGTTATATTTGCTTTAGAAAAATTTCGTTCATATCTTTTGAATTCTAAAGTGATTGTTTATTCTGATCATGCAGCCCTTAGATATCTAATGAAGAAGAAAGATGCTAAGCCACGTTTGATTCGATGGATTCTCTTACTCCAAGAGTTTGATATCGAGATCAAGGACAAGAAGGGGAGCGAAAATGTTGTGGCGGATCACTTGAGCAGAATTGTGAGAGAGGAGGAAACGTTGCCACTTCAGGAAACTTTCCCAGATGAGCAGCTTTTTCGAGTGGACACAAAAGAACCTTGGTATGCAGACATTGTGAATTATTTAGTTACTAAGACTTTTCCAAGTACATGTTTGCAGGCAGCCAAGACAAGGATAAAAAAGAATGCAAGACACTACATATGGGACGATCCATATCTGTGGAGGACTTGTAGTGATCAAGTTATAAGACGTTGTGTGCCACAAGAAGAGCATAGGCCGATCCTTGCATTTTGCCACAATGAGGCATGTGGAGGACACTTTGGAGCTAAGAGGACAGCCCTCAAGGTAATAGAAAGCGGATTTTATTGGCCCACGATTTTCAAAGATGCATACATATTTTGTATAACATGTGATAGGTGCCAAAGGACAGGTAACATTGGTAAGAGAGACCAAATGCCCCTTACTACTATGATCTTTGTCGAAATTTTTGATGTATGGGGTATAGATTTTATGGGACCTTTTCCTTCATCTAAGGGCTTTCTATATATCTTGTTGGCTGTTGATTATGTGTCAAAATGGGTGGAGGCGAAAGCCACAAGGACTAATGATTCTAAAGTTGTTGTAGGTTTCTTGAGAACTAACATATTTTCCAGGTTTGGAGTACCTCGTGTGCTTATAAGCGATGGAGGTTCTCATTTCTGCAACAGAACAATTGAGGCTTTGCTCAGAAGATATGGAGTCACCCATAAGGTATCCACACCTTATCACCCTCAGACGAGCGGAATGGCGGAAGTGTCCAACAGAGAGATTAAGAGCATATTGGAGAAAACTGTGGGCCCATCAAGGAAAGATTGGAGTGACAGACTTGATGATGCACTTTGGGCTTACAGAACGGCATACAAGACACCCATTGGGATGTCTCCATTTCGGCTAACATATGGCAAGGCGTGCCATCTTCCAGTAGAGTTGGAGCATAGAGCATGGTGGGCAGTCAAGCAATTCAACATGGAGCTTGACAAGGCTGGACTTCACAGGAAATTGCAGTTGAGCGAGCTTGAGGAAATCAGGAATGAAGCATATGATGCTGCGTGGATTTACAAGGAGAAGACGAAATTGTATCATGACAAGATGATAAGAGGCAAAATGTTTCATATTGGTCAAAAAGTCTTGTTATATCATTCTCGTCTTAGATTATTTCCTGGAAAATTACGTTCTCGTTGGGCTGGTCCATATATTGTTGCTAATGTGTTTTCTCATAGTGCTATAGAAATTCAAAGTATTGAAACAGGAAAAGCGTTCAAGGTGAATGGTCATCGACTTAAACCTTACTACGCACCTTTTGAGGAGCACACCATTGAGGAGATACAATTTAGAGACGCACCAAGATCCTGATGATATGGAGAAGAGTCTAGGCTGAGTAGACTATAAACATTAAGCGCTGCATGGGAGGCAACCCATTTCAACCAAAAAATTGTGAAGGAGCTGTCTGCGAGAGTTTGAATTTCTAAACCCTAAACTCTTTTTGGCTAAATTGTATAAATGTGGAACTTGTGAATTATCAAATGCTTGGAAATTACTACATAATTTTTGTGTATATTGAGGACAATGTAATTTTCTAAGTGTGGGGTAGGGATACATGTTTCACATGTTTTGTTTTTGTTTTGAGTCTTTGTTTTGAGTCATAAAAAGAAAAGAAAATAGAAAATCAGAAAAATCCAGAAAAAAAAAAAAAAAATTTCGTTGCTTTTTAATTTTTTTGTTTTAATTTTAGAGTCTTAGGTGCCCCTAAATAGTCTATGATGATTATATCTTTGAATGCATAGATGATGGTTTTGCATAATCTTGAAAATAATTGTGAGTTTCATGGACTTTGTGATTGGTATGAACATTTGAGACTTGAACTTAATTGTGTAATAAGCATGTATGTTGTGTTGATTTTGTTCCATAATAACCTGTGTGAGCTTTGATGCCATATACTTTCCTTCTTGAGTGATAAAAATGGGCAGAATTTTTCAAAACTTCATCATTCTTATTCAATGACTATGTGCCATAGATTTTAATGAACTCTAGAATGCTAGAACTCACTCTTGACGATTTTTTGAGACTATTATTCATGAAATGCCTTGATTTCGAATATGATTGAGATGATCTTGTTAGGATTACCACCATGCCAAATAAAGCATATGCCTAATTTGTGCCCGTCGTGGGACTCCTTAGTTTTAATCCCCTTGAGCCGACATTGAGCCATTTATTTCATCACCATGATACACATTCCTTGAGCTTAGAACAGTTTATCCTAGCCATTGTTGTCAAGACTTGGTAAAGTTTAATTGAATTTTGTTATTTGAAGTGATGATTTGAAGCAAGTGTGGGGTAAGCCAATCCAAAAGCATGAAAAACCATGATTGCCGAAAACAAAAAGAAAATTCGGACAGAAAATAAAAAGAAAAAAATTGAGCCGAAAATAGAGAAAAACAAAGAAAAAGAATCGGCAAAAAAAAAATAGAAATGCTTGGATTGGGATCTTGTGGTGAATTTGGAGTTTGTTTTACAATTGAAGGTCTATTATTATCATACTTGACCTTTGTTCATATTCACTATGTTATAGGGAAGAAAAGAATGAAGTTTGGGCCCAACAAGTTGAAACTTGGCCCTTTGAGCGAAGTCATAAGGATTTATTGAGCTTTGCTAAGTCTTGGTGAAATTTTCTCACCACTATTCTAAATGCGAATTCCTTATGCCAATCCCCACTATTTTCCCATGTAAGATCTCTCATGATTCGAATAATAGGTGAACTTTGTATGTGGAGATTATCTCAAGAGTTGAGCATATGGCTTTGGTTCATTGGTGCACATAGTTGTTATATGAAGTTTTTCCTGAAAGATCTATTCACAAAGTGCCTTTATTTGATGAAATATGCAAGTTACTCTTTGTAACTCTTAATCTATTTTCTTGCATATACTTTGAGTGAATATTGCCATATCATGAGTGAAAAGAAGAGAGTATGCCTAGTGAGGAGGATGAATCAACATAACATGTCATTGCTTGTGATTTTCGTTTCTTACTTGTTCATGCCATGATACATATCTATGACGCTTGGGATTATTGTGCTTACATTGAATGCTTAACTTGAAAGCTATGTGTTTAAAGTTCCTGAGACAATCATTTAGGGGCTGTAGTGTTGAGTCTTTTTATTTGTTTTGCTAAGGGACTAGCAAAGGCTAAGTGTGGGGTAGTTGATAGGAGCATAAAATGCGACGTTCTTAATATGTTTTTACCCCCATTTATGCATTTCTTATCCCTTATTGTTGTAATATAGAGTCATTGAGTCATGTTGGAGTCGTTGGCAAGTGTTGGTGTATAAATTGAGCTAAAAATGCATAAATGTCGAATTTTGAAGAGTTTTAGTTTGAGTAGGACTCCTTGTTGTACTAGGAATCCTGTTTGGACTAGGAAACCTGTTTTGACTAGGAAACTTGTTAGAATTGATTTCTTTACCTTTCGTCATTTCTAATATTTGTGTGGAATCGGTTTGTGCTAGAAATGGTAAAAATGCATAATTATGGTGGAGTCCTTATTGAACTAGGATTCCTAATAAGAGTTTGATTGTGACTAGGACTCCTTTTTCAAGTAGAACTCTATTTGGAAAAGGAATCCTTACTAAAGTAGGAATCCCAGTTGGATAAGGATTCTACGAGTTTGAGTCCTAATTGAAGTCTACGAATTGAAGAGTTTTAGTCGAACAAGGAGTCTACAAATGCTCGACGTTTTTGTAAAGTCGAAAGAATTTCATTGAAATTACAACTCCTTGTTGGACTAGGATTCCTTATCTATCTAGGACTCTTACTCATGATAATTGTGCTACATCTTTTTATCTTCTTTTTGATTTATTTCTTATTCTTATTTTTCAGGAATCAAAGAGAAGATGAATGGAAGATTTGGGAATTTTTTGGCAATAAAAAGATTCTTTGCCGTGGAGTTCAAGAATGGGAATCCAATTTGGATTTGGATTTGGAAACTTTCCTAATCTAATAAACTTATCTATTACATCTATGTCTTTTTAAGACATCATTTGTCTAGATTAGGACAAGTTTTATGCATGGTTTAATTCTTTATTTCTTTTTTTTATTTTCAGATTCTTTTTGGAGATAAAGGAGGAGATATTATCTTTATTTCAAGGATAATTTTCGGCAAAGGAAGAGTTGTTGCCGTGTGTGCCTTCAAGGAAGGAGAGTTGGATTTGAAGACCTCATGGCCGGTGATAGGAGCACAATGTGCGACGATATTATATGCTTATGCCCTCGTTTATACTTTGTTTAACCCTTATTTGTCTAAGATTGAGTCATAATGTAGTTAGTGTCAATTTTGGTAGAGTTTTGTGAAAAATGGTTAAGAATCCGAAAAATGACTAAGTTTGAGAAATCTGGAAAATAGTGTAAAATATGTCTTTTTCGTGATTTTGAGATGAGCAAAAGTATGATCTATCCTTGTCCGAATTCTATGAAATTTGGCGTGCTTAATATTCATATGCTGAGGAATGTTGTGTTAAAATTTCAGATCAATCGGAGTTCGGGAAGTCACCCAAAAGTTGGCTGCAAAACGGCAGTCCGAGCATTTCAATCCAGGGGCTTCCAGGATTTTCCTGGGACTTTGGCCCAACTTCGAAAAATCATTCCCGACGACTTGCATGGAATTTGATCGAGATATTTTATTGGGAGATGGCTATATGTGTCTAGTTTATCTGAGACTTAGAATCGCATCAATTGGAGCTCCGAGAAGGGAGATATGTCGGATTTACTGGAGCAAGGTCATTCCAGCCGAGTTGCTGCCGGTCTTGTGTTCTTGCGGGTTTGGGGCATTTTTCCATGGACCAAGCTCACCAAATGGAGTTGTCAAGCCTACACAAGAGGTTCATGAAGATATGCAGCCCAATCCAAGGAAGAAAATCAGAAAAAGAAGTTTCCTAGAAGAACCAAGAAAGGAAGGAACCAAAACCTCGTTGCACAAGGATTGCCTTTGCCGATTTGGACTAGGTTTTCTACCTAGGGTTTCTGCCGAATTTGCCTCTATATATAGCCATGTTTTCCTACAGAAAAATCATCTCATCTCAAGCATAAACACAAGGCCTAAACTCTACCAAAATTCCCCAAAGATCCTAGACAAAAACCTAAACCGAAAACCACCTTCACCTCACCTCAACCAAGTTTCTGCTTTGCCGAACCTTGGATTTTCTACCTCCATAACCTACTGCCGATGTGACCTATTGCCGTGCAGCCTCACCCCAGCCTCCATACTTCGCCGGATCCACACGACGTGAAGCTCTCAAGGTGTCTCAAAGTGTGATCCACTCCCCTCTTTCAGTTTAGTAATTTTTGTTTAGTTATGTTTAGTTTTGTCTATGAAACACTCATGTATGTTTGGTGTTGATTTATATGTCTATGTATGAATCGATTTTGGTTTTATGAATTGTATGTTAAAGATTTGTTTGAATGGATGCTTAGATTTATGTTTAGGTTTCGACAAGAACAATGAATTTTACATGCTAATTTGTAATATGTAACTTGTAAATTCATGTGTTAGATAATTAGGGCAGTGGTATAGATGCATGTTTAGGTTTGAAATTGGTTAGAAATCTAAAAGAGTGGACCTTATAAACCGAAACATTAGTTGTGCTTAAGCATTTGTTGTTTGCATGTAAATCTAGGTGTTAGGTTTCATCAAACCCGAGTAATAACAAATATGGCTAGATACTCAAAAGGTTGCTTTGATTTGTTTTTGCTCACTTAGGGTATAGTACTTTGGATTTCTTACATGTTAAAATAAGATGATTGACAACCTTGCTTGTTTTGCATGTCTCCGATTTAGACTATTGTGATTAATTGTTAAGTCTCAAAAGGATTAACATAACTTTAGGGCCCATAACCAAAAGTTCGGTCTTAAAACTTGAGAAGTCTTACAACTAAGTTGTAGTCGGAACTAATTTTGAATTTAAACATGTTGATACTTGTTCCTTACTTTCTTGCATGTGAGTTTATATGTTAAAGAGTCTTGATGCTAAATGTTTTGTGAGAGATGATGATCACTTGTATATAGTAGTTTAGGTTTATTTTCGTGTCTTAGATATAGAGGCAGTCCTTGCTGCCGAACCTCATCTTCATCCCCCATGATAAATTCGTATATATGTATATAAGTGTGACAATTGTGTGCATATATGTTTGTGAATATTTTTGTTAACATTCTCATATTTCAGGTACCCTTAATCCCCGGCTAGAACGATCCCTACTTATGTCTATACTACTAATGATTGTAGGGTTATTATTGCTTGATGCTCGCTTCGGCGACACGTCAATTTTTGGCGCCGTTGCCGGGGATTAAAAAATCTTGATTTGTTTGAATGTTAGCTTTGTATATTTCTGAAAATTGTTTTGAGTCTTTAAAGTTTTGAGGTATATCGGATAAAGCATGACCTTACCATGGGCTGCACAAGTCCATTGCACAGTTTGCTCCTCTGCTCCACGTACCTTGAATCTTTGATGTCGTGTATAGTTTGAAAAATTCTTGAAAATTTCGTGTAATGCCTTGAAAAATTTGTTGAAGTATAGCTTTGTATACTCTTGCATTTATTTGTGTTGTTCGTTTTGATGTGTTTTGTGTATGTGCAGTTGAATTTAAAAAGAAAAGTGCAGGAAATACGGAAGGTCTGCCCAAACAGGAATCGGGCAGTGCAGTCAGTCGACTTTGGAAGGCTGCCGTTTTCTTCTCACAGAACTTGGGAAAGTGAGCCATACGCCGTTGGAAAGGTCTCTGAGTCTATTATCTGTAGGATTTTACAGAAGTGGATTTGGAGCATCGAGTCATTCCCAGTTTCAATTTGAGTGCACGAAGGTCAATCTGGCAGAACAGAGAACTGGGCAGATCATTTGGTCCGATACAAGGCCAAAGAAAGAGTACCTCCGCTGGTCCGATTGGGACAAACCTTATACCATTGAAAAGCTCTGTGTGTGTACTACAACTTTGATTTAGAACACGTTTGCATTCGGACAATGGAGCACACCCATAATTAGGCCTCAAGCGAAGCAGACACATCTGCCAAAGACCCTGCCCCTGCCTCTGTCCTGCAGCCAACCCTGCATGCCGAGGCCAGCATACACCTAAACAATCCTACCAAGCACATTGCCCCTTCTCATGCCATAGCCAAGTTGCAGCCTCACGCTGCCAAATACCCTGCGCGCAAGCTGCTGCCCCTGCCCCTGCCCCTGCCGAAATCTGCTGCACCCAAGTTACTGAGGACACACCATTCAAGTTGAAGCCGTTTTCGGTGCCTTATGTTAACAATTTCGTGTAAGCCTTGGTCCGGCCGGTCAAGGCAGACACACCATTGAAGGCGAACCAACTCAAGAAGAATCCATGGGACATGGTCAAATTGGAGAGAAAAAGTGAGGAAACTCAAACACCAAACTGTACCCTAACAGAGTTCCGGCAGTGCAGCTCTTCTACTTTGGATGGCTGTCATTTTTTAGCTCACAACACCTGAGAAGGCGTGTGATATATGCAAAGAAAGATCTGTGAGTCTACTTTCTATAGGATTTTACAGAAGTGGATTCGGAGTAGTATGCTGTTCCCAGCTTCAGTTTGATTGCAGCAAGGTCAGTCCAGCAAAGCAGGAAGCTGTGCAGACAGGTCCGATAAAACCCAAAACAGAGAATACTTCCGGTGGTCGGATTTTGGCAAACTTTATACCGTTGGAAAGCTCTTTGAGTTGGCTACAACTTTCATAATGGACACTTTTTCATTCGAGTAGCCTATCATGTAACAAATCAGGTATAAAGAGGTAAAGGTCTGTTCTGTTTTGCTGATAACTGCTGTTATTTTCAGCCAACTTTGCAGGGGCATAACCTTTCAGCTGCTTGGAGTTATGGGACGTACCACATATGTACGTGCAGCTAGTAACATGGACTTTCAATTCCATATGGTAGCTTCCCAATCCAACCGCCCATTACATTGTTATTTGCACTGGAAAACAGCTTCGTGGGACATCACCGAGGGGGGCTGCTGCCCCAACTGCGGAGCTGCACATGGCATGTTGAACACACAACACACACGGTGAAAAGTCTAAGCAATGGACTATAAACACAAAGCGCTACTTGGGAGGCAACCCAATTCGATCAAAGAAAAGTGAAGGAGCCATCACCGAGAGTTTGCAATTTCCTAACCCTTCTCTTTTCATTTGATTTGTGATGATATGTTGGAATGTGTTAGACAATTGCATGCTTAGGAAATTCGTTGATATAGATTTGTGCTTACATTGAGGACAATGTAATTTTCTAAGTGTGGGGTGGGATAACGTATTCCGTTTATGTTTTCGTGTGTTTAGTTTAGAAAAGAAAATTCAGAAAAATGTTCCACAAAAATAGAGTGTTTAATTTGTTTGTTTCGAGTCTTAGGATGCCCCTAATATGTCAATGATGTTTTTCTCCTCTTTGCATACGTAGATGATGGTTATGCATACAATTAAAATTGTAAGTTTCATGGATTATGTGCATTGGTAGGAGCATGTAGGACTTGTTGATTATGAAGCATGCATGTTTGAGCTAATTTATTTCGATTATAACCTATGTGAGCTTTTGAGCCAAATTGCTTTCTTCTTGAGCGATAAAAAGATAAAATTCGATAGATTCGTAGGAAGCATGAAACCTCATAATTCTTTGATTATTCGATGACTATGTGCCATAGCTTTTTAATGAACTCTAGTATGCTAGAACTTACTCTTGTTGATTTTCGAAACGTTTATGTCATAAAATACCTTGATTTTGAATGTGATTGAATAAAGATCATTTAGGTTTACCACCATTGCCAAATAAATCATGAGCCCTATTTGTGCCCGTCGTGGGACACCTTAGTAAACCCCCTTTGAGCCTACGATTAGCCTTTTCTTTCATCACCCTTAAACACTTTCCATGAGCCTAGTATAGTAATGCATTTACCTTATGTGTCAGCAAAGCTTGATTTTTGAAGGCGTTTTTGCGTGAAGTGATGAAGAAGAACAAGTGTGGGGTAGACTTAGCCATGAATTTATGAAAAGTGTATATGTATGCCGTGCCTTAGAAAAAGAAAGAATGAAAAATTTTTGAAACATTTTTGCTCGGACCAAAAGAAAAAGAAAAAGATACCGAGAGCAAGAAAAGAAAGATGTAAGGCACGGCTTGAAAAAGAAAAGAAAAAAATTTTGTGCATAGCTATTGTCTTGATTATTGTTGTAATATTATGGGAGGAAAAGAATGAAGTATGGGTCCAACAAGATGAAATTTGACCCTTGGCGAGAAGACATAAGGAGATTTGAGCTTTGCCAAAGGCCACGGTGACGTTTTGAGCCTCCTTATCCAAATATCGAATACCTCTTAGCCTAGCCCCATTACAACCCTTTTATTGATCTTTTTCATGATTCTTAAGATGGTTAAATTTGATTGTGGAGACTATCTCAAGAGTAAGCATATGGTTTTGGTTCATTGGTGCATATAGTTATCATATGAGGTTTTTCCATCAAAATTTCACAAAGTGCTTTCGTTTCTTTGATATATGCAAGTCACTCTTTATAATTCATGATTTTTCGCTTGCATATACTTATGTGTGAATAACCATGCTTCGAGAGAAAAGAAGAGAGTATGCCTAGTGAGGTGATTTGAATTAGCTTAACATGTTTACATGCTCACCTTTTTGCTCTTAGATGTTCATATTGATGTTACATGTTCATGAAGCTTGGAATTTTCGTGCTTCGCATTCTCATGCATTAACTTGAAAGCTATGTGTACATACGAGCCTGAGACAAATTGTTAGGGGCAATAGTTTGTTTAGAGTCGTAGTTTAATTTAGTTTGCTAAGGGACTAGCAAAGGATAAGTGTGGGGTAGTTGATAGGAGCACAATGTGCGACGATATTATATGCTTATGCCCTCGTTTATACTTTGTTTAACCCTTATTTGTCTAAGATTGAGTCATAATGTAGTTAGTGTCAATTTTGGTAGAGTTTTGTGAAAAATGGTTAAGAATCCGAAAAATGACTAAGTTTGAGAAATCTGGAAAATAGTGTAAAATATGTCTTTTTCGTGATTTTGAGATGAGCAAAAGTATGATCTATCCTTGTCCGAATTCTATGAAATTTGGCGTGCTTAATATTCATATGCTGAGGAATGTTGTGTTAAAATTTCAGATCAATCGGAGTTCGGGAAGTCACCCAAAAGTTGGCTGCAAAACGGCAGTCCGAGCATTTCAATCCAGGGGCTTCCAGGATTTTCCTGGGACTTTGGCCCAACTTCGAAAAATCATTCCCGACGACTTGCATGGAATTTGATCGAGATATTTTATTGGGAGATGGCTATATGTGTCTAGTTTATCTGAGACTTAGAATCGCATCAATTGGAGCTCCGAGAAGGGAGATATGTCGGATTTACTGGAGCAAGGTCATTCCAGCCGAGTTGCTGCCGGTCTTGTGTTCTTGCGGGTTTGGGGCATTTTTCCATGGACCAAGCTCACCAAATGGAGTTGTCAAGCCTACACAAGAGGTTCATGAAGATATGCAGCCCAATCCAAGGAAGAAAATCAGAAAAAGAAGTTTCCTAGAAGAACCAAGAAAGGAAGGAACCAAAACCTCGTTGCACAAGGATTGCCTTTGCCGATTTGGACTAGGTTTTCTACCTAGGGTTTCTGCCGAATTTGCCTCTATATATAGCCATGTTTTCCTACAGAAAAATCATCTCATCTCAAGCATAAACACAAGGCCTAAACTCTACCAAAATTCCCCAAAGATCCTAGACAAAAACCTAAACCGAAAACCACCTTCACCTCACCTCAACCAAGTTTCTGCTTTGCCGAACCTTGGATTTTCTACCTCCATAACCTACTGCCGATGTGACCTATTGCCGTGCAGCCTCACCCCAGCCTCCATACTTCGCCGGATCCACACGACGTGAAGCTCTCAAGGTGTCTCAAAGTGTGATCCACTCCCCTCTTTCAGTTTAGTAATTTTTGTTTAGTTATGTTTAGTTTTGTCTATGAAACACTCATGTATGTTTGGTGTTGATTTATATGTCTATGTATGAATCGATTTTGGTTTTATGAATTGTATGTTAAAGATTTGTTTGAATGGATGCTTAGATTTATGTTTAGGTTTCGACAAGAACAATGAATTTTACATGCTAATTTGTAATATGTAACTTGTAAATTCATGTGTTAGATAATTAGGGCAGTGGTATAGATGCATGTTTAGGTTTGAAATTGGTTAGAAATCTAAAAGAGTGGACCTTATAAACCGAAACATTAGTTGTGCTTAAGCATTTGTTGTTTGCATGTAAATCTAGGTGTTAGGTTTCATCAAACCCGAGTAATAACAAATATGGCTAGATACTCAAAAGGTTGCTTTGATTTGTTTTTGCTCACTTAGGGTATAGTACTTTGGATTTCTTACATGTTAAAATAAGATGATTGACAACCTTGCTTGTTTTGCATGTCTCCGATTTAGACTATTGTGATTAATTGTTAAGTCTCAAAAGGATTAACATAACTTTAGGGCCCATAACCAAAAGTTCGGTCTTAAAACTTGAGAAGTCTTACAACTAAGTTGTAGTCGGAACTAATTTTGAATTTAAACATGTTGATACTTGTTCCTTACTTTCTTGCATGTGAGTTTATATGTTAAAGAGTCTTGATGCTAAATGTTTTGTGAGAGATGATGATCACTTGTATATAGTAGTTTAGGTTTATTTTCGTGTCTTAGATATAGAGGCAGTCCTTGCTGCCGAACCTCATCTTCATCCCCCATGATAAATTCGTATATATGTATATAAGTGTGACAATTGTGTGCATATATGTTTGTGAATATTTTTGTTAACATTCTCATATTTCAGGTACCCTTAATCCCCGGCTAGAACGATCCCTACTTATGTCTATACTACTAACGATTGCAGGGTTTATTATTGCGTGCGAGCTTAGGCTCACATCAGCCGGCCAAGATAAGAGATAAAAGGAGAGGATTTAATTCTATTTCTACATAGAATTTTCGGAAAAGAAGAAAGGAGAAAAGCTTGGGATGAACTTGGACTTAATTGAAGCTTGGTACATTACTTGTTGCCGAATTAAAAGAGGATTAATTGAAGATATTTGGAAGAGATATTCGGCAGCAATAAAGAAAAGATATTTCGGTTTCTTGAAGATGAAGTTTGCCGAAACCAAAACCTAATTGGTTTCGGTTTTCTTGGTGTAACCTTTGCCGAACCCTAGCTGCCCTCTCCTCTATATATACCACACTTTGTATTCATAAAAAGCATCTTCTCTTCCTCATAAAATCCTTGCCGAACCTCTGCCAAAATAAATTCAGAAATTCTTACCAAGAAGCTTTGCCGAATCCACCACCACCTTTCACAAAAATCCTATCATCACCAATCCTTGCCGAATCTTCATAAGGTTGTAACATGGATTGTACTTTATTGGCTTTTGATTCTTTGTATTTAAACATACTTTTGTCTATGAAATATGTTTTGGTTTCTGGTTTTATTTTCGGTATTGATAACTATATATGGGATCTTCGGATCTTTGTTATAAATGTTTGGATATGTTGTATATGATTGCCGAATTATATATGTGGTTTAATTAAATTTGTATTATGGGCAGTAGCTTTAGCATGTTTTCTTGGTTTAATTAGGTTTATTTCCTTAATTCGTGTGCAACCGAAGGAGATGTCTAGATGCAATCGTAGGCCATGGTTGTTATCTAGATATTGAATTCATATGCCGATTTAATATATGTTGGATCTCACACGTTGTGGATTTTAATATGTATTTATCTAAGGGCTAGAGTAATTATGGAAATTTTCCTGTCGATGTGGGATGAGTGACGCCATACCTGCTAACATGTTTCTTATTCGACATATTGTGCTTATGTGCTATTTGTGTTTAATTTCTACGCGTTGTGTTATTAAACCGATTAGTACCATGTTTAGGATTACACGCGTTGTGGATTCTAAATACTTGTGATGTCTTGAATAATTAGAATAACCGCGTTGGCTCTAATTAAATTGGAACTTAGTTGATCTTGAATTCGATATTTGCTGCTGCCCCTATTACTTGTTTTAATTTTGTTGCATGTATAATGAGATTTGTGTTTGGTGATTGTGTGGAAGATGTTGATCAATTGTATATAATAGCTTAGGAATTAAATTTTCGTAAAAAAATCAGTAGATATTTAGTTAAAAATCGTAACCCCCTTTTTGTGCAATACTTTATGTAATTGAAAGCCCTTGATTTCCCCGGATAGAACGATCCCTACTTGTCCTAACTACAATCGACACAAGAAGGGTATTATGTGTATGTAGTTGTTTTGCAGGTACTTTGTGCTTGGATAACATCTCCATCAACACTACCACTGGAATGTTATGCCTTTTGATCTAAACACAGCACCTCAAATATTTCAAAGATGGATAGATGGAATCTTTAAAAACCTTAAAGATTTTTGTGTAGTTTATATTGACGATATATTAATTTTCTCTAAAACAAGAGAAGAACATACAAAACATCTAAAGATATTCTGTGAAAAAGCCCAAAAACATGGGATAATATTATCACCAAAGAAAATTGAAATAGAAAAAGAAACTATAGAATTTTTGGGAATCACCCTAGATTCTAAAGGTATACAACTTTAGGAACATATAATTTCAAAAATAAAAGACTTTCCTAATGAAATAACAGATAAAAAACAATTACAAAGTTTTTTAGGTATACTAAATTATGAAAGAAATTTTATAAAACATTTATCTCAAAAGGAAATCCCTTTAATTGAAAAATTGAAAAAAGACAAAGAATTCATCTCGACTCCTGATGATTCAAAAATAGTTCAAGATATAAAAAATGATTTAATAAAAATTCCTAAGGTTTATTTTCCTCAAACAGGAGATAAACTTATTTTAGAAACAGATGCCTCAGATCTTTGTTGGGGATGTGTTCTAAAAGCTATTCCAGCAAAACACTGGAATGAAGATGAAATCTCTTTGCAAGAAAATAGAATACGAGCTAGGAAAAAACCTATCTCTAAATCTGCTAAAAAAGAAGAACTAATATGCGGATATAATTCTGGAAAATTTAAACCAAATGAAATTAAATACATCATTTTTGAAAAAGAATTATTAGCTATAAAACTAGCAATAAAAAGATTTCATATATACTTTAGCCCCAGAAAATTTTATTATCAGAACAGATAATCAAGCTGTTCGAGATTTTCTAATAAATAAGAAAAATGTTTTAGATGGTAGAAGATTAAAATGGTATAATTTTATTTCTATGTATACATTTGAAATAGAACACCTCAAAGGTACTAATAATTTTATTGCTGATTATTTAAGCAGGAATGGATAGGGGTAAACGCCCCAAGCAAGATCCTCAAGGATGGATAACAGTTGCTAAAAAAGCACCTTTACAACAACAACCAACCACAACAGTATATTATGCTGTCTTTGAAGGATTCCAAACAGGAATTTTCTCTTCATGGCCTGAATGTCATGCCCAGATAAACAAATATCGAGGAGCATGCTATAAAAGTTTTTCTACAGTGGAACAAGCCACTCTAGAATTTCAAAAATATATTAATTGGAAAACATCCAAACAAGTAGAAAACCTTAAGCAACAAAACATTGCTAAAGGTAGCTTGGATCATTGTGGTGTAGCAGATTTCTTCAACCCAGGAGTACCTGCACCCATATATGAAAACCTTAATGCTATATGGAAATACCATATCATTGCGGGAGAAAACTCAAAAAAACCATTTAGGGTCAATGTGAGCCAACTTGCATCTAAAATTGCTGAACAAACAGCCCTTATTGATGCTCAAACACGACAAATTCAAAAATTTAAAGGTATGGCACTCCAATCTCTCAAACAAACATATTGGAACAACAATTTTTCATTTACAGAAATATCTCATCATCTAAAATCAGTAGAATTATGTGAAAACTCCTTCACTGATCCTATTTTTGAAAAAATCAAAAGAATTTTCTATATATAAAAGCAATTACAATACTTCCTCAAGAAATCGGAAACCAAATAAAAAGTTTGGTTCATGATCATTCCTCTATTATAAAATCTTTATTAAATGAATACGCTACAAATATAAATAAAGTTGATAATGGAATGCCAAAGCTCCATTTCATCATAGACCATGATGTATGGGACATCAAAACCATTGAATGGGGAATTACCAACCAAGTGATTTTCCAAAGTCTTGGCATTAATAGTTTGTGGAATTTCCCGCAAATGATTAAAGCCATGATATATAACGTGGTAAAAAACCACAAATGGTCTGTTCCCTTAACGCTTACATTGGCAAGCACCATTGGCTGGCGAGAACGTGACAAGTTTTATCAACCTTATCAAATCTGGCTGTTGACAGAAGCCGAGCCACACCATTACAAAGACAGTCAAGAGGTAAATAATGCCTCTATCGTCAATGCCATTGAAGCAAATTATTATTGGAAGCACTGTGCAATTCACCTCATGGAAAGTGCACAAGACTTGGTGAATTCAAGCATGTTCAAAATCACTGACGGCAGAAGAATTTTCACCACGCACCTTTCGATAGACTTCCAGGCTTCTGAAGAACAGAAAAAAGAAGCTAATGAATTACTCCACAAGATGGCAACTCAGTTAACCCTACTTGACGTTCCATCAGATTTAGCAGACGAAGCTGAAACAATTTTACAACTCAAAAGGGAAGAACAACTGTCCATAGACAGTATGGATTCTGTAGATTCTGTCTGGCATCACAATATCCTTAATCAAATGGAAGCCTAAAAACCGACAGAAGAATAATAGATCCTGCTATCACAGTAGGAAACTACTGGAATATTCTCCTTTCTTTTCGACGGTCAGTATTCTACAGATGTCAACAAAAGGACGATGCCACCCAATGTGTAGGCGCTTTTGTTCATTATGTAGATCATACTGAAAGAAAGAAGAAGGAAGAAGAAGACACGTAGAAGAAAAAGCATCTTCTACATTTAGCTAGGAAATTTCTTGTAACCTAACTATGGTTAAGAGAAAACCCTAGTTAGTAGAGTTAGGCTATAAATATAGAGTTAGAAATGAGGAAAAGAGAAAAAAAGAATCCGGCAACTTCCTTTCTTTGTAAACTTCCTTTCATTGTATATTCCAAGAAGCTTCCTTGTAAAGTTCTCTATGCTAGCAATATAATGAGAATATAGTTTTTATGAAAATCTCCTCAACCTCAAATCCTCTCAAACATATCTCTACTAGCTCATACCACCCTCACTTGCAAGATGTTTTAGAGGAAATGCTTGACTATATGAGCTAGTAGAGATATGCTTGAGAGGATTTGAGGTTGAGGAGATTTTCCTCCCTTTTTGTAATAGTGTGGCTCGGCTTCTGTCAACAGCCAGATTTGATAAGGCTGATAAAACTTGTCTCGTTCTCGCCAGCCAATGGTGCTTGCCAGTGTAAGCATTAAGGGAACAGACCATTTGTGGTTTTTTACCACGTTATATATCATGGCTTTAATCATTTGCGGGAAATTCCACAAACTATTAATGCCAAGACTTTGGAAAATCACTTTGTTGGTAATTCCCCATTCAATGGTTTTGATGTCCCATACATCATGGTCTATGATGAAATGGAGCTTTGGCATTCCATTATCAACTTTATTTATATTTGTAGCGTATTCATTTAATAAAGATTTTATAATAGAGGAATGATCATAAACCAAACTTTTAATTTGGTTTCCGATTTCTTGAGGAAGTATTGTAATTGCTTTTATATATAGAAAAATTCTTTTGATTTTTTCAAAAATAGGATCAGTGAAGGAGTTTTCACATAATTCTACTGATTTTAGATGATGAGATATTTCTTCAAATGAAAAATTGTTGTTCCAATCTGCTTGTTTGAGAGATTGGAGTGCCATACCTTTAAATTTTTGAATTTGTAGTTTTTGAGCATGAATAAGGGCTGTTTGTTCAGCAATTTTAGATGCAAGTTGGCTCACATTGACCCGAAATGGTTTTTTTGAGTTTTCTCCCCCAATGATATGGTATTTCCATATAGTATTAAGGTTTTCATATATGGGTGCAGGTACTCCTGGGTTGAAGAAATCTGCTACACCACAATGATCCAAGCTACCTTTAGCAATGTTTTGTTGCTTAAGGTTTTCTACCTGTTTGGATGTTTTCCAATTAATATATTTTTGAAATTCTAGAGTGGCTTGTTCCACGGTAGAAAAACTTTTATAGCATGCTCCTCGATATTTGTTTATCTAGGCATGACATTCAGGCCATGAAGAGAAAATTCATGTTTGGAATCCTTCAAAGACAACATAATATACTGTTGTGGTTGGTTGTTGTTGTAAAGGTGCTTTTTTAGCAACTGTTATCCATCCTTGAGGATCTTGCATGGGGTGTTTACCCCTATCCATTCCTGCTTAAATAATCAGCAATAAAATTATTAGTACCTTTGAGGTGTTCTATCTCAAATGTATACATAGAAATAAAATTATACCATTTTAATCTTCTACCATCTAAAACATTTTTCTTATTTATTAGAAAATCTCAAACAGCTTGATTATCTGTTCTGATAATAAAATTTTCTGGGGCTAAAGTATATATGAAATCTTTTTATTGCTAGTTTTATAGCTAATAATTCTTTTTCAAAAATGATGTATTTGTTCAAGGAAGGTTAATTCCGTAACATCCGTGGTGTGTCTTGTCCTAATAAGGCTAGTAGTCTAGATACTTTATTAGATAGGGAATCCCTGATTACCAGGGATACTTGATGTAATGCCTATATAAAGGCATCCTTATCAATCAATAAAGATAGAGATTATTATCATCTATTTCTCCTAGAACACGTTATCAGCACGTTGCTCTAGCCTCCCGTCTAATAGCCCTAAAACCCTAATTTCGAAATTTTTTTTCGAAACCCTAACCTACCGTCGGCCGCCGATTCTTCCCTTCGGCACCGTCGGCCTCTTCTCAGCAGCATCTGTGCTGCCCGCCTACCCCCCCCCCCCCCCCCCCCTCCCTTGCGCGCCATAACTTGCACGCATACCCGAAGATTCAAGATTGCTCGCAAGCCAAGCAAGCGGCTTTTGAAGCGTAGTTCGTTGTTGAGAAGAAATCAAGAAGAATCGAAGAAAACAAGCTTCCCCAAGAGTCAAGTTTCGTTTGATCAAGCTTCTCTTGAAGAGGTAAATATTTTATAAACGTTCCTGCTTCTGAATTTTCAATAGTTGGGTTTTGTTTTTCTTCCGGGACCTTTCCGTGTCCCTGCTTCTTCATCCCGATTCTATCTCTTCTCGGGACGGTATACGGGGATTTAATCACCCCGGTACCAACGTATTTTGGGGTAACTGTGATGTTACCGGCCACCGTTATGCTTGTGACTGTGATGTCACTGTGAACCATAACGTATTCTTTTTAAAAGAAAACAAAGGGAAGATATCGATTGTGACTTGAAGTCACGTTAAGCATCGATTTATGTGACCATGATATATCTTGGCACTGTTCTAAAGAACAATCAAACTTGATTAGTATTCAAATATACTAACGTCTCCCTGTTTGTGTTCTGTAGATGGCTGACACTCAGCGTCCAGAATTTGACATCTTGGATGTCCAAGGCAAGGAATACAAGAGGTGGATCTCAGATGTAGAGAACACCTTCATTGGTAAAAGATTTACCGCCACCATCAACCCTCCTGAGGATGCAAGCTTACAAGCTTCTCCTGAACAGAAAGCATAAGCCCTGTTGTTTCTCAGGCGCCATATCCATCCAACGCTCAAGAAGCAATACCTGAGGAAAACCGATCCCAAAGAGCTATGGGATATCCTCAAGGACCGCTTCGACAATGTGCATGACTCACAACTCCCAGACCTCATGTCAGATTGGGAGCAAATCCGCTTATCGGATTTTGATTCCGTCCAGAAATATCATCAGACTATGCTAAACTTGCAATCTGATTTGAGCTTTTGTGGGGTCGAAAAGACCGATGACGATATGATGGAGAAGACTTTCACGACGTTCCGAGAATCTGCGTCCATGTTGTCGCATCAGTACCGCGATCTCCGTGAGAAAGGCACTATCAAAACCTTCAGTGATTTGATGAATCTACTTCAAAGAAAGGAGAGGTAACATGAGTTGATTCTTACCACCAATAAGAGGCCTCGAAGACCGAAATTCATTGCGGAATCTCATCAAGCCCGTGGTAAAGCTTCTAAGCAAAAGCATCAATCTCATGAACATCAAGCACCACCACCACGTACGCCAAGAGCAACACGTGGCGGACGAGGAGGGAGAAGAGGCGCCGGCCGTGGCCGACAGCTTTCTTGGACAAGGGATGGTGGCGGCGGCGCCGCTCCCAGAGGGAGGAACAGTTTTGGTTCCGGTCCCAGGCGTGGTGGCCATACGCCGAACAATGCTTTGGCTCCTTGCTTCAAATGTGGCTCTAAGAATCATCTTCAACACGATTGCACAACAAGTAGAGAGATTCAAGCCGCTTACAAGAAACACAAATAATACATAGAACAAGAAACGAACTATGTAGGAGACTTTGAGGAAGAAGAATACGATGAGGAAGATACCAACTTCACCATCGATGACTTCTAACATACCAAGAAACGTAGGACTCAGGAGTATGATACTCCGGATTATGAATAAGTATTTGACTTAGGTCATGAGATACATGTTCAAGTTTGATTTTGCTTGTTATTTTGACATAATATAGTCAATAAATCACGACTTTGTTCGATAAGTCGCTCTATTTTAGAACAACCTTGATGTACTTTTGAGTTGTCATCAATAATATTTCTCTTATTCTACGAATGATTTGAGATTTTTACATGACCACGATCCGCCAGGCCTCGTTCGTCATGGCTACTCGCCAACTTGGCTGCGATCCGCCAGGCCTCGCTCGCCATGGCTACTCGCCAACTTGGCTGCGATCCGCCAACTTGGCCGCGATCCCCCAACTTGGCCGCGATCCGCCAACTTGGCTGCGATCCGCCAACTTGGCCGCGATCCGCCAACTTGGCCGCGATCCGCCAGGCCTCGCTCGCCATGGCCACTCACCAAGCTTGGCTCAACACCGAATCCGGTTTTTTGAAACCAACAATCGATAGCCTATCGAACAAATGCAACTTTTGCATCAATGGCTCGGCAACGACGTGTCTTCGGACTCGCCATGCTTCGGATTTAGCTCAACCGTCGCATCGCATTGCCTCAATGCCTGACCGACCCTCACCACTCGCCTTGCTTCGGCTCGGCCTCAGGGTAGCTTCGGCCTTACCACAGCTTCAGTTTTGGCTTGGCCCCGGCCTTTGCCTTGGCCTCGGCCTCGGCCTTGGCTCGGCCACGCCACCTACGACGGTGTCCGGTCTCAATCTCTGATCTAGGCTATGTTAACTCTCAATGTTGGTATTCGGTGATTAAAATATGACTTATCTCCTTCTCTCAAGTTATGTCGTTGCCATGGCTATGTTATTGGCCTTAATGCACTTCATTTTGTGATGATATATTGCTTCAGTACACTTACTTTCAAGTGTTCGCCAAAGTCTAAAGTAGACTATTGATTCAATTTACATTGTTTTTGTAGATGTATCAAGGCGAGATTGAGTGTTTGTTGGACTGCGCAACAACTCACACGATTCTGAGGAATCGGCAATTGTTTTCGGATTTTTTGCCAAGAGAATCGTCGTTATCTACGATGACAGGAACCGGACCCGTAATTAAGGGTCGTGGCACTGCTCAATTCTTATTGCCAAATGGCACTGAAATTCGGGTAGAGGACGCCCTATATGCGCCTAAGGCGCCAAGAACCTTGCTAGCTTTCAAGGATGTGCGTGACAACGACTATCACCTCAGCACTTATGTTGAAAATGGAACTGAATATCTGTTGATCACCTCCACTGAGAATTTGCGTACTCGCATTGTGGAGAAGTGTAAGCGTGTTCGAAATGGCATGTATTTCACAACCATTAGAGCCAATGAATCTCATGTTGTTGTCTTATGCGATTCAGATGCTTACAAGCTTTGGCATGAGAGACTCGGTCATCCGGGTCGTGATCTGATTATCCGTATTTTGAAATGCTCCCACGGTCATCCGTTTTTCAGATCACAAAAGCACAGAGGGCGCCTCGGCCTTGGTTCGGCCGCCATGCCGTCGATAGCCGCCTCTCGGCTCCAAGGAGAGGTTCGGCCTCCTCCTGCTTCTCATGCTTCTGTAGCGATGTCTAATGCTCATCGTTCATTTTGCAAAGCTTGTTCACTAGCAAAACTTCAAGCAAGACCATCTTTTGCTATTGATAATAAACAGAATATTCCGTTCCTACAACAAATACAAGGTGATATTTGTGGACCTATAACACCAGAATGCGGACCATTTAGATATTTCATGGTTCTGGTTGATGCGTCAACGCGTTGGTCACACGTAGCGTTGTTGTCCACGAGGAATGCTGCATTTGCTAAACTCCTAGCTCAGATCATTAAGCTTTGGGCTCACCACCCGGACAATCCGATTAAGTCAATCAGACTGGATAATGCTGGAGAGTTTACGTCAAAGTGTTTTGATGACTATTGCATGTCAGTTGGGATTGAAGTTGAACATCCCGTGCCCCACGTTCATTCTCAGAACGGTCTTGCAGAAGCAGCCATTAAGAGACTACAGCTTGTAGCTAGGTCTCTTGTCATGGCCACAAACTTGCCAGTTTCGGCATGGGGAAATGTAATATTACATGCAGCTATGCTTATTCGTCTACGACCCACAGATAGCCAACCATTTAGTGCGTACCGTTGGTAACTGGTTACGAGCCTGATATTTCGCATCTGCGTACTTTTGGTTGTGCCGTATATGTGCCTATCACGTCTCCACTGCGTACCAAGATGGGTCCACAACGACGATTAGCTATTTATGTTGGATATGAAGCACCAACAATTGTCCGCTACATAGAGCCTATGACAGGTGATCTGTTTACTGCAAGATTTGCAGATTGTCACTTTAATGAGACATCCTTCCCGCCGTTAGGGGGAGATGGGGCCGCATCCGTCCCTAATGAACATCAGGAATTGACGTGGTTCTCTCCCACTATGTCTCATTATGATCCCCGTACGTCTCAGTGTGAGACCGAAATACAACACATATTGGAACTACAAAAGGTGGCGGATTCGATGCCCGACTCCTTTACTGATATTGCGAAAGTGACAAGATCTACCATACCTGCTGCGAATGTACCTGCAAGGCTCAACATTCCTCGCCATGCGCGAGCACGCGCCGCCGGTCTCGGACCCGCAGCCCTAGGTGTCGTCGGCAGCCTAGGCTCGGCACCTCCAAGTGGAGGGCCGGCGTCGACTTCGGATCCTCCTAGAAAGAGGGGGAGACCAATCGGTTCCAAGGACAATGTACCTAGAAAGAAGGCATGTGTCCAGGCACAAAGCGATCCGTTCATCATCGATACTGTGACGCCGTCACACGAGATTGTCTCCGACTATACTTATGTCCAAGAATCAACTCTGAATCATCTGGGGGACGCCTCAGACTCACCGTTGATGTTGGAGAACAAGGAAATCTCACTAAACTACTTATGCATGCACAATCTTATGGAAAGGAATTCCATGTATATCGATGATGCATTCGCCTACGCCGTTGCTCAAGAAGTCATTGACGACGACGATATGGAACCCTGCACTATTGATGAGTGTCAACGTAGGGCGGATTGGCCGAAGTGGGAAGAAGCAATCCAGGCTGAACTAGACTCTCTAAAGAAAAGGCAAGTATTCGGACCGGTTGTGCCTACACCGCCGAACGTGAAGCCTGTTGGACATAAATGGGTCTTTGTCAGAAAGCGCAATGAGAATGGTGAAGTCCAGCGATATAAAGCTCGACTCGTGACGCAAGGTTTTTCTCAACGCCCTGGAATTGATTATGAGGAGACGTATTCTCCTGTCATGGATACTATTACCTTCCGATACTTAATCAGTTTGGTAGTCTCAGAGAGACTCAATATGCAGCTTATGGATGTTGTAACAGCGTATCTTTATGGGGATCTAGATACGGAGATGTACATGAAAGTGCCAGAAGGACTTTCGTTACCCAAGTCAAGTGAGGAAAAACCACGAAGTTCATTTGCTATCAGGTTGAGACGATCTCTATATGGACTCCGACAATCTGGTAGGATGTGGTACACACGGTTAAGTGATTACTTGATTGGGAAAGGATACAAGAATGATGAGTTGTGCCCTTGTGTGTTCATAAAGAGAACAAGTTCAGAATTTGCCATTATAGCCGTCTATGTTGACGATATGAACATCATTGGAACTCTAAATGAGATCAATGAGACCGCTAGCTACTTGAAATCCGAATTCGAGATGAAAGATCTAGGAAGGACTCGGTTTTGCCTAGGCTTAGAACTAGAGCATCGAAGTGGTGGAATCTTTATACACCAATCTGCATATGTCCGAAAGATGCTCAGGCGATTCAACATGGACAAAGTTATGCATCCTACAGGCACTCCCATGGTCGTTAGAAGTCTGGATATCAACAAAGATCCCTTTCGTCCGAAAGAAGATGACGAAGAGGTCTTGGGAGCTGAATATTTATATCTTAGTGCAATTGGAGCTTTGTTATACCTAGCTCAGTGTACTAGACCAGACATTGCTTTCTCAGTGAACTTGTTAGCTAGATTTAGCTCTGCGCCCACACAACGTCATTGGGTTGGAATCAAGAACATCTTTCGATACCTTAAAGGAACCCTTGACATGGGCTTGTACTATCGATACACTCATCAGGATTCGACACCTAGTTGATCTCTTGCATCCAACAGCACAAACCGTGGCTCGGATCGCCACCGGTTATCCGCCAAGACTGGCTTTGGCTCAGCCATCCGCCATCCTGCAGTCATATCCGCCAAGACTGGCTTTGGCTCAGCCATCCGCCATCCTGCAGCCATATCCGCCAACATATCCGGACCCGAGGATGCTAAGTCGTGGTCCCGTTACGGCTTTGGCGATACCCCCTCCTACTCAGATACACCAAATGATGTGATGGTAGGATTTGCTGATGCTGGATATTTGTCAGATCCACACAAAGGACGTTCCCAAACCGGTTATGTTTTTACCATTGGGAATACGGCGATATCTTGGAGATCAACCAAACAAACCCTTGTTGCTACCTCCTCGAACCATGCTGAGATTATTGCACTACATGAAGCTGTCAAAGAATGTGTTTGGCTTCGCTTAGTTATATCTCACATTCGAGAGTCTAGTGGACTTGAGTCTACTACGATGGGACCAACTTGCATATTTGAAGATAATGCAGCATGCATTGAGCAGATGAAGTTGGGATACATCAAGGGTGACAATACTAAACACATTTCGCCTAAGTTCTTCTACAATCAGCAGCAGCAAGAGACTTTGAATATCCAAGTGAAGCAAGTCAGCTCATAAGATAATGCAGCTGATCTGTTCACCAAGTCTCTACCGAAATCTACATTTGTGAAGCATGTAAAGCGCATTGGTATGTGTCGCTTATCCGAACTCAAAGACTGATTGACTATCATGGGGAGTTCTCGTCTAGACTTCAGGGGGAGTCTAGTTATTCATGTCTCACATACTTGTAGTTGGTGCGTTGTACTCTTTTCCCTTAGACCATGCTTTTATTTTTGCCCAAGAGGTTTTTGTTTGCTGGCAAAGGTTTTAACGAGGCAACAGTTCATGCACCATTGAGGACGCGACACAAGGGGGAGTGTTCAAGGAAGGTTAATTCCGTAACTTCCGTGGTGTGTCTTGTCCTAATAAGGCTAGTAGTCTAGATACTTTATTAGATAGGAAATCCCTGATTACCAGGGATACTTGATGTAATGCCTATATAAAGGCATCCTTATCAATCAATAAAGATAGAAATTATTATCATCTATTTCTCCTAGAACAGTATTTAATTTCATTTGGTTTAAATTTTCCAGAATTATATCCGCATATTAGTTCTTCTTTTTGAGCGGATTTAGAGATAGGTTTTTTCCTAGCTCGTATTCTATTTTCTTGCAAAGAGATTTCATCTTCATTCCAGTGTTTTGCTGGAATAGCTTTTAGAACACATCCCCAACAAAGATCTCAGGCATCTGTTTCTAAAATAAGTTTTAGAATATAGAAATGGATTTATTCTATATTTAGTGGAAAACCCTAAATATAGAAATTGATTTATTTTATTTTATTTTTATTTTTCGAAAAGGGGGAGATGGATTTGATTGACTACTTCCATAAAAGAAAACCTAGTTTGTAGCTGATAAGAGCATAATATGCGACATTCGTAATGTGTTTTATCCCCATTTATGCAATTGCTTAACCCTTATTGTTGTAATATAGAGTCATTTAGTTAAGTATAGAGTCTTTGGCAGAGTTGTTGATGAAAAGAGCTTAAAACGTGAAAAGTGTGCAATTCTTGAAGAATCCTAATGAAAGCAGGAATCCCTATCGAATCAGGACTTGTTCTTAAGATATTTTGCTACATGTTATCTTCTTTTATTAATATATTTTTCTCTATTATTTTTCAGGAATTAAGAGGAGATAAATGAAGAATTTTGGAAGCAAAATTAAATGAAGAAATCGGAAAGGAAAAGAATTCAAATGCAACAAGGACAAGAAAAGATTTAAATGCTTCGACCAAGAAAGGAATGCATGAATTGATGCCGAAATTTGTATGGCAAGTTTTCAAACAAAATAAGGGAAGCATTCAGCCATTTAAAGGAGTTCTAGAGCTACAAGGAAACAAGGCTGAATTAAGAATGAAAAGGTGGAGCTTTGTATGGATTAATTCGGCAACAAAGCTTGGAAAGGAAACAAAATTAAGGACGAATGTGGACTGATTTTCTCTCTACATTCAAGGTAATTTTGCTGAATTAATTCAAGGATAATTTAAGGAATATTTTGAAAACAATTTAGCATTTATCCTTGAGTTATTTCGGCAACAACCTAGAAGGAAGGATTGACTTGCTGAACAAGAAGATAGGAGAAGGACTTTCGGCTCTCAAGGATTCCTTTGCCGAAACCCTAGCATCCCTTGCTCTCTATAAATACCACTCCACATCACTTGAAAAATGATCTTTTCTTCCTCACAAAAAGCTTACCAAAACTCTGCTGAATTGCTTCCTTGAATTCTCACCAAGAACATAGCCGAACCATCTCCACCACCTTTCATAAAAATCATTCCAATCATCAACACCAATCCACTTGCCGAATTCTTCAACAGAGGTTGTCACTTGGATTGTAATTTTCGATGGCTTTAGTTTCTTTGTATTTATACATTAATTTGTCTATGAATTATGTATGGATTCTTGGTTCCGATTTTGGTTTTGTTATTTATTCATGGGATTTCCGAATTCTTGTTATATTGTTTGGTTTTCTTGTGTTTAATTACCGAATTATGCATGTGATTTAATTGAATATGGTATGATGGGCAGTAGGCTTTTGCATGTTTTCTTGATTTAATTAGGTTTATTTCCTTAATTCGTGTGCAACCGAAGGAGATGTCTAGATGCATTCGAAAGGCCATGAGTGTTATCTAGATGTTGAATTCACTTGCCGATTGAATACATGTTGGATCATACGCGTAGTTGGTTTTAATGTGTATTTATCTAAGGGCTAGAGTAATTCTGGAATTTTACATGTCGATGTGGGATGAGTGACGCCATACTTGCTAACATGTTCCAATTCGACATATTGTGCTTATGTACTATTTGTGTTTAATTTCTACGCGTAGTGTTGTTAAACCGATTAGTACCATGTTTAGGATTACACGCGTAGTTGATTCTAAATACTTGTGCAGTTTTGAATAATTAGATATACCGCGTTGGCTCTAATTAAATTGGAACTTAATTGATTCTAGAATCCGATTTTAGCTTGCTGCCCCTATTACTTGTTTTAATTTCGTTGCATGTGTAATGAGTTTTGTGTTTTGTGATTGTGTGAAAGGTGATGATCATTTGTAAATAATAATTTAGGATTTATTTTCGTAATTTTCAGTAGATATTAGATACAATTTCCAATCCCCCCATATTATTATGTGATGCTTTATGAAATTAAATGCCCTTGATTTCCCCGGATAGAACGATCCCTACTTGTCAATACTACAATCGACACAAGAAGAGTATTATATGTATGAGATTATTTTGCAGGTACAAATTGTGCACGCATTTTGGTCCCATCAGTAGCTAGGCTTGGGGAGTCTACCTCGTCATCCTCACATTAGAACTTGACCAATTTTATATTTCAAAATCTGTAATAATTTTCAATGCAATCTAAGAATTAAAATCCGATCCGATCTGACATGTAAGAGCGTTTTCAATTGAAGTGTCTGGACACTTTAACGGTGATATTTGACACCGTAGGTATTGGGAGGTGTTCTCCGCAACCAAGTCAAATATTTTCTCCTACTTTCTTCTTCTCTCTCTCCTCTTACCCACACTACAAGAAAAAAGGGTTTTGCCGACGAAAAAAAAAAAACGACCGACGAAACACTTTTTTCGTCGGCTATTCCCAAGAATGGCCGACGAAAATTTTTGTCATCGGCAAAAAAAAAATTTCGTCGACCATTCCCATAGAATGGCCGACGATTTTTTTTTTCGTCGGTAAAAATGAAAAATCGTCGGCTATACTCCTATAATGGCCGACGATTTAAAGTTTTCGTCGGCTATAAACTTTTGGAAGAATGGCCGACGAAAATTTTTTATTTCGTCGGCCATAAGTTTTTTTTAAAATAATTATTTTACGAACAATGGCCGACGAAAATTAATTATTTCGTCGGCCATACGTTTTTTAAAAATAATTATTTTACGAACAATGGCCGACGAAAATTAAGCATTTCGTCGGCCATAAGTTTTTAAAAAAATAATTATACGATTATTTTTGACAGAAAACGACAAAAGAATAGCCGACGAATACTAGGTTTGATTTCGTCGGCTATGATTAAAAAAAAAACAAAAAAAGAGCAGTTTCCATTTTCTATCACTATCGACAAACCATTGCTTCATCCTTCAAATGCAAATGTGTCGTGAAATAAGACATGACCAAAATATTGAAATACGGCTACGGTTGAAAAATGGGAAGATTCCGACAAAATCTGTGTGCCGAATGTTGCGGTTAACTGTTTTTTACTCCCGTTTTCCTATGGGTAGCCTTACAGTCGGTAAATATTTTGTGGAAAATTTTTATACGATTAGTCGCGTCTCATCAATCTGAAACTATTCTCTATTGAAGATCAGGCCAAAAAACGTCATTTAGACGGGCCAATTTCCGTTTTAAAGCGTTTAGAGGTTTGACTCACCCGGTTGACCGTCCCGATCGAGCCTTTAACGTTGTCAGATGTAGTTGGATTTTTTTTCATACATGTATTTAATCTTAACGGTGATATCTGACGGTTGGAATAGATTTTCCAAACTTTTAGATTCAAAATCGGAACATATGTACTAATGTTCCTTAACTTGTTTATTAAGTGTTTAAGTGAATGTATAGTTTCAAATAGTTACTACACGTACACTCTTCAAATGCAAATATGTCGTCAAATAAGATATGACCGAAATAATGAAATACGTCTACGGTTGAAAAATGACAAGATTCCGATAAAATCCGTGTGCCGAAATAATGAAATCAGTCAAAACCCGGTTTACTGTAGATTTGGCGTCCGGCGTCCGAATGACGATTGTGATACCATTCCGGAAAGGGAACGACGCCAGGAATCAAACTCGTTGCTTTGCCACGATGTGTGGGCTTTTTCGGGCTTTCGAGTTCGTTTAGGGCCTCAAAACCGCAGTTTAGTATGTTTTCATAGAATAGCCGACGAAACATTCAAATTTCGTCGGCTATTCTCTAAGTATAGCCGACGAAACATTGTATTTCGTCGGCTAAACTCTTGATCCGCGCCTTTTTATTGTCCGCCGTTGGATGGCTCAGATCCAACGGCTGTTGATTTTCCAAAGTATAGCCGACGAAATATATTAATTTCGTCGGCTATTCTCTAAGTATAGCCGACGAAACATTGTATTTCGTCGGCTATTCTCCTTCTAAATCTTTTAAATCTTCCTCCCGCCTTTTTTCTCTCATCCTTCCCCCCCCTCCTCCTCCTCCTCCGGCCTCCTCCTCCTTCCCCTCCTCCGGCCTCCTCCTCCTCCTTCCCCTCCTCCTTCTCCTCCTCCTCCTCCTTCCCCTCCTCCTCCTCCCCCTCCTCCGGCCACCTCCTTCTCCTCCTCCTTCCCCTCCTCCTCCTCCGGCCACCTCCTTCTCCTCCTCCTCCTCCTCCTCCTTCCCCTCCTCCTCCTTCTCCTCCTCCTCCTCCTCCTCCGGCCTCCTCCTCCTCCTCCTCCTTCTCCTCCTCCGATCCGGTATTTTTTTTTGCCCAAAATGCAGTTATAGCCGACGAAATTGACATTATTTCGTCGGCTATAACTTTAAAATATTAATATATTCCGACGAAATAGCCCAATTCGTCGGCTATACTTCAGAACAAATAGCCGACGAAACCAAATTTCGTCGGCCATACTCGAACAAATAGCCGACGAAATCATTTTCGTCGGCCATAATTCGTCGGCCAAGGTTGGAATGGCCGACGAAATTTTTTTTTTCGTCGGCCATTGGTATTACCGACGACTTATGGCCGACGAAATTTTCGTCGGCAGAGGGTATAGCCGACGAAAAAATGGAATGGCCGACGAAAAAATTTTCGTCGGCTATTCGGCCGTATCTGGTAGTGCCAGAGCAAAACCACTCGTAATCTCCATGAATCATTCACATTCTCATCTCTTATTTCTTCTTACCAAGCAACAATTATGGCAAACATTCATGAATTTCTATAAGTCCATGAATCATTGTCACATTCTCATCTCTTATTTCTTCTTACCAAGAAACAATTATGGCAAACATTCATGAATTTCTATAAGTCTGTTGTGGGACGATTGCTTATTTGTTGTGGACGTAAGTCTCTGTTGAGCTCTTCATCCATCTCTAAGCTATTTGACCATCACTCACATCTTCCAATTCCTATCACCAACTACCCACAATTGACGAGAACAGCAGAAGTGATATAGCTGAGAACAGAAGGGGAATGAAAAGAAGCTTTTGTGATGGGCTGTTGGATAATTATTTTTCGTGTTCAATTGGAAAAGTAGAGGAAGAATATGGAGGAAGAAACAGGAGTATGGTCTGAAGAGGGTGACTATGATGAAAAAAGAATTACGGGGTGCTTATATTTGCTCTTGTGGAAGGGAAAAAAAAAAAAAAAAAAACAGGAGAGGTGGAGAAGGAGGACTGGAAAAAATCCTATGCTTTTCTTCGTGGTTTCACAAAATGAAAAAACATATGTTTTTGTTATTTTTGACTCTTTCAAAAAGACTAATCCATTGGAGAGGAAGTGTAACAAAATTGACCATGCCATGTCATATGTCAAATTTTGAATTTGACAAAACAAAAAGACAACTCCATTGAAGGAGCTTTAAAGGTGGGCACTTTTATTGCATGCTACTAGTCACATGTAGAAAAACATATTTTCATGTACAGTAAACAAATTTTAATGTGTATCAACAGCCTGAGGAATACAGAAGGAAGACACATTTGCGAGATTTCCACCGAAAATCATCTACCATCCAACTCTCTAAAGTCTAAACTCATGCGGAAGTAGATTGAGCAATGCTCCTGTGTGTGTCGATATACCCGGGGTCTACTTGTATTTTGAGTCAGAACTCTGGATTGGAGAACAGTCAGATTGGAGAGAACAAAAACTACATTATCTCAACCACTGCCCGACCAACAATGCTTCCCTGGTTGAGATCCTGGAATGCAGTGCCAGACTCCTCAAATTTGTATATTCTCGAAACAGCACTAGAGAGATCAAATATGCCACTTTCTGCTAGTCTAACTATCTTCGGTAGATCCTGCCTTGCCCTTCCTCCATACGATCCAATGATTTGTATCTGCTCCACAATATCAGGAGTAAGGTGTTAGTAATTCTAGACAACTTGAGCTTGGTCAAGTCCACGTAGCAATTTGAGTCCAATCTTGCAATGGTTTTGATGCAAGGTAATAAACCTTTAGAATCGAACAGAAATGATATCCATCTAGCAAGGAATTGATATAGCTCTTGGATCACTTTTAATGTATATTAACATATCTGCCATTGCCAATGAAATCCACATGTTTGTCAACATTAAAGATGCCATCAAGGACCAAACTAATGTCTTAAATCCTTTATTAAGCATAAATGACAGTAATTGATCAGAGGTAAGAACAAACCACTAAAAGAAACAGAAAAAGAAAAAAGGAGCGGGCCAAAGCAAAGAAAGAGCAGAGAGGAAACAGAATTGCACAATGGCCTACATAATATTCGAACCATAGCAGAAGAGGAAGAAACATTAGGCCATATATAAATATCCCTATTCATAGATTGTACTTTATACTACAGGTAAGAAACATTAATGGACCTAAGGCAAACCAGAAATGGAATTTAAAAGACCAAGCATGCAACTGGACTGCTAGAAGTTGCTGATAAGTTCTTGTGATTATTACCCCCATCTTTATTAATTCGTTGGAACTCCCATACTAAAATCACGAGTAAACCCAAGTACTATTGCTTACTGATTATCATAAATATTAGACCATGCTGCAACTACTGATAATCAATTTTCACTAAGATACATGATTAAATATACTCACCTTTCTACGAACAAGACGGTTGATATCTACTTCCCCAATTGCACCAGCTGCTGTAAGCCCGATGAAGACAGCTTTTCCTCCATCTCTGACACTCTTGGTGCATTGCAGAAAGGTCTGTGGTTTTCCTAGGGCTTCCACAGCAACGTCCACACCTTTCCCACCAGTTATTTCCTGTCCACAACAATGAAATATAATAAGAACAGTAAATCAACAACAAAAGAAAACAATGGTTGTGTTTCTATGCATGTTCACATGTTAGAGCAAAGAAATGATTCTACTCCGATCATAAATATTAACTTCATCCTTTAATGTCAGAATCACTGTAAGCAGCAATGCTGTTTAACACAAGAAAGATCTTTCTTGACAAATGCAAATGCTTCCTGCATCTTTACTTGAAAGTGTTCTTCAGGAAGCACCGGCTGGTGCTTCTCCAGGAAGGACTACAGGTGATTCTATAGCCCCAAAAGCACCTTTTAACCTTAATGCCAATTGCTATGTAAATCACTTTGCAGTTCTTATGCTACATAATTACCCTCGTGTTGAGAAGTAGAGAAATTAACTAGGATATGCTCTTATTATTTACTAGTCAATGGTTCAGCGGATCACAGTTAATAGAATCAAATCATGATATACATAAGATATTAGGATATCCTCTTTTCGTATGACAGGTAAATGCCTGAAGATTTCAGTCAATCATCACAGTTCATTAGAAGCAGATTTTTAATAACAAAAAAAAAGGCATAATATAAAGAAGCGGACAAGCTGTCCAAAGAAAACACAAAGGCAGATAGTTAGAGCATTAGAATAGACGGCTGAACTGACTTTAGAACAGCAACCAGATCACAGATCATAGAATCACATTTCAATGTAATATGCATAAGATAGTAGGAGCCACAGGTAATAGTAAATCCCGAAAATTTACAGCAGGAAACTATCCACTATGCATAAGATTGCTTCAGTATTTTCAAGGATTTGACTTAATATTCATACATGCCAACCCTATTCCAAGTCAACTCAACACTTGCAGCCATTTTATGAACAATTGTTTTCTTCTCTTTTTTTATTTTTTATTTTTTATTTTTTTTGTAACAGCACTTCTACAGTATCAGAATAGATGAAAAATTTGCCGAAACGAAATGAGAAGAAGATAATTTTATGCTCGATGTAAGTTGGGAGGATTAAGTAAAAAGGAGAGATAGTGGACTCCATGAGATAGTTTATGTACTTCGTCTAACAGTGTACTTGAAAGAATAAATCAAAGCTTTTCGCAAACTAAATTAATTGTCTACATTGAAATTAGCATAAAATCACCTTGAGGAAGCACTAGGTCATATCTGATTGAAAGTAAAGGAATATGCTAAAGTTACATACCAATATCTTATCAACAGCATCTTCTTTAGCCGCATTTATAACATGAGTAGCACCAAATATCTTGGCTTTCTGCAGTTTGTCATCTTGAATGTCGACGGCAATAATATCAGAGGCACCAAATGCTCTGGCTATCTGCAGACAGCTGTAGGAAGTGACATTGTATTTAATGAGCAGAAGTAACAGCACCATCAAAATCCGAACTATGCCTGCATGTTGAGTACAAAATTCTACAAATTTACCTGGATCCAACGCCCCCAGTTCCAATAACAGCAACAGAATCCCCAGGACGAACCTCAGCTGCATGTGCCATAGCACCATAAGCAGTAAATACTGCACATCCTAAAATGGCAGACTCTGTATACGACAATGACTTAGGTAAAATAGTTAATGCATTTGCTGGTACAACACAGTACTCAGCAAGGCCTCCCATACTATACATGTATACGGGTTTCCCTGCAACACATAACAGCTTTTAGTAATCATCCTTGGACCACACCAGTGAAGAACAGTGAAATTTCAGTCAAGGAGGATAAAACTTGAAACAGACTACATGTGATATAGACAGATGTAAATCAAGTTCAAACATTGTTTTCACTGAAAGAATCTTGCTAGACCCTTTTAATTTAACCTGTTCTTTCTTTTGCCTGGTGACTAACGGCTACATTCTTTCAAGTATTCATCCACTAAGTGCATAACTGCACAAGTAAACAATCACTTCTCTACTTTTTCATCACATCAAAGAAAACATGTATTACACTTGTTACGTACAGGAAACAAAATTGACTTAGATACATGGATTGTCAACAGTGTGGGTTTTGAATTAAATTGAATAGCAGGATGGAAATCAAATTCCCTTTATAGTTGCAGAAAGGCAAGATGACACTTTCAATACATGTCCATCAAACTATTTGAGATACTCCGGCCTTTAATCAATATTAATTTGATTGAAGGAATGGCTTTTCCTAATATAATTTTTATTTTTTGTCAACCTCATTTCAAGAACAATACATAACAAGGAATGCCATTTCTTTCTGTTCTTTTTAACAAAAAGAAGGTCCAACGACAGATGTTAATCGTAGTTGGAACTTAGATTATTATTCACAAACTTTACTAATGGGAACTTTTTAATGCCCCCATTGTTCTCAGTGAACGATCCAAACTATAAGGGTTAAAGATTGCATTTACAGGTTCCACTCGAGAGAGAATACTACTATGAATCATGTCCTATTCAGTTTGTGCTAAATACTGATTCAGTTTACCATGAGACGCAGAGATTGACCGTTAGTGACTCATATACTAAAATTACAAATAATTTTATACAAATAATTTTATATGAGAAACATGAATTTAATTAAAAATGAACCATACACAGGTCAAGATGTAGCATGCAGCTGCACAGAACAAGCCAGAACAAACAGCAGAAATAACAAGTAAACAACAATACGTCAACTTGTTGGAGTAGTTTTACAAAATAATATTCAAAAAGCAGACTTAAGATGGCTATTAATGAGAAATTAAGAAAGATACAATTACTTTATGATATGAAAACAATATTGGAAGGTTAAACACCCGAAAAATAAGGGAGAATGACCGTTCAATCAAAAATAAGGCAAAAATTGCCCAAACCAAGTCTCTCTCTCTCTCTCTGGCCGAGACCAAGTTGTAGATCCAACGGCGATGAAGGATCCGCGACCGGCTCTTAGTCTTCGTTGTTGTGCGGCGACTGCGACTCCGATGACGACGAGCTCATCCTCTCGATTCAGTGCTGACGTTCGCTCTTGTTGATTCAAACTCCAAGGTCAGATTTTGACCCTCTCTCTTCTTCTCCATCTCTCTCTTTGCACAGATCTTCATTTTTGTTTTCCATTTTTTATTTCTAGATCGCAAATCGGTGACAGCCTCTGGCGAGACGAGAAAGCAATGACGAGAATCTTGGCTTGAAATTAATTTCTTGAAACGTGTTGGTCAATTGTGTCTAGATTGTGCATTATGTGCTATAGTGTTTGATTTATCGGTTTCAGCACGCAACTCGTACCTTTTTCTATTTGTTTAGCAAACAATATTATTGATCCATTGGTTTTGTGATTGAATGAGTTCAGTTATTGTTTTTGTTGATTTGATTTACGAATTAGTTGGGTTGTGGTATTATAGATTTGTACTACTACCTATAATTTCCATTAAAGCACAATTCTCTCAGCCTCTTTTTCTATTTTTTCTCGCACGGAAAATCTTTTCACTCTTCTTCACATTTATCCACAAATGAATTATTAGGAGGTACTTCTTTACTAGGGACCGTAAACGAATTATTAAGAGGTGAAAACCGAATTATTAGGGTGTAGTAATTTGTCATTGGGGTTACTAGTATGTTTACTAGGAGTTAAAAATTTGTCACTAGGTTTTAAAAAACATGTTTCCTAGAGGTCAGTAATTCATTGTTCAAAGCTACTGAAGGTCAGTAATGTGTTATTGTGGGTTACTAGAGGTCAGTAATTTGTTAAAGCGGAATAAAAAACAAGTTTACTAGCGGTCAGTAAATCATACATACAGTTATTGCCTCCTAATAAAACATCCGACGAGGGGTCAGTTTGGTCTCGCAATGTCTTGTGAGATAGTTGTGACATCCAAAATAAAAATCCGGCGAGATTCCAGCGACTGAATTCCAGCATCGGAGTCTCGCGACCAGTGACCAGAGTCCGTCCGCTAGTGATCGGAGTCTGGCCGCCGGTGATCATATGATTAAGGAAGGAGTAGAGGAAAAATAGTCTTAAAATAAATGTTTGTTAACACTTTAGCTAAGATTTGATCATATGGGCAGAAGGTTGGGTTACCTTATGTTGGAATGGGCAATATCTAAGAGTGGTCATTGGTTTGGGGAAAGAGGTCCCCAAATTTGTATCAAAGGGTCATTTTCCCAAATATAAACACTTTCTGAATATGACTATAAATACAGTACAGACATCAGGCATGGGGATATAGGAAAATCAAAACGAAATAAAATAACTAATAGAGAGAGAGAGAGAGAGCACGCTTACCACTACTGCGGAGGAAAAACCGAGTTTCACCATCATAGAGGGTTCCTTTGGCACGGTTGTAGGCAAAGAAATCCTCGCATAAGTCGTCGTGACCCTTTTCTCAATTCAGTCACCAAAATTATCAATGAAGTGATATATAGTTTCTCCAAAAAGAAAATAGTAATTCCCACATTCCTAAGCATTCATTAATTAAACACCAATCAACACTGATTAAAGACGAAGAAACAAAGTTGAATCTCTAAGTAATGTTACCTTTGAACAGTAGGAACAGCTACCACAAGGCATGATAAAAGCTCCAACGACATGAGATCCAATCGGTAATCTGAAACAAATTTTCTATGTCAGAACTAAAGAACAGATTATTTGAAACACTAGAAGATGCATGCCTGTAAAAAATATCAAGGTTAAAGAGAAAAAATGCACGTTGTTGCAAGAAACCACAAGTCATCTGCACATACAAGTCAATAGCCATTCACCACAATAAGCCACTGTTAGACAGACTCTTCGAGGAGAGGCTTTAATAACTTTTCAATGGAGCACTAATCCGTACCAGTTCCTTCCGTTCGAACATGCCAAACTATTTATTGCCTAAGCTTTCATGTCCAAATTATATGAATCATGGATATATCTTTCTCTCCTAAGTATAACATGATATCAAGATTTTTCCAATTACATTTTTGGAGCGGCACTAACGTACAAAAGCTCTGTCCATGAGGCCTAATTATATGTGGTCATCTCTTCACCTCAAAATTTCAAATGTACACATACTTGGGACAGGATATATGCTTCAACTCCCAAAAGACCTCAATTCCTGATTAATCTTGCTCTTGCTGGATTGCATACATGCTTCAAAGGCCCAACTTCATATCCAGACCGAATGCTCTATACCTCGTCTCCCAAGCATGTGAAATATTTATCCTATCAGTCTAGTGTCTACAATTATCCTATCAGTCATTTCAAACTTGTCCTATACAAATAACTCTAAATTTCAAATTTCTAATATCAATGAACTCTTATACATTGCTGCTATCTAAATAAGGTGTACCTTTCAGTGGTTTTGTGATCGGTAGCCGGTCCATGTTCCACAACCTCCCCAGTTATCTCATGGCCCACCACACAGGGGCTAGCAAACGGAAGCTCACCTTTCAGAACATGGAGATCAGAATGGCAGACTCCACAGGCTACAAATTGAAATCGAAGCAAACAATGTGAGAGACCAAATAAATCAATGAAAAATGAGAATAAAGACAAATGAATGGAAGATACCTTTGGTTTTGATGAGAATTTCACCGGACTTGGGGCGAGGGATGTGGAACTCTTCAATAGTGAGAGGTTTGTTGGGTTCCCAGAAGACAGCTGCCCTCATGTAAGAAGGCAACCCAACACCTGATGAGGTGGTGCTGCTGTTGCTCCTCTTCTGAAACCCATGGAGGTTCTGATGATCAACCAAGTCTAAAGAAGATGATGGTGATTTAGTTAAACTAGTAGTGGTGGTGGTGGTCAACCAAGCATAAGAAGAAGAAGACAACGAGGTTGGGTTTGAGGAAAGTCTTCTGGCGATGGCACAGCGGATCATCATCATCGTCGTCCAAAAACGACAACTAGTGAGAGCCGGAGCGAGAGTAAGAGTTTGGGTCAAAGCAAACAGCTCTCGCTAACAGATATATAGTCACATGATGACGTGGAGATTCATTATAAAAACAAAATAAAATTAGGGTCCAACGTACACATTATTATACACAATTTTTTACACTTTTTTTTTTAAACCATTAGATCTAGTTAAATCTAATGGTCTTGATTAATTTCCTTAATAATGTGGAAATGACATGGATTAATTTTGTTATCACAACCAAAATATTTATAACGCTAACTTTAGTCACTTTGTAAACAATTTAACATAATTAAAATAAAATTTTCAAAAATATAATGAGAAACCAGATCAAAAATAAAATATATATAATGAAAAGAACGATTAATGAAGGTTTGGATTGGGTGGAATTTAAAAGTTAGGGTTCTTTACAGAATTGAATCAATTGATGAAGGGGATCGATGGTGCATGAACTGATGGACTGGGACTTGAATTTGATGGTAAAGAAAATTTCAATTTGGGAAAAATTATATCAGGGTTCATGTGTGAAGTTGGTGGTGACCCAGATGTACGTAATATTGGGTGCTTGAGATATATAGTTCTAAGAACTTTTAACCTAAAACATTGCTTTTGTGAAAGAACACCAATTAAAGAAAGGTATATAGTTCAACTTCTGACGAGAAAGTAATTTTTTTCACGCACCTTATTCCACCTTCTAGTATCTGACATCAATCCCAGAATTCACCTTGGGATGTTTTGCAGGACTATCAATTAGAAAGAACCTAAAATGCATATACATCAATTGCCCTACTACCATGTCCTCTGAGAATCTCATGATATCTTTGATTATGTTTTAGTTTTTCTTCTTCACCTTTTTGCCAGAAGAAGATCTAATCATGTCCTCTTAGAATCTCATAAGATTGGAGCTTTTGTTTAAGTTCTTATTTTATGTACAGAAAAGTTTAATATAAATTTATAAATATTTCAGTTGTGAAAACAAAATTAATTCCATGTCATTTCCACATCATGAAGGATGTTAATCAAAACCATTGAATTTAATTAGATCTAATGGTTAAAAAAATGTGTACAAAAATGTGTAATAATGTGTCCCTTGAACCGGACCCATGCATAAAATTAATATGCCTTGGCATCTATTAGAAATTGTTCAAATGGACCAAGCTGCAAGTAAACTAACAACTAATATAAGGTCTCAATACAAGATTCTTTCCTAAAATGATGTCTTTTATTGTATGAGAGTGTTGCTGGGCAACGTATTAATTTCCCGAAATCTGCTTTACTATTCGGGCCTAACATTTTTGAAGAACAGAGAAGTGAAATTCTAGAAGTTTTTAAAGTTCACCACAATAAGAGTTTTATGACAAGTATTTAGTCCTTCACACTAATATTGGAAGAAATAAGAAGGATATGTTTAGGATTATCACTTACCGGACTGGCAAGGGATCTTCCTCTCAAAATCGGGTAAGCTTGTGCATATTAACTAAAATAGAAGCACAAGCTATTCCCACTTATTCTAGAAGTATGTTCAAGCTACCAATTGGCGTGTGTCATAAGTTTCAATCCAAGGAACAAAATACACCAAAGAATATTGCAAATTGAATGGTGATATGTCACAACTTTGAAGACCTTGTGAGTCTAGACAGGTTTGCCTTTGAAAACAACTCATGCAAGGTTAACTCCATGGCACTATGAAATAAAACAATTAGAAAACCAATTGCCAGGTTCTATATAACACAATCCTAAAAGATGTGAGTCCCATTTTCACAGCCAACACCACAAAGAAAGCATTTAGAATATAGCAAGACATCCATTCTTTACAACCTATCATGGGTTCAAAATTCTTCCATGTAACACCTTCCAAATTTAGACTCTTGTGTGGCTGGATAATAGAGTTCCAAAATTTGAGAACCTCAATCCACTCTTGAAGATTGAATCCGCAAAAACCTATAAGCCTCAAGACCTGTCAGCAAACCCACCAAAACCTAATATGCGTTTGAGAGATGAAAAAGATTTTACCAAAATAATTTGCGGCAATGCGAAACTGGCGGATGCGGGATGAACCGGAAGGCGAGTGACGGTGTCCAACTACGCGCTAACTTAGAACACACAAAGGGTGTTGGTCGTCATGGAAGTCGAAATCCACCAAGGGGTGTGTAACAACTCACCTGCCGAATCAACTAGCCGCGAAAACGGATGGAGCTTAAGCGCGTGACCTATACCCGGCCGTCGGGGCAAGTGAGTTAAAATATCACTCTTGTTGGTATTTGGAAATCTCTTGAAGAACAAAAAAGTTGGACTTTGCTGGATTTAGAGAACCTCACATCTCGTACGATCTTAAACTACTTGTTAAAAAATAGAAAAAAAATACAAAGAAAAATGAAGGAAAATTTAAGTAATGAGATAAAGATCACTCTTCATGGTATTATGAGGCCCTAGAAGAATAAAAATTTGGGTTTGGTGGATTTGAAGAACCTTAAATCTCGGCCGATTCCTGATTACTTGTTAAAATTAAAAGATAAATGATGACAAATTGAAACAATGAGTTAAAAGATCACTCTTTTGATATTGGGAGGTCCCTATTAGAACAAAAAGTTGGGTTTTGTAGGTTTTGGGAGGTCCCTAGAAGACTAAAATATTAGATTTTGGGGGATTTAAAAAATCTCAATTAATTCACTTACGATCGTTAACTACTTGTTAAAAATAAGGGATAAATGCAAAGAAAAATGAGGGAAAAATAATGATATAACAAAAAAGTTCACTCCCGTAGATATTAGGAGGTCCCTAGTAGGATAAAAAGTTGGGTTTTGGTGGATTTTGAGAACGTCAAAACTCGACCGAAACTTGATGATTTGTTAAAATTCCAAGAAAAATGGGGTGAAATTGAGACAATGAGTTAAAACATTACTCTTGTAAGTTTTAGGAGGTGCCTAAAACACTACAAAATTGAGTTTTGGTGAATTAAAAAAAACCTCAATTCACTTACGATTCTTAATTACTTGTAAAAAATTACGGATAAATGAAAAGAAAAATGTGGTAAAATTAATGATATGACAAAAAATGTCACTAACGTTAGTATTAGGAGGTCCCTAGAAGGTAAAAAGTTAGGTTTCGGTAGTTTTCGGGAACGTAAAAAATCGACCGAAATATGATGATTTGTTAAAATTCTAAGAAAAATGAGGTGAAACTGAGTCAATGAGTTAAAACATCATTCTTGTAGGTTTTGGGAGCTCCCTAGAAGACTAAAAAGTTCGATTTTTGTGGATTTAAAAGAACCTCAATTCACTTATAATCCTTAACTAATTGTTAAAAATTTGGGATAAATGCAAAGAAAAATGAGGCAAAATGAATGATATGATAAAAAAATTCACTCCCGTTGGTATTAGGAAGTCTCTAAAAGGATAAAAAATTGGGCTTTGTTGGATTTCGAGAACGTCAAAAATCGACCGAAACTTACTGGTTTGTTCAAATTCCAAGAAAAATTGGGTGAAATTGAGACAATGAGTTAAAACATCACTCTTATAGGTTTTGGGAGGTCCCTAGAACACTAAAAAGTTGGGGTTTTGTGGATTTAAAAGAATCACAATTTAGTTACGATCCTTAACTACTTGTTAAAAATTTGGGATAAATGAAAAGAAAAATGAGGGAAAAATAATGATATAACAAAAAATTTCACTCCCGTTGGTATTATTAGGAGGTCCCTAGAAGGATAAAAAGTTGGGTTTTGGTGGATTTCGAGAACGTCAAAAATCAACAGAAACTTGATGTTTTGTTAAAATTCTAAGAAAAATGGGGTCAAATTGAGATAATAAGTTAAAACATCACTCTTATAGGTTTTGGGAGGTCCCTAAAAGACTAAAAAGTTGGATTTTGGTGGATTTAAAAGAACCTCAATTCTCTTTCCATCGTTAACTATTTGTAAAAAATTAGGGATAAATGCAAAGAAAAATAAGGGGAAATGATATGACAAAAAAGTTCACTCCCGTTGGTATTAGGAGGTCCCTAGAAGGATAAAAAGTTGGGTTTTGGTGGATTTGGAGAACGTCAAAAATCGACCGAAACTTAATGATTTGTTAAAATTCCAAGAAAAATAGAGTGAAATTCAGGCCATGATGAAATATATCATTATTTTAGGTTTTGGGAGGTCCCTACAAAAGTAAAAAGTAGGGTTTTGGTGGATTAAAAAGAACCTCAATTGACTTACGATTCGTAACTACTTGTTAAAAAGTAGGAATAAATGCAAAGAAAAATGAGGGCAAAATAATGATATGACAAAAAAGTTCATTCCTGTTGGTATTATGAGGTCCCTAGAAGGATAGAAAATTTGGTTTTGGTGCATTTCGAGAATGTTAAAAATCGACCGAAACTTGATGTTTTGTAAAAATTCCAAGAAAAATAGGGTCAAATTGAGACAATGAGTTAAAATATCACTCTTGTAGGTTTTGGGAGGTCCCTAGAAGACTAAAAAGTTGGGTTTTAGTGGATTTAAAAGAACCTCAATTCTCTTACCTTCGTTAACTACTTGATAAAAATTAGGGATAAATGCAAAAAAAAAATAAGGGAAAGTGATATGACAAAAAGGTTCACTCCCGTTGGTATTAGGATGTCGCTAGAAAGATAAAAATCTTGGTTTTGGTAGATTTTGAGAACGTCAAAAATCGACCGAAACTTGATGTTTTGTTCAAATTCCAAGAAAAATGGGGTGAAATTGAGACAATGAGTTAAAACATCACTCTTGTAGCGTTTCAGGAGGTCACTAGAACACTAAAAAGTTGGGTTTTGGTGGATTTAAAAAAACCTCAATTCACTTACGATCCTTAACTACTTGTTAAAAATTGAGGATAAATACAATGAAAAATGAGGGAAAAATAATAATATGACAAACAAGTTTACTTCCGTTAGTATTAGTAGGTCTCTATAAGAATAAAAAGTTGGGTTTTGGTGGATTTCGTGACAGGACCCGAACCAAATTTCACCCTGAAACCCGGATAAGGTCCTGCGGGGACCACCTTAAGAGAGATTCTACCGAAAAGTCGGCATGACCTCTCTTAAAATGGACGACCCAACCTGGAAGAAGCAATCAAACATTTCTAAATATCCATCCTGACTCATGGAGCCACATGCTCCTCCAAAATCAAACAACTTCCAATACCAAGCAATAAAACTCAATTTCTAATAGATACAAAAGAAATAAAATAGCATAATATCAACGACTTCATGTTACACCCAAAAGTAAACATTTCAAGTTTACAACAACACTCAAAGTATCAGAGCGACTATACAAGGAAAATATTTTACAAGTAGGTTAATCTAGTAACCTACGAATTCTGACAGCGGAAGGGAACTCTAGACCATGCCTCCTACTATTGCCGAACAGCTCTGCACACTGGGCAGTTAAAACGAAGGGCCCAGGGAAAGTAATTCAAAACAATAGCGTAAGTGGACAAAAATCAATATATAACTACATATCATTTTATTGAAAAGTAATTTATTACTTTCCTCACTTTTCATAAAATAAATTCATGATGCATGCCTTAATAAAACATTTAATTCGAATATTCTTAACATGAAAAATACCCCAGCCCCGCTGGTTCGGGAATTTATAAAATGATAGAAATCTCAAAGATTCCCGAATGCCAAGTATAAAATATAAATAATTAAATAACTGAGCCAATCTCATTGATCGTTTAGTAAATCGAATAAAATTAGGGGAATGTCAACTACCATATAATAATGAGCCTCCAAGGCTAAGGGTCAGTCACTAAGAATTTATAGCGTCCCACGCTATGCCTGTACACGTCGACCACCGAGCGTGAATCTGACCTATGTGGTCAAGTCGTCACCTCGCATGGGATCAGGCGACTATGCTAGCTAGCATTTAACAAATATATGGACCCTGATATGGTGAAAATCCGAAAACAAAACCAAATCAAAGTACATTTTCCCTATTAAATCATGAAATAGTACGGTCCCCGACCGCACTTCTGAGGCTTATAAATATAATATTAAATCGAATCATGGCCTCATAAAAAAATAAATAAACAACCATATCCGATATATCATAATATCAAGAACTGTTTAATTCATATAATCCACGGAAATTTCATTTCCGGTTAAAAATCAATATGCATATAACCCCAATGATGCCAAGTTAATTTACTTAAAACCCATTTAAAATTTGTAATAAGAAATCATCCTTTCAAATAAATTTCTTGCTCTTCGATAATCCAAAACGTTTCCAAAATAATTACCACACATATATATAAACCCCCCATAAAATCAAATATTCATGCATGCATCAAATTTAAAACAAAATTCCACTCACAATAACAAGGCCGGTCTCTGACCCGAGTCCTCCTCACATTGAGTATCTCCTCGGCCTGTAAAGGAATATATTTAGAAAACCCGGACTCGTGATTAAATTATAAAAACTTAAATTCACTGACGTCCTCACTCGTAAGAATCCTCCCAATCACAGAACCACGTAAATTCCGAATAGATTATAACTGAACTTAGTTATTATATCCCAATTGAGACCCTTGACCCTTTTATTGGTCTTTTTCGTCGAGAATCCTCTTTACCGAAAGTCCAAGGGTGAATAAAAATCGCCAAATAAAAATTCTATTAGTTTGATAGTAAATGGTAAATTAAAATTTACCTTTTCACCTTTACTGTTTACTTTTTACCCTTTACTAATTACAGACTTACTGTTTAACTGTTTAACCTTTTTATTTTCACTTTTTACTTTTCCGTCGCCGCTGCCACCACAACAGCAGCAGCTCCACCGCCGCCGCTGCTGCAGCAGCTCTGCCATAGCCCAAAATCACTTTTAAATTCCCAAAATCTCCGCTACAACTACCCGAGGTTCCCTTCCTCCTTCCCTAGCCACCCTAAACCGTTGCAGCCGCCGCAAATGGCGGCTGACACGGCGGCCATAACCTCCAAGCCTGCAAATTACCAAAATTCCACCATCCTAACCTCAATTCACACTAAATCAACTCCCAACAATGCCATGAATTCAATTTCAACCTCCATACGCACCAAATTCATCAAATCAACCATTCTCCACCGAATTCTCAAAACCCTAAAAATTTCAATCTTGAAATTTTCCTTACCTGGGTCGAGTTGATTCGATTCACTTGGTGAAGTTGCTACCCAAGCCAAGCTCTTCCTTTCCCCCCTCAAATCGGGGGAAGAAGTGGCCGATTCGGGGAGTTTCAACTCCGACTGAGCTGCGTCTTTCGGCTGCAGGCCGGCCAAACGGCGGCGAGGTTCACCGGGCCGCTGTTGCTGGGAAGGATAAGAAGGCGGCGCGCGTCGTCCGGCACCGGTGGCACCCGAGTTGGTGGCCGGACAGAGAAGTTGGGTGGTGGCAGTGGAGGAGGAGGCGTCGGGCAGAAGGAGAGAGAAGAGAGAAAGAAAAGAGGAAAGAAAGAGAGAAAGAAAAAGAGAAGAAAAAGCATTTTCCGGAAATGCAAAATTCTTCACCTATTTATACCCGAATTCAAAATCGGAAATACGTATTTTACAACACTACCAAAATAATATTTTTGCTCCGACAAAACAGAACTCGTAACCAAGATTCATTTTAACGTGTTCTACCTCCCGAAACAACACATTTCCGCTCAACCATAAAATAAAACAATTTTCAAGAGCGTAAAAATTTAAATAAATTTACCCAAAAATTGAACAAGGTTCGGGACGTATCATTTCGAGATCGTCAAAAATCGATCGAAACTTGATGTTTTGTTAAAATTTCAAGAAAAATGGGGTGAAATTGAAACAATGAGTTAAAACATCACTCTTGTAGGTTTAGAGAGGTCCCTAGAAGACTAAAAAAGTTGGGTTTTAGTGTATTTAAAAGAAGCTCAATTCACTTACGATCCTTAACTACTTGTTAAAAATTACGATCCTTAATTCATTTTTGATGCATTTTTCTCCTCTCATATGCAGTAGACATGTGGTGGATTGAGCAATGAATGGAGTCACTAAATTCGGAGCAAAATAAGATGCATAAAATTACAAGTTCTAGTTGGATGCAAATCCAGGAATTCCAGCAGATTTTAGTTCACGATATCCAAATTCCCGAATTTATTGCGGACGATTTCCAAGGAACCAGGAGGCGAATCACATATGCATAGAAAGTTCTATGAGTGTAGTTTCTAATGCAATTAGAATTACAGCAAAAGCTTTTCTGAAGAAGAAGTTATTCCAGTCGGAACACATGAAGGTCAAGCTGCCAAGAAAAAATCATATTTCCTGCCGAAAGACAAATGTTTTCCCTGTCTATCAAGGAGAACTTTCGGCTATTTTTTGGATAAATTATTGGTGAGGGCCTAAGCTCGCACGCAATAATAAACCCTACAATCGTTAGTAGTATATAATAAGTAGGGATCGTTTTAGCCGGGGATTAAGGGTACCTGAAATATGAGAATGTTAACACAAATATTCACAAACATATATTGTCACACTTATATACATATATACGAATTTATCATGGGGGATGAAGATGAAGTTCGGCAGCCATAGGGCTGCCCTAAACTAGATGCGAAAATAAAATGAAAAGAAAGCTGAAAAATAATCTAAACTATTATTTACAAGGTTGGTCGACATTCTTCCACAAATTACTAGCACGAAAGCAATCAAAATACTTAGCAAATTGACAAAACAAGACATATGGCAAGGGTACACAATATCCTAGATCCGACTTAGTTCCAACCCAACTAGGGCGTCAGCGGTTATCTAAGTTGTTTCAGACTTCACGAAGGTATTTAGAATTAGCTCAGCGCATAACCCTAATATTTAGCTAACCGATTATAGACACGCAGCGTAGAGGATAATCAATTAACCAATGAAGTACGAAGTCTTTTTAATTGGAAACACATCATTCAAGCAAGGCGTCACCACTTCTTGTTAACATGCATAGTCGTTTAAACCACTCTAGTCCTATTTATGTTGACAGATACAAGACCAATACTCAAAACACACCGCGAATATGCTAAGTACCAATCTCTGCGGCACACGGATTTAAAGACTAAACCAAGAACGAATTACTAGAATCAGAGTGAACATGCTTGCCGAATCCTATTCTATCTCTTTACTTCATATTTTCCTTACTTTTTAACATGCAATCCGTATTCTTACATCCAAACACCAATTAAAGATAAAGAAAACGAATTGAACATGAAAATTATAAAACCAAACTTCACTCCAAACAATACATAGACATAAAGTTTGAAACCAAGAATTCATGCTAACTTCATAGACAAAGTTTAACATAACTACATAAAAATAACAAAACCGAGAGAGGGGAGTGGATCACACTTTTGTAGACACCTTGATGACTTCGACTCGTGTGGATCCGGCGGATGGTGGAGAAGATGGCTGCTCGGCAATGGTGTAGTGTCGGCAGGATTTTTAGGGTGAGGTGGTGGTGGTGTCGGCTAGGGTTTTTATGTAGGACTCTTGGGAAATTTAGGTAGAGCTTTGGCTAGATTTTTGCTTTGGAATGTGACAAGTTTTTCTGTAGGAAAACATGGCTATATATAGAGGCAAATTCGGCAGAAACCCTAGGTAGAAATCCTAGTCCAAATCGGCAAAGGCAATCCTTGTGCAACAAGGTTTTGGTTCCTTCCTTTCTTGGCTCTTCTAGGAAACTTCTTTTTCTGATTTTCTTCCTTGGATTGGGCTGCATATCTTCATGGACTTCTTGTGTAGGCTTGACAACTCCATTTGGTGAGCTTGATCCATGGAAAAATGCCCCAAACCCGCAAGAACACAAGACCGGCAGCAACACGGCTGGAATGACCTTGCTCCAGTAAATCCGGCATATCTCCCTCCTTGGAGCTCCGATTGATGCGATTCAAAGTCTCAGATAAACTAGACACATATAGCCATCTCCCTATAAAAGGGCTCGATCAAATTCCTTGTGAGTCGTCAGGAATGATTTTTCAAAGTTGGGACAAAGTCCCAGGAAAATCCCGGAAGTCCATGGATTGGTTTGCTCGAACTGCTGTTTTGCAGCCATCTTTTGGGTGACTTTCCGAACTCCGATTGATCTGAAATTTTAACACAACATTCCTCAGAATATGATTATTAAGAAAACCAAATTTCATAGAATTCGGACAAGGATAGATCACATTTTTACTCATCTCAGAATCACAAAAAAGACATATTTTGCATTATTTTCCAGATTTCTCAAACTTAGTCATTTTTCGGATTCTTAACCAACTTTTCGCCAAACTCTACCAAATTAACACTAAACTAAATTATGACTCTATCTTAGATAAATAAGAGTTAAACAAAGCATAAACGAGGGCATATGCATATAATATCATCGCACATTGTGCTCCTATCAACTACCCCACACTTATCCTTTGCTAGTCCCTTAGCAAACTAAATTAAACTAGACTCTAAACAAACTATTGCCCCTAACAATTTGTCTCAGGCTCGTATGTACACATAGCTTTCAAGTTAATGCATGAGAATGCTAAGCACGAAAATTCTGAGCTTCATGAACATGCAACATCAATAAGAACATATATGAACAAAAGTAAGCATGTAAACATGTCAAAGCTAATCCAATCCTCCTCACTAGGCATACTCTCTTCTTTTCTCTTGAAGCATGGTTATTCACACATAAGTATATGCAAGTGAAAGATAATGAATTACAAAGAGTGACTTGCATATATCAAAGAAACGAAAGCACTTTGTGAATTTTTATGGAAAAACCTCATGTAACAACTATGTACACCAGTGAACCAAAACCATATGCTTACTCTTGAGATAATCTCCACAATCAAATTTAACCATCTTAAGAATCATGAAAAGATCAATAAAAGGGATGTAATGGGGCTAGGTTAAGAGGTATTCGATATTTAGATAAGGAGGCTTAAAAACGTCACCGTGGCCTTTGGCAAAGCTCAAAATCTCCTTATGTCATCTCGCCGAAAAGGGTCAAATTTCATCTTGTTGGACCCATACTTCATTCTTTTCTTCCCATAACATTACAACAATAATCAAGACAATAGCCATGGGTTAAAAATTTTTCTTTTTCTTTTTCAAGCCGTGCCTTACACATTTTTTTTTTCTCTCGGCATCTTTCTTTTACTTTTGGTCCGAGTAATTTTCTTTTCTTTTCTTTACTAAGGCACGGCATGCATATACATTTTTCATATAAATTCATGGCTAAGTCTACCCCACACTTGTTCTTCTTCATCACTTCACGCAAAAATGCTTTCAAAAATCAAGCTTTGCCGACACACAATGGTCAAGACATCACTATACTAAGCTCATGGAAAGTGTTTAAGGGTGATGAAAGAAAAGGCTAATTGTAGGCTCAAAGGGGTTTACTAAGGTGTCACACGACGGGCTCCAATAGGGCTCATGCTTTATTTGGCAATGGTGGTAAACCTAAATGATCTTTATTCAATCATATTCAAAATCAAGGTATTTTATGATATAAACGTTTCGAAAATCAACAAGAGTAAGTTCTAGCATACTAGAGTTCATTAAAAAGCTATGGCACATAGTCATCGAATAATCAAAGAATTATGAGGTTTCATGCTTCCTACGAATCTATTGAATTTTATCTTTTTATCGCTCAAGAAGAAAGCAAATTGGCTCTAAAGCTCACATGGGTTATTATGGAAACAAACTAGCTAAAACATGCATGCTTAATTAATCAACAAGTCCTACATGCTCCTACCAATGCACACAATCCATGAAACTCACAATTTTAATTGTATGCACAACTATCATCTATGTATGCAAAGAGGAGAAAAACATCATTGACATATTAGGGGCATCCTAAGACTCGAAACAAACAAATTAAAACACTCTATTTTTGTGGAACAATTTTCTGAATTTTTCTTTTCTAAACTAAGCACACGAAAACATAAACGGAATACGTTATCCCACCCCACACTTAGAAAATTACATTGTCCTCAATGTAAGCACAAGTTTATATCAATGAATTTCCTAAGCATGCAATCGACTAACATATACCAACATATCATCACAAATCAAAGGAAAAGAGAAGGGTTAGGAAATTGCAAACTCTCGGTGATGGCTCCTTCACTTTTCTTTGATCGAATTGGGTTGCCTCCCAAGTAGCGCTTTGTGTTTATAGTCCATAGCCTAGACTTTTCACCGTTGTTTTGTGTGTGTGTTCATCCATTGTTGATGCTCGACAGCTTAGGGGCAGCAGCCTTGGGGCAGCAGTAGGGGCTGCATTGGTGTCATGGCGCACATGGGCAGTAGCATCGCAGGAGCAGGCTGCAGCATGGGCAGCGTGCAGCAGGGTGCGCAGGGGCAGCAGCTTTGCGGCAGCAGCATGGTAGTAGGCAGTGTCTTGGCAGGGCCTTCTCGGCAGTGTGTGATGTGCAGGGGCAGCGTGCAGCATCTTGGCAGCAGTAGGAACATGCTGCAGGAGCGGGGGCAGCAGCAGCGTGCAGGGGCAGCATGGTTATCAGGGTGCGCAATATCGGCAGGAGGGTGCGTCCACCGCTCGGCAGATTTCGCGGCAGGTATGCTCATCATGCTAGCAATCATGGCAGGCACTATCGGCATGAGCTGCTTGGCAGGCTTGTCATCGGCAGGTGCTCGCAGGCTGCAAGCCTCTCAGAAGGATGGCTCTCGGCAGGGGCAGGGCTTTCGGCAGGGGCTGCAGCAAAACCTTGGCAGATGTGTCTGTTTCTCTTAAGGCCTGAATTTGGGTGTGTTCCACTATCCTAATGCAAAATTGTTCTGAAGTAATGTTGTAGTGGACACACTGAGCTTTCCAACGATATAAAGTTTGCCTCAATCGGACCAGCAGAAGTACTCTTTGTTTGGCCTTTAATCGGACCTATTGATCGGCCCAGTTTTCTGCTTCGCCAGATTGACCTTCGTGCACTCAAATTGAAACTGGGAGCAGCTCGAGACTCCAAATCCACTTCTGTCAAATCCTACGGAAAGTAGACATAGAGACCTTTCCAACGGTGTATGGCTCACTTTCACAGGTTTTGTGAGCTGCAAACGGCAACCTTCCAAAGTTGACAGACTGCACTGCCCGAGTTCTGTTTTGGGCAGAAGCTGGTATTTCCTGCACTGTTTCTTCCCTATTCGATCTGCACACACACATGACACATCAAAGCGAACAAAACACAAAGATAAATGCAAGAATATACAAAGCTATACAAGCCATGGCATTAGCAAATACAAACAATTTTCAAACAATTTCAAGCTATTAACACACGACAAATTTACAAAACAAATAACATTCAAATATAACAAGTTTTTATAATCCCCGGCAACGGCGCCAAAAATTGGTGAGGGCCTAAGCTCGCACGCAATAATAAACCCTACAATCGTTAGTAGTATATAATAAGTAGGGATCGTTCTAGCCGGGGATTAAGGGTACCTGAAATATGAGAATGTTAACACAAATATTCACAAACATATATTGTCACACTTATATACATATATACGAATTTATCATGGGGGATGAAGATGAAGTTCGGCAGCCATAGGGCTGCCCTAAACTAGATGCGAAAATAAAATGAAAAGAAAGCTGAAAAATAATCTAAACTATTATTTACAAGGTTGGTCGACATTCTTCCACAAATTACTAGCACGAAAGCAATCAAAATACTTAGCAAATTGACAAAACAAGACATATGGCAAGGGTACACAATATCCTAGATCCGACTTAGTTCCAACCCAACTAGGGCCTCAGCGGTTATCTAAGTTGTTTCAGACTTCACGAGGTATTTAGAATTAGCTCAGCGCATAACCCTAATATTTAGCTAACCGATTATAGACACGCAGCGTAGAGGATAATCAATTAACCAATGAAGTACGAAGTCTTTTTAATTGGAAACACATCATTCAAGCAAGGCGTCACCACTTCTTGTTAACATGCATAGTCGTTTAAACCACTCTAGTCCTATTTATGTTGACAGATACAAGACCAATACTCAAAACACACCGCGAATATGCTAAGTACCAATCTCTGCGGCACACGGATTTAAAGACTAAACCAAGAACGAATTACTAGAATCAGAGTGAACATGCTTGCCGAATCCTATTCTATCTCTTTACTTCATATTTTCCTTACTTTTTAACATGCAATCCGTATTCTTACATCCAAACACCAATTAAAGATAAAGAAAACGAATTGAACATGAAAATTATAAAACCAAACTTCACTCCAAACAATACATAGACATAAAGTTTGAAACCAAGAATTCATGCTAACTTCATAGACAAAGTTTAACATAACTACATAAAAATAACAAAACCGAGAGAGAGGAGTGGATCACACTTTTGTAGACACCTTGATGACTTCGACTTGTGTGGATCCGGCGGATGGTGGAGAAGATGGCTGCTCGGCAATGGTGTAGTGTCGGCAGGATTTTTAGGGTGAGGTGGTGGTGGTGTCGGCTAGGGTTTTTATGTAGGACTCTTGGGAAATTTAGGTAGAGCTTTGGCTAGATTTTTGCTTTGGAATGTGACAAGTTTTTCTGTAGGAAAACATGGCTATATATAGAGGCAAATTCGGCAGAAACCCTAGGTAGAAAACCTAGTCCAAATCGGCAAAGGCAATCCTTGTGCAACAAGGTTTTGGTTCCTTCCTTTCTTGGCTCTTCTAGGAAACTTCTTTTTCTGATTTTCTTCCTTGGATTGGGCTGCATATCTTCATGGACTTCTTGTGTAGGCTTGACAACTCCATTTGGTGAGCTTGATCCATGGAAAAATGCCCCAAACCCGCAAGAACACAAGACCGGCAGCAACACGGCTGGAATGACCTTACTCCAGTAAATCCGGCATATCTCCCTCCTTGGAGCTCCGATTGGTGCGATTCAAAGTCTCAGATAAACTAGACACATATAGCCATCTCTCCATAAAAGGGCTCGATCAAATTCCTTATGAGTCGTCAGGAATGATTTTTCGAAGTTGGGACAAAGTCGCAGGAAAATCCCGGAAGTCCCTGGATTGGTTTGCTCGAACTGCTGTTTTGCAGCCATCTTTTGGGTGACTTTCCGAACTCCGATTGATCTGAAATTTTAACACAACATTCCTCAGCATATGAATATTAAGCTCACCAAATTTCATAGAATTCGGACAAGGATAGATCGCATTTGTACTCATCTCAGAATCACGAAAAAGACATATTTTGCATTATTTTCCAGATTTCTCAAACTTAGTCATTTTTCGGATTCTTAACCAACTTTTCGCCAAACTCTACCAAATTAACACTATACTAAATTATGACTCTATCTTAGACAAATAAGGGTTAAACAAAGCATAAACGAGGGCATAAGCATATAATATCGTCGCACATTGTGCTCCTATCAATTATCCATTTAATAATGAGCCAAGTCCATCAAAAAGTCCATGATGCAATTATCCTTAAAGAATTCGGACTGATCAATTGTAGAAAACCAAGACTTTATCGGCATGAAATTCAGCAAATCCTAAAACCGAATTGCTTGAGGATTACACTTCCGAATGTGGACTGATTTCTCTCCATTGTTCAAGATAATTGGCTGAATTAATTCATGAAAAAAGAAGAAGATATTGATCAAAATATTCAGCCATTATCTAAAGGAGTTTTCGGCAGAAAATAGAGGAAGAAAATAGCAACAAATCCTGATTAAATTCGGCAGAATTCCTGTGCACATTATCCAACTTCCATAGACGCTCCAGGACATCTCACTTTGAATCAGATGACGAGTAATATATAGATAGAAAGCTACGGGAGTCTACTTTCCAACCCAATTAGAATCATCTCAATATCTATTTTCTAGAGAGAGATATTCTGTAATCTTCACTCAAAGGTCAAATCTGCCAACAGGATAAGTTTGAGAAAAACTAGGTTTTGTGAACCCTAGTTGCTACCGAACCTCTCAACCCTTTGCTCCTATATATAGCACGGTTCTATACAGAAAATATGATCTTCTCTCTCTCAGTTTCAAAAAGCCAAAACTCTACCAAAATAGCACTACAACATCCAAAGAAAAATACTAGCCAAATCCCATCTCCACCGAATTCAATCTTTGCCGAGCTTCATTCAAGGTTCTACAAAGTGTGATTCACTCATCTCTCATGGCTTTTATTTTTCTGTATAATTACTTAACTTTGTCTGTGAAGTTTGTAAAGATTTGTGGATGCTTAATTGGTTTTATGAATTATACTTTGGATTTCCGAAATTCTGTAATGTGTTTTGGTTTTCTATTTGTTTAATTTCTGTACATATCATGTAACGAATTAATCAGGGTTTTAGGATAATGAAATCGCATGTAATATTGTTCATACTTTGGTTTATTTTCTGAATTCATATGCATTTAAATTGATGCATGAGGGCACCCAATGATCATGGCCGTACCTTGTGTATTGGTTTCAATTGCCGAATATAACCTGAGGATAATTATACACAAAGTTGATTGTTCTTGTGTTAATTCTAAGGGCTAGAGTAATTCTGAAAATTTACATATTGATGTGAGATGAGGTGACGCCATTCTTGCTAATATGTTTCCAATTCGACTCATTGTGCTTATATGTTTCTGGGTTTAATTTCTACACGAAGTGTCTTTAAACTGATTAGCACTATGTTTAGGGTTATGCACGAAGGTGATTCTAAATAATTGAGGAGTTTTGAATAATTAGAATAACCACGAAGGCTCTAATTAAATTAGAACTAAAGTTGAACTTGAAAAGCATGCCGATTTGATATCTTGATTCTTTGTGCGATTTGGTATATGATTTGTGGGTTTTGTGTGATGTGTTATGTACGAAAGATGATGATCATATGTATATAATAATTTAGGTTTTTATTTCGTAATTTTCAGTGGTATATAAGATAAATTTTCAATACCCCCAATATGATTTTGTAATGGTTTATGTGATTGAAAGCCCTTGATTTCCCCGGATAGAATGATCCCTACTTGTCTTATACTACAATTGATACAAGAAGGGTAATATATGTATGAAGTTGTTTTGCAGGTACAATGTGCTTGGATAATAACACAATCAATTTTTGGCGCCGTTGCTGGGCAAATTAAAATGTTTTGATTCATGAAGTGTTACTTTGTAACTTTGTATCAATTTTTGGATGTGTATAATTTTTCCTTAGTTTTGAGATATGTATAATAAGATTTTCGGACGTGTAATAGTAAATAGGAGTTTCGATTTTTGGTTTTGATTTTTGGTTTTTGAAGTTGCCGAAATATGTGATGTAAAATATGTGATGTATGTTTGTAACACTTAGATAAATTGCTATGAAGTTAAATGTTTATTTATGTTTAGTTTATTGTAGGTTCTAAAGTGAACGAAATAGGGTGAAGTCCCTTTTGTTAATATTGGCTTTAACCCTCCATTTGTATCTTTTTAAGGTCACTTGGGGTTTAGTGCAGCTTTTATTAACACTTGGAGAACTATCTAACACATGAGTTATTCTCAACTGAGTAAGGGGCATAAAGGTTCGCCTATTAGTTCGCTTGTCTCTAATTTTGGCATCAAGGTTTGTTTAACTAGATCTCAAGGCCCACAGACTGACTATTCTTCTCGCTGAGGGGGTCGATAGGGAGTTCGCTCTTCGTGGTTACCAACAACGAGTCTTGCCTTGATCCAATTTTAGAACTTTCGTTCTAGCCTTCTGAAAACACGAAATGATTCATGTCTAGATAGCAATACTTGGGCCGCACGTCCACTTTGGTTTAGAGCTTAGAAAATAACTTCGCATAAATAGATTTATATAGCTTCACAAAGAAAACGTTATCTTTAACTTTTGAGGTATATCGGAATAAGCATGATACTACCGGGGGCTGTATCAGTCTATTGCACTGTTATCTCCTCTGTTCCACGTACCTCAAATTTTAAAGTTGTGTGAATAAAAGCAATTAAACTCTAGGTTTCGGCAAACTTCACATATCACATGCTTCGAATACTTTGAAAAACTAGGACCGATCTATTGTGTGATACTGGTGAAAATTTCGTGAAATATATACTTGTACAAACATATACACTCATAGAAAATTCGTGTGATACATTTGATAGTTTGAAATTTTTTACAATACTAGTAACATATAGAACCGATTCTAACTATACTCTAAATTTTTGTTTTCTTTTTAAATTCATTGCCTAATCACTTGATCTTCAAAATCTTAGGTACATGGATGTCCAGAATTGACGGTTGGTCAAAAGAAATTGAAGATAGTCTGATTAGAATTTGTGGAGAAAGAGACATCGAGCAAGCATTACCAAGCACACCATCTTTTGAGCACCAATTCATATCCCCCACTTCTTCATTTTTCGAAACAGACCTTGTTGCACCACTATCACCGTTTCCATCAGAAGCTTCGTGTGAATTTAACCCTTTGGTCCACAAAGATCTAGAGTTTGAGTTGCTTACCTGAACTTTGATTTACCTGATCCTCCACCAACAATGATATCGATCAGAGCTCAGAACAGACATGTTCAAGGAGGAGCCGCCACCGCACCACCAAACATAACCTATCCACCATTGGCAGAAGGAAAAACTGGAGAATTTGAGCTTAAGAGTGGATTTCTTCACCAACTGAAGCAGCTTCATGGACTAGCAGGTGAGGATCCTAATAAACACTTACAGTGGTTTAACTTTACCACTAAAAGTATGTGTCCAAGAGAGACATATCTCCAACACTTCAAGATGAAGAACTTCCCATTCTCACTTGAAGATCAAGCTAAGGATTTGGCTGTTTGAGATTCCTCAAAGTACGATCAACTCATGGGATACTATGGTGAACCAATTTATTCTAAAGTACTTTTTAGCATCACAAATCACTGATTTGAGGAAGCAGATAACGAGTGTCAAGCAAGAAGGGGATGAAACGTTTTTCAATTTCTACGTTTTTCAAGGTCTACTCTTGCAATACTTCTATGAGGGACTACGCCTTATGGAGAGGGAGTTCTTGGATTCAGCAGCAGGAGGTTCTTTCTTAGAGATGGATCCAGAACCGGCCAAAGCATTGTTGGAGAAGAGAGCTTTGAACAACCAACAGTTGGGGACGACAAGGCAAGTGCACGCCAAGGTGAATGAAACCTCCACCAACTCGGCTATTGAGGAAGTTAATTCAAAAGTTGACAAGCTTTCTACTTTACTTGCCAATTTCATGAAAGGGAAGAAAGCACAAGTTTGTGGGGTGTGTAGAGATGATCACTCAACTGATTCATGTCCACATGTGGCGCCAAGTGGAGACTTTGAGGAGGCCAATACCCTCGGTTTCCAAGGACGGTAGTAACGTCCAAATATTTACTCAAACACCTTCAATTCAAGGTATAGAGATCATCCAAACTTTAGGTGGTCTAACATTGATAATGTGCTTTGCCCGGATCCTATTCAAGCTCAACCGAGTGCATATAGACCTCAAGGGAAGATTGTGGCAAGACCTCTAGCACCAATGCATCCACAAGCTCCATTCCTGCCAATGCAAGCTGCTGCCCCCACCAACTATGATGATATGTTGAAGTCTTTAGCCTTGGGACAAAGCCAACTCAACACCTCCACTCAAGCTTTGCTAGCTTCCCAACAAACGAATACCAAAGACATTGCCGAGCTCAAGAATCAAATGGGGCAGGTTGTGGATTTTATAGGGCAATTTGGAGAACAAGAAAAGCTGCCCTCTAATGTGATCAAAAACCCTAAAAGAGAACAAGCTCAAGCAATCACCACAAAGAGTGGGAAGACTTTGGAGGGACCATAACCTAAGAAGAGAAACGTGATTGAGGATGAGGAGGTCGAGCAACAGGCTGTATTCGGCAATGACAAGGCCGAGCATGGAAAGGTCAAGAAAAGAGATTTTGAGAGAGAGATCCCGCCACCTCTCCAAAATAAATTGTGTCTAAGCAAGAGGCACCAAAGGTAGACAATTCTAACTCAAGCGGTTTAGTTAATACTAACCAATCTTCGTGTTTACCTTTTCCCTCTAGGTTTGCTAAATCAAAAAAGGAGAAATCAGATGAGGACGTGCTAGACTATTTCGAAAGGTGGAGGTGAACATACCCTTGCTCGATTGCATAAGGCAAATACCAAAGTATGCCAAGTTTTTGAAGAAACTATGCACTACAAGAAGACATACACGTGAGGAGCAAGTTGTGAAAATGAGTGGGATGGTTTCTGCCGTCATTCAAAGGAAGCTACCTCCTAAAATGAAAGATCCTGGCAGTTTTACAATTCCTTGTATAATTGGACAATCTTGTTTTGATAATGTTTTGCTAGACTTAGGGGCCTCAATTAATGTGATGCCATATAATGTTTTTAAGTCTCTAGGTCTAGGAGAATTGAAGAAAGACAATGTGATTATACAATTGGCTGACAGATCTAACAAGTATCCTGAGGGGCACGTTGAGGATGTTCTTGTTGCAGGTAAATAATATGATATTTCCTGCAGATTTTTATGTGCTTGACATGGAGAATTCACCACTCAATTCAACTCAATTACTTTTGAGGTGACCATTTATGAGAACAGTAAGAACTAAAATAGATGTTGTAGAAGGCAACCTCACCATGTAATTTGATGGTGAAGTAATAAGCTTCAACGTGTTTGAAGCCATGAGGTATCCAGTTTCTGAGTTAAAACCTTGCTATTAGGGCTGGGCACGGGCCGGGCCTATTTTTTGGTGAACCCGACTCGAAGCCCGAAATATCGGGCTCGGGCCGGGTCGGGCTTTCAGAACCTTAGGGACTGACCCAAAGCCCGTTCGGGCTTTTTTCGGGCCCAAAACAGAGAGAGGGCAGATTAGAGGCGAGCGAGAGGCTGAGAGAGATCGGAGGCAAGATTGAGGGCTGAGGGAGGAGGCGACGCGAGGTGAGGCGGATAGAGGTTGAGGGCTGAGATCATGCAGATCGGAGGCGAGGTTGAGGGCTGACCAGAGGAGAGGTGAGGCGATGACGAAGGCGCAGCTGCGCAAGGATGGTTGGGTGATGTCGAAGACGGAGGCGTAGGGCCGTAGGCGACTGGGAGTGGGTGATGTCGAACTCGATTGCTCGAAGACGAAGAGGACTCGATGGAATTGAGGAACTGGGTGTGGCAGTGCCGGCACGGGTCGGAGACTGAGGCGAATCGCGATAGACGAAGGCGAAGATGAACTGATGAAGGCGCAGGGTGGGCACGCGGCACACCGGCATGGGTCAGAGACTCGGAGACGTCTAGGTTTCTTCTGGGTTTCTTCTAGATTGAGGATTGAGGATTGAGGACTGAGGTCTGAGGAGTGAGGAGGGGATGAGGGTCGAGGGGTGTGGTTTTTTTTTTCCTATTAATTATTGACCAATCATAAGCTGACACATGGCAATGCATATTCAAATCGGGCCGGTTCGGGCTTTCGGGCCAAGGAAAAATGAGGCCCGAGACCGACCCGTTTTTTACATAATCAGGCCAGGCCCTGATCGGTTCGGTCCTTATGAAATCCAGACCCATTCAATTTCGGGCTTTTTCGGGTTTTTCGGGTCGGGCTTTCGGGCTCAAGCGCCCAGCCTTACTTGCTATACTATTGATGTTGTTGATTCTATTGCACAGGTTTTATCAGAGACTTTGGATCAATAGCAACTAGCTATTGAGATGGGGGCCGGAATTGACAAAGAAAAGGAGGGGACGAGTGTGTACGAAGCATGGCTTGAACTTTAGCCGTGTATTACCAATATTGTTGCCGAGTTAGAGGCAACACCTAATAAAGGTATAATAAGTATTTGTCAATTCCCATTACCACTAATAAAATTCTACCATCTGTGGAACAGGCCCCAAATTTAGAGCTTAAGGCTCTACCTGATTATCTGAAGTACGCATATCTTGGAGATGATGATACTCTACCAGTTATTGTGTCATTAAAGCTGAGCGAGCAGTAAGAGAAAAGGTTGATCGATGTGCTTAAGAGGAACAAGACCGCCATAGGTTGGACCTTGGCGGATATCAATGGAATAAGCCCTACTACATGCGTTCATAGGATCTTGTTGGAAGAAGGAGCCAAGCCAACTAGGGAGGGTCAGAGATGTTTACACCCCCCTATGATGAAGATTGTGAAGGACGAGGTAATCAAATTGTTAGATTGTGGCGTTATATATCCTATCTCGGATAGTCAATGGATTTCACCTGTCCAAGTTGTACCCAAAAAGAATGAAGTTATTGTAGTAAAGAATGAGAAGAATGAGCTCGTGCCTCAACGATTGGTCACTGGTGTTGGGTCAATAATTACCTAATAATTGTTGTCTTATTCATATTCTTTGGCTATATCTTTTCGTATTTTATCTATTTCTTATTAGGTTTCATATTCATGCTAGGAAATGGAGCTAAGGATGGGAAACAAGTCAAAAAGGTGGACCTAGCACATATTGAAGAAACCGGGTGAATAATTGAAGCCAAAGGAGCAAAAACCGAAAATTTCACTAAAAGACGAATTTGACCGGTCAACGCCGATCAACGGGCAAAATTCCGGTCAAACTCTGGCGGCCGGAATATGGTGATGGCTGATATTCAACAAGTGAAGGAGCATTGGAGGGAAGAAGACTTGTTGATTCAAATTCAAATGAGAAGAAGACAAGTGAAAGGGACATCTTTAGCTTTGTCCCTTTGATGTTGACCTTGTCCCCTTGTCCTTATGTCTAAATATCAAGAGTGCCCTTGCCTTTTTCTTTTTCACCAAAATATCTTCGAGGTTTTTTGTCATTTAATAAAGACTAGATCCACAATTTGTGCTTCCCTCTTTGTCCATCACTTCTAGCCCTTCATTTCCTTGCATCTCCACCCTTCATTCATCACTTTAGGCCTATTTATACCTCCCTCTCTCATTTTGGACGAATTTACTCTTCCTCTCTCTCATTTTGCAACTTGTAGTTTTAGTTTTGGTATAAGAAAGAGTTGTGATAGCTTGGGGGTTTCGTCAAAGCCACACCCACTTCACTTCTCTTCATCCTCTACTCATATTTTAAACTACAACGTTGTTTCTTCAAGATTTTGTGGATTAGCATGGTGTTAATGGTGTTCTTCCCATCTTAGAACCCATTAATACTATTCTTGGAAGCATTTTCTTACCTTTTTCCTTGTTCTCTCACTCTTATTCATCCTCAAGCCTTGTTCTATATTCATATTAGATTGTATGGATTGTGTATGGTGGTGATGGAGTTCTTTCTTTGTTAGGACCCATTAGTACCATACATAGAAGAATGCTCTTGTCTTACATCTTGGTAAGGTTTGGTATCTTGGTACCAAACCCTTGGTAATCTCCCTCTTTCTTCTTACTCTTCTTCCCTTTTTACTTTGATGTATTTGAAGTTCATGGCTTTGTTGTATGTAATGAGTAGTGAGTAGTTGGATTTGAGGCTAGGGCTGCCACTAGCCAAACTTGTGCAAACAATGTAATTTTCCTTTAAGTTTGATGTTGATGCATGTTTGAAAATATGGCTTCTACACTTTATGCTTACTAAATGTATTAACTAGCTTTGTCACCGAGGAAACATGTTTAGATAACTAATGAATTTGAAACTTGAATTTGACAATTTCTTGAATCCATGAGCATGGCCTTTAGGTGGTGGCTTAGTATTTTTTAAGGGAAGTACTAAGTTGCTTGAATTTCTTATTTTGGTCTTAATGCTTGTGCTTTGAGTTTAATTGCTCTAAGGGGGTGTTAGGCTTGTGGTACATAGCCTACTTGTATTATAGGGTAATATATTGTGTCTCACTTGGAGGTCCCTAGAAGACTAAAAAGTTGGGTTTTGGAGGATTTAAAAGAAGCTCAATTCACTTACGATCCTTAACTACTTTTTAAAAATTAGCGATAAATGCAAAGAAAAATTAGAGAAAAATAAAGATATGACAAAAAAGTTCACTCCCGTTGGTATTAGGAGGTCCCTAGAAGGATGAAAAGTTGAGTTTTGGTGGATTTCGAGAAGGTAAAAAAACGACCGAAACTTGATGTTTTGTAAAAATTCTAAGAAAAATTGAGTGAAATTGAGGCCATGAAGCAAAAGATCATTCTTTTAGGTTTTAGGAGATCCCTAGAAGACTAAAAAGTTGGGTTTTGGCGGATTTAAAAGAAGCTAAGTTCACTTACGTTCCTTAACGATTTGTTAAAAATTAGAGATAACTGCAAAGAAAAATGAGGGAAAAATAATAATATGATAAAAAGTTCACTCCGGTTGGTATTAGGAGGTCCCTAGAAGGATAAAAAGTTGGGTTTTGTGGATTTCGAGAAGGTCAAAAATCGACCGAAACTTGATGTTTTGTAAAAATTCTAAGAAAAATTGAGTGAAATTGAGACCATGAAGTAAAAGATAATTCTTTTAGGTTTTAGGAGATCCCTAGAAGACTAAAAAGTTGAGTTTTTACGGATTTAAAAGAAGCTAAGTTCAGTTACAATCCTTAACTATTTGTTAAAAATTAGAGATAACTGCAAAGAAAAATGTGGGAAAAATAATGATATGATAAAAAGTTCACTCCCGTTGGTATTAGGAGGTCCCTAGAAGGATAAAAAGTTGGATTTTGGTGGATATCGACCGAAACTTGATGATTTGTTAAAATTCCAAGAAAAATGGAGTGGAATTGAGGCCATGAAGAAAAAGATCATGCTTTTAGGTTTTGGGAGGTCTTTAAAAAACTAAAAAGTTCGGTTTTGGTTGATTTCAAAGAACCTCAATTTACTTACGATCCGTAACTACTTGTTAAAAATTAGGGATAAATACAAAGAAAAATGAGGAAAAAATAATGATATGACAAAAAAGTTCATTCTAATTGTTATTAGGAGGTCCCTAGAAGGATCAGAAATTGGGTTTTGGTAGATTTCGAGAACGTCAAAAATCGACCGAAACTTAATGTTTTGTTAAAATTTCAAGGAAAATGGGGTCAAATTGAGACAATTAGTTAAAACATCACACTTTTAGGTTTTGGGAGGTCCCTAGAAGACTAAAAAGTTGGGTTTTGGTGGATTTAAAAGAAACTCATTTCACTTACGATCCTTAAGTACTTGTTAAAAATTAGGGATAACTGCAAATAAAAATAAGGGGAAAATAATGATATGATAAAAAAGTTCACTCCTGTTGGTATTAGGAGGTCCCTAGAAGGATAAAAAGTTAGGTTTTAGTGGATTTCGAGAACATCAAAAATCGACCGAAACTTGATGATTTGATAAAATTTCAAGAAAAATGGAGTGAAATTGAGGCCATGAAGAAAAAGATTATTCTTTTAGGTTTGGGACGTCCCTAGAAGACTAAAAAGTTTAGTTTTGGTGGATTTAAAAGAACTTCAATTCACGTATGATCCTTAACTAATTGTTAAAAATTAGGGATAACTACATAGACAAACTGAGGAAAAAATAATGATATGACAAAAAAGTTAACTCCCGTTGTTATCAGGAGGTCCCTAGAAGGATAAAAAGTTGGGTTTTGGTGGATTTCAAGAACGTAAAAAACCGACCGAAACATGATGTTTTGTTAAAATTTCAAGTAAAATGGGGTCAAATTGAGACAATTAGTTAAAACATCCATCTTGTAGGTTTTGGGAGGTCCCTAGAAGACTAAAAAGTTGGGTTTTGGTGGATTTAAAAGAAGCTCAATTCACTGACGATTTTTAACTACTTGTTAAAAATTAGGGTTAAATGCAAAGAAAAATGAGAGAAAAATAATGATATGACAAAAAAGTTCACTCCCGTTGGTGTTAGGAGGTTGCTAGAAGGATAAAAAGTTTAGTTTTGGTGGATTTCGAAAACGTTAAAAATGGACCGAAACTTGATGTTTTGATAAAATTCTAAGAAAAATGGGGTCAAATTGAGACAATGAGTTAAAACATCATTCTTTTAGGTTTTGAGAGGTCCTTAGAAAACTAAAAAGTTGGGCTTTGGTAGATTCAAAACTAAAACATCGTTCACTTACAATCCGTAAATATTTGTTAAAAATTAGGGATAAATGTAAAGAAAAATCAGGGAAATATAATTATATGACAAAAAATGTTCACTCATGTTTGTATTAAGGTCCCTAGAATGATAAAAAGTTGGGTTTTGGTGGATTTCGAGAACGTCAAAAATCGACTGAAACTTGATGTTTTCTTAAAATTCGAAGAAAAAGGGATGAAATTGAGATAATGAGTTAAAACATCACTCTTGTAAGTTTTGTGAGGTCCCTAGAAGACTAAAAAGTTGGGTTTTGGTGGATTTACAAGAACCACAATTTACTTATGATCCGTAACTACTTGTTAAATATTAGGGATAAATGCAAAGAAAAATGAGACAAAAATAATGATATGACAAAAAAGTTCACTCCCGTTGGTATTAGGAAGTCCCTAGAAGGACAAAAAGTTTAGTTTTGGTGGATTTCGAGAACGTCAAAAATCGGCCGAAACGTGATGTTTTGTTAAAATTCCAAGAACATGGGGTCAAATTGAGACAATGAGTTAAAACATCACACTTGTAGGTTTTGGGACGTCCCTAGAAAACTAAAAAGTTGGATTTTGGTGGATTTAGAAGAACCTCAATTCACTTACGATCGTTAACTACTTATTAAAAATTAGGGATATGCAAAGAAAAATGAGAGAAAAATAATGATAGGACAAAAACATTCACTCCCGTTGGTATTAAAAGGTCCCTAGAACGATAAAAAGTTTGGTTTTTGTGGATTTCAAGAACGTCAAAAATCGACCGAAACTTGATGTTTTGTTAAAATTCCAAGAAAAATGGGGTCAAACTGAGACAATGAGTTAAAACATCACTCTTGTAGGTTTTGGGAGGTCCCTAGAAGACTAAAAAGTTGAGTTTTGTTGGATTTAAAAGAATCTGAATTCACTTACGATCGTTAACTACTTGTTAAAAACTAGGGATAAATGCAAAGAAAAATGAAGGAAAAATAATAATATGACAAAAAAGTTCACTCCCGTTGTTATGAGGAGGTCTCTAGAAGGATAAAAAGTTGGGTTTTGGTGGATTTCGAGAACGTCAAAAATCCACCGAAACTTGAAGATTTGTTAAAGTTGCTAGAAAAATGGAGTGAAATTGAGACCATGAAGAAGAAGATCATTCTTTTAACTTTTGGGAGGTCTCTAGAAAACTAAAAAGTTGGGTTTTAGTGGATTTAAGAGAACCTCAATTCACTTACGATCGTTAACTACTTGTTTAAAATTAGAGATACATGCAAAGAAAAATGAGGGAAAAATAATGATATGACAAAAAATTTCACTCCCGTTGGTATTAGGAGGTCCCTAGAAGGATAAAAAGTTGGGTTTTGATGGATTTCGAGAACGTAAAAAATCGACCGAAACTTGATGTTAACAAACCCTCGTCTCTTCATGTCCATCGCATGGAATTCGTGAAGGTCTACTCTTGCAATATTTCTATGAGGGACTACCCCTTATTGAGAGGGAGTTCTTGGATTCAACAGCAGGAGGTTCTTTCTTAGAGATGTATTCATAACTAGCCAAGGCATTGTTGGAGAAGAGAGCTTTGAACAACCAACAGTTGGGGACGACAAGGCAAGTGCACGCCAAGGTTAATGAGACCTCCACCAACTCGGCTATTGAGGAAGTCAATTCAAAAGTTGACAAGCTTTCCACTTTTCTTGCCAATTTCATGAAAGGGAAGAAAGCACAAGTTTGTGGGGTGTGTACACTCAATCGATTTATGTCCACATGTGGCGTCAAGTGGAGACTTTGAGGAGGTCAATGTCCAAATGTTTACTCAAACACCTTCAATCCAAGGTATAGAGATCATCCAAACTTTAGGTGGTCTAACAATGATAACGTGTTTCGCCCGGATCCAATTCAAGCTCAACATAGTGCATATAGACCTCAAGGGCAGTTTGTGGCAAGACCTCAAGCACCATATCAAGCACCAATGCAGCCACAAGCTCCATTCATGCCAATGCATGCGGCTGACCCACCAATTATGGTTATATGTTGAAGTCGTTAGCCTTGGGACAAAGCCAACTCAATACCTCCACTCAAGTTTTGCTAGCTGCCCAACAAACGAATACTAAAGACATAGCTGAGCTCAAGAATCAAATGGGGCAGGTTGTGGATTTCATGGGACAATTCGGAGAGCAAGGGAAGCTGCCTTCTAATGTGATCAAGAACCCTATAAAAGAGAGGAAGCTCAAGTCATCACCACAAAGAGTCGAAATGTGTTGGAGGAATCGGTAACTAGGAAGAGAAACGTGGTTGATGTTGAAGAGGACGAGCAACAGGCTGCATTCGGCAATGATAAGGCCGAGCATGGCAAGGGGAACAAGGAGGATGATACGACCCGAACCTAGAATTACTTTTTAACTGTTATACTTTTACTTTTACTCCTCGAAAATTGTTTTATTATTTGAAAGTTTAAAGGGTTGACTTTTAAATAAGTCGACCCGACCGAGGATTTTATTACATGACGAGGTAAAAGACGTTGGAACGAGTTCTTGGACAGGTGGCATGTTTAATTTGGAGCTCGCATGAAAAAGTTATGACGTAAAAACCCCGAAAGTTTTCGTTTTTGGACGAGTATACATAGCCGAGGGGGGAAATTTCCCAAAACGGAAATCCCCCATTTCTTTTTTTTTCTTTTCTTTCTTTTTCTTCTCCTCTTTCTCTCTCCCTCCCGGCAACTCCATCGACATGGGGCAGCCGTTCGTGGTTCTCCGGTGTCTGGCCACCGATCGGCGCGCCACCGGTGCCGATTGATTCGCCTTCTCCTCCTCTCCTCCTCTGTGGTAGCCACGCGACCTGGTTCGCCGTGGTTCGACCAGTGGGAGCTTGGGAGGGGTCAACTATGTCGAACCAAGAACTCCCTCCTCCAGCCACGGTTCGGCCCGATTTTTTAGGGTAATTGAAGGTCTCGACGTGTGCAATCATTCCATGGAAGGAATTGAACCGAATTGCACCAGGTCAAGAAATTTCTCGACGTGAGGAGAGCGCGGATTAGCGGCACACTCGGCTAAACTGTGAGTGGATTTTATTTCAAATAAATGCATGCAAAAGTATTTTATTGAAATGAAATTTATGTTAATTAAATGATTCATGAGCTTGATATAAATTATCGAGAGTCGATAATTCATATATGATTATTATATTGTTCATTTAATATTTAAAGGAAAATATGGTTTTGGAGTTATACATTTACTACTATTTTAGTACTACATATTTTCACCGGAAATGAGATTTTCAGAACTAGTATGATTTGATAAATCGCACTTAATCGTTTTCATTGTATATTATATTTGAAAGATCGGAAATGAGATTTCCGGGGATTTTATTGATTTCATTATTTTATTTTCACGACATGTAAAACATGTCGATGTTATATATTGGTTTCGATAGTATTTCATGACATGTGGGACATGTCGGTTATATATGTATATCTTTTGAGGTTATTATTCTATTTATAATATTTATAAGCCTCAGATGTGCGGTCGGGGACCGTATTGATTTAAGATATATGAGGAGAAGCGTATTTTCGATTTTGTTTTCTGTTTTTCACCATATCAGGGTCCATATATATATAGATGCTAGCTAGCATAGTCGCCTGATCCCATGAGAGGTGACGACTTGACCATATAGGTCAAATTCACACTCGGTGGTCGACGTGTACAGGCGTAGCGTGGGACGCTACATAGTCTTGGAGGCTCGACCCTTAGCCTGGGAGGCTTAATATTAAATGGTGGTAATGACGTTCCCCTATATTATTATATGACCAATGGGATTGGTCAGGATATTTTATTATTCGGGTTTCGGGAATATTTTCTCTTATGTGACCTTCCGTTATTTCATAAATTCTTGAACCAGCGGGGGTGGGGTTTTTATATGACTAATGGAATTGGTCGTGAAATAATATAAATTGATTTCAAAAGTATATTGATTTGAATATGTATAAACAAAAAATTATTTGTTTAATTGATTATATCAGCGGGGCTGATTTTTAAATATGATTTTCGTAAAACGTGAGACGTTTTATAAAAATGCATGCACTGTGGTTTTATTTCTAAAACTCTGGGAAAGTAATATGATATTTTCATTTAAAGTACTATATTAAATCATTTTATTTTTATCCACTCACTCTAACGTTTTTTAATTTACTTTCTCCTGGGCTCTTCGTTTTAAATCGCCTAGTTGCAGACTAGTTTATTTGAGGTCAAGAGTATTCGGAGTCGAGGCATAGTCGTCGTCCTTGCGTCCGCTTGGTAGGATCTGTTGATCCTTTTAATTTTTGATTCTTGTGTCCCAAATTCTTTATTAGATTGCTCTGATGAATTGTGAATCAATAAAAATTGGTTTTATGTTTAATTGTGGAAGTTGTTTGATTTTGGGGGAGCAGGTGGCTCCTGGAGTTAGTATGGTTTTGTTGAAGTGTTTTGTGTTTTGTTTGACAGGTTTGGGTTGTCCATTTTAAGAGAGTTCGTGCTGATATTTCGGTAAAATCTCTCTGAAGGTGGTCCCCGTAGAACCTTATCTAAGTTTCAGGGTGAAATCTGGTTCGGGTCCTGTCAGAGGATCTCGAAACAATGAAAAAGAGAGACTTAGAGAGAGATCCCGCCACCTCTCAGAAACAAATCGTCTCTAAGAATGAGGCACCAAAGGTAAACAATTCTAACTCAAGTGGTTTAGTTAATATTAACCAATCTTCGTGTTTACCTTTTTCCTCTAGGTATACTAAATCAAAGAAAGAGAAATCGGATAAGGAAGTGCTAGACATATTTCGGAAGGTGGAGGTGAACATACCCTTTCTTGAATGCATGAAGCAAATATCAAAGTATGCCAAGTTTTTCAAGGAACTATGCACTACAAGAAGGCATACACGTGAGGAGCAAGTAGTGAAGATGAGTGAGACAGTTTCAGCTGTTATTCAGAGAAAGCTACCTCCTAAGATGAAAGATCCTGGCAGTTTTACAATTCCTTATATAATTGGACAATCTTGTTTTGATAATGTTTTACTAGACTTAGGGGCTTCAATTAATGTGATGCCCTATAATGTTTTCAAGCCTCAAGGTCTAGGAGAATTAAAGAAAGATAATGTAATTATACAACTTGCTGACAGGTCTAACAAATATCCTGAGGGATATGTTGAGGATGTTCTTGTGCTGATAAATAATTTGATATTTCCTGCAGATTTTTATGTTCTTCACATGGAGGATTCGCCCCTCAATTCAACTCAATTACTTTTGGGGCGACCATTTATGAGAACAGCAAGGACTAAAATAGATGTTGCAGAAGGCAACCTCACCATGGAATTTGATGGTGAAGTAATAAGGTTCAACGTGTTTGAGGCTATGAGGTATCCAGTTTCTGAGTTAAAACCTTGATATGCTATTGATGTTGTTGATTCTATTGCACAAGTTTTATCAGAGACTTTGGATCAATAACAACTAGTGTTGGTTGCATCACCTATCTAATATCATGTGCAAATTTGTGATGCTTCCTACTCCCAAGAATAGGAGGTCAAGTTTTAGTATAGAGGGAAAAAGTAAGAGTATCGTACACAAAGGATTGAGTCATTCTACCCTAACTAGAGTACCGCGAAATGAAACCTAGAAAACACATGCATCTACCTTTTTACAATTCACAACCTAGCCCTTTGGAAGCTAAAGGTCATGGGGATGGTATTAACAAGTGGTTGTGAATCGGCTTTGTTGATTTTTACTAAATTAACCTAATATAAACATAAAGCAAACTAAACTAACAAGTGTAGAGACTAGATCAATGAGAGGAATAGAGACTTATGCACAAATGTAACCTATAATTGATGTGAAAACATGCTTAACAAACATCCCCCTAGTGCTGTGGTTAAGCTACCAAGAAACTAACTAATCATGCAATTTGACAAAGTCTTTTGGAGCTAAGTTAAATCACACAACCTTAATCCCAATTATATTACCTTATAATACAAGTGGGCTATGTACCTCAAGTCTAACGCCCCCTTAGAGCAATTAAACTCACGACACAAGCATTAAGTTCAAAGTAAGAAATCCAAGCAACTTAATACTTCCCGTAAGAAATACTAAGTCACCACCTAAAGGCTACTCATGCTCACGGATTCAACAAGTTGTCAATTTCATGTTCCGATTAATTACTTACCTAAACATGCTTTCTAGGTGACAAAACTAGCTAACACATTTAGTAAGCATAAAGAGTTGGAACCCATAGATTCAAACATGCATCAATCATCAATTTAAGGAAATTACATTGTTTGCTCATATCCACTACTCAAACACATGGGCTTATACATAAAAACCTTACAAAAGTAATACATCATGAAAGCAAACAGAAGGTGAGAAAGAACCACAATACCTATGAGCTTCCTTCATGTAAACAAAGAGGTGTGAAGTTTCAAAGTATAGGTTTTCTCAAACCCAAAACACTATACAAATCTACATACACAAAGGGAAATTAAGAACAAGGCTTCATGGATCCACCCACAAGTGTGATTGATCAAGGGGTGTAGAATCTTCGGTTTTGGTTATCAACCAAAGATGCTACACCCCTCTCTCTACACAAGGGCTAAACTATTCTAACTAAACAAACTAAAAGATGAAGAGTTATGAAAAATGGAGAGGAAATGAGGGGGGAGAGAGCTTCTTTTCGTCCAAAATGAGAGAGGGGGTTATAAATAGGCCTAAAGTAGTGAATGAAGGGTGGAGATGCAAGGAAATGAAGGGCTTAGATATTATGGACAAAGATGGAAGCATAAATTGTCGATCTAGTCTTTATAAAATGACCAAAAACCTCAAAGATATTTTCGTGGAAAAAGAAAAGGTAAGGGCACTTTTTTATATTTGGCCATAAGGACAAGGGGAAAATGTCAACATCAAAGGGACAAAGCCAAAGATATCACTTTCACTTGTCTTCTTCTCATTTGAATTTAAATCAACAAGTCTTTTTCCCTCCAATGCTCATTCACTTGAATATCAGCCATCACCATCTTCCGACCGCCGGAGTTTGACCGAAATTATGCCCATTGACCGGCGTTGACCGGTCAAATTCGTCTTTTAGTGAAATTTCCGGTTTTTCTCATTTGGCTTCGATTCTTCACCCGATTTCTTCAATATGTGCTAAATCCACCCTTTTGATTCGTTTCCGATCTTTAGCTCATTTTCCTAGCATGAATAGGAAATGTAATAAGAAATAGATCGAACACTAAAGGATATAGCAAAAGAATAAAAATAAGGCAACAATTACTAGTTAAATATTGACCTAACAAACTACCTCACACTTAGACTTTGCTTGTCCTCAAGCAAAACATGAACTAAACATGCACAAACAAACAAAAAGTTCACTTGCATCCTTGAGGACACCAACTTCCCTTAGAGATTTATTACTTTATGGAATGACCTCAATTGAGCATGTTTAGAAACTAAATTTTCGAAATGCAAGGCTAATAGGTGGTTTTGGAGAGTCATGGTCAACAATGTATATGCATATGCCATATATGCACCTTAAAAGGATTCATATAGGATTAACATAGACCACATTTGTCTAACCATCAAACTCACATGGATACACTCATTATTTTCACTCAAGCGTTTAATGGCTAGTGTTTACACTCAAATGCAATTCAATTGACATGCTTTCCATATGCTTGCTCTTCAATCTTTTCTCCACAAGATCATTACACAAGTTCTCTTGGATCACAAGGTCTTTAATTAAGGTTGTAGTGGGGCTTAAGGCAGTGGTTAAAGAAATGAAAGGAAATGAAATCACAAATTCTAAGCCTCCTAGTAAGCAATTCTCTTGTTGACATCCTCTAAAACTCTTTTGCTCAAGGTGATTTACTAAACCCATCTAAACTACTAAACTAAAATTATTTATTCTCCTCACTCTTTTTGTATTTTTCTGTCCTTTTTTTTTCTTTTCTTTTTCTCTTTCCACTCACACAAATTACACTTTTTCTATTACTTTTTTTTTTTCATTTTTTTTTTCATTGGTGACCCTAGTCCATATTTGACTTTGAATAAATCTTTTGATATTTTGAACATGTTTCTAGGGTCACCCTTTTCTTTTCTTGGCTACACACAAAAATATTCTACCCATCTCACACTTATTTGTTTGCTCCATAAACCCATTTACAAACACCGAACTAATACTAGGATTCACATTGCTTACCACTTGACTTAGAAAGGGTGGGAAAAAGTGTTCAGGTTTAAGAGGGTAGACATTTGTGATGGTGAAAAAATGAAAAGGCTAACACATAATTATAAAGGCTCAAATTGGCTTACTAATAGATTTCATTATAAGGAAAATAGCTATTTGGCCTTGGTGGATACCTAATGCCTTGGTCTTCCCCAATAACAACTCATATTTTGATATAAAGTCTCGAAAGATTTGAAGCAAGTTCTAGATTACATGCACAATGAATTGATCACACAATGAAAGAACTAGTGCAAGTGAAACTTGTATGCACTCTAATAGGTCCAAAAGCTCACATATTTAGGCATAGATAGTTTCAACAAATTTAATCCTCATCTTTCTCACATGAATCCATCTAGAATGACATAGGCAATATGACTTTAATGCATGTGAGCACAAAACGCCAAATCCTCTTATTAACAAATTATTGATCTTCAATCGCTAAACATGCTTAAAATAAATCTTTCCAATTAGACATAATTCTGGTCGGGGGTTGTTTCCAATTAAGACCAAGCAAGCAACCACTTATACACTTATTTTTGCAATGTTTCAAAGTTTTTCAAGTTTTATGTTTTTTTTTGTTTTTTTTTAAACTAACACAAGAAAAATAAAATAAAGAAAAAGGATAAGGAATTAAATGACTTAGCCTTACACCTCACACTTAAATTGCACATTGTCCTCAATGTGCAATGAACAATGGTGAAACAAATTTAAGGCATAAGAAACTATGGTTATTATCTACCACATGCTAGTCACACAAACTAAATTAACACAATTACCTAACAAGCACCTCACACTTAAAACATCATATAGTTCTTAATGTGGTGTGAAGCTATTAAGATCCTATCAATGTTTTGGGAAGCATGCATCATAACGTAACAACTACCATTCAAAACAACTAACTAACACAAGGCAAGAGAGAGAATGTATCCACCTCATACTTGAATTTTAGATAATCCTTTCAATAAAAGCTAAATCTTTTGTGTATTATCCATTGACCAAGGGTGAAATGACTATGTAATACTCAATGCTAGAATTTATTAACATGAAAACACAAACACAACTATTCATGCTTAGGAAAATGAAAGTGAGGGATTAGAAATGATGGAGCTATTATCCAAGCACAAAGTACCTGCAAAACAACTTCATACATATATTACCCTTTTCGTATGAATTGTAGCAAGAACAAGTAGGGATCGTTCTATCCGGGGAAATTTAGGGTGTTCAATCACATAAAGCATTACAAAATCATAATCGGGGTTTGGAAATTTTATCTAAAACCTACTGAATTTTACGCAAATTAAATCATAAATTACTATATACATTTGATCATCAACTCCACACACAAAGCTTGGCACGAAAATTACTCAGCAACATACACAACACCAAATCACAATTCACGGCAGCAAGAGTTCACATAGCACTTAAACAAATTAAATTCCAATTCTAATTAGAGCCCTTTGCGGTTCATCTAATCATTAAGACTTCACAAATATTTAGAATTAACTTCGCGTATAATCCTAAACATGGTACTAATCGGTTTAAAGACACTTCGCGTAGAAATTAAACACAAGAAGCACATAAGCACAATAAGCCGAATTGGAGACATGCAAACATGTAATGGCGTCACTCATCATATTTGAACATGCAAATTTTCAAGGTTATATCAGCCCTAGTTAAACAACCTAAATCACAACAACTTCGCGTATGATGCAATCTAAATTATTTTGGTTTATAAAATCGGTACCACCCAATTTTTGATGCACGAACACATAAAAATCAATCAAAATCATTCAAATACACATGCGAACCTACTGCCCTAAATCACAATTTAATATTATACAAGTTACTGTTCACGAATTAAACATAAAGAAAACCAAAACATATAACAAAATTTCAGAAATCCAATGTTAAATTAATAAAACCAAAACAAAATTCAACTATCCATTCAATCTTTATAGACAAAGTATTGAATTTATACAGAAAATTACAAGCCATGAGAGATGAGTAAATCACACTTTAAAAGAAACCTTGTAGAGGAATCGGCAAAGGGTGATTGATGAAGATGAAGTCTTGAAATCGGAAGTGATGATGGTTTGCAATGGAATCGGCTTCGGGTAATTTTCTGTATGGGATTTTTGTGGGATTATTTTAGTAGAGTTTCGGACTAGGGACTAGAGCCTGACTAGAAGAGGGTTCAATCTTGACTGTTGTGTTTGATTCTGTTTTGACTGTTGGAGCACTGGGCTCCGGTGTCTGCTGCTGCTTTGCTCTGGCCCGGGTCGTCATGGGAAGGGCCCTGGAGGAATTCACGAGTCAGAAAGTCTGGTATATGGTTGTCTTCTCCTTTAATGAATGCAATTTCGAAATCAAAAACACTTAAAATAGCTTGCCATCTAGAAAATATTTGTTTACTCGCAATATTTTGCACATCTTTTTCCAAAACATGCTTTGCACTTTTGCAATCAACTCTGATTAAGAATTTTTGATTTAATAAATCATCTTGGAATTTACTGACACAAAGGATAACAGATAAAATTTCTTTTTTAATAGTACTGTAATTGCGTTGTGACTGTGTCCATGCACCAGAATAGAACCTGACAATTTGCTCAGGATGAGCAGGAGAAATCTGTTGTTTGAGGATACCGCCGAAACCTATTTCTGAGGCATCAGTTTCTAAAATTTTGAAAGATTCTGCTAAAGGAATGCCTAAGCATGGTAAAGTTTTGACATGACTTTTAATTTCTTTGACAAGGTTAGTATGAATAATCGTCCAAGGAGGGGGATTCTTTTGAAGTCTATCAAATAAAGGTTTGCATTTTTGCCTAAGATTTTGGTAAAAATCGGCGACATAGTTTAATGAACCTAAAAATCTTTGAAGTTGATTTTTATCTAAAATTATGTCGGGGAATTTATCAGCGAATTGGATGACTCTGTGGATTGGTGTGATTTGGAGTTGATGTATATTGAATCCTAAAAAACGGATATTTGTTTGAAAAAGTTTAATTTTTGAAGCTGATATTACTAGGCCACTGGCTTTCATTACATTGTAGAATTGATTTAAATGTTTCCAGTGTTGATCAATAGATTGGGAGAAAATGAGGACATCATCAATGTAAACTATTATAAAATGACTGTATTGGTTTAATATGTCATTCAAAATATTTTGAAATTCACTAGGGGCATTTTTAAGGCCGAAAGGCATAACGTTCCATTCATAATGGCCAAAAGGAGTGACAAAAGCAGTTTTATATTTATCATTTTCATGAATTTGGATTTGCCAGAATCCGGATTTTAAATCGAATTTAGAGAAGATTACTGAATTATTTAATCGGTTGATAAGGTCACGTTTGTTGGGAATGGGATATCGTATCCATTCTAAGACTGTATTGAGAGGTTTATAGTTTATAACTAATCGAGGAGCACCTCTTTCTAATTCGGCATTTTTTTGAACATAGAAGGCGGAGCAGGACCAGGGGGATTTACTGTGACGAATTATTCCTTTATTTAATAAGTCTTGAATTTCTTTTTTGCAAAATTCCATGGTTTCGTGATTCATTTGAATTGGACGGGCTTTTGTAGGAATATTCTTTTCATCAAAGTTTTTAATATAGGGAAGTTTAACAATATGTTTTTTCCTATGCCAGAAGGCATTAGGTATATCTGAACATAAGTCTTTAATAATTTTTTCTTCAAAATTTTTAATTTTGTTTTGAAGAGAAAGATCTTGTAATTGATATTCAATTCTTTTGAAATCAATTTCTTCTTTTAAATAAGTTATTTGCTGTCGTTTTGCCGTGATTAAATTAATAGTTTTTGAAATGGAATTTTCTTGGAAAGCCTTTAGAGTATGTATTTCAGGGTTTGAGAGAAAGTTGAATTTAACTGGTTGGCCAAAAGGGTAGGTTGTAATACCATCATATTCTGTCATAAAAGGGTAAAGAAGGGTGATGAAAGGGAGTCCTAGAATAACCTTATCAGTTAGATCTTTAACTAGAAGGAATGGGGTTTTGAAGCAAACATTGTTTTGGCAGACATGTGCTTTGGAAATTTCATATTTGATATTCATTTTAGCGCCATTTGCAGATCGAAGTGATTCTTTTGTTTTTTCGAAATACTTTGAAGGAATCAGCCCTTCTTGGATACAGTTTAGGTCAGCACCTGAGTCGACTAATACCGGAGTTGTAAAAGAGAAGTCTTTTATCCATATTTGAACCGTAGTATACCATTTCTTAAGATTAATCTGTTGAATAGTATTAATAGTAGCATGTTCGAATATTTCTTCGTTTTGTTGAATAGTTGGTGAAGGAGAAGGCATTGGAGATGTTGTTTTGTTTTGTATTTTAAATATTTGAGTATCAATTTTTACTAGATTCAAGTCTCCTTTGATATCTTTATTTTCAAGCGTTAATTCCATCTGTTGTTGTTGTAAAGATTGAATTTCTGATTTGATTATTTTTATTTCATGTTGAAGATCTTGGAGCGTGATTTCTGGTTTTTTATTTTTGAATTTATCAAAAGTTGTAGTAAGGGAGATTCTTTCTGGTGTGGTATTATTTACCTGTTCTTGGGTAATTAATTTTTTTAATTTCTTAAGATATTCTGCCTTAATATCTGGGTTTTCGATTTTCCCAATTAAATCAATTAGTAATTCTTCTTGTTCTTCCTGTTTGGAAAGTACATTAATAGATTTACAGCAAGCGTCTTTGCATGCTAACTTAATATTTGGAGAAGAAGATGTTTCAGAACTGGAGAAGGTAGATGACTGAATTGACATAGATTCATTTTCACTGTTTTCAATTTCAGAATCAGTATCTCTTATTTCTAATAATCGTATAAGATTGTCTCTTTCTTCTTGACTGATTTTTAATTGATTGATTGTATTTTTTACTGGACATTTGTTAGCAAAATGACCAGGTTTACCGCATTTATAACATTTAGTTTTATCAGAAGGAGGGGACTTCTTTTGTTTATTATGTTTTGGCTGGAACTTTTTAAATTTTTTAAATTTGTTTTTAGTATAAAATTTATCAGGTGTGAAATCGTTGTTATTTTGGGACCGATATTTGTGACGGTTAAATCTTCTTTTACTAGGATAGTAATTAGATTCATGTTTGTGTTTTTTCTTTCTAGAGGGAGGAATAGAGGGGAGACCATATTGTTCACAAAATGTTCCTAATTCATATTTTGCTTTTCTTTTTTCAGTTTTTGTTTGAGAATTGAGTTTCATATCGATACACATTTTTAGACCTTCTTTTTGTATGATTGTGATAATATTCCCGTAGGTAAGATTATTATACTCAATGTGACCTGTTTCGTTACTTAGGACTTGTCTGATTTTGTGAGCGAAGAGTTTTGGTAAGCCGTTAATAAATTTTTCTTTCCAAAAGGGTTGGTTACTATCGTCTCTAAGCATAACTCTAGAGATAAAAACATCTTTGTACCATTTGAAATCACTTAGTGTTGGACATCTTAGATTAGTGAGTTGGTCATGAATTCTGGATGTAATGTGACTTGGGGTGCCAATAAAATGTTGGATAATTATATAGAATAAGGTGTTTACTGCATCGGAAACTCCTCTTCCAATGTTTTCGTCAAAGATGGGGTTGCCATCTTCATCTTGTTTAATTGCATGTTTTATTTGATCTCTGGATTCTGCTGTGAGATGTTTTTCCCACCAGGAATGGAGTGTTCCTGTGAATCCGGTAACTAATATGTCTACAATTTCAGGTTGACTAAAATTATGGTTAGTTACATAACTGTTTGCTGTCATTGACATATGATGTAATTTGTTTTGGATTTCGTTTTCAGATAAATTATCAATATTCCATTCATAAGTTTTATCGGAAGAGACTGAGAATTGATTATTTGGAAGGGTAGTAGGTTTTATGTCTATTGGTAAAGGACGGTCTATCCATGTTTTGAATTTTGGTTTCTTTGGATAATTAATTCTTGATAGTTGGAGATCTTGAAATGTTTGGTTGATTTTTGAGATTGTACTAGAATCCGTATCAGATGATTCAGTTGATGTTTCTGAAAATTTATTTTTGTGTATGACTGAAAGATTACTGCTACTTGGTTCATTTTTAATAGATTTTAATAATTGGTCAATTTTCTGGGTAGTAGAAATTGGTTTGTTTGTGTTGAGGTTATTAAAACGGACCAAAGGTGTTTCAGTTTGTGGTTTAGGAAGTATACTGACTTTGGTAGATATTATGTCTATTTTGGTTTCAATTTTATCTAATTGTTGGCCTATAGTTATTAGACTTTGGTTGGAATAATTATTTTGTTCAATAATTTTCTTATGTTCTGGATCTTTATCATCAGTTATTTTAAAAGGTGAAGCCATCATTTTTTGTTGTAGATGTTCAACAACGATGTTTTCTATAGGGGGATGAGTGGATGTTACTACAGCATTGGTTGTTGTCCATTTAGATTTTGTTAATGTTTGAATATTTTTGTTTAAATTGTCAATAAAATCAAGAAAGAATATTTCTGTTTGATTTTGTAACATATAATTTTTCCAATCTTGAAATAGTTGTTTTCGTTGTTTGATTAAAGGGAACTGTTGACGGTATTGGTTTCGACGTTGGATATTTTCTTCTAAGGTAAGATTTGTTACTAACTTAGGAAAATCTATTGTAAAGGGACTTAAAGGACTGTTGGGGGTTATAGAGTCTGAGACAATGTTTTCAGAGCTTTCACCGCTTACCTGAAAATCATGCTCAGGTGCCCTGACGGGGTTACTTAAATGTATTCTATCGAGGGTACTTAGCTGTGGATTAATAGGGGGAATAATTTCAAAATCAGAAGCTGTAGGAGTAGGAGAAGTAGGTTCTTCTTCAACTATAGGAGGTTCTTCATAAGTAGGATAAGTGACTTGAGAATTAGTGTTTAAATTTTTTATTTGTAATTTTTGCAATTCTTCTTCTAATTCTTTTATCCTAATATTTTTTATTTCTGTTTCTAATTCAGAATCTCTTCTAGAGATTGAAGATTCAGCTTTAGTGGAACCGGCGAATGAACGTCTGGTAGAGACGAAAGATTGTCTAGAGGATTGACCTAATTCTGTAATCTGAGGACGCTGAATAGGATTTGGGTTTTGATTACGAAAGTTAATTCTTATTGTACCATCATTGTATTGGTGTATTCCACTTAAGTCAGAGACACTATGACGTATGTTTACTGGTTGATTTTCATTAGTAAGAGACCATTCAGAGGGAAGTTGGACGTCAGACAATTTTATTGTATGGGGAACTCTAATATTAGCATTATCTTGATTGCTGTGAATTAAAAGTGTTTGGTTTTTGGGACTTTTATTAATAGCTTGAAAATTCATATTTGTTCCAGTAACTTTATAATGAATTCGATAAATTAAGGCTAATGGTTGTGTTCCTTCCAAAACATTATATCCAGAAGTTTTTATATTTAATGTTAAGGCTTTTAATATATGGGGATCGCTAAGACTGATCGTGAAATCAGGGTAGCAATCAAAGTGAATTGGCCCATTGAATAGGCTTGATTCAATCATACCAAGAGTGCTATCATTAAAATCTGTAAATCTAGCATCTCTTAGACAGAGAAGGACTGAAGCATTCAGACCTTTTCTGGTTAATGGTTTAACACCAATTTGGACTAATCCAATATGGAGGAAGTTGTGACCATCTTTTTTATGTTTTTTAATGGATTCAGGACTGAAAAGTTGACATGTTTCATGATCTTTACTAAGAGCATAAACTTGCTCGACTGTTTTAATATGATGTTCACTTTTAAATGAAGAAAGTGACCATTTTTTCTTGTAAATCTCATTACTAGGAACTCTAGGAATATTCCAATCGTTAATATCAATGTTATCGTTTGACTGATATTCTATTTGTTCTTCATTAACTATATCTGGAATCCTATTGAGGAAGGACCTAGACGAACTAGAAGAGACTGAGGAAGATCTAAATAATCGACTCATAATGGGAGATGAAAGAGTAAGTGACCAGTATTTGAAGCTTGACAGCAACCACGATCAAGACTGGACGCCTGAAGAACTCCGAAATTCTCTTCTCCGCTCATGCCGCATCCGCTCATGCCTCTCTGGGACTTACTGTTTGGACCTGGTATCTTACTGTTTGGTTGGAGAAAACAAAGACTGAAGGCGGGACAGAATAGATAGAGTTATAGACAAACTTAAGAGACGTGGGCAAGAACACAATCACAACACAATATAAGCAGGTTAAATAGATCAATCTCAATGACCTCTCCTAGGCGGTAGTCCGCCACCTGGGGATTGAGATATAGAAAAAGAACAGATAGAATAACAGCAAGATAAAACAGAATTAAGAAAAGTTGAGTTTCTGTTTAACGTAAATCGTAACACTTATGGCTCTGATACCAGAAACCAGCGTTTATATATATATACACAAACCATATCGATATATGAAGATCGATCGATCGAGCTAGCAATTGATTTGAGTTCGAGAGACGAATAGTAATATATTTGGTCGAAGATGGGAAATACAATTGGAGGGAAAAGCGGAAAAGCAAAGGTGATGAAGATAAGTGGAGAAACGTTCAAGGTAAAAACTCCGATACGAGCTGGGGATGTAGTGAAGGAGCACCCAGGTCATGTGCTCTTGAATTCTGAAGCTGTGAAGCATTTTGGTATGAGAGCGAAGCCATTAGAAGCGCAACAGGTGCTCAAGCCCAGGAGTATATATTTTCTAGTAGAACTGCCCAGGTTTGAGTATATGAATTCGGAAGAAGAAGAAGAAGATGGAATTAGCAGGAGAAGTAGTAGCTGCAGGTTGGCGAGCTGAGAAGAGTTAGATCATCGGCTAATATTCAAGTGAACGCCAGGGAGAGGCTGGAGTGCTTGATGCTGTCTCGACGCTCTGCTTCCGACTTTACGAGTATTTCTAGAGCAGCACCACCGTCTCCAGGAGGAGGAGGAGGAGCTCCGGTGAGGATGAAAATGAGGCTGCCGAGGGCGCAGATGGTCAAACTGATGGAGGAGAGTACGGATGAGAAGGAGGTTGCCGATAAAATCATTCAGCTCTGTATGGCCAATGCCGGCACCGTGGTCGGCGATAACAACAACACGGACAAAAACTTCACCTTCAAGGTGCGTCATCAGGTACGTAATAGGATTGATACTTAATTTGTTTTTGTGATAATTTGGAGGGCAAAGAAATTTCGATAACTTCATTCATCTAATTAGGTCATTATTAATATGATTGTTCCTTTGAAGCTACTTTATGATGAAAAATTAATTGACGCAAGTCTATAGAATTAGTCGAATAAATTAGTAGGAGTTACTTCATCATCGTGGTGGGTAGCTAGAGTACTGCTAGCATGCATTTCTTAATTACATGGTGCATGTTATATATTATTTTTCTTTTAAACAAAAAGTTGAATGCATTGGATCAAACTACCAACACTTTACACCTATTTGGTTATTTTGCAAAGGGAGAATCGAAGATCTTCTAATTTTTTCCCATTTTGATAAACATTAGTTAGAGATGCATGCATGCGTGTGCATGAGGCTATTGGACTAAGTATAAGGAGATTTTTTGTACCAAGTGTTCCAGTGCTATGAATTAATGTTGGTCGAAACAAGAAAGTATGACTTTTGGAGGTCTCGCGATCGATCACAATCTTCATATTACATATATATAGCTACCTAATTGATATTATAGAGCTTAATAATTATAGATGTCACATTTCCCGGTTCTTAAGCACTAAAAACATCAGGTTTGACAAAATAATGAAAACACTAATCAAAATTATAATTTAGTCAAATTCATCACCGTAAGTGAAACTTTATAAATAATAGTTAGAGCCAACTTCAGCTTCCAATTTTTTTTTCCTATAAATTTTTTTTTGGTAGCTAGTTGTATGATATATTTCATGCATAGCAACATGACTATACATATATGTGTGTCACATATTCAATACTCAATTATCGACGAAAGTCTCTTAGGGGGGTGTATTGTATATGGATTTGTATAGATTTTTTTTAATTCATAGACTTTCAAAATAGTCCACATACTTTTTAAAAAGACCACAGACTTATATAGATTTCTGTCGATTTCTTTAAAATCATTGATTTTGATTACAGACTTTTATTGATTTATGAAAATCCACAGAGTACATTATGAACGACTTCTACAGATTTCACCTCAAAATAATGTTATAACATAAAATAATTAGAACGTAAAGGAAAAATATCTCAATGTAACGAATAAAACCATAGGTAAATGTATCAAATACAAAAAAAAAATACAAAAAAATGGAAGAAAAAAATACTTTAACAAAATTTCATGTTGGCGGACGAGTCCCTAAAACAATGAAAAGATCATTATTCTCCTTCATCGTCACTTTCTTCATTGTTATCGTTTCCATTATTGGCATTTTATTGAACATTTGGTTGGACATATTCCCACATATGACTGGCAATACTCATTCTCCATTCATTAGCACTATGTCTCTGCTGTTCTTGGGTTTGAAAATTATCCCATTCAAAATTATCACTACCAAATCGGAGAGAATAGCCGACGAAAAAAATTTCGTCGACTATGCCAAATTTTTGTCGGCTATTCCTTCTGCCGACGAACTTTTCGTCGGGTATAATTCGTCGGAAAAACGCCGTCGGTAATACCAATGGCCGACGAAAATAACGAAATCGTCGGCTATATTCGAGTATGGCCGACGACTTTACCAACGAAACTTAATTTCGTCGACCAAATCTGGGCAAAATATCCGACGAAATTCGTCGGATATTTTCGAGTATGGCCGACGATATCGTAAACTATAGCCGACGAAATTCATCGGCTATTTTTTCTGAAATATAGCCGACGATTCCATCTATTTCGTCGGTTATTTCGTCGGAATATATTAATATTTTAATACGCATTAATTAGTTATAGCTGACGAAATAATGTCATTTTCGTCGGCTATAACAATTATAGCCGACGAAATTTGGTAAAAATCGTCAGCTATAGAACTTATAGCCGACGAAATAATGCCAATATCGTCGGCTATTCTTACATTTGGGGGAAAAAAATTAAATTAATTTCTAAATTACCATTCCAAGCAACCTGCAAATCACAAAGAAAATCCATGCATTTGCACCAACAAGAAACACGTCTAAATGATTTATTATTTAATTTGTTCCAATATACATAAAATATAACCCTAATCATCACCTAAACCACTAAAGTCCACCACGTCATCCCCAGCATCCTGCTCTCCATCATGCTCGTCATCCTGCTGAACGAACTCGGGAGGTTGAGGCATTGGAGGTTCAACTAACGGCTGAAACGGGGGCGGGGGTTCAAGGGCTTGTTGTTGTGCCACGAACATATCACACCACCAGTTTTGTTGGGCGGCGTAGTTGTGTTGCCGAACTCTGTCGCATTCAGCATGCCAACTGGCCATATCCAAATGATAATGCTATGTTCTGCGGCGTAGCTCCTGTGATCTCTGGGCCTCGGCCGCCAATCTTGCGGCCAATCTCTGCACTTCCCCCCTCATCTGTTGGCTGTCCCCGCCTCCCTTCTTTTGACCTCCCTTAGTGGTCTTCAGGAGCCCTATTCTAGAACTTCCCAAACACCGGCAGTAGTATTGGTTTGACCGGTCTGGGAAGGCTGCGTCGAACATCCTCGCTGCCGTTTGGACATTCGATCGGTTGATCTGGCGCAGGTCTTCTTCCAGATCTGCCTCTGAAATGTTCGGTTGTGTCTCCCGAACTACTTGCTCGAACACCTCTTCTTCGGCCCGGTTCACCCTCTCCTAATTGAACGGGAAAAAAAAATTAATTAATATTCTAACAAATATATAATTAAGTAAAATTAATAATTAAAATTTTAAAATCGTAATCAACGACTTACGAGCTGTTATGTCGCTTGTGGATAAGCGATCTTGAACGTCTCCACGTACGGGTTGCTATCAGGATGATCTCTAAGCGCCTCCTCCTGATATTGTGCAAACGGCCTAGAACCACCATGATGGGGGGTTGTGTTACGGCGGTGGTTCGCAGAGTTTACCCGAGACCGTTCCTTCAAACAAATAATAAAATATTAGAAAAATGCATCAAAAAATATTAGTGTAATAATTATAAAATAATTTAACAAATAATTAAAATTTTAACAAAATAAACATTTATAGTTAAGTTTAGTATTTACCTGCATAAGTGGGTTGTTGAAGTCTACTGTCTTCACCCAACGCCACTCGTACTCCCTGAACATGAACTCTCTGGGAATACCCATACGACCACGGTTGTCGTATTCGTTAAAGTGGGAACGGAGCTCATTCTTCCACTCTTTGAACCTACTGAAAAAACAAAAGTGCATTAGAAATATTATTAATATCATAAAATATTTCAAATTATAAGATAAGGAATTCCCAACGTACCTCAAGTTCTGCATATGATCCGCCCAATTCTGCTTATATTCTGCAATCTCGAAGTATGTCTGAAAGATAATATTTTATTAGTTTTATAATTATAACAATACCGAAAATTATTAAATATTACGTAAAATAAATTAAATTTTTTAAATGACTCACCGACGCGGCGTTGTTCACCTCCCTCTTGATCTCTTCGGACACATCAGCCCACCGTGTCCACAACATAAGGACTCTATCCCTAATCAGTGCCCCCACGCAACCCGTGTAGTCGCGGCGTTTTTTCCCCTGAACCTCCTGATTAGGAGGTTCGTTGATCTGGATCCTCCCCCGGAGCGCAACAGTTCTCCTGAGCGTGTCAAAACATATGACACCTCTTGTATTCCTCGTTGAACTGCTAGCGGCTGTCCCTATCACATAAACGACGATTGGTTAATAAAATTAAATATTAGTGCGTTAATTTTAATAAAACATTTAATTAATAAAATCAAATGTTACCTGAACTCGATGACCCGTCTGTCGACTTTCCTTTTCTCCTCGCCGAAATCAGGAGGTCAGGGTTCTCAAATGGCTGCTGCTGGTATGCCTCCGCAGCACTCACGTACTGAGGCATAGCAGGCCATATGGGCACACCTCGAAAGTCGACCTCGGGTATCGCAGGAATGTTGTACGGGAGGTAGAGCTGATTTGGGAGAGTAGGCCCCTCAGTCGACTCAGCAGCAGACATCCTCGGACTCGTCATCGGCTCCCGATGAACCTCAGGCATACGGACTTGAGGAACGTCTGCAGCTATCTCGTCCTGAAATAGCTGCTTACTGAACCTCGGAGCATCTGGCCCGACAGGGGGACGTGAACTGCTCGACGGCCGCCCCGCCTGGAGAAGGGTCTGGTGCCGAGAACTCACACTCCTCCGCGGCTGGGATGAATCCACAAGCCTCCGCGGCTGGGATGAATCCACACTCCTCCGCGGCTGGGTGGTGGTCCTCTCAGGCTGGCTAAGGGTCCTGTCGGACTCTGCGGAACCGGCGGAACTTCCAGAACCCCTAGATCTGGAACGACGGCCTCCGAAGAACTGTCTGAATGCATCGGCCATCTGCAGCTTGAGGCATTAATACATTAATTAATATTAAATTATATTACATTAAATAACAAATTCTAATTAATATAATAACCAATAATCACTACAAAAAAATTCTTCTTCGGCGACGGCGCGTTTCCGTTGCAAAAGGCTGTTTTGCCGTAGTAAAACTATATTCGCGACGGCGTGGCGACGACAATACGACGGTTGCAAATGCTGGCGTCGCTAATGCTATTTGCTACGGCAATTCTACCGTGGCAAGATACTTTGCGACGACAATTGGCGTAGTAGAATTTCCGACGCCAATTTAGCGACGGTTTCTTTCTACCAATAATGCCGTCGCTAAGATTGGATTTACAATTGCATAATGAGACGAAATTTACTTCCCGCCTTTTTTTTTCCCGCTAAAATTCATTTCCCGCCATTTGTTTTCATTAGCTACGGCGTAGATGCCGTCGCTGAACATAAAATTTGCGACGGCAAAATACAGTTGCTGGAAATCTACCAGTACATTTCTGTTTTCTTTTCTATTACAGAACCTGCATTTCTAAACAATTTTCACAAAACCAACAACAAAATATCAAAAGAACCTAAAAATACCAAATGAACAGTAACCAAATGATAGAAAGTACCAAATCACATAACATCAACCAAATGTGTACAACTAAAGTACTTCAGTAGCCATTTTAAAGTACGAAATGAACGATTACAATAAATCTAATTAACACTGTTTGAGCAAATTTAGTACATATTGCATGGAGCCAGAAGGTGCAATATCATTCATCAACTTGGTCTTCAAGCTCCCTGTTCATTTCATTTGCATTTGGTTGTTCACTAATGGACTCCCTCATGTCTATGTCATGGCCACTAGTTGCATCCGGAACCTAATGCATTAACAAAGCAACAACCATTGGTTAAGAGCTAATCAATTAATCCAAATACCAACACCAAACAAGAAGTAGACTACGTTAATAGCTTAAGTCAACAAATCTCAAATACACATATATATGTATTAAGATAACATTTATATTAGTTCATATTAACAGTACCTATAATCTGGGGAGTACACAACCTCTAATTCACATAAATGTCTCATCATGGCTAACTATGCATCCATATTTCATAACACAATTGCTTATCATTTGAATTCGAAAAATAAAAAAGGAAGATAATGTAATACCTGTCTAGTATGGTTTCCCTCTTTGTTCTCCATGATATTCATTCGATTATGAAACAGCTGAAACTGTTGCAGCATCTGTTCCTGAAACTCTTGCTTCATCTGTTCCTGAAACTGTGCTTGTTGTTGTTGAAGCTTTGCTGCAACAGACTTAGTTATTTGTGTTACTAAGTCTTCAGTATTTTCAGAACAGCTTGATGATTGCGGATATACAAATCTTCTAGGCACACCAGATCCATAAGTGCGACAATAGCCATGTCCATCATCCCCAATCAGTTCATGAAATATCTGGTCCTTAAAAGTGACAAGGTTCCTCTGATCCTCAGGCAACAAGGAAAGCTTTTGCTCATATTGTTTCTACATTCAAATAAAACAAGAATATTTAGATTGTACCAAAAGGGCAAAAAGAAGATTGAGACTAGATCACGTAACATCTTGAAACACAATTACAGAACTTACAATCTTATAAGCTACTTCTGGATTTGTTTGGTCTCACGCTTTTTTCCACACATTCATCTTACTAATTTCCTCTCCATTTTGCTGCATCTGTACATTATAAAACCATAATCAAACTCAATCTATATTTCTATTCATTCATTACCTTAAGTCAATTCAGACTCATCAACAAAATTCAACCAATTACCATAGTTATTGAAAACTTTGCTTACCTTATAGCGTATTTGAGAAAAGTGTGTTCGACCAGTATTATGAGCTGGTCCACGCTGCTCCCCGTTGGAAGAATTTCTTTTAGCTATCATCTGCAATATCAAACCAAATAATATGAAACTATATATAGTGTTGAACAATCTAAAGTAAAATTTTTGTGCCACTAGTACCTGAGCATCCTCACTACTCCAATAAGCAACTAGGTCAGCCCATTGCTCCAAGACAATATGTGGAGGACATTTGTTTATAAGATCTGGATCATACTTGTTCTTCTCAAAGTAGTTGAGCTTTGTTTTGCTTTTATGATCCTTCCACAAAGTGTTGCAAGATCTCAAACATATAGTTTTATACTGATCTGGAACATTTAGCAAATTTTCCTACAAAAGTATCTAAAAGTTAAAAAGAAAACTAAGATATATACCAAAAGCTCAGTTCCAACAAATTTAAGCAAATATATAAATACCTTCACTTCTTTCCATATCCCCTCTTTCACCTTCTCACCAACAGACTTCCAATCCAATATTGTCAAGGGAATCTTGTGCCCATCTCGTACAATTTGTCCCAATTGCCCTTTGAATTCGCCAGCCCTATCTCCTACAGGCTGGAAATTATCATCGAAGAGGATTTCAACCTTAACTCCTGTTTTCCACTCTGGAATACCCTTGCTTTGACCCCTGCCATTTGCAGCAGTAGTTTCTGCTTCCATTTCTTAAGCATATAATGCAAATACTTAGTTCTCATATGATATAAAGACACACTTATATCTTGAACTCAGAAAATAAAATTAAGTAAACAGCAACCACAACATTTTCTAATTCAAAGTTAACTCTCAAGATAGCAGCTCAATACTCAAAATCCAAGTTATTCATAGCCAAAGATCTTACTTCATGAACTTTGTCCATTGATATATATAAAAGTGGAACCCTGAAATGGAACTTCATTTATTTTGTAAAATTTTAATTTTTTTTTCTTCTCTCTTTTTCCTGTCTTTTTCTTCACCATGTTACAATTTCAGTTTTATCATGTTTACATTAAGGTTAAAGATGCAATACTTGCTTGTGCTGTTGGTAGTGGAGGAGTTGGCAGTGAAGGAGGTGGCGGTGGAGGAGATGGCAGTGAAGGAGGTGGCGGTGGAGGAGGTGGTCGTGGAGGAGCAGGAGAATGAAGAGATTGGACATTCTGTGTTGGTGTTGTGGAGGAGGTGCTACTGACAGATGTAGAAGATGAACTTGATCTCACAGCCTCACCCATGGTTCGCGGTCGACAAATCTTTCTTCTCTTCATGGTGATCTGAAAGAATACAAAGAAAATATACAAGTCATAACTAAAATGATTTATCATATGTTATATTATACAAATAGCAGAGTTCATACAAAATTTAAATAGCAAAGTATGGTAATATCAGTGGAGAAAAGCTGGTCATTCAAGAACATATTCACAAAAATTCATTCCTAATGGTTGTATTTCCATTCATGAGAAATATTCTTAATAAAAAAGTGGTAGGAAATCAAAGCACAGGCCATGTTTGAAACATAAATATTACAGACCAGCAAACAAAAACAACTTTATCATACAAAAGTCAATATCTATTATCTCAATCATCCACATCCATCTGACTTGAACTACCAGCTGTTGTACTTTTCTTCGTTTGCACATGAGTTATGTCTCTTGAAGGCATCCTCACAACATTAAACCAATCTTGTCCCGAAGGATCTGGAGCATGCCATACTTGATGAGCTTGAGATGCCAGGATGAAGGGTTCATCCCCTATTCTGTCATTCTTGTACAACAAACGCTTAAAGTTCACTAAAGGGAAGTTAAACCTATCAAACTTTAAACCTGTAGATGGATTAACCCAGTCACACTTAAACAGAACATATTTGACATCAATGGAGTATGTGACTTTGATAATGTCAGTCAATCTCCCATAGTATGGTAAAGACTCCCCACTATCTTGTAACAAGGATACACCACTATTCTGTGTAGAGCGATGATTATCAAGACTCTTCACGCGAAACAGAAAACCATTAGCTTTATAAGAATTGAACCTCTTTACTGTTGGCATAGGATAGTTAGACAAAGCCACAATTTCGTCTGATAACATAGCATTTGATGATAGTTGCAAATTCATAACCTGATTTGGATAAACAAACTGTAATTAAAAGTTGAAAGTTAAGACACAAAAGACCAACTAAACCCTAAATTACACCTGATAACATACATGTTCTTTAAACCAAGTGGCGAATTCCTTAAAATGAACTTGATGAACAAACTGTTCATTTGCAGAAGGATAAACTCGTCGAATGGAAACAAGATGTTCACTGCATAAGATAAAGAACCAGCTCAATTCTTTTCTTCCCATAAACTAAGAAATGCATCCTTTAAACTATGCAGCTAATAAGAATAGAAAAAGGTAAGCTCAATGACATACTGAAGGAAGGGCGTGACTGCTTCTGTATGAAATAAGATCCAACGATGAGCTTGTGCTCGTGTAGTCTCCTAAAGAACCATGTCATTTCCCTTATTTGCATCATCATCATCATCATTTTTTTTTCCTCAATGGTCTATTAAACTTGATTTCCACATCATTAAAGTATTGAGTGCAGAAGTTCATGCACTCTTCCATCAAGTAGCCTTTAGCCATTGATGCTTCAGGATAGGTTCGGTTCCGCACATATTCCTTCAAGGTTAGCATGTACCTTTCTATAGGATACATCTAACGAAATATTACGGCACCGGCAACTAAAGCTTCATCAGCTAAGTGAACTGGTAGATGCTCCATTATATCAAAGAAAGATGGTGGAAATATCTTCTCAAGTTCACAAAGTGTCAACACAATATGATCCCGTAAAGCTTCAAGATCTGCTGCACAATTGTTCATGGAGCATAATTGCCTAAAAAACTTTCCCAAATCAATCAATGCTTGCACCACATTCGGAGGTAAAGAACTTCGTATAAACAAAGGAATCAGCTGCTGCAACATGATGTGGTTATCATGGCTCTTCAGACCTCCAATACTACGTTCTTTTAGACGTACACGACGTGCAATATTTGAAGCAGCTCCTTCTGGCATTTTTACTTCAGATAAGCATGAGAGGAAGTAATCTTTCCCCTGATTGTTCATCTCAAACTCAGCGGGGTCAGCATACTCCGTACCACACTCTCTACGCTTTACATGATACTGACTTCTAATTTCCATAAGTTCCAGATCACGACGAGCATTTAAGTTATCCTTCGTTTTTTCAGAAACTCCTAATATCGTGAAAAGAACATTGTTAGCAATGTTATTTTCTATATGCATTACATCAAAATTGTAAGGCTTTAGGTTGTGTTTCCAGTAAGGCAGCTCATAAAATATGCTTTTCTTCCTCCAATTATGCTGCTTTTTCTTCGAACGGTCATTAACATCTCTTGGCACCCCTATTACCTCCCTTTGTTCCACATCTTCCCTCTTGTATTCAGTAAGAATTCTATTGGATTCCAATTGTGCAAGAAGCTCAACACCAGATAATGCTTTCGGCTTGAACCTAAACTATGTACAGCCATTAAATGCCTTTGGATCTGATCTATACTTGTGGTCATACGGTAACCAGCGCCTATGAGACATATATGAACTTTTTTTTCCATGTATTAGCCTTTGGTAACCACTTTCAGAGTTGCATGAGGGGCAAGCAAATTCACCTTTTGTACTCCATCCTGACAAGTTGGCATAGGCTGGGAAGTCATTAATTGTCCATAACAACGCAGCACGCATTTGAAACATTTCATTGCTGAATGAATCAAATGTTGCCACACCATCTTCATACAACTCTTTCAGTTCTTCAATAAGAGGCTGCATGTAGACATCAATTTTATCTCCTGGTCCTTTAGGGCCATCGATAAGAACTGATAGAAATATGAAGGGTTGCTTCATGCACATTAGTGGTGGTAAATTATAGGGAACCAATATGACAGGCCAGGTACTATGAGATATATTCATACTCCTAAATGGGTTGAATCCATCTGATGCTAACCCCAACCTTACATTGCGAATGTCTCCTGCAAAGGTTGTGTTTTTCTCATCAAAATCTTTCCATGCTAGAGAATCTGCAGGATGTCTGAACACTCCATCATCGGTTCTTTCCTCTCCATGCCACCTCATAAGCTTAGCTGTTTCTGAACACATAAACAGCCGTTGTAACCTTGGTTTTAAAGGAAAATACCTCATTTTTTTTACTGCTTTCCGTTTCACATTTGCTACACTATCCACTGAATTATCACCACTAATCTCTTTCCATCGAGATGTCTTGCACACCCTGCATTCATCCAAATCAATGTCTTCACCTCTAAACAACATACAATCATTGGGGCATGCATCTATAGTTGTGTAGGAAAACCCGAGATCTTCTACTAACTTTTGAGCTTCATAATACGACTTAGGTAGTCGAACATCTTCTGGCATTGATTCTTCTAATATATCCAACAAAGTTTTGAAGGATTTATTTGACCATCCATGCAGCACCTTTGCTTGCAGAAGCCGAATTATAAATGATAAGGCTGTATGTTTCTTCGAACCAGCGTACAATGGATGGTTTGCACCTTCTAGCAGCTTTAACAAATCCTTTGTAGACTCGTTAGGCCCTAACAATGGCTCTGAACCGTTTCCCCCATTATGATGATCATGTGCATCTATATTTGGAGGCCCGAAAGCTTCGTGGACAAGTCTGACCATATCATCTGCCATATAACCGTCATTTGAATTTTCGTCCATTACATCAACACAATCAGCAACCTCACCATGCTTCTCCCATGTCCTATACTTCTTCAGGAAACCATGATCTTGAAGATGCTTCCGCACAACTAATCTTACAAACATATATCTATTCTGGCACTTCCTACAAGGACAGTAAATCCTTGACCCCAAAACCCTATTGTTGTATGCAAATGTCAAAAAAAATTCTATTCCATCATAATATATATCTGAATGCCTATTTGGCAAATCTATCCACGACTGGTCCATATATCTCTAGCAATCTTGTAGATATCTACGTCAAGTATGCAAGTAAAAAATGTAGTTTATTAAATTATGACCAGGATCTACCATTGAATTTAGTCAAAGCATAAATGATTATACAATAGCTAAAACTTTGATTGAACTTATCTTAACATAGAGTATATATTATAATTGTTATTAGGTGTATACATTAGGTTCAGTATTAACTTCAAATACATTATCATACTAGCTAGAAACATCAAAGATAATAATTACAATCTCTAAAGGATGGGTAGAAGCAATTGCACATTATAGACCTTAGAAGTTAATAAGTGAATGTCGTCTAATATATAACAATACTTCTATAGACAAATTTGTGAAATCTATAATAACAATACAGGGAAATACAAACAAGATAACGAGTCACAATTGAAAGCAATCGACATACCCGTTGGATTATCTTTCCAGTTGCAGGACACTTGATTCCACTAGCTCTCTTCTTTGTGGTTTGATACACAAATATTGCTTCCCACCTAAATATAAATTATACACAAGCCATGAGATAAGCACAAAACCAACAGAAGACAAACTTATAGTGCATGACTCAAATACAACAACAAGTATGAAAAAATCATACGAAACTGAAAAAAGAAAGAAAAAAAAACTTTCTAGACCATACAAATGAGACAGGAAACAACACATTACGTTCAATATTAACCTCAAGAACATTATCATTCTGACGATTTGATATTTGATGTCTCTACAACAAAACCACACTAGTAGCCATAATCTTTTCTATGAAACCCCTGTTATACAAAGTACCCAGTAGCCTATTCTATGAAACCCTTATTATACAAAGTACCCACCAGCCTTCATCTTTTCTATTGACACGAATCAATCATTCAAGGCTACCAAAATGTCCAAATTTGCAATAACCAATATCTAATCCAACAAGCATTACAGTTTTTCCACAACTAACCTCTACTGCGAAAAGTTAGATTATAAACAAAATAGAGAAAAAGAAGTAAGAAAATCAAAATAAACCCATCAAAGATTATGAACACAAATCTAACTACGTTATCTAATGAGAAATAAAATAAAAAATTCAAATCAAACAAAAGAAAGTACAACAAACAATCAACTACTCTAACTCACAGCTGCATTCAAATTATAACTAAATGGCCCGAAAAGAGTAATATATAAACTCTTAAAGAGACCAAGGCCCAATGAGGAACCCTATCCCATAGTTGATCCATCCCAACCCCTAGTTTCCTATAAAGTTGTATAGTTCCTCACCATCCAAACTACCACCAATACTGCCAACAGAGTACATCTCCAAAAAAAAAAAAAAAGGTCCCTCTTTCTGCATCCAGAGCCCTTATATTTGTTCCACATTAAGGCAGAACATGAGCCTAGATATAATTCCAGTTCACATTTAGATCCCTGAATAAATTTGTGCCACAATGGCAGTGCAACCCGATACGGAAGCAACAAATGATTCATACTTTCAGCTGCACTTTTAAGCATTATACACTAGACACCGGGCATTACACACTAAACCTCTCATGATCAATAATCCTACCTACGCCTAACATAACTAAATTCATGCATTTGTGGGGCCTTAAACATCTTCAAGGCATTTACGAAAAAAATGACAATGAGACTTTTACCTGCAAACAGAACTAAGAATTTACGCTAGAATAGAGTAAGTTTGGAAAGCATTCACAAAACAACTACGGATCAACTAAGCTTAAATGTCTAATCCTTTGACTCAAAGCCGATTCAAATTCACAAACTAACGTGAATAAAGAAGCGAATAAAGAAGTGAACTAGAGAAACCCAAATTTAATCTAATCAATCAACTAATTCGAATCTCGACTATCGAAAACCCTACCTTAATGAGAGAGTGGAGCTTGTGCTGAAGACTCTGCTTCTTCTCCTGAGGTTCTTTGAGTGCAGATCGCAAGCTTCTGCTCGAATTCAACAAAAGCCCAGAACTCCTTAATCTATTGCTATAGAATCTACACAAAGTCGGCTGAAATCAACCAAAGCTCAGAATACCCGCGTCCTCTGCAAATAAAATCACAGTCAAAATCAAAATCAAAATCAAACTGTGCAGCAGCCCTTCTTTCTAAATCAAATTCAAAACTGAGAAGCAGGGAGAGAGACTACCTAGGTTTTCGATAGGTTCAGAAATTTTTTTGTTATAGACTATCTGAAACAAGTGAGGGATATAGAGTAAGAGATCTTTTCAATTTATGTCTTATTTTTGTTTTACTTTTTTGTTTTTAGAGCCAAAATTTTGGAACCAAATTTTGGCATCGCGCCAAAAAAATTGCTACGAAAACTATAGCGTAGTAAGCTGATGCTTGAATTCTTTGGCATGGCATTTTATTACCGTCGCAAATTCTTTCTCTTTTTGCGACGGTGTAACCTTGCCGTAGCAATAATTTGCTACCTACCATTTGCCGTAGCAAAATTATGACTATTAGCGACGGCATTGATGCGCCGACGCAAACTGTAGTAGCTAAAAATCTTATTTTTTGTAGTGAATACTAACATATTTCAAAACATACTAACAAATTAATATTTAAATTTTAACAAATTTTAAATAATACTAACCATTAACGTAAATATAACTATTTATATACAAATATAACTATATTTCATTATTAACATATATATAAATACAAATAACCATTTATATATTAACAAAAATATACAACAATTTATATAATTAAAATTAAATATATAAAAATTTCTATACCTAAATTATAACAAATATATAACAATTAAATTTATTAACAAATATATAACAATTTGTTAAAATTAAATTTATTAACAAATATATAACAATTTATATAATTAAAATTAAATATATAACCATTTATAAAATTAAACTAAATTGGAAAAAAAAAAATTTAACCGGATCGGAGGAGGCCGGAGGAGGAGGGGAAGGAGGTCAGACGAGGAGGGGAAGGCGGAGGGGAAGGAGGAGGAGGAGGAGGCCGGCGCGGCTTGGAGGAGGATTTGAGGAAGCTAGAGTTTGGATCGGAGGAGGAGGAGAAGGAGGAGCCGCCGATTTGAGGAGGAGGAAGAGGAGGAGCAGCGCGGCGGAATCTTGTGGGAGAGCGTAATCCCGTTCGGCAGCAGCAGCAGCAGGAGGAGGAGGAAGAGAGGAAAAAGTCAGCTAGGGTTCGACAGTTTCTGATTTATACCAGAAAGAATAGCCGACGATTAAAAAAGATTTCGTCGGCTATTCTTCAAAATAGCCGACGAAATCTTTAAAATCGTCGGCTATTCTTTGAATGTCGTCGGCTATACTTTAAACATCATCGGCTATACTTTAGGCGCTCAGCAGTCGTCTGATCTCCGCTATCCAACGGCGGACAATAAAAAGGCGCGGATCGCAAGAGTTTAGCCGACGAATTCAAATATTTCGTCGGCTATGCTTTGGACAATCAGCAGCCGTTGGATCTGAGCCATCCAACGGCGGACAATAAGCGGATCGCAAGAGCTTAGCCGACGACATAGAATTTTCGTCGGCTAACCTTTTGGTCAAACAACGAAGTCAAACCTCTAAACACTTTAAAACGGAAATTAGTCTAGTTAGACGACGGTTTCTGGCCTGACCTTCAACATATAATAGTTTCAAATGGATGAGACGCAACTAATCGTTTAAAAATTTTACTCAAAATATTTACCGAATGTCAGGCTACCCATAGGAAAACGGAAGTAAAAAACAGTTAACCGCAACATTCGGCACACAGATTTTGTCGGAATCTTGTCATTTTTCAACCGTAGACGTATTTCATTATTTCGGTCATATCTTATTTGACGACATATTTGCATTTGAAGAGTGTACGTATAGTAACTATTTGAAACTATACATTCACTTAAACACTTAGTAAACAAGTTAAGGAACATTAGTGCATATGTTCAGATTTTGAATGTAAAAGTTTGGAAAATCAATTCCAACCGTCAGATATCACCGTTAAGATTAAATACATGTATGAAAAAAAATCCAACTATATCTGACAACATTAAAGGCTCGATCGGGACGGTCAACCGGGTGAGTCAACCCTTTAAACGCTTAGAAATGGTAATTGGCCTGTCTAAATGACGTTTTTTGGCCTGACCTTCAACAGATAATAGTTTCAAATCGATGAGACGCAACTAATCGTATAAAAATTTTCCTCAAAATATTTACCGAACGTCAGGCTATCCATAGGAAAACGGAAGTAAAACACAGTTAACTGCAACATTCGGGACACAGATTTTGTCGGAATCTTGTCATTTTTCAACCGTAGACGTATTTCAATATTTCGGTCATATCTTATTTGACGGTATATTTGCATTTGAAGAGTGTACGTATAGTAACTATTTGAAACTATACATTCACTTAAACACTTAGTAAACAAGTTCAGGAACATTAGTGCATATGTTCCGATTTTGAATGTAAAAGTTTGGAAAATCAATTCCAACCGTCAGATATCACCGTTAAGATTAAATACATGTATGAAAAAAAATCCAACTACATCTGATAACGTTAAAGGCTCGATCGGGACGGTCAACCGGGTGAGTCAACCCTTTAAACGCTTAGAAATGGTAATTGACCTGTCTAAATGACGTTTTTTGGCCTGACCTTCAACAGATAATAGTTTCAAATCGATGAGACGCAACTAATGGTATAAAAATTTTCCTCAAAATATTTACCGAACGTCAGGCTACCCATAGGAAAACGGAAGTAAAACACAGTTAACTGCAACATTCGGGACACAGATTTTGTCGGAATCTTGTCATTTTTCAACCGTAGACGTATTTCAATATTTCGGTCATATCTTATTTGACGGTATATTTGCATTTGAAGAGTGTACGTATAGTAACTATTTGAAACTATACATTCACTTAAACACTTAGTAAACAAGTTCAGGAACATTAGTGCATATGTTCCGATTTTGAATGTAAAAGTTTGGAAAATCAATTCCAACCGTCAGATATCACCGTTAAGATTAAATACATGTATGTAAAAAAATCCAACTACATCTGATAACGTTAAAGGCTCGATCGGGACGGTCAACCGGGTGAGTCAACCCTTTAAACGCTTAGAAATGGTAATTGACCTGTCTAAATGACGTTTTTTGGCCTGACCTTCAACAGATAATAGTTTCAAATCGATGAGACGCAACTAATGGTATAAAAATTTTCCTCAAAATATTTACCGAACGTCAGGCTACCCATAGGAAAACGGAAGTAAAACACAGTTAACTGCAACATTCGGGACACAGATTTTGTCGGAATCTTGTCATTTTTCAACCGTAGACGTATTTCAATATTTCGGTCATATCTTATTTGACGGTATATTTGCATTTGAAGAGTGTACGTATAGTAACTATTTGAAACTATACATTCACTTAAACACTTAGTAAACAAGTTCAGGAACATTAGTGCATATGTTCCGATTTTGAATGTAAAAGTTTGGAAAATCAATTCCAACCGTCAGATATCACCGTTAAGATTAAATACATGTATGAAAAAAAATCCAACTACATCTGATAACGTTAAAGGCTCGATCGGGACGGTCAACCGGGTGAGTCAACCCTTTAAACGCTTAGAAATGGTAATTGACCTGTCTAAATGACGTTTTTTGGCCTGACCTTCAACAGATAATAGTTTCAAATCGATGAGACGCAACTAATGGTATAAAAATTTTCCTCAAAATATTTACCGAACGTCAGGCTACCCATAGGAAAACGGAAGTAAAACACAGTTAACCGCAACATTCGGCACACAGATTTTATCGGAATCTTGTCATTTTTCAACCGTAGACGTATTTCATTATTTCGGTCATATCTTATTTGACGACATATTTGCATTTGAAGAGTGTACGTATAGTAACTATTTGAAACTATACATTCACTTAAACACTTAGTAAATAAGTTAAGGAACATTAGTGCATATGTTCCGATTTTGAATGTAAAAGTTTGGAAAATCAATTCCAACCGTCAGATATCACCGTTAAGATTAAATACATGTATGAAAAAAAATCCAACTACATCTGATAACGTTAAAGGCTCGATCGGGACAGTCAACCGGGTGAGTCAACCCTTTAAACGCTTAGAAATGGTAATTGACCTGTCTAAATGACGTTTTTTGGCCTGACCTTCAACAGATAATAGTTTCAAATCGATGAGACGCAACTAATGGTATAAAAATTTTCCTCAAAATATTTACCGAACGTCAGGCTACCTATAGGAAAACGGAAGTAAAACACAGTTAACCGCAACATTCGGGACACAGATTTTATCGGAATCTTGTCATTTTTCAACCGTAGACGTATTTCATTATTTCGGTCATATCTTATTTGACGACATATTTGCATTTGAAGGATGAAGCAATGGTTTGTCGGTAGTGATAGAAAATGGAAGGTGGTATTTTTTTGTTTTTTTTTTTTAAATCATAGCCGACGAAATCAAACATAGTACTCGTCGGCTATTCTTTTGTCGTTTTCTATCTAAAATAAAAAAATGTATTTTTCAATATAGTTTTGGCCGACGAAATCACGCATTTTTCGTCGGCTATTATGAGTATAGCCGACGAAATAATGCATTTTTCGTAGGCTATTCTTTGAAAAAAATAAAAAAATCAGTGGTGTTACACCTCTCGTATTCCTATGTCCTGTTCATATATAACCAAAATTGAACATAAAAAAAAAACAGAAATCAGCAGTCAACATATTTCAAATTTTTTTTTAAGGGGTTTGGTGATACGACCCGAACTTAGAATTACCGTTTAACTGTTTTACTTTTATTATTTCTCCTCGGGAATTGTTTTTACGATTTGAAAGTTCTAAACGTTGACTTTTACATAAGTTGACCCGGCCAAAGATTTTATTTCTTGACGAGGTAGAGCACGTTGAAACGAGTTCGTGGACACGTGGCACGTGTAATTTGGAGTTCGCATGAAAAAGTTATGATGTAAAATCGGAAATTGTCCGATTTTGGACGAGTATAAATAGCGGGAGGAAAATTTCCCGAAAGGGAAAATCCCCCATTTTTCTCTTTTTCCTTTTCTTTTCTTTTCTTTCTTTTTTTTTCTTCTCTCTCTTTTCTCTTTTTCCTTTTCTTTTCTTTTCTTTCTTTGTTGCTTCCTCTAGGTGGGATCCGTGATCCCTTATTATTATAATTTCTTGTTCTATTTCTATTTGTAATTCCAGTTCATTGTTTTAGATTGGTCTGATTACTTGTGAGTAAATTGAGTTTGATTTTGAGTTTATTGTGGCGGTTGTTGTGATTTGGGGAGCAGGTGGCTCCAGGTGTTTCGTTTGGAACTGGAATTGAGAAGTGTTTTATTTGTTGCAGGTTTTAGGGTTGTCTATCTTAAGATTGGCTTATCAATTTATCGATAGAGTAAATCTTAAGGTAGTCCCCGCAGGGCCTTATCCGGATTTCAGGGGGAAATCTGGGGCGGGTCCTGTCAGTTTGGTATCAGAGCATTAGGTCCTTTCATTCTCTTGTGTCATGTTGTCTTCTCTATTTGACGACACCTAGCATTCTTTGAGTGAGGGTCCGACCGCGGCGGATTTCCATCATATACTTCGATGCTAGTGTGTTCATTAAGTGTGTGACTTTGATTCTTTGGTGTCTTGTTATGTACTCTGTAGAGTACTATTCTATTCAGTTATTTTATATGCTTAGTAATGCTTAGTACCACCGACTGATGGTCCGACTGCAGCGGGTAGCCATCGTATGTTCTTTGGTGCTAATGTCATTATTAGGTATATAAAATACATTCCAGGTATCGATTTATATCTTTTAGACTATGCCTCGAGTACATCGACCTCTTAGGACGTTATCCTTGTGTACGTAATAGGTATGTGGGTTATACCTATTCAGTTGTGCATTGACGCTTATCAGCAGTTTTAGCGTCAGGTTACGAGTTGGGAACTCGGATGTTTCAGCCCTATTTCTTTCGAAATAGGAATGTGTTATTCCTGAGAGGGCTACACATTGAGACTTTAGTCTCTTATTCACGCTGTGTTCAGAGATTGACTCTAGCTTTTGAGTGACCATTAAAGTGATCGGTTTTGGAAATGTTGATATGGCCAGAGTGAGATGATTGTCGACGTTGCGACTTTGCTGTAATGTGTGGGAAATTGAATATGTAACATTCTGAATGTTATTTTAGATTGTTTTGGGTCTGTGGAGAGCCATATAGAGATTGTGGGAACTATAAGTAATTCTAATTCTTAGCGACCTTGGTCGGAGATTGGACAAAGGAAGAATTAGAAATTGAAATAGCTACATGGATTGGAGATATTTTATTTTGAAATACGTGGTGTTTGAAGGGAAAGAGATTTGAATATGTGATCATGATAACAATGGGAGGTCAGTGATGAAGGGAAGTTAGCGATGCTTAGTGATTCCATGAGGCATAAATTTGAGATATAGTCGTTATGGCTTCGGAATCACCGTGTTACGATGATGTTTGGCTTGAGCTCAGTGGCATGGCTTTACCGCGTGAGCAGCTGGAGATGATATCTGAAATACCGATATCGGGGATCCGTTTGACCATTGCAGGGTTAGCTCGGTAATTCGGATGAGAAGATTCTGGTAGTTGCACCAGAGTTGACAAGTGACCTTTCCTCGACTGGTTATCATATAAATAATTGTAGTTATATTTGATCGGTCACTTCTTTCGTTCTTTTGTGTTTCTTAGTCGAGGAATTGCTTCGAAACTTCGACGGATCAAAACTTTTTATCCGTAATCCTGATTCAAGATCCGTGAATGGCTACTAGTTTATATTGAAGTCACATGTTTATCTATGGTGGTTGGATTGAAATCCAACGGTGACTTCCAGGGAGTATTTTTCGAACTCCAGAGCTATTTTAGCCATTTTTCATAGTTGAGTCGGAATTCTATCTGCTACCCTCGTAGCGATATGGTTTGATTTTCAAACATTTATCTGGTTGACGACGAATATTGATGTTGACTATTTAATTAGTCACGGAACACTTGTCAAGTAAAGATATCGGCTTTGTTCCTATTTCGACAAGTGTATGAGTCATGTGGATAGTTGCAACTTGGACTCTGACGATTGTGGATATAGAGATTTCGACGCCAATGAGTCAGCGATATTGAAGTTATTGAATGTAGCATGGGATAAGTATTGAATGGGGTGACTCAATCAGAGGACGCTAATAAATTAAGTGACTTCATTAAGTAAAGTGCATCTTGAGAACGATAAGATCAGTCACGAGTATTTCTTTTGTATTGGTTTTGCATGGCAAGGCCAGGTGATTTGTTCGAGACGTTTTATCTATCATTTATAGTATAGCCTTATGGGAAATGTGTTTCCCTGTTGACTCAGGAAGTGTTTCGAGTCAAGGCTTGTGTAAGGAATGTTGTGACGTTAATAGTGCGTATTCTTATTAGTTGAACGACGTTTCATTAGTGGGAGAATTTCTTTTGGGATCGTAGTGTGGTGGGACCACTTACTGATCCGGAGATGACTCGAGAAGTCATTATTTTTGTAATGCGTGTTGGTGTTTTCATCGGATAGATCATTGATTTAAGTTATTCTCATGTCAGCTCTCGTGGGACGAGATATTGACTGGAACCTCTATAGTTTAATTGAGGTTTTGAGAATGTTATTTCTCGAGAATATCTTTTCTTTGATGCGAGTTAGTAGAGGATATTGGATTTGTGTTGGCTCGAGCAAATTCAAGTTGTGAGGCTTATTTTGTGAATTCAGTGAGTCGTTTGGTATTTGAGATATTTTCTCTCGGGTTTAAGATCATATTCGGAAATTCAATTTACGTGGAATGTTGTTTTTGTTAATGATTGATTTAACAGTTCTGGTGTTAGTCGTTGGTTATGAAAACATATTTGGACATTAGAAGAATTTCTTTGATGTCATATCGGATAGCGGGAGGAAAACTTCCCGAAAGGATTTCTTTGATTATAGCTAAAATAGCGGTATTGGTTATAGCTGATGTATCTAGTTGAAAGTCTCTGTTGGTTGTCACATTTGACGATGATTCAGGTCCCACTCTTTTGTGAGTTGTGAGTTATGAGAGTTGCTTTATTATGGACGAGATTGGACTTTGATAAGTCAGTTTATTTTGGAATCAGTCCTGATCATTTTAGTGCGGGAAGCACAAGTTGAGGGCTCGTCCTGAGAGCATATGAGAGATAAAGCATTGAATAGCTCACATATATATTTTCTCCAGTTCGTGTGATGAGGCGTTATTGATTGATGTGACAACAGGTAAAACGTGAGAGGTAGAACTTTGAGATTCTTAGCGACGTTTACCTGTGTCAGAAGGGGATTAGATATTACTATTGTGATTAGTATATGGCATATTCCGCACCCAAAGTCGACTTGATGAGTTGTGGGTGAGGGAGACTGTTAGACCTTATGATGCCTAAGTCCATGAAATTTGATGGAGAACCGTGATTTATTGTATGGACCTGAAAGGAGTTGCACTCAGCTTTGGAGACTCGATAATATTCAGCATTGTCTTGCACACCTGGATTGGTGAATAGACAGAGAGATATGTTAAGATCCTAAAGAATATGTTGAGTTTTGTGAGATGCAGTTCAGGGGTATCTGAGATGAGTAACTCAAAGTTCTACGGTTAACAGAGGCGAGATCCTGAGCCTCGAGATTTATCGGCCTTCATGAGATTTCGGAGCGGATTAGTTCGGTAGCTTATCAGTTAAAGCTACTTTCGAAGTTATCCAAGATACATGATGTTTTTTTTCCATGTGTCTATACTCTATGAGTAATTGCCGATCTTTCGCATATCTCGGAAATTTAACCTATCACCCGAAGAAAGATTTAAATGTCCAAGAGCAGTCAGTTGAAAGTCTTGATCAGGAGGACTAAATTGTTTGAGGTAAATTATGAGGTAAATGGAGAAGCAGTAAGATGTCAGTACTCATCCTTCTATATTGGCAGGTACGTAAATTTCGAGGACGAAATTTTTATAACGAGGAGAGAATTGATACGACCCGAACTTAGAATTACCGTTTAACTGTTTTACTTTTATTATTTCTCCTCGGGAATTGTTTTTACGATTTGAAAGTTCTAAACGTTGACTTTTAAATAAGTTGACCCGGTCAAAGATTTTATTTCTTGACGAGGTAGAGCACGTTGAAACGAGTTCGTGGACACGTGGCACGTGTAATTTGGAGTTCGCATGAAAAAGTTATGATGTAAAATCAGAAATTGTCCGATTTTGGACAAGTATAAATAGCGGGAGGAAAATTTCCCGAAAGGGAAAATCCCCTATTTTTCTCTTTTTCCTTTTCTTTTCTTTTCTTTCTTGTTTTTTCTTCTCTCTCTTTTCTCTCTCCTCTCCCCCGACCCAACGCCGACCTCTACCTAGCTCCGCCGTCCGGCCGAACTGGGCCGGCGCCCCGGTCACGTTCGGACCGGCTCGGCTTGCTCGTCGCGTCGGTGGCAGTTCACGCCACGGTTCGGCGGTGCGACGCCCGAACGGGTTCGACTGTGTCGAACCGGAATCGGCCTCCTCCGGTTGCCATTCGTCTCGATTCCGGTCGGGAATCGAAGAGCTTGATCCGTGCAACCATTCCATGGAGGGAATTGGACCGAATTGCACCAGGTAAGGAGGAATTGGAATTTGAAATTTTTTAGGGTTTTATGATTTTTGGTGGAGGTTGTAATTTTGATGTTTTTGTTGTAATTGGAGGCTAGATTAGTGTTTAGAACATTGTTTGGAGTTGATTGAGTATAATTTGGGGTGGATTTGATTGATTTTTGAAGAAATTGGAGGTTTGGTATTTCGGGCCGCCGCGTCGGCAGCCGTTTGCGGCGGCTGAGGCTGTTTTGGGGCGGCAAAGGCGGCGGAAAGGAGGTCCTGAGGTGGTAGTGATCCTTTTGGATGAATTTGGAGCCGAATGGAGGTGGTTTTGCCTCCTGTGGCGGCTCTGCCGGCGGTGGCGCTGCTGTTCCGGCGGCGGTGGCGGCGGCGCCACTGTTGCCGGCGGCGTGAGGAAGAAGATGAACAGTAACGGTAAAAAGTAAAATGGTAAAACGGTAAAAGGTGAAAAATAAATGGTAAAAAAGTAAACAGTAATTAGTAAAAATAAAAAGGTAAACAGTAAAAGTAAATAGTAAACAGTAAATGGTAAATAGTAATTAGATTTTAACCATTTACTGTTTGACTTTCAGAATTACTGTTTGACCTGGAATAATTACTGTTTGACCAGTAGTTTTTACTGTTGACTTACCGTAAAAAGGTTAAAATCTGATTAAAAGGGTTTTACGGCGGAATAACTGGGAAAAGAATTAATCGGACACGGAGTGGGTGTCCTGAGTAATTGCGGACTTAGATTATTCGGTATTGAGGCGAAATTCCTATACCGATAAGTGAAAAAGGAAAAATTGGAAGTTCGGACGAGTGAGGATGTCCGTAGATTTATCGATTATAATTAAATTCCTAGTTTCGTAATATTAAGAATTTCGTCCCTGTTATAGGTCGAGAGGTTATTCGACGGGACGAGAGATCAGATTAACGGCGCGCTCGGCAGTACTGTGAGTGGATTTTTATTTTGAATAAATGCATGCATAATTGTTTTAATGAAATGAAGTTTATTTTAAATAAATGCTTTGAGAAGCATGAGAATTCATATAATTAAAATGAAATGATATTTAAAGAAATATATGTTTTGGGGTTATGTTTTACTACGATTTTAGTAGTACGTGATTTTATCCGGAAACGAGGTTTCTGGAAATAATATGTTTTTAATTGTTCATAATTGTTCATACTGAAAAGTTTTAATGGTATTTAATTGAAATGACCGGAAATGAGATTTCCGGAAATAGTAGGATTCGATAAATCATACTTAATCGTTTTATTCTATTTTATACTTGTACGACCGGAAATGAGATTTCCGGGGAGTTTATCATTTCATTATTTGTGATTTTCGACATGTCAGATATCGAAGTTATATATTATTTTTTGATATTTATTTTATGACATGTGGGACATGTCGGATGTATATATATTCTTTTGAGGCTACGAGTTTATGTGATTATATATATATGAGCCTCAGATGTACGGTCGGGGACTGTACGGATTTATATATATAAAGGGAAGCGTATTTTCGGTTTTGTTTTCGGATTTTCACCATATCAGGGTCCAGATATATATTGATGCTAGCTAGCTTATTAACCCCATCCCACGCGAGGTGACGACTTGACCATATAGGTCAGATTCACGCTCGGTGGTTGACGGAGTTGTGGTGTAGAGGTTTAGCGTGGGACGCGGACGCTATAGAGAGTCTTGGAGGCTCTGACCCTTAGTCTGGGAGGCTATTATTAAATGGTGGTAATGACGTTCCCCTATTTTATTATATGATATGACCAATGAGATTGGTCAGGATATTATATCATTTGGGTTTCGGGAATATTTTCTCTATGAGACTTTCTGTTATTTAATAAATTCCCGAACCACCAGGGCTGGGGTTTTTATGTGACCAATGGGATTGGTCGAGAAACATCACAAATGGTTTTCAAAAGTATATTGTTTTTGAATACATATAAAAAGAATAATTATTTATTTATTTGATTTTATATCAGCGGGGCTGATGATTTTTAAATATGATTTTTTTTATAAAACGTGGGACGTTTTATTTATAATGCATGCACTGTGGTTTTATTTCTAAAACTCTAGGAAAATAATATAATACTTTCATTTAAAGTACTATATTAAATCATATTATTTTTATCCACTCACTCTAACGTTTTTAAATTACTTTCCCCTGGGCCCTTCGATTTAAATCGCCCAGTGTGCAGAGTAATAGTCAGAGGTCAAGAGTACTCGGAGTCGAGGCATAGCTGTCATCCTTGTTGCTTCCGCTAGGTGGGATCCGTGATCCCTTATTATTATAATTTCTTGTTCTATTTCTATTTGTAATTCCAGTTCATTGTTTTAGATTGCTCTGATTACTTGTGAGTAAATTGAGTTTGATTTTGAGTTTATTGTGGCGGCTGTTGTGATTTGGGGAGCAGGTGGCTCCAGGTGTTTCGTTTGGAACTGGAATTTAGAAGTGTTTTATTTGTTGCAGGTTTTAGGGTTGTCTATCTTAAGATTGGCTTATCGATTTATCGATAGAGTAAATCTTAAGGTAGTCCCCGCAGGGCCTTATCCGGATTTCAGGGGGAAATCCGGGGCGGGTCCTGTCATTTGGAACCCAGCCTATGTTGGGAGGCTCATCCCAATGCATGTTCATTAGAAAAGAGTGGATTACAAATGAAAGGATTACATCATCTAAATTACTTAATCCGTCGGATTGTAATCGGAATCATCGGATGAGTCTTCTTCGGTTTCTGAATTGCTCGATAGGGGTAATCTATGTCGTTCCTCACCACTAGAGTCCTCGTTAGTTTCTTCATTTGGATCAACATCAACAAGCAGTGGCTCTTCACGTCGAATTCGCACCGGCGTGTCTAGGCGAATAAAAGAGGAGTCAGGAATACCGTTTGAGTTGGGCTCTTGATACGCGGTGCCCCCTTCCTCGTTCTCTTCAGCCACTCCAAGTGTAGACGCCCGGTAAATGTTGCGATGGTGGATAGTGTTGACTACTTTCCACGGGTCACCCTTGGCGAGATCATCAAGATAAAACACTTGTTTCACCCATGTGGCTAAAACGAACGGGTCGTCCTCATACCATGATGTACTAGTGTTCACAGAAGTTATGCCGTATTGATCGGTTTTCATGCTCTGCGGCCGTGTGTCAAACCATCTACACTTGAAAAGGTGCACTTTCATGCCTTCCCCATAATGCAGTTCCACAACTGAATGGAGAACACCGTAATAGTCAACTCCATCATCTCCACCATGTGCCATAATCCCTGAATTTTGTGTTTGTTGGTGAGGAGTTACTGAAGAGTGGAGAAGCCTAGAGGAGCCATGCGGATACTTAAAAAGAGGGGAAAGTTGATATAGTAAAGAGTGACAAATTTCTGAACAGGTGAAACCTGACTTTGATTTTACCCTCTTTCACTCTTTCTCCCTTTTTTTTCGTTTTTTTTTTAAATGAGCAGCTGCTGTCTAGATCTGAAAATATATAGACGTATAGCCAACAAAAATACCAATTTCGTCGGCCAAACTTTCAAAAGTTTTCATCGGCTAAAGTTTCAGAGAAAGGCCGACGAAAATCCAAATCGTCGACTATTCTGTGGGAATAGCCGACGATTTTTTTGTTTACCAACGAAAAAACAAATCGTCGGCCGTACTATGGGAATAGCCGACGATTTGTTCTTTTTACCGACGAAAAAAAAATTGTCTGCCATTCTTGGGAATAGCCGACGAAAATTTTTGATCGTCGGCCGTTTTTTTTTTTCGTCGGGAAAACCCTTTTTTCTGGTAGTGTATTTTCTTGATCGACTCTGGAGTCCTCTTCTAGATCTGGAGGAAATTCATCAGAACGGCATTCCTGTCGAAGAAAATTGTGCAATTCTGCACAGGCCAAAACTAGCTCTACTTGTGCCTTGTATTGAAATGGTGGTGCTGATTTGAAAATAGTGAAACATGACCTGAATATTCTAAATATCCTCTCAATTACGTTCCTCAAGAAAGCATGTCGAAAATTGAATAACTCAATTGCATTAATAGGATGATTTTCTTCACCACCAAAATCTTTGAGATGATATCGGGTACCTCGAAATGGAGCTAAAAATCAGCGTCGGTTGGGAAATCTGCAGTCACCTAAGTAATATTTACCTAATAATGAAATAAAATGTATAGTAATTATGAGTTATATATTACTTACATAATTATTTTATGTAATTATTGACTTTTTATGGTCTTATATCCTATGATAGATCGACTAAAAATATGTAGTTTGACTTTTTAATCTTATTCATTATTTAACGAGTATTGGAAAAAATGAAATTGAAAACTCCATAATTAACTCGTGCAAACGATAATATTTGTGTTTTATGATTTCATAAATAAATGAGAAATAAATTAAAAATATTTGAAAAACAAATTCAACAACAATGAACATGTTAGTATAAGAGTTTGATTGCATAAAATATTATAGAAAAAATGAGAGGAAAGAAAAACAGGAAAGACAAATGATATGTTAAAAAATAAAGAGATGACGGAGGATTAACCTCTTCATATGCTAAAAAAAATCTATTGTGGACTTTTCGAAATCTTTGGTCTTGAGACTAGAAAAATATTAGAGTTTTATGTGCATAATTTACACTATAAAGTCCATGATTATCCATAAGTTACTAATTTCATAAGTATGAATGATATTTTGAATACCCTCAAAATTCTATTCATTTTTAAAAGTCCATAACGAATACCCCTAGACTTTGGTAGACTCCATATTGATTTTTTTAAATCATAATTGAATACACCTATATTTTTATAGACTTTTAAAAGTCTATATCGAATACACCTGGACTTTCAGTTTCCATTGACTTCTATTAAAGTCCCACTAATTCCATACACAATACACCCCCTAAGTATTTGGTTTCCATGAACTTCCCACATATTCAACTGTTAATTTTGATCTTTTTTTTTTTATTTTTTTATATCGTATTGTCTTTAATTGTCGTTTTTTATGTTGTAATGAAATGCCTGAATAAAAGATTTTTGAGACATATACTACTTTGGTCGATCTTAATTATAATAGATTTGGACTCGTTGTATAAATTCATGTTGCACTAATATACGTACATGCATAAATTAATTTGCAGAAGCGAGTGAGTTTTGTCCGTGACAAGGAAGGGGAAATTCGATTAGATGAAGCTCCTCAATAGCAATGGCCTATCAAAACTTTGTATACCAGGGTTTTGTCTTTCGTGAATTACGTACTCTGTATCTGTAAATACACACGAAAATATATATTTTCACATTTTTGCAATGGCTTGTTAAAAAATGGTGAAAATCACCATTTATTTTAATTAATTTAATTTGAAGAATTTAAGTAGACGTACTTAATATTCGTTAATGATAAAATATGAATTTGTATTCTCTGATATGAGGGTTACAAAGTCATGTAATCATCTGGTTAAATTGGTTATGGTGTGAATAAGAAATTGTCATCCGAAATGTGCTCACTACTTGAATTTTGGAATGTGTAACGACAGAACCCCTTTGTCTTTTGTAACAGCAGATTCAATGAGATTAAATATTGTAACGACAGATTTAATGAGATTGAATTCTATAATCACCGAATTCATTGTGTAACTGTTGTAACGTATGAAATGGAATTCATTGAGGAAATAGTTATGACATATGAATTAGAATTCATTTCTGAATTCATTATGTAACGTCTATAAATTATAATATGAAATTCATTTCTGAATTCATGGCAATTAAAGTAGTAGCCTCATTACCCCATATATAAAGAGCGACATATTCCTTTATTCATGGAGTATCTAGAATCAACCAAAAACATTATCAGACAATCTCTAAAAGTTTTCTCTCTCGTGTCGTTTCTTCTGGTGATAGATAGAATGTATTTTCGTAGGTGTTCTTGTAGCAGTGCAGCCACAAGAACTCGAAAAGTCATTGTATCCTGGGAGACAAACGCTAAGAAGTCTTTTTGCACCAATAGAGACGGCGTAATTGTCTTAAGGAAAGTGTGTGACACATACGACTCGACTTCAATAAATCAAATTCCTTATCTTTTCCAACATCCGTCGGTAACTGTTGGTATTCGTTATTTATGATTATTATTTTAATTATAAATCAATTTTGAGTAATCATATTTGCAAAATCAAAACCCCTCTGTTTCTTACAGCTTAAGATAATTATTGACCATTTGATTTTGCTTGTATGATTCGAGGATTATCGGTTGCCTAAATGGATTTAAGTTTCTTTCGAAGCTTGTTGTTGACTTATGGAATGGTTGCCTAAACGGAATTGGTTGCCTATACGGATATTGTTGCCTTACAGAATTAGTTGCCTATGTATACATTGAATCCCGGTTCGCAGGCTTCTTTGTTACAGTGCAACTTTAATGATTCTTTAGTCGTTATATCCTGGGAGACGAACGCCAACAGTCCTTTTGCACCAGTAGAGGCAGCGTAGTTCTCTTAAAGACATGTGTGACACACACGACTCGACTTTCTCAATCCATCTTAAACTCTTTTAGTATTGGTTGAAGTTATCTATACTTAATTATGAAATTATATTTCTAATTTTAAATTAATATATATTTTAATTTATATATGCGATATTTTTCAATTAGATTTTACAATCTTAAGACAACTATTTGACAGGACAATTTTCTGTATCAAAAGAGCGTTTCATCATGTGCTTGATCAAGAGACTAGTAATGAATGAATCTTGGTTCACTTATTTTGGCTTGGAAGATCAAATAATTACATAAAATCTACCGTACATAAAAGCAGTGTAAAAGAACAGCTGAACTAACTGAGAGTAGTGGAGAGTGATTCCAATAAGACCTTCTGTACACTTCGATCAAGCCCCAAAATTGCTTAATTAATTAAATGGAACATTTTGTGTACGTCTTTAACTAGTAGAAAATGAAGAATACCTTGGACAAGGGATTTGATATGTTATTGTTACGTACGTAGTATACTAGCTAGTATTCTCAATAAGAGCATGCAGGTACAAAATCTTGTTCAGAAAAAAATGAGGTTAGCATAGTGAATAAAATTACACTAGAATGGCTGGAGATATCCATATATCCTAGCTATAAAGATGAATTAAAACAAGTACAAAGATTGAGCCGCGAGCGCATGCAAATTAAGGTAGTTCAAATTTCAAAATACATAAATTAAGTAGGAATGTAGCTAGCTAGGGTGTATACACAATAGATATAAACCCTTTTCATTACATTGGATTTGTTATATATTAAGAGAGAGCTGATAAGAGTGGAAATTACAGACAAAAGGAGAAAGCTAGTTAAAGAAACAAGTAGCTAGCTAGGGGTTTTACATGATCGAAGACAGATATCGAGCAGGATGGAGTTGGTTCCAGGGATGGAATGTATATATTACAATGCAAAAAATTAAAGCAGCAGGTAGCAGATGATGGACGTCGAGGATCATTCAAATGGGAATGGAATTAGAAACTTTGGGGTACACAACGGTGGCGGGATGAGCCATGATTCGGCGACCCTTCATGTGCTTGAAGATGTAAACAAGAGCCCCCACAGGCCACTCGACGATGGCCGCGGCGGCGAAGGCCAGACAACCCAAGGTAGGGCCGATGACCTTGCACCGGCATGGGTTGCTGTGCGTCCCGCACTGCACGCATCCAAAATTACTACCACGACTAGTCATTCTGGGTTGCTTGCTTCTAATTCTGTGCTTCTTTCCAATACCGAGAGCCATTAAGTTTGCAGCAGCAGATGGACGGAGCGTGCTTTGCAGTAGTAGGATGTGTTGAAATGATTCAAGTAAGGGAAGTAGTAGGGATTGATCTGAGTGTCAAGGAGCTTGCACAGCTTCTCTTTATAGTCTTATAATTTGGGGACACCTGTTGTGTAATGCCAGCATGCTGGACACGTGTCTTTAATGAGTCATACATAGTAAGGACACGTGTTTTGATTTCATTGTCTTGCTATGACTGGTTTTAATTAATCAACCAGTTTTTTTATCGACAAGGAGGTTTAATTAATTAAACCTTTTAAAGGGAGTCTATCCAAATAAAAATGAACACGTATACAACGATTCGGAACACGTATGCACTGATTTCGCAACGGCCGACGTGAAATCATTGATTGATATTAGGTTCCTTCATTCATTTGGTAATGGTCTTATCTCCAAGTCAATGGGTAAGAATTTTGCTTCTGCCAGTTCATTCCCCTTTTTTTGATATAGATGGATGATGGGTTTATTATTAGAAATCATACGATACATATAAAGAATACTACAACAGGATGTTTAGAATTTTATTATTTTTTTTTTTGTAACTTTCGTTTTTCTTTTTTTTTGTGTTTGTTCTAATAAATTTTCTTTGGCTCTAGGTACTTTGTTTTTGCAGGAATTCAGTTTCTTCAGCCAGATAGAATATGCTTATTGGAATTTAAAGGTAAAATGACGTTTTGATGGCTTCTACGTTTTGATGTGTAGAAGAGAAGGCTATAGATTGTTCCAAATTAATCAGCTAATGTCAATTACCCCATGCTATGATTCAATGTAATCTGATGTACATGAAACAATTTTCCTTGAAGTAATTTGCAGCAACAAACTACGTCAATTATGACAGCAAATGTAGGAAAAGGGGATTTGAAAGAGTTTATAGGCTTATAGGATCAGATTTGGATGGAAAACAAGTAGTTAATATTTCTGTTAGTAATTTTCCATTCCATGAAAATTGTTGGTTACTCTTAAATATTAATAGTATGTTTGACGTAATCTTAAGTGGACAATATAGTCCCTCTCTTAACATCAATTCTGTACTGGAATGTTATATACATGACAAAGTATATGATCTTTTTCTTTCGATTCCTTCTCTTTTTCGATTACAAAGTATAATCTGTTTCAAGATCAATTCATATAAATAAGGAGACCCGCAGCAACTAGTTTGTTAATAAAGGTCTCTATGTCAAAATCCTAGTGTGTATGACTGTTCAGAGCCATTCAATATATAAGAGTTTTGACATTAACACTAAAGTTACTCTTTTATTTAAAGATAACTCTTTACTAGATATATAAGAGTTTTGACATTACCACTAAAGTTAGAGGATTTTTTTAGTGTGACGGGAGAACCACGTGGCAGGGCCTAGTAGTCCTCCATACCAATGAAATTTTGACACGTGAGATTTTGTTACAGAAAATTATTTCAGTTATTTTGTCAAATACCATTTAAATTTTTTATTTCTAAATCATACACCCTAAACCCTAAAACCATAAAACCCTAAACCCTAAACCCTAAAACCCTAAACTACAAACTCTAAATCCTAAAAGATTGATTAAAGTCATTTTACAAAAAGTAAAGCACATAAATTTATAATTTCTGTGATAAAATTCTACGTGTTGAAATTTAATTAGGAGGGAGAACCACTAGGCATTGCCACGTGGTCCTCCCGTCATATTTAAAAATTTCTCCTAAAGTTAAACTTTTGTTTAATTACTTTACTAGTCTCTTAATTGACACGTCCCTATGTGCGTGTCATTTTGATTTTTTTTTTTCTCTTAAATAACAGTAAATATTGAAGTTTGTTTGAAATATTTTTGTTTTTAAAATTTTATTTTTCCTCAAAAATAGATAAAAGAAGAAAATGAAAATAGAAATAAAGAAGAAAAAAAAATATAGAGAATTTGTGGATAAATTGAGTAGCGGGGAGAAATTCCTCCCGTCCATATCCCTTTTTTATTTTTTCTGTTTCTTAATTGTTAATTTACTATTTCAACCATTATTTATTATATTTTATTTTTTTAGAGTCTCTATAAATATAAGGTAATTTTGGTATGTTTAATTAGGCAGTTCCATAAAGCTAATCCTTCTAATTAATACTGATGTTCTAAACTAAATATCATGTCCTTACTTATGAAAACAATATTTCCAATGGTTTTATTTATGTAGTTTGCTAGAATGAAAAATAAAAACAAGAGAAATTTTAAATACACTCATCTAATCACTTAATACACACCATGATATTTTAATTTTCTTTTAATACCCTTCTACTTTTTCTTTTTATATTTCATTCTCCTCAAATCCTTCTATCGTTGCTTGTACTGATTCAAATGATTCTCGAGTCAAACCATACAGAACCGCAAGATTAATTATCAAGAAAATCGCAGAAAGTGATATCATTATGCGCCACCATGTCCATCCGTCCATCTCTTTCCTAAATCCTAACCGCAAATCAATATGAAAATTTGAATATAGAGTACTAGGACAACTTCTATATATAAAGTAATATGCAAAATGAAGCCATCCATATTGTTGGATTTTCATCTTTCAATCAATCACTTTAGTTTTCTAATCCTCTATGCGTCTCATCCCAATTTATTTCTCAAGATTTATTTCAAGGGCATTCAAGGAAGTTAAAGAACAAAAATTGAAGAAAAAAAGTTAAAGGGTGTGTATCAAGTAATTAAGGGAGTGTATTTAAAACAACTCTAAAAACAAAACAAAACAACAAAAATTAATTTCACATATTTATCCTTGAAAATTTGGACATGCTAGACACATACATGTCAGCACTTAACTGAATATTTGCCGAAGTTGGTGAACAATCTTAATTCCGGTCGCCCCTTCCCCAAACCTTTTGAGATAGGTTTTTTCTCAATTTGAGAGTCGGTGCCGCACAAATCCCTCTCCATTCATGGGCTTTTTTTTCCGGAGCTGGTCTCCATTGTCCGATTTCTTGCCTCTTATTCCCTTCATTCTTCCAGATCCAGGCTCCATCCAGTAGAAATAAGAATATGATTTGGGTTTAATGCTTCAATGATTTATTTTTCTCCATAGAGGAGGTATATATAGGGATACAAACCTACATTTAAAAGAAAAATATACTAATTAATTTATCTATACAATGAGGAAAGTAAATATCCTAAAATATTATACTCTCCACCTCAAGTTAGCGCATAGATGTCAATCATGCCCAACTTGTCAATTGAATCATCAAATACTTTCCTTGTCACTCCTTTTGTAAGAACATCCTCTAACTGGTCTTCTGTATATACAAAATGGAATCGAATGACTGTCCTGTCTATGTTCTCCTTGATAAAGAATCGATCCACCTCCACATGCTTAGTTTATGAGCAATTTCAATTGTTGATGTTGTTGACAGTAGCCACAGAAGGGCTACATAAGCCCACAGACCCGCAACCAGTCCATCCGGGGCCGGCCTGAGGCCCGGAGCAGGATCACCAGCACCCGGACCCAAGGTCCAGCAGTCTACCTTGTGACCAGGGGCCCGGGGACCGGGGGCGTCAGCCTGCCAAAGAGGTCACTAGAGCTGCCCTTTTGTGTGCGAACAGAAGGAAGCCAGTCCCACATCGAAGAGTGAGACCAGACCTCACGCCCGGCCACCTATATAAGGGCCTCAACTACCCTCTTTAATAGGTAACTGATCTCTCCAACTGCTTATCATACGTGCTTTAAGTTATCTATTCATCCTATCTATACTAACTTAGGCATCGGAGAGGAGAAGACCGGCCCGCCCGGTATTCCCCTTAGTGAGCAGGTTAAGCAAGAGGAGATCACATCTAGATTCTACTAGGCCTACGGGTTTGTGCAGAAACAGATGTATTATCACAGTGCAAGTTATGTGGACACGTAAGCTCTTTAACACATTTCATATCTATAACAATTCACATACGCCATGTGGCATACCTCGAAACTTTGCTTATGCACTTGATCCAACAACAACATTTTGTTTCTTATTGGCCAAGTCACTATATTTCCGCCAACAAAAGTGAAGTATCTAGATGTAGATATTATATCACTCTTATCACCTGCGCAATCAACATTTGTGTATCCCATGGCTTCTATTTCATTCTTCTTTTCAAACAACAAACCTTTTCCAAATGCCTTCTTGAGATACTTAAGAATACGATATACTGCATTTATATGCTCTTTACTGGGACAATGCATAAATTTGCTAACCACACTCACAGCATAAACAATAATAGGTCTAGTATGAGAAAGATAAATGAGTCTCCCTTCTAGATGTTGGTACATTCTTTTATTCGTTGGAACCTGATCCGAATAGATGGCGAGGTTGTGATTCATCTCAACTGGTTTGTAATCAAACATCCTTGTCTCAGCTAACACGTCGAGTACATATTTACGCTGGGATAAAGAAATTCCTTTCTTAGATCTTCCCACTTAAATACTAAGAAAGTATTTCAATTGTCCAAGGTCTTTCATCTTAAACTCCTTTGAAAGATATTTATGTAGGGCCTCCATCTCTTTCGGGTCATCTCATGTGACAATCATATCATCAACATATATTATCAAAGCAGTAATCATACCCTGACTACGCTTAATGAACAAGGTATGATTGATCTGAATTGCTCTGTTTGTAACCAAACGCCTTTTTTGATTTAGAAAATCTCCCAAACCATGCTCTAGGAGATTGTTTTAGACCATACAGAGACTTTTATAATCTGCAAACCTTGCCAGCATCACAATGTTTATTTTTGACTCATGGTGGTATGTCCATGTACACTTCTTCTTCTAAGTTTCTATTGAGGAATGCGTTCTTCATATCAAATTGGCGAAGAGGCCAATCTCTAGTTAATGCTAGTGAGATCAATATTCGGACAGTGTTGATCTTCGCTACAGGTATAAATGTCTCTTCATAATCAATTCCATAGCGTTTGGTGTATCTTTTGGCAACTAATATAGCTTTATATCTGTCAATACTCCCATCTGCTTTGAGTTTCATTGTATGCACCTAACGACATCCAACAGTCTTCTTTCCAAGTGCCATAGTCACAATATCTCAAGTTGGCAATGCCTCAAGTTTTTCATTCATCGCTTGTTTCCACCTGTGAACTGCCAATGCATCTTGAATAATATTAGGAATAGATACAGTAGATAATTGATCAACATTAAGTGCATGTGACCCCGACAACCTATGGTTAGACATGTAGTTGGCTATTGGAAATTTTAATTTAGCTTTAATATTTGGTTCATAGTGTTTCTTAGGAATACCCTTGGTAACCCTCTGTGATTTTCTAGTTTCAATATTATCTACCCCAGATGAATCATTTGAATTTAAAGGTACTTGAGTAGGAACATTCGCGGCATATTATTTTGTAGTCGACGATGTAGAGAGGGGGAAAATACTTGTCGAAACAATATGTGATGAAAGATTCTTATTGGTGTCACTTGCTTCTAAGTCCATAGACACCTTTTGGTTAAGTGGGACCATATGTCCCTCAATTTCTTCTATGTTGGCAGGAGATGCCGATTCCAATTCAGAGGCATGTGATAACTCAAGCCTGGCTTCAGGCTCAGTAAAGCTCGGCTCACATTCCAATTCAGAAGCATGTGACAACTTAAGCTTGGCCTCCATCTCGGCTCAGATGCAGGACGGATTGGCTTGCTGTAGTTCAGCTCGGATACGGTTCTGCTAGGCTCGTCATAATCATTAGTATTTTGTCTTGTTGTGTTTTGTCCTTCCGCCTTTTGTGCTATAGTATGACTTGTCTCTTGATTTTTAATTGCTCCAACTCCAAATCTCTATTCTTACGCCTCTAATTCTTTAAATTCTTCAAAATCAAATATATTTTGAGGATTTCCTTCACTTACTCTCTCCCCCTGAAGGGAAGACTCTGAAACTTCATTTAAAAAATACGGCTCGGATTCTCTAAATGAAACATTAAGAGATGTATGGATTGTGTCAGTGCGTGGGTCATAACATCTGTAGCCCTTTTGAAACTCTGCATATCCCACAAACATACACTTTCTTGCACGATGATCGAGCTTGCTTCGTTGAGGTTTGATAATATGAACATACACTGTGCAACCAAATACACGTGGCTCCAAATTACGTATAGAGGGAATTGAAAGAAGCGTATGAAGTTGTTGGTGAGGATTTTAAAACTCTATCTCCCAAGAAGGGGTACGATTGATGAGGTATACAGCAGACTTCACAGCCACTCCCTAATACTCACGAGGTATACTCATGCCAAACAAAGAGGCACGAATAACCTCACCACAATTCTTCCGTTCTGCTAATCCATTTTGTTAAAGAGTATAGGAATTTGAAGTTTGATGTTGAATTCCATGAGATTGTGTAAACTCTCACATAGCACAATTGACATATTCTCCACCATTGTCAGATTGAAAAACACGAATACTCTGTTGATATTGTGTAGACACCATTTTGTGGAAGACTTGGAACCTGGAACATACGTTGCTCTTATTCTTCAATAGGGACACCTAGGTCATGTGAGTACAGTCATCAATAAAAGTAACAAAGTATCGAACGCCACATAGTGAAGGGATTTTGGCAGGGCGCTAAACATTAGAATGGATCCTCGTAAAGAGAACAGGGCTTTTGTGAAGACTTGGTGAATACGATATGCGGTGGCTCTTGGTCAGTTCACAAATGTCACAATGGAAATTTGAACTGCTAACACATGAAAACAATTGAGGTTGCAGCTTCTTGAGATAGTGAAAGTTCAAATGGCCTAGGCCACGATGCCACAGCTACATAGTTTCCTTCACACTTTCGACTCCATGAACCTGATTAGCTTGCCCCAAAAGATGTTTATGTTTCTCTCCAGTCTCTGTCAAATCCAAGTACAGTTCAACTTCAATAATTTAATACTCGATTAATTAATAACATCGTTAAGTTAATAATTTTTCCCTGTCCTAATTCGGGGACAACGTGCTAAATTAATATTTCGCTAAATTTATAAGATAATAGACTTTCGAGAATCCCTTAAGACCCCATCAAATATATAAATTAATAATAGTTTAAAAATACATAATAATTTATTCAAGACATATAAATTACTCATTTATAAAAATTTCTTAAAATATGACTTAATTGTAGCTTGTTGCTTCTTGAAGGTGATGTCACCATGGATTTCATCACAAACTCTTTGTAGCATGGTTATAATTTTTGGAGTAATTTTTTCATGGTGCAACAAATAATTATTCAATGTTTTCGCTGCTTGGAGAGCTTCTTTTCATGAAGGGGGCTCCATGATACAACTATCATCTTCAACATTATTACTCTGTTCATTTCCCATGATGCTCTCAATTATCTCCTCGTCAGTCAATATCTCTGCAGTTGTGTTATTCTATTCAGAGTAGTCCAACAGGTAGTCTGCATCCATTCCATTATGATAATTCAACCCTTTAATTAGGCTTTGCAATCCATTAATTCTTTAACCACCTAATGGTTCATTCAAGTTTTCTGAAGCCATGTCATCACTTGACTTAATTTTACAATGACGAAAGCAATTAGCAATGGTCCTTGCATGAAACATCAATCGTCCAAGGTGCTATTGCAAGATTCATTGCATCTAAAACATTAATCTTCTCAGGATTTGTTTTCCCTGCTTCATAACCCTCCAAAAGACTACGATAAAAACAACGACGATAATGTATCTTGAAAGCTCTAATAATCCCCGCTTCACAAGGTTGAATCTTTGATGTTGTGTTTGGTGGCAAGAAAAATAATTCCACATTCTACAATCCTTCAATGGTTTTTGGATGAGCAGGACAATTATTCACAAGTAAGAGAATTTTTCTATCTGTCATCTATATATCGAGTTGCCGAACATATTTGTAAGAACCCGTCCCGGAAATTTCTCTCGGAAAATCCGAAACAGGTTCGAAATAAAACCGAAAAACCAACAAACATCTTTTTGCTCCCATACCGCAACCGCCCATCCACTGGGAACAAAATCCGGTCAAATCTTTTATTGCTAAATTTGACGTAAAACCCCGTTTTTAACAATTTTTTACATTTTTTTTTCGGAAAGTCAACATTAAAAGTCAAAGTCAAAAGTCAGACTTACCATTTACTTCACTATTTAACCCTTTTTACTTTTTACTATAAACTATTTACTGAATTATCATTTTACTTTTACTTTTTACTATTTACTTTTCACATTTTTACCCTTCTTTTACCTCTCGCCGCCGGCAACAGCAGCGCCGCCGGCAGCTCCGCCACAGGAGGCCAAAATGCCTCCCATTCATCCAAATTTTAACCCCAAATCGATCGCCACCAACACAGTGGCTCTCCCTCGTCGCCCCCGTCGCCAAACAACCCGCGCAGCCGCCCTGTACGGCGGCCGACACGGCGGCAGCAGCACACCACCTCGAATTTTTATCCAAAATTCAACCAATCAGACATCAAATCACACCTAATCTACTCCAATCAACCTCCCGAACTCAATTTCAGCCTCCAAAATCATCAAAAACGTCAACATCACAAACTCCATTACAATTCACAAAAACCCTAAAATTTCAAAACCTAATTTCCACTTACCTTGGCCGATTCGGGCCGATTCCTCTCAGGAAACCGACGTGCCAATTATGGCCTCTCTTTGCCCCTTGGAATCGGGCCGATCGGCGGCCGGAGATGGCAATCCCGGGTCGACACAGTCGACCCCTCTCCCGAAAAGTTCCGCCGAACGGCGGCGATCCGCCCCGAATACCCACCCCAGAAATGAAAAGGTGAAGAAAACGAACCGATCGGCACCGGTGGCGCGCCGATCGGTGGCCGGACGGCGGAGATGGCCGGCGTCTCTGGGTGGGGAGCTCGGGCTCGAGCCCGATCGGGGGAGAGAAAAAGGTGAGAGAGAAAAAAAAAGCAGAAAAGAAAGAAAGAAAGAAAAAATAAAAGGGAGGAAGAATATTCCTTTTTCCGGAAATTTCCGCTCGTTTCCAGAAATTCCATCCCCTCCGATTTTACGTCATAATTTTTTCTTACGAATACTAAATTAACCCTGCTACGTGTCCGCGAACTCGTTTTAATGACATCAATCTCGTCGAGAAATAAAATTCTCGGTCGGGTCAACCTATAAAAGTCAACCTTTAGAACCCTTCAAAATATTAAAATAAATTAAAACCTTTAGGGGGTATTTTAAGGTTCGGGTCGTTACAATATTACTCAAATAACACCCCAGTCATCCATGCTCGTTTGTTAGCATGATACTCACAATTCAAACTGCTTAAGTTGACATGCTTAAAACACCTTGGCTTAACATACTTTCCAATGATCCATAAAGGAATCTTCTCTTAGTTATCCTCATAACAACAAATAACAAAAGTAAGTCTTTTCTTGTCTTATTTTTTCCCTTCAAGCTGCTTTGCTGCAAGATAATGATCCAGTTGTAGTCTAAAAAAAATTTGGTTTCATCCATATTGAAAACATATTTCATCTCGAACTGATCAACTTTCTCCCGTATGGACTTCAAATTGTTCTCCATGCTCTCCATATCAACTGAACCACTTTCTCCAAAGCGACGATAATTTTTTATTCCATGTCTTTATTTGAACCGCTTGAGCCAACCTTGAGAAAAAGTGAACTCTGAAGTATATTGTTGATACATCTTCTTGAAAAAATCTTTTGTCTTCTCTATGATTAGCTCCCCCCATCATATTCACATGTTCTTGGTACTGAACAATCCACTCATACAAAATCTTTTCTATGTCGAGAAATTTTGCTGATTTGTGAAGTTTGGCATCACCTTTTTCAAGAATTGCTGAGAGGTACGCCGAAGACCGTTTGATCGTATTTGATATTGTTCCTTGACTCACTTGTAATTCAAAGTTTTCCATAACCCACTACTACAGTTGTTCTTGAGTGACGCCTGGATTTTCTTTGCTGTACTCGCACAATGCTCTACGCATTTCATCCGTCATGGTGGATTTCTTTACACCTTTGAGATGAGAATCCATGTTGTGTTTGGTGTTTTGTTGTGGTACATTTTGATTTATGAGTTTTCTTAATTTAAATAGAGCTTGATTAACTAAATGTTCATAAAAATAATACATTGAACTAAATGTTCATAAAAGTAATACATTGAACAATGAATTTTTTGTTGAAAACCCTAAAATGATAAGTATTTTGATAAATTAATAAATTATTAATTTATCAATTAATTAATACCTTGTTAAATTAATAAGTTTTGCCAGTCCCAACATTATTAATTTGTAGAGGTTTAACTATAGTATAATTTCCCCCTTGTTCCACCGTAACCAAGAATCCGTCGAGTAAGAATGTTAGAAAGACACAGAAAGACAGATAAAAGGTGACAAGACAAGTAAGGGCTAGAATGATCTGACCAACGGACAAGAGATTATAAGCTAATGAGGGAACAACTAAAACAGATTCAAGGGTTAATATATCAGATAAAACAATAGAACCTTCTCCGGTAACCGAAGTTGGAGTACCATCAGAAGTAGACACAATATTTTGAGAGGAATGTTTAATTATGGTCAAGAGACTAGGGTCATTTGTCATGTGATCTGAGTCACCTGTATCAATTATTAAAGTATTATTCCAAGACATTAGCAGAGGCATTAAATGATTGCTTTTCCTCTGTAGTAGGCACGACAGTTTCTGCTGGGATCTTGCGAGGTCTCTTGGTAAAATATCACCAAGCTAGGTATCCAATTACTTTAAAACACCATTGTTTGCTCTGACCAAAATATCCACAGAGCGGGTACATTGTGTTGACATATGAATTTGGGTTGCAAGATATTCCGGTGAAATAATGGTTATGGGTGATACTGTGTTCCATTGAAAAAGAACTTTGCTTTGCGTATACGTGTGTAATACTGACTGTGAATCAAAAATATGCAACTTGCAGTGTGGGGTTTGGCGCTTGTGCTTGCACGTGCTGGTTGGTCCAGTCTACGTCAGTTGGCTTGGCTGCTCAATGGGTCTGTCAGTTTGTCTCTTGTGTTTTGCTGGTTGTGGTTTGTCTCTTATGGGTTGTGGTTTACTATATGAATTAGCTAAGGATACCAGACGTGGTGTAGTATCCCACATCAGCTAACGGAGAGGGGGTAATGTGCCTTATATGTACATGCACACCTCCATCTAACACGATGCCTTTTGGGAGCTCAATGGCTTCGGAGGGGATGGGAACTCCGAAGTTAAGCTTGATAAGTCCAGAGCAATCCCAGGATGAGTGACCTACTGGGAACTTGCTTGTGAGCTCCTAAAAACAAAACCGTGAGGGCTAGAGAAGAGAGTGCCCATAGCGGACAATATCGTGTTACGACAGAGCTGGTCCCGGGATGTGACAATTTGGTATCAGAGCCACTCTGCCGTGTGGTGCGAGTGTGCCGAGGAGGACGTCGGGCCCCTAAGGGGGGTGGATTGTAGTATCCCACATCGGCCAACGGAGAGGGGGTGATGTGCCTTATATGTACATGCCTACCTCCATCTAACACAAGGCCTTTTGGGAGCTCAATGGCTTCGGAGGGGATGAGAATGATAGGAGCACAATGTGCGACGATATTAATATGCTTATGCCCTCATTTATGCTTCGTTTAACCCTTATTTACCTAAGATAGAGTCATAATTTAGTTTAGTGTCATTTTGGTAGAGTTTTGGAGAAAGTGTGCTTAATAATCAGAAAAAAAGACTAAGTATAGAAATCTGGAAATAAAGTAAAATATGTCTTTTTTGTGATTTTGAGGCTCGTGCTAAACTGATCTATCCTTTTCCAAATTTGATTAAATTTGGTGTGCATTTAATTGGGAAGCTAAAGTGTATTGTGTAAAAATTTCAGATCAATCGGAGTTCGGGAAGTTACCCAAATGAAGGCTGCAACTTGGCAGTTTGAGCAAACCAATCCAGGGACTACCAGGATTTTCCTGGGACTGTGTCCTGACTTCCGGAATTTCTGTGGGACACATCGCTTGGAAACAGAGAACGAGTCATACGCCGTTGGAAAGCTCTGTGAGTCTAGTTTCTCTGGGACTTAGAATCGCAGCAAAATCTTTCTTGAGAAAAAAGTTATGCCGGTTTGAATGCACAAAGGTCAAGTCTGCCAAAAGAAGAAAACCTAAACCGAGTTCTACATGGATTTGGCTTACGAATATGGATTGAATTCCATCATTTGTGCAAGATTTTTGGCTGAATTAATTCATGAAAAACCTAAAGAGATATTGCTCAATTATTCAGTCATTATCTTGGGAATTTTCGGCAGAAAATAGAGGAAACAAATCGCAACAAATCCTGATCAAATTCGGTAGAATTCCTGTGCACGTCATCCAACTTCCACGGACTCTCCCGGACAGCTCACAATGAATCAGAGTTCGAGCTTTATATGGATAGAAAGCTACGGGAGTCTAGTTTTCAACCCAACTGGAATCACCTTAATATCTATTTTCTAGAGAAAGATATTACATAATCTTCACTCGAAGGTCAAATCTGCCAGCAGGATAAGTTTGAGAAAAACTAGGTTTTGTGAACCCTAGTTGCTGCCACCCTTTTGCCTCTATATATTGGATGATTTTTACACAGAAAAATATCTCTCTTCTCACGCTCAAGCAAGGCCGAAACTCTACCAAAATAATCCCACAAAAATCCTATACAGAAAATTGCTTTAGCCGACTCCATCTCACCTTCACCAAGCTTGCCGATTGCAAGTGTTCTTCATCATCAAGTCATCCTTTGCCGATTCCTCTCAAGGTTTTGTTTAAAGTGTGATTTACTCATCTCTCATGGTTTGTAATTTTCTGTATAAATTCAATACTTTGTCTATGGAGATTGAATGGATGGTTGTATTTTGTTTTGGTTTTATGTATTTAATATTGGATTTCCGAAACTGTTATATGTTTTGGTTTTCTTCATATTTTATTTCGTGAACAGTAATTTTGATTTTATGGAATTGTGATTTAGGGCAGTAATTTCATATGAATACTTGTATAGATTTGATTAATTTTCATGAGTTCGTGCATCACAAATTGTGTGCTTGAGGGCTGACTTTGTGGCTTCTCTTTAGGTACCGATTTTATATACCAAAATAATTTAGATTGCATCATACACGAAGTTGTTGTGATTTAGGTTGTTTAAATAGGGCGGATATAACCTTGAAAATTTGAATGTTCAAATATAATGAGTGACGCCATTACATGTTTGCATGTCTCCGATTCGGCTTACTGTGCTTATGTGCTTCTTGTGTTTAATTTCTACACGAAGTGTCTTTAAACCGATTAGTACCATGTTTAGGATTATATACGAAGTTAACTCTAAATACTTGTGAAGTCTTAACGATTAGATGAACCACGAAGGGCTCTAATTAGAATTGGAATCGAATCTGTCTAAGTGTTTGTATGAAGAACTTGCTGCCGTATGTCATGATTGTGTGTTTTCGAAATTGCTGAGTTGTTTCTTGTGCCAAGTTTTGTGTGTGGAGATGATGATCAAATGTATATAGTAATTTAGGATTTAAATTCAGTAATTTTCAGTAGGTTTTAGAATCAAATATCAAACCCCCAATATGATTTTGTAATGCTTTATGTAATTGAACGCCCTTGATTTCCCCGGACTGAACGATCCCTACTTGTCCTATACTAACGATGACACAAGAGGGTAATATTTGTATGAAGTTGTTTTGCAGGTACAATGTACTTGGATAATAGCTCCATCAGGGAACTCCGAAGTTAAGCTTACTGAGTCCAGAGCAATCCCACGATGAGTGACCTACTAGGAAGTTGTTCGTGAGCTCCCAAAAACAAAACCGTGAGGGCCAGAGAGGAGAGTGCCCAAAGCGGACAATATCTTGTTACGGCGGAGCTGGTCCCGGGATGTGACACGTGGGGGGTCCACAGATAAGGTGGCAAACCGGACAGGGGCAAACCAGCAGCTTGGCTTGGTTGGTACTCGGCTCGGCTCGCCTCGCAGCTCGCTTCAGTTACACTTGGTGGAAATCTGTGGGTTTTGGTTTGGTGGGAATTGGGTGTTGGAGATTTGCTGCGGAAAAAATGTGATGGTATGTAGGGTTTATGGTTTTTGCTTTGTGCTGGCTCTGATGCCAAGTAGAAAATAAGAATATGATTTGGTTTTAATACTTCAATGATTTATTCTTCACCATAGAGAAGGTATATATAGGGATACAAACCAACATTTGCAAGGAAAATATATTCTAAGATTACACTAATTAATTTACCTATACATACAAGGAAAGTAAATATCCCAGAATATTCTATATATCAATCTCCTTGCTTAACCTAGACTCAAAGTTTGCAACCCTCATCACATCCCCTCTTCTCCATCTTCGATGCACGATCTTGTTTCATGCCCACCGTTCAAGGCATTGCGATGTCATATGTGAAATGGGTGTGTTTTGGGACTCTGCATCTCTAATGCTTGCACTGCCACTCCTATCCTCTTCTAAATCATTCGTTGTAATTGTCATTTCTAGCAGCCTCTCGTCTAATGTCTTTGTGGCGGTGAGACGTTATGTTGATCGGTGCTTGTTGTTTGAGATTAGATTTGATTTTAGTTGGACTGTTTGGTTCACGGGTTCTCTGGACAGGCTACTTCGGATTGGGATCAGTTTTTCAACCTCCATAACAGTTTTTCCAGACGGCGGTGCAACAGGTGCAGCGGTTATGGTGGGTGGCGGCCACAATTTCTTCAATTCTACCTTAGTTTTGTTTGGATTTGTTCTGAGTTTGGTTTTTTATTTAGACCTCTTGTTTTGGCCGTTTCTTAGTCAGTTTGTATTGTACGTAGTCGATTTGTTCTGTGTTATTCTTATTATTGCTTTGCAGCTTTAATGAAAAGTTCATAAAAAAAAAATTACGGAAATTGTTAGCATGAGTCATGTAATTTAGGAATGTAAATTAGGTAATTAGTACTTACGTATTCTGTATATGTTGTACATGGTAAGTTTAGGGTTGTAGTACTCCTTGTATACTCTTTATATAGTCTCCAACGTGAGATGAATAGACATCAGAAAATTATTCTCCCAAATTGTGTTATATTCAATTTGGTATCAGAGCAAAGATCCGAAAGGACTTTGTCTCTTTATTCTCCCAAATTGTATTATATTCAACTTAGTACTCCTTGTATACTCTTTGTATAGTCTCCGACTAGATGCTAGAGCAAACCAAATTATAGAATCAATTAAGATAAAGGAACGTGAGCAATGGTTTTGCATTCTCGAGTTAGCGATGAGACTAAAACTTTGCACAAAATGAACAAGTTAATATTGATATCTTGACCATTTGAGAGAGCGTCCGTACTGCCATACTTGATTTGGAGAGATACAGATCGAACCATGAAGAAAAACGATGGGGAGGTTGAAAATGTACGACCGTTGGAAAGCATTCTATAGAAACTAGCGTCTAAAGCGCGGCTTGAAAATTAATAATTTGACGTTATCAAGAAAACAAAAGACTACCAACTTTAGAATCAGCGAGGATGAATTAGAATTAGACGGGGTATGATCTTGGAGGGAAATGTGAAATTAAGTTTAGAAAAAAATAGTGGATAAAACCTAATTCGATAAAAATACCCTTTTAAAATTGACATCTCGTGACATATTTTACCATAAATTGTACCGGTGGATCAAAATTATAATTGGAGGTAAACTTGAGTGATCAAAGCGACATTTTAAAAATATGAGCGACAAGCATGAGAGATCAAATGTTGATCAGGTGAAACTTGAGTGACCAAAGTCATATTTTTTCCATACTATCATTTTCAAAACTTATTTATAAAAACTGCATGTATTTAAAAACATTACCAAACATGGCATTAGTTTGCTGATTTCTTTTTCCGACACGTTGGCTAGGAGAGTATGAAGTGCGCGAGAATGAAAAGAGATGAATTACTAATTACTGATTTTTTTTACTTTATAAGGGAATATGATTCCCTTACTTTCCATTGTTGAATAAATATATATTCTAAGCATGCATGGTCTCACTGCGTTCTGCTTTTGGAATATATCCACTTTTAATCCTGATTGCCAGCATATTGATCGAATTGAAATGCTCCTCTGATCATCATAAAGTTTGCTACTGAAAGTAATAGAACAATTTATGAGACCCTAAATGAAAGCTAAATATGTATAACGGCATTAATCAGTGTTGATCTATCATGGCCAAAGTGGGAGAATATATGCTAGCTAGCTACCTAGCCAGCATTCAAAGCCAGGAAGCAATTATTCGTAACTATGAAGCTAATTTCATGTCCTGCAATCAACCAAAAACTGTTTCTGCATTTTTTTCTCTTTCCATGTTTGGGAATTATCTGCCGATCAATTTAAACATTAATTCATTGAAGGTTTCCTCGATCAATTGGGAATTTTAAACAACTCCCTTAGCTTCCTTCTTGAACTAATGTGTAAATTGGTTCTCGATCTGAGAATGACACCGTTAGTGTCTTGCTACACTTTGGGGAGAGGAGACCGTATATGAACATTGCTAAAAAATTTGGATAAACTTTTCCATTCAAAGAGTAGAATATATTCTCTTAATATATATATATATATATATATATATATAAAAAAGTGATTTTCAGGTGCGGACGTCCGCACCGTGCGGATGCCGCGTATCCGGCCACCGGCGAGGCGGCGCCGGCGTATCCGGCCGGTGGGCTTTGCTCGCCCCGGCCTGGCGACCCCGTCTGTGCCGGCCCGAGGTCCGTCGCCGGCCGGCAGCGGCCGGAAATACAGAAAATGCAGAAAAATGACGGGTACTGTTCATTTTTCTGCTTTTTCTGGATTTCCGCCGGGCTGCCGGCCGGCGACGGACCTCGGGCCAGCACAGACGGGGTCGCCGGGCCGGGGCGAGCAAAGCCCACCGGCCGGATACGCCGGCGCCGCCTCGCCGGTGGCCGGAAACGCCGCATCCGCACCGTGAACAGTGCGTGCGGACGTCCGTAGCCGAGAAGGACTGTATATATATATATATTGGCTAAGGACTTCAGCACCAATTCTTATGGTGCGAATTTGATATTTTGACTAACTTTTCGATTGAATTTTTACATCTCCACCGTCTAGTCTTTAGGTACTCATATATAAATCATGTCTGTAAAATTTCAGCCAATTCGATAATCGTTAAAGCATTCAAAAGTGCGATTTCCTATCGTAAACATGAACGATTCAGTTTTGACAAAATGCAGTCTGTCCATTTGTTTTAATCTATTTTGATATGCTAATGGTTATCAAATTGGCTGAAACTTTTTAGAGATGATCTATATATGAGTACCTAAAGACTAGACGGTAGAGATGTAAAAATTCAATTGAAAAGTTAGTCAAAATATCAAATCCGCATCATAAGAATTAGTGTGGAGGTTCTTAATCAAGAATGCCTATATATATATATATATATATATATATATATATATATATATGTGTGTTATTAATGTTATGGAACCAATAACTGATTGTGTAGTTAGCTGGTGAATGATTGAAAACATTAACAGATAGATCGAAAAGAGAAGGTCAAGAAGAAAAATATTTGAGAGCTAGCTAGCTCGGGTCCCCTTATGTCATGGTTATGTATGCATTTACAACTCCCACATGCAATTCTCTTTCAAAGACTACAAGCACTCATTTGATAAGTGCGAGTCATGGTTATATATGAAGCATTATATATATACGAATGATATATATATATATATATATATATATATATATATATATATATATATATATATATATATATATATATATATATATATATATATAGCTTGGGTCGGAATTAGAGGCTCTCTTATGCTGAAAATGAATATGAACAAGATGATCAAGTCCCTCTCTCGATCGCTTTCGTTGCTCAACACATTAACTGATATTACCTAATAAGGGGGGCGGTGAGTACTTGTGCCTTTATACCAATTCCATGCAATTCCATCCCTCCCAAACGTAAGCCACAAGCTCCTCCTAAGCCACAAGCTAAAGGCACCCACTAGCTCGCGAAGCATCGATCCACATCCACCCTACCCTAAACAACCACCCTCTACTGCTCATACCAGACTCTTCTACCTAAGTTACGTACCTCACTCAAGTTTCAACTCGATCTCTTATTCCAACCATTTCAGCTCTTAGAGGAATTAAGTGAACTGACCAACCCATCAATGGCATTGCCTCCATCAAGTTGGAAGCACTCTCCTCCGGTGCCAGTTGCAGTTATCATGCTGCTGCTGCTGGTCATTTTGTCTATTTCAGTTCCTGGGAATTCAACCGGAGTCGCTGTCACATTTGATGAAAAGAACCAACAACAAACACCGAAAGTTTCGTCGACTCAGAAAGAAGAAACCGACACGTCTACTATTACTGGGGAAATAAAGTGTGGAACATGCCCTTGTGTAAACCCTTGTCAACAACAGCAGCAACTTCCACCACCACCGCCTCCGCCACCAAAGACCACTAGTTGCAGCCCGGCTTTGCCTGCAGCCCCGGTATTATTGGCCCCGCCGCCTCCACGGTTCATTTATGTGACGGGTATTCCAGGTAATCTGTATAAAACAGATACTTATGGATCATCCTATTCCTATGATTTTTACTCGGCTGCTGCTCCTCCACCATATCCAAATGTGATCATCACGTTGCAACTTGCCTTGTTCCTCATGTTGCTCATGGCTTTCCGGGGGATGATATAAATTATTTACTTCCACTTGCATGCATATATATTCGTGGCCGGCCGGTAACTCAACTTTGTGGATCAAGCTAGCTAACTAGCTGGTCTTTTCTGTTCCATCATATATAATTAAGACATTTATATGTTTTTGCTTGTCCTCACCAATAAGGTATGTTCTAGCTATAATGTTTTAAAATATGTTATGTAAAGTAAACAAGTTTCTCCAATTCTAGCTCATCTTGTTCATAAATATGGACTTGTTTTTGTCCAGGTGTTTATCAATTTAGATGATAAAATGCAATCATTTTTGCAATATTTTCTACATTTGTAATATATTGAACTTCGATGGTTTTCCTTTTGAATCTGCTTTGCCACAATGCTTCTGAATAATTAGGCTTCATTTGAGATTGGTGTGGCGAAATAATTACATCATTTTAAGATTTATCCTAAAAGGAAACAAAAGGAATGAGATGTCCAGATTAAAAACCCGAAGTCTTTTTCTGTCCGAGCCTTTAATAGTTTAATTACTATGAAAATCATAAGTCCGATCTATTTTTCAGTTATGTTTTTCTTTTGGTCATGTGGCTAACCATGCTAGTATCATAGCAGAACAATTGAATGTGCAAGAGACAAGTCAATGAAGAAAATCCTCAAACTCGATAACTAATTGCTGTTATTAGCTTTTGAACCCTTTAGTGCCTAGTTTGTTTTTGTCATATTCCATTAAGGGATTGTCATTTTTAGAGATCGTTTTTAACACATTTTGATCGACACCTTAGCCGTTTAGTTTTCTAAAACCCCCCTTTATGATGACATTTTTTTTTTTTTTTTGACAAAGGGAAAATGCAATAAAAGAAACAAAGAGTTACAAAGTTATAGAACATACACAGAACTAGGGAGGATAAGCTAACGTATCCAGCAACAAAGCTGAAGTAAAAGAGGAAGGAGGGTAGGATAACCAATCCTGCTGACACAATCCCCTACTAGCTAACCCGGCAATGATTTGCACCGGCCAGTTGGCCAAGCCCAAGCGGCAGCTGGTGATCGAAGACCAGCTAGAGTGTGGTAAGGAAAATGAGAGTTGGGATATAATCAATCAGAGGAGCAATAGTCCAATATGAGGATGGAGTGGAATGATTTCAGAACTGAAACAAGTTGGAGAGAATCAGATTCGAAAAGGAAAGTGATTCCAGGAGTGCTAGAATATGGACGTTGAGAGGCTAGAAAGATGCCTAGCAACAGCAGCAGCCAAAGCATCAGCATTTAGTTTTTAGGACTACATAAGTTTCACATTTCTAACTTTCAGCCAAACTGAAAATCTTGTAGAACATATATACAATAGCCAAACAGTTACAGGTTGGGATGATTTCACTCGTCCATTAGATTTCATCTTGTTTAGTTTATTTGGCTTTAAGATTTACAAAAGTGATGTACTCTTCAGATTTAAAAACTAAACAATCAAGATATCGATGTTACCGATAATCAAGTCGCAAAAGTGATCCTTAAAACTACACAAACAGAAAATGATCCATCAGCAGAAGAAATACAAGGATAAAAAAATTTGTAGTCAAATGTTTGAAGAAATACAAAGGAGTAAAAAACCTCGATGTAAAGGAAGAGAAGAAGAAGAGAAAAAAATGAAAACATGCAAGTTTGGACAAAATATAAGGTTTTAAGAGGATTTAGAAGTTGCGAGAAAAAACCTCCAATATCACGGTAGGATACATCACACCATCAAAAAGAATTTCTGGTAGGAAACTTATCAAAACAAACGTCAGAGAGCTCAATCAATATGCAAAATGCAAACGTTTACCAGTAGTATCTCAAAGTGCTTTCCAAAATTGGAGATCCTCTTTCTGACCCTGTAAGGATAACCAGTAGGCATCCTCTTCAAAAATTAATCCAAGTCTAATTTACTGAGAAACCAACATCTGACAAGCAAGTAGTAGAGATAAAGAGATTTCATTATATCGTAATCTTTAATACAACAGTTTTCTTTACAAACCAACTATTAAAATACCTCATACATTTGCCAGTTTATTGACCGTTACCAGTCGCCCAACGACATTACACAACAGCCTGGACTGGCTTCATTTTAACTATATAATTTCTTTTCCTGTTACACTATTGTATCTCACAGGGCTCCCCTAAGAAATTACATGATTAAACAGAACATTTTCTTCACAGAACAACTATAACGATCTGTCAAGCTCATACATGGTTCCACTTAATTGAAACTTACCAATCACCCGACATCGCCTGGACTGGCATAATCTATACCATATCATTCATTCTTGTTTTTTTTTTTTCCTCTTTTTTTATTTCTTTATTATTTTTTCTGTTTTTATTTCTCTGGCGCACTGTAAAGTTTATCTCATGGTACAACATCTAACAAAAGCTAGGCTGATTAACCAAAATGGTCATTTCAAAGAAACCTCAGAGGCACAAGTATTGATAGGAAGATCAGTTGGTGTGCATACCAGAGCCCTTTGCTGTAAATGTCTCAAGCTCTGTTCCATGCTAACTTGAACCATCTCGGCTAGCATCTTCTTTGCTTTACCTGACTGATCATCACCATCAATCTGAGAGATAATGTTGCACACGATATTTTCCAGTGTATCTGGTTCAAGCTCAGATCGTGGGTATGGGGATTCCCTCAGTAATCGCAAAAGCGTCTGTGCTTTTGACTGAGACTTGGCTGTTCCTTGAACAGTGAGCTCAAGAAGTCCAGGGATTACACCTTCTTTAAGAAGTGCCTCTCTATATTTGCATCGGTCACTTTGACACATTGTTAGTAGAGCACCAACAGCATGCTCTCGACTTTGAAGTGATCCACTTTCAAGCACCTCAATAACTGCAAGCACTCCACCTTCTTCAGATGTCAAGGCAGTTCTGCCGTCATCAAAGGCCACTAAAGATTCTATCAGAGCACAGCATTTTTCAGCTGTCTTTGAAGACTTTTTGCAGGTTTTTAACAACGTAACTATACAAGGGACTGGTTTCGCTTCAAGAATGATGCTAAGGTTAATTGGGTAGGTTGAGAGATTGGAAAGAGCCATTACAGAATCAACTTTGGCTTGTGGGCTTCCATCTCTGAGGATTTCCACAAGAAGAGGAATGGCACCACAGGCACTAATGACTGGCTTGTTCGAGGCAGAAGCTGATAAAGTGAGTAGAGATGCAGTTGCGTACTCCTGCAGATTGGAATTGTCTGACCGAAGAAAAGTAATAATCGGTTCTAAAGCACCAGCTTCCACAATCTTTATCTTGTTCCTGTAAGAACAACTATCAAAATTAAAAATCCACCAAGAAAGCTAAATAGTTATCGCCCCACTAACACACAATGCAACTAAACAGAAAAAATAAAATTATCACTTTCACTTGGACCCGTTGAGATAAGTCTGACACAAAAGCCTATTCTATATAATATACCAACTCAGAGTAATACTAAAAAAATTTCAAACCAACTGAATTGACTATCCATGACTCCATGATACTCAGCTTATAAAGAAATCTAGATATCCAACATAGGGATCATCTACTTGGTATGGAACTTTAGTATTTTACAATACACTAACAAAGGCACCAAAAGTTGCCAGAGAGCATTAGTACACAGTTATGCACTTGAACACAAAGAACTAATTTTCTCCCAGACTCAAATAAATTATAGTAAAATTCATGTAGCAGCTACAAAGTGAAACAAGCACTGTAAGGTTTACAGACAAGCTACGATTGTATATTCAAGGCACAGGTTCGATAAGAAACTCAATGTAACAGAGAGTTGGTTGCCATGAAATTCAAGTCACTGAATTAACAAAAAGCCGTAAGCTGCCTGACAGTCCTGACTCCTGATATAACTTGATTATCCCATGGCACAATTTCACAGATTTTTCGAAAGATAACCCTATTTCTCAGATTGCTTGGATCCCATTTAGTTGCTAAAATAACAGTCAAAAAATAATGGTCAATGTTTGAATTAAAGAAAATATAAAGAAACAAATACACAAGCTAAAAAAGAGATGTTTAGAAAAAGAAGAAAAAAAAAAAAGAGGACCCCAGATGAAATACTTTGGAATCCTGTTAGGTACTCTTCCTCACCAAACAAAATTGCTTCATTCTAATATGATAACTTGAGAGACAAGATTGAAAGAAAAAGGAGAAAAGATGGAGTAAGAACCCGGAAAAAGAGCAACCACCCTCAAATCCTATGGGCATCGAATTCCTTTCTAAACAAGTCTGATAAAGCAACCTCCCTGTTTTTCCCATCCCCTCGTCTCTAACCCCTTTCTGGTATCTAGTTTAATTGCCAGAAAAAAAAAATTAAAAATTCTCTTCAATCACGTGGTGGATTTCACTTTAGTCTTTTGCAGGCACCAGACATTTGGTCATAGGAAGATCAATATAGACTCTTCTATAATTTACATATTCCTGATACTCCATATTTTCTACGCAATCAAATATACCTTTCCTAACACAAAGCTGAGAATCAATCAGATCTTGAGCCAATCTAGCTAACTTAAGCTTGGAGCCAAAATAAAACATATTCTTGTAACATAAGTTCAATCTAACCCACAACTCTATTAGTCTCGTCAGAAACCCAATGAAATACAAAGGTGAAATAAAAAAAGAACATCAAATTCAAAGAAAAGAAAAGAAGAAATGAAGGGGGAGAATAAACGTACGTCTCATCCTTGACAGCGAGGTTGAGGAGAGCGAGGAGGGCAGACTGATGAGAGTCGGGCGAGTCGTGAAGTCGGAGCATGGAGACGAGTGAGGAAACCGAGTCGGACAATTGACGGCGACACCTCTGCGAGGTCTTGGTGAGTCGTCGTATTTCCTGCGCACCCTGCAGCTTCAAAGCGTGGTCGTTCGATTGGATTAGTTCCAGCGCCCGACGGACGGATGGTGATGAGGGAGAGTCGGAGGTTGATGAAGAGTGGGAGTCCATTAACTTCTTGTTGTGAGAACTGAGAAGAAGGATGGAGGGGAATTTGTGAAGAGGAGAAGACAAGGGTTGGCGTTAAGCAACAGTTGAGAAAGGTTTTGTTGGATAGCAACTTGTCCTCTACAGACTTGTCTATCTATCATAGGCTTTCTGTATTTCCGATTCTTTCTTTATATATCACTCCAACTATTCACCAGACTCCTCACGAAAAATATCAACGACCCTCCCTTTCGCGACCAATCAAACACAAAAGCAAGCGACTACACACTTTACGTATACAAAAACGTCGGTAACCATCTAGAGGACCTCTAGCCTCTAGGTCGTTTGATTTTTCTTTTTCTTTTCATCTTAATTTAAGTAAATAAAATGTGATGTTTTTTTTCTTTTTTGAAGAAGGGATAAATAAGAAACCAAATAAATTGTTATACGTTTGTGACGAGAAATCCAAAGAGGAATTTGACTGACTAATAAATACAAATTTGAGCGCGAGCTAATCAGTATTCAAGAAGTTCTCCTGTTAACAGTTTTCCTAAGTGAGAGTCATGTCTTCATTGAATTGTTTCTTCTTCTCTTTTGAGTGTCATTTCATTCCTCATCTTTGTTGTTTGCTTTTTCTCTACTGGCACTTACAAACACAAGTTAAAACCAATTCCTTCTCCATATAACTTTGTTGATCTTACCAAGAACCAAGCTTGCCAACAGTTCGATAACAATCGAAAATATAAGTACATTCAGAACATTAAGGGTGAATTCAAAACCAAACTGTAAGGCGAATCAGCAATGCAAGTATCCAATGCCTACGTGAGGCATCAAATTTTCTCAATTTTTTCTCGTGCCTAATTGTAATATCCATAATTTTGATTAGACTAGCTGCGTGTTCAATTTGTGACTGCATGTGCTTCACACTACAATTTTTTTTTAAAAGAGGGGGAAGAAACTTAGAACCTATCCGCTAACGTTTTCAAAAATAAAAACGACAAAATGAGATTGTGTTTTTGATGTTCGAAATGTGTTCGGTAGTTAGTCCGAAAAAAATCTTTGAAATTTAAAACGTCAAAAAAACGCGTCCGGAACTACCTGATGCGCTTATATTATTTTATATTTTTATGCATAATATCCTTGGTATTTATGTTTGGTTCTCATAATTTATGGATCATTTATATTACTTTAGTGTATTTGTATGTTTGTGCCAAAGAGAGAAGAAAAGAAACTAAAATGATCCGAGTCATTCTCATTAATTCAGCAAAGTTAGACGTCATGCACAGGCAGATTATGCACTTGTAATTCCAAGTTGCCACAATCATAACTTTGTCTCAGAGTATCACAATCAAGATCCGTAAAATTCTATAGAAATGTATGGCTCATTGTCAAATTCAAAATCATAACTTTTACTGTTCACCTTTAATGTTTACTATTTATCATTTACTGTTTACTGTTTTATCGTTTACTATTCACTTTTTACTGTTTTATTGTTCATCATCTTCAACCTTCCGCCGCCGGAACAGTGGCGCCGCCGCCAGCAGCTTCGCCGCAGGAGGCCCAAAACACCTCCAATTGCCGCCAAATTTTCACACCAGCGTCGCCACCACCTCGGGAACTCATCCCCGACACCTCCGCCGCCAAAAGCACACGCAGCCGCCGCGTACGGCGGCCGGACTCTCCAAATTCAAATTTCTCCAAAACTCAACCAATTCAACATCAAACAACACCTAAACAACTCCTTATAACGTCCTAAACACGAATTTAACCTCCAAATCCATCAAAAACATCAATTTCACAACATCCATAAAAAATCACCAAAAACCCTAAAAATTTCAAATTCTAATTTCTCCTTACCTGGTGCAATTCGGTTCAATTCCTTCCATGGAATGATTGCACACGTCGAGACCTTCAATTCCCTTCAAGAATCGGGCCGAACTGTGGCCGGAGGAGGGAGAACCAGGTTCGACACAGTCGAACCTTCTCCTGCTAATTCTGGCTGAACGGCGGCGAACCGAGCCACGTCGCTGCCACAGAAAGGAAGAGGAGGAGGAGGCGGTCCAAACGGGACCGGTGGTGAGCCGAGGGGTGGCCGGACGGCGAAGTTTTGTCGGCACTGGGTCGGTGGCTCAGGCTGAGTCGCGAGGAGAAAAGAGAAAAAGAGAAAAGAAAGAAGAGAAAGAAAAAGGAAAAAGAAAGTTTTCCCTTTTGGGAAAATTTCATTTCCGCTATTTATACTCGTCCAAAAACGGCAACTTTCAGGTTTTTACGTCATAACTTTTTCATGCGAGCTCCAAATTAAACGTATTACGTGTCTACGAACTAGTTTCAACGTCTTCTACCTCATCATGAAATAAAATCCTCGGTCGGGTCAACTTATTTAAAAGTCAACTTTTTGAACTTTCGAGTCGTAAAAACAATTCTCCAGGAGTAAAAATACAAGTACAATAGTTAAAAGGAAATTCTAGGTTCGGGTCGTATTAATCATACACTTAAGGAAAACTATGGTCTAGTATACTTGAGAAGGACATAGATACAGGAATTGTCATCAAGAGAAACGAAAGATTCCATTAGTTGCATCAAGACCATAAATAGGATTGTTAGTGGTTGATTATGACATCCTAGATTTCATTATCTTTGTATTGCAATTTAATATTTTTTTTATCTTTTTCTTTGAAACTAAAAACCGAATCTTTCTTTATCTTATTTTTTTTTTGTGTTCTTAGTTATATTAATTAAATTAGGATTAAATCGATTATCAATCCTTAGTTGAAACGACCTCGTACTTGCACACTATACTAACGACGATTCTTGCGCTTGCGAGTTTTAATTAAAATTTCACAACACTACCATATGAAAGTTAATCAGCGAAAAAATTAATCTCCCGATAAACAATGCCATAAGACAATTGGTTGAAAATTTGGACTTGAGTTGCCAAGCATTCGATTTCATGTACTTGTTGGTTGCATCACCTAACTAATATTATGTGCAAATTTGTGATGCTTCCTACTCTCAAGAATAGGAGGTCAAGTTTTAGTATAAGGAGATTATACTAAAACCTAGTAAGAGTATCGTACCCAAGGGATTGGGGGAAACTCTATCCTAACTAGATTACCGAAAAAATAAAACCTAGAAAACATATGCAATCTACTTTTTACAACTCACAACTTTAACCCTTTGGAAGCTAAGGTAATGATGATGGTATTAACAAGAGGTGGTTAATCGGCTTGATTGATTTTAGATTTAAAGAAAGAAGTCTTGCGTAAAAGTAATCTATGATAATTAAATTGTAGAGACTAAATTAACAAGATTAGACACTTAGACATCACACCTACCCTAACTCATGCACAAATGTAATTTTAAAAGTTGATGTGAAACATGCTTGACAAACATCCCCCTAGTGCTTTAGTGAAGCTACCAAAAAACTAACTAATCATGCAATTTAACAAAGTCTTTTGGAGTCAAGTTAAATCACACAACCTTAATCCCAATTATATTACCTTATAATACAAGTTGGCTATGTACCACAAGCCTAACGCCCCCTTAGAGTAATTAAACTCAAAGCACAATCATTAAGACCAAAGTAAGAAATTCAAGCAGCTTAGTACTTCCCTTAAGAAATATTAAGCCACCACCTAAAGGCTACTCATGCTTATGGATTCAAGAAGTTATCAAATTCCAGTTTCCAATTCATTAGTTATCTAAACATGTTTCCTAGGTGACAAAGCTAGTTAACACATTTAGTAATCATAAAGTGTAGAAGCCATAGATTCAAATATGCATCAACATCAAACTTAAAGGAAAATTACATTGTTTGCACAAGTTTGGCTAGGAGCAGCCCTAGTCTCAAATCCAACTACTCACTACTCAGTACATACAACAAAGCCATGAACTTGAAATACATTAAAGTAAAAAGGGAAGAAGAGCAAGAAGAAAGAGGGAGATTACCAAGAGTTTGGTACCAAGATACCAAACCTTACCAAGATTTAAGACAAGCCGGTGCTTCTATGTATGGTACTAATGGGTCCTAACAAAGAAAGAACTCCATCACCACCATACACAATCTAATATGAATATAGAACAAGACTTGAGGATGAATAAGAGTGAGAGAAGAAGGAAAATGGTAAGAAAATGCTTCCAACACTACCAGCTTTGACAGAATAGCCGACGAAATTTTTTTCGTCGGCTATTCCAAATTTTCGTCGGCTATTCCTTCTACCGACGAAAATTTCGTCGGCTATAATTCGTCGGTAAAACCCCGTCGGTAATACCAATGGCCGACGAAAAAAACCAATTCGTCGGCTATTCCAACCTTGGCCGACGAAAATGATTTCGTCGACCAAAGCTTGGTCAAATATATTAATATTTTAAAGTTATAGCCGACGAAATTTGAATTCGTCGGCTATTTGTTCTGAAGTATAGCCGACGATTTGAGCTATTTCGTCGGAATATATTAATATTTTAAAGTTATAGCCGACGAAATAATGTCAATTTCGTCGGTATAACTGCATTTTGGGCAAAAAAAAATACCGGATCGGAGGAGGAGGAGGCTGGAGGAGGAGGGGAAGGAGGAGGAGGAGGAGGAGGAGGGGAAGGAGGAGGAGGAGGCCGGAGGAGGAGGAGGAGGAGGGGAAGGAGGAGGAGGAGGAGGCCGGAGGAGGAGGAGGAGGCCGGAGGAGGGGAAGGAGGAGGAGGAGGCCGGGGGAGGAGAAGGAGGAGGAGGAGGGGGGGGGAAGGAGGAGAGAAAAAAGGCGGGAGGAAGCGATTTAGAAGGAGAATAGCCGACGAAATTAATATATTTCGTCGGCTATACTTTGGAAAATCAACAGCCGTTGGATCTGAGCCATCCAACGGCGGACAATAAAAAGGCGCGGATCGCAAGAGTTTAGCCGACGAATTCAAATATTTCCTCGGCTATGCTTTGGAAAATCAGCAGCCGTTGGATCTGAGCCATCCAACGGTGGACAATAAGCGGATCGAAGGAGTTTAGCCGACGACATATACTTTTCGTCGGCTAAACTTAGAGAATAGCCGACGAATTACAATGTTTCGTCGGCTATTCTATGAAAACATACTAAACTACCGTTTTGAGGCCCTAAACGAACTCGAAAGCCCGAAAAAGCCCACACGTCGTGGAAAAGCAACGAGTTTGATTCCTGGCGTCGTTCCCTTTCCGGAATGGTATCACAATCGTCATTCGGACGCCGGACGTCAAATCTGCAGTAAACCGGGTTTTGACTTATTTCATTATTTCAGCACACGGATTTTATCAGAATCTTGTCATTTTTCAACCGTAGACGTATTTCATTATTTCGGTCATATTTTATTTGACGACATATTTGCATTTGAAGAGTGTACGTATAGTAACTATTTGAAACTATACATTCATTTAAACACTTAGTAAACAAGTTAAGGAACATTAGTGCATATGTTCCGATTTTGAATCGAAAAGTTTGGAAAATCTATTCCAACCGTCAGATATCACCGTTAAGATTAAATACATGTATGAAAAAAAAATCCAACTGCATCTGACAACGTTAAAGGCTCAATCGGGACGGTCAACTGGGTGAGTCAACCCTTTAAACGCTTAGAAATGGTAATTGGCCTGTCTAAATGACGTTTTTTGGCCTGACCTTCAACAGATAATAGTTTCAAATCGATGAGACGCAACTAATCGTATAAAAATTTTCCTCAAAATATTTACCGACCGTCAGGCTACCCATAGGAAAACGGAAGTAAAAAACAGTTAACCGCAACATTCGGCACACAGATTTTGTCGGAATCTTGTCATTTTTCAACCGTAGACGTATTTCATTATTTCGGTCATATCTTATTTCACGACACATTTGCATTTGAAGGACGAAACAATGGTTTGTCGATAGTGATAGAAAATGGAAGCTGTTTTTTTTTTTTTTTTTTTTTTTTTAATCATAGCCGACGAAATCAAACCTAGTACTCGTCGGCCATACTTCCAAAAATTTTCGTCGGCTAAAGTTTTAGAGAAAGGCCGACGAAAATTCAAATCGTCGACTAAAATATGAATATAGCCGACGATTTTTTTTTTTACCAACGAAAAAAAAAATTCGTCGGCCATTCTAGGGGAATAGCCGACGAATTTTTTTTTTAGCGACGAAAAAAAAATTCGTCGGCCATTCTTAGGAATAGTCGACGAAAATTTTATTTCGTCGGCCGTTTTTTTTTATTTCGTCGAGAAAAACCTTTTTTCTGGTAGTGCAAGAATGGTATTAATGGGTTCTAAGATGGGAAGAACACCATTAACACCATGCTAATCCACAAAATCTGGAAGAAACAAGCTTGTAGTTTAAAATATGAGTAGAGGATGAAGAGAAGTGAAATGGGTGTGGCTTTGATGAAACCCCCAAGTTATGACAACTCTTTCTTACACCAAAACTAAAACTACAAGCTTGCAAAATGAGGGAGAGGAATAGTAAATTCGTCCAAAATGAGAGAGGGAGGTATAAATAGGCCTAAAGTGATGAATGAAGGGTGGAGATGCAAGAAAATAAAGGGCTAGATATGGTGGACAAAGAGAGAAGCACAAATAGTGGATCTAGTCTTTATTAAATGACCAAAAACCTCAAAGATATTTTGGTGGAGAAGGAAAAGGCAAGGGCACTCTTGATATTTAGCCATAAGGACAAGGGGACAAGGTCAACATCAAAGGGACAAAGCCAATGATGTCCATTTCACTTGTCTTCTTCTCATTTGAATTTGAATCAATAAGTCTTCTTCCCTCCAATGCTTCTTCACTTGTTGAATATTTTCCATCACCATATTACGGCCGCCGGAGTTTGACCGGAATTCTGCCCATTGACCGGCGTTGACCGGTCAAATTCGTCTTTTAGTGAAATTTCCGGTTTTGCTCCTTTGGCTTCAATTCTTCATCCGGTTTCTTCAACATGTGATAGATCCACCTTTTCGACTTGTTTCCCATCTTTAGCTCCATTTTCTAGCATGAATAGGAAACGTAATAAGAAATAGATAAAATACGAAAAGAAATAGCAAAAGAATAAGAATAAGAATAAGACAACAATTATTATGTAATTATTTACCTAACAAACTACCTCACACTTAATCTTTGCTTGTCCTCAAGCAAAACACAAATCTAAATAACAACATGTAAAACTAAAAGGCTCGCTTGCAACCTTGCGGAGTTTAACTATTTTCCCTCGGAAAATGTGATCAACTTCAATTAAGTAAGTTTAGAAACCAAATTTTCAAAATGCAAAGCTAATAGGTGGTGTTGGAGAGTCATGCTCAACCATGTATATGCATATGCCATATATGCACCTTAAAGGGATCCATATAGGATTAACATGAACCACATTTATCTAACCATCAAACTCGCATCGATATCACTCATTATTTTCACTCAAGTGTTTAATGGCTAGTGTTTACACTCAAATGCAATTCAATTGACATTTTTTCCATAGGCTTGCTCTTCAATCGTTTCTCCACATGATCATTGCACAAGTTCTCTTGGCACACAAGGTCTTTTATTAAGGTCACAACGGGGCTTAAGGCGGGGGTGTAAGAAATGAAGGGAAATGAAATCACAAAATTTAAGCCTCCTAATAAGCAATTCTCTTGTTGACATCCTATAAGACTCTTTTGCTCTAGGTGCTTTATAACTCCCTCTTTTCTTTTCCACAAATAAACTAAAAATATTTATTCTCCTCACTCTTTTTGTATATATTTTTTTTCCACTCACACAAATAACACTTTTTTTTTTCTTAGCCACACACAAAAATATTCTACCCACCTCACACTTATTCTTTTGTTCCGTAAACCCATTTACAAGCACCAAATTAATAATAGGACTCATATTGCTTACCACTTGGCTTAGAAAGGGTAGGAAAAAGTGTTTAGGTTTAAAAATGGTAGACATTTGTGGTGGTGAAGAAATAAAAAGGCTAACACATAATTAGAAAGGCTCAAATTGGCTTACTAATGGATTTCATTATAAGAACAAAAGTTATTTGGCCATGGTGGATTCCTAATGCCTTGGTCTTCCACTCTTCCCCAATAACAACTCATGCTTTTGATATAAAGTCTCGAAAGATTTGAAACAAGTTCTAGATTACATGCACAATGAATTGATGACACAATAAAAGAACTAGTGCAAGTGAAACTTGTATGCACTATAATAGACCCAAAAGCTCACATAATTAGGTATAGATAGTTTCAACAAATTTAATCCTCATCTTTCCTACATGAATCCATCCTCATCTTTCCTACATGAATCCATCAAAAATTACATAGGCAATATGACATTAATGCATGTGAGCACAAAACGCCAAATCCTCCTATTAACAAAGCATTGATATTCAATCGCTAAACAAGCTTAAAATCGATCAATCCAATTAGACATAACTCCGGTTTCATCATCGGGGGTTGTTTCATTTTTAGGGACCAAGCAAGCAAAACCACTAACAAATTTATTTTTGCAATTTTCTAATTTTTTCAAATTTTTTTTTTTAACTAACAAAAGAAAAAAAAATAAAGAATACGGTAAGGAATGAAATTACTTAGCCTTACACCTCACACTTGAATCACAAATTATCCGCAATGTGCAATGAACAATAGTAATGCAAATTAATGGCTTATTAACTACCACATGCTAGTCACACAAACTAAATTAACACAATTACCTAACAAGCACCTCACACTTAAAACATCATATAGCCCTTAATGTGGTATGAAGCTATTAAGATCCTATCAACGTTTTGGGAAGCATGCATCATAAGGTGACAACTAGCATTCAAAACAACTAACTAACACAAGGCAAGAGAGAGAAGGTAGCCACCTCACACTTGAACTTTGGATAATCCTTTCAATAAAAGCTAAATCTTTTGTGTTTTATCCATTGACCAAGGGGGAAAATGATTACCAAACTCTCAACGCCATAACACAAACAAAATAAATATATCATACTAGAAAAAAAAAAAAGTTAGAGAATAGAAAGCGCAAACTCTTTGAAGACCCTCAATTAGCTCCGTTGGGCCATGCCATCCCTTTGCTCCATGAATGTAGACCCAAGTAGGCCTTCCCTCTTTATTCCTCCGCAAACTCTCAAACTCCTCTTTCTTATTTTCTTTATTTGGAGTCCGCCAAGACGGGTTCAAGTTTAAGGACATTAACAAGGTCCATAATGGTCCCTCAAATGGATGGGGGGTCCTCAAAGTACTTCACCTCATAAGTATCTTTTGGTGCACCTTCTATGTAGGGTTTTACTCGGTGACCATTCATCTTAAAGGTTGATCCATCCCGAAAATTCTTCAATGTGACCGCACCATAAGTAAGCACTTCGACAAGCTCAAAAGGCCCAATCCACCTTGATCTTAATTTTCCGGGAAACCACTTTAATTTTGAATTGAAGAGTAGCACAAGCTTCCCAACTTCCAAGTGCTTTGTCTTGATTCTTTGGTCATGGAATGCCTTAGTTTTTCCTTGTAAATCTTTGCATTCTCGTAGGCATCCATCCGAAGCTCCTCTAGCTCACAAAGCTCTAACTTCTGTTTTTCACCACACTTTGTCATATCAAAATTAAGGGTCTTCATTGCCCAATAGGCCTTATGTTCCAACTCAACCGGCAAGTGGCAAGCCTTTCCATAAATAAGGCGGTAGGGAAACATTCCAATGAGTGTCTTAAATGCGGTTCGGTAGGCCCATAAAACATCATCAAGCTTTATTGCCCAGTCTTTTCTAGTGGTGGACACCACTTTTTCAATGATGCTTTTTATCTCCCGATTGGAAATCTCAACTTGGCCGCTTGTTTGGGGATGGTATGGTGTGGACACTTTGTGGTTAACTCCATATTTCTTCAATAAGGCTGCAAATGGTTTGTTGACAAAGTGCGAGCCACGATCACTAATAATGCTCATTGGGGTGCCAAACCTTGTGAAAATTTTTTCTTTAAGAAACTTGAGCACTACTTTATGGTCATTATTCTTGGTGGTAACGGCCTCGACCCACTTACTTACATAATCAACTCCCACAAGAATATAGAGATAGCCATATGAACTTAGGAAATGTCCCATGAAGTAGATGCCCCATACATCAAATATCTCTACTTCAAGCATATAGTTCAATGGCATTTGATCTCTTGAGGAAATGTTGCCGACCCTTTGACAACGGTCACAAGAACTCACATAGGAATGGGTGTCTTTAAACAATAAAGGCCACCAAAACCCACAATTAAGCACTTTTTAGGCTGTCCTTTTTCCTCCATGGTGACCGCCACATGCTTGATCATGGCAAAAAGATAAGACACTTTGCACCTCTTCCTCCGGAATGCACCTCCTCATCAATTGATCTTTGCATTGCTTGAATAAGTAAGGATCGTCCCAAAAGTAGTGTCTTGCCTCCTTTATGAGCTTCCTCCTTGCATGGAAGTCAAAGGTCTTTGGAACACATTTTCCCCCACTTGCCAAGAAGTTAACCAAATGTACAAACCAAGGTAGCTTCTTCTCAACCTTAGAGAATAACCGCTCATCCGGGAATGAATCATGTAAGGGCACCCCATTATCATCACTTTGATGCGTAAGCCGAGAAAGATGAACCGCTACCAAGTTAATCTTACCGGACTTGTCCACAATTTCAATATCAAACTCTTGAAGGAGTAAGATCCACCTCAAAAGTCTTGACAAGGCACAATACTTACATAATCAACTCCATCACCACCATACACAATCCACACAATCTAATATGAATATAGAACAAGGCTTGAGGATGAATAAGAGTGAGAGAAGAACGAAAATGGTAAGAAAATGCTTCCAAGAATGGTATTAATGGGTTCTAAGATGGGAAGAACACCGTTAACACCATGCTAATCCACAAAATCTTGAAGAAACAAGCTTGTAGTTTAAAATATGAGTAGAGGATGAAGAGAAGTGAAATGGGTTTGGCTTTGATGAAACTCCCAAGTTATCACAACTCTTTCTTACACCAAAACTAAAACTACAAGCTTGCAAAATGAGGGAGAGGAATAGTAAATTCGTCCAAAATGAGAGAGGGAGGTATAAATAGGCCTAAAGTGATGAATGAAGGGTGGAGATGCAAGGAAATGAAGGGCTAGATATGGTGGACAAAGAGGGAAGCACAAATAGTGGATCTAATCTTTAAAAAATGACCAAAAACCTCAAAGATATTTTGGGTGGAGAAGGAAAAGGCAAGGGCACTCTTGATATTTAGCCATAAGGATACGGGGACAAGGGTCAACATCAAAGGGACAAAGCCAAAAATGTCCCTTTCACTTGTCTTCTTCTCATTGGAATTTGAATCAACCAGTCTTCTTCCCTCCAATGCTCCTTCACTTGTTGAATATTTGCCATCACCATTTTACGGTCGCCGGAGTTTGACCGAAATTCTGCCTGTTGACCGGTCAAATTCGTCTTTTAGTAAAATATTTCGGTTTTGCTCATTTGGCTTCAATTCTTCACCCGGTTTCCTTAATATGTGCTAGATCCACCTTTTTGACTTGTTTCCCATCCTTAGCTCCATTCCCTAGCATGAATAGGAAACGTAATAAGAAATAGATAAAATACGAAAAGAAATAGCAAAAGAATAAGAATAAGACAACAATTATTAGGTAATTAATTACTTAATAGTACTAAGATTGAATACTCCAAGAAATTATTGTATATTTGTGACGAGAAATCAATAAAGGAATTTGACTAACTAATAAATACATACTACAACGCGAGCTAACAAGTGTTTAAGAAGCTTATTCCCTTGTCAACAACTTTTCTGTTTAAGAAGCTTATTCTCTTGTCAACTGTTTTCCTTAATGAGAATCATGTCTTCATAAAAATGTTTCTTCTTCTCTTTTGAGTATCATTTCATTCCTCATCTTTGTAGTTTGCTTTTTCTCTACCGGTACTTACAAACACAAGGTGAAAACAATTCCTTCTCCATACTACATTGTTTCGTAGCAAGAATTGAGCTTACCAGAAGTTTGATAACAATAAAAAATATAAGTACATTAAAAACATTAAGGATCCAAAACCAAACTCTAAGGCGAATCAGCAATGTCTGAGTAGTCAATGTCTATGTGTGACATGATATAAAATTGCTTCAATTTCCTTTTGTGCCTGATAGACAATACTTTATTTGTGCTTCATTGTAATATCCTGATTTTTGAAGTTAGTCAAATTCTATTTTTCTTTTGAGAAATGGAAAGTAGAGGTCGTCACGAGTTTGTCATATTTTTCGGTGAATTATTTGAGTTCCCGAGCTATTTTTAACGATTTTTAGAAGTTTCGTCGAAATCCTATCGTTTTGCCACGTGGCGCGTCCCCATTGGTCAACTAGTTTGCTTAGTGACCAAGTAGCCCCCAAAACCTTTCAGCTCCTATCCATTTAATCCCAAGAGTCATCTTGAAATGTGTCAATTTATGGGCTTGGTTTTGTGGCATTGTGTAATGTGTCACCAAGGAACCAATCCTTGCATGATATGTGGCAATATTTTCACTATAAATAGGATCAGCCCCACCCCACCCCCCCCCCCCCCCCCCCCCCCCCCCCCCCCCCTTATTCAGTTCAGTCTGTGCAATATTTTTTTGAGAAATATTTTTTTGAGAGGTTTCTCTCTCTAGAATCCTCTTTCTACAAAATTATTATTTTATTAGTTTTGCGACGAAACTAATCATAACTTTTGATCCGTAATCCGATTATGAATCCGCGAGTTGCTACAGATTCGTATCGACGCTTTCTATCCATAGAGGTTGGAGCTAGATCCAACGGTGATTTCTAGAAGGCTCGTTTTAGGTTGCTTGATTTACGATTTGGGTGTCGATTCGATTCGTCGAGGTGAGTGGTTTATGTAATGTGTTTCAAATATTCTTATATGCTTTCAAAATAGTCGAAAAACATGATTTTGATCTATTTATCAAATATCTATTTATTTTCAAGTGAAGCATGTCGATTTATGAAATGTGCGGAGTTTATGTATATATTATGTGTTGGATCCATTGTTTGACTAGTCATAGAACATGTGAACTTCTTGATTGGGTTATGCCGAAATAAGGATGTGGCACACGGTTGTATAGGGCAAGAGGTCATTAGGTGCCCGTGGGAGATCACTAAATTGAAGGATGCCCAATAAGAAGGGATTGTGTAATGTGATGAATTGTATTGTGGTCGACGTGAAATATATGATATACGTATTTTGTAGCGTGCGTAAAATGACATGGCTTTGCTGGCACTACCAGAAAAGGGGTTATAGCCGACGATATGGGAAATAACGGCCGACGAAATAGTACTTCGTCGGCTATAAGGGGTCATAGCCGACGAATTACTATTTGGTCGGCCACATCGTCGGCTATAATATTATAGCCGACGAGTTGTCGGACGTCGTCGGCTATAACTATAGCCGACGAAAAGTTTTTGGTTATAGCCGACGAGGAGGGTATTCGTCGGCTATAAGAGTTATAGCCGACGAAAAGTTTTTGGTTATAGCCGACGAGGTGGGTATTCGTCGGCTATAACTCTTATATCAGATCCATTCCGCAGCAGCGAGCTCATTCGTCGAAAACATTTCGAAAACGCTCTGAAATCGTCCAAAACCTCGGCCATAAGCTTGAAAGGTACGTATATTGCTGTGTGTGTTGATTTAGTTGGTTATATGCAGAGGTGTGTTAATTTAGAGTTTAATTAGAATAAATGTGTGATTAATTTGATATATATATATATATATATATGTGTTGAGATGAGATTATTAATGGGTTGATATATATGTTGGTTAGATAGAATTGAAGTTTTGTTGAAGATTAGTGATTGATTGTTGATTTATAGGTGATTTTAGATGAATTTGATGAAAAAATGTACATATATATATTAATTAATTTAATTGTAATTAAAAATATATTGTTGGTATACATAAAAAATACATTGTGTTTAATTAATTAGGGAGATTGACGATGTTTTAATTAATTTAGGGATGCATGTGTATATATATATATATATATATGTGTGTGTGTGTAATGATGAATTTTTTAATTAATTAGTACGTACGTACGTACGTAGTACGTGCATATATACATATCTATATATAGCTATATTTATTTCTTGAATTTACAGAATGGACAAGAGTTGGAATTTTTTTCATACATGTATTTAATCTTAACGGTGATATCTGACGGTTGGAATAGATTTTCCAAACTTTTAGATTCGAAATCGGAACATATGCACTAATGTTCCTTAACTTGTTTACTAAGTGTTTAAGTGAATGTATAGTTTCAAATAGTTGCTATACGTAGACCCTTCAAATGCAAAAGTGTCGTGAAATAAGATACGACCGAAATATTGAAATACATCTACGGTTGAAAAATGGGAAGATTCCGACAAAATCTGTGTGCCGAATGTTGCGGTTAGCTGTTTTTTACTTCCGTTTTCCTATGGGTAGCCTGACGTTCGGTAAATATTTTGAGGAAAATTTTTATACGATTAGTTGCGTCTCATCGATCTGAAACTATTCTCTGTTGAAGGTCAGGCCAAAAAACGTCATTCAGACGGGCCAATTGCCGTTTTAAATCGTCTAGAGGTTTGACTTTGTAGTTTGACCAAAGAATAGCCGACGACATAGTTGACTTCGTCGGCTAAACTCTTGCGATCCGCACCGTTTCATTGTCCGCCGTTGGATGGGCGAGATCTGACGGCTGCTGAGAGCGTGAGGTATAGCCGACGATATTCATATTATAGCCGACGAGATTCATATTATAGGCGACGACATAAGTACTTCGTCGGCTATAACCGGCCCGCAAAGCCCAATTTCGGCCCGGCCCGGATTTCGGGTCAGAGTATAGCCGACGAATTAAAATTAAATCATCGAAGTCCACACTATAGGCGACGAAATCCACACTTCGTCGGCAATAACCGGCCCGCAAAGCCCAACTTCGGCCCGGCCCGGATTTCGGGTCAGAGTATAACTATAGCCGACGAATTAAAATTAAATCGTCGGCTATAGTCCTTCGATTTAAACCGCAACAGAGGCGCCTCTCCCTCATTTTCTGCTCCTAAACCCGAAATCCCTAATCGCCTAAACCCCTCCCCGACGCCGACCGACCACCACCTAGCCTCCCCGACGCCGACCGACCCTCCCCTGCCCTACCCGACCCCTCCCCGCCCCGTTCCCGTGCTTCCCGACGCCTCCCCGACCCGAACCAGACGACGAGATCGATCCGCCGCCCCTAGCCGCCGTCGCCGCCGCACCCACCACCGGTCCTCGTCCAGACTGCACCACCATGTCAGGTAGTCCCGATCGAGCCTCATTTAGGGTTTTTATTTATTTTGTGGAATTTTGTTTTTTTGTGAAATTTAGGGTTTTTGTGAATTTTTTGTGGAATTTAGGGTTTTTGTGAAATTTATGGAATTGTGTGGATTTTTTTTTTAATTTTGTGGAATTTATATACTAATTTTGTGGATTTTTTGTTAAATTTAGGGTTTTTATATATATACTAATTGTGGAATTTTGTGGAATTTATATACTAGTATACTAATTTATATATAATTAGGTATAAATATATTTAGGTATATATATAATTAGGTATATATATTTAATGAAGTTTTTTATTTTTGTGTGAAATTTATGGAATTTTGTGGAATTTTGTTTAATTTTGTGGAATTAACAAGAATTTTTAGGAGGATATATATATCTATATATATATATTTCGGAATATATATATATATAATTAGGTATAAATATATTTAGGTATATATATAATTAGGTATATATATATTTAATGAAGTTTTTTATTTTTTTGTGAAATTTAAGGAATTTTGTGGAATTTTTTTTAATTTTGTGGAATTAACAAGATTTTTTAGGAGGATATACATATATATATATATATATATATATATATATCTATATATATATATATTTCGGAATATATATATATAATTAGGTATAAATATATTTAGGTATATATATAATTAGGTATATATACATTGAATGAAGTTTTTAATTTTTTTTGTGGAATTTTTGTGCAATTTATGGAATTTATATACTAATTGTGCAGGAAACCGCCGCGCTGTAGACCGATGGCTTGGCAGACCGACCGAGAGCGACCCCGACGCTCAGACAGGAGCCAGCCGTGGGGGGAGCGGATCCAGCGGTCGTCGGGCCCGAGGTCGGCGTATGAGTCGACGAGAGGAGACGTTGATGGGATTGACCCCGAGCGATCCACGTGAGGGCTCCTCGTATGAGTCGACGGGAGCGAGCCCTGACTCGAGTGTCGGAGGAGGACGCAGAGCCACCAGACCCCAGTGCACTTCAGCACTGTTCCAGGATCGGCAGCCGACCCCACCGCGCGCCGATCTGGACCCTCCAGAGATGCTCCCTGTCCCCCCACAGTGACAGCGTCCACAGCTACGGGGCCCACCGTCAGGGGGAGCAGGCCCCTCAGGGTCCACGCCCCGTATGTCTCCGCCATCGGAGATGTACATGGTCCAGTTCCTCCCTGCCATCCCTGAGTACGACGCCAGGGGAGGCAGATTTGGAGGCACGACCGGCCCCACGAGATTCCCTGGGAGGAGGCCTACGTCCACAGGCCTTTCGACTCAGAGGACTGCCGCGGCCTGTGGTGTGTTCGTGAGAAGGACAAGCAGTACAACGACGCAGGTAATTGGTTAGTTTAATTAATTATTTAGATTGTTTAATTAATTATTTAATTAGTTAGTTTAAATAATTATTTAACTATGTATTCATTTTAATTATGAAACAGGCGTCCTCGTCAATAAACCCGCGGGGACGAGACGGACCAGAGGGCCAGCGAACATGTCGACCCTGGAGAGGGAGCTCGCCGGTGGGATCAGAGAGATCCTGCCCGGTCCCGGTGAGGATGGACGCCCGATGGAGAGGAGAGACACCACCACCAAGTATATCAACGCGACGGCCATGCTCGTGCGGGACAGGGTCCCACTGTTGTGGCCCGACTGGGGCTCTGTGCCCGATGACATCAAGGCGCGAGTGTACAATGCACTATCGGTGAGTTAAATCGTATTTTTATTATAGAAAATAAACATTTATGAATTCAGTCCTTATAACTATATAAAAATATTTTCTAATTAATTTATAATATTGCAGCAATGGTTTAGAGTCCATCCTACCTTGGACTGGTGGAGAGATGAGCAGCTGAAGAACAGGTTATGTGTTTCGCTTTTTTTTGTATAAATATATTTACTGGCAGTGTATGAATATATCTAACAGTTGTGTTTTGTTAATATAGGTACTCCGAGTGGAAGAACGAGCTGTCGACGCACTACAGGACGTACCATGTGGAGCAGCGCTTGGGGCGAGGTGCAACCCCCCACGAGTTCCGGTACAGGGAGTATGAGGGGCTATGGCTGGTAGCCTACTTCGGGAGCGACAGGGTCTCGGTAAGAAAATTTAGCCTGCTAGTATATAACTTTTTAATGTTATTTAATAATTAAATTATGTAGTTACTTAATTAAATTAATTAGTTAGTTAGTTATTAGTTATTAAATTAAGTTAGTTAGTTAGTTACATAGCTAGTTAGTTCGTTACTAAATTAAATTAAATTAGGTAGTTAGTAAGTTAGTTAGTTACTAAATTAAATTAGTTAGTTAGGTAGTTACTAATTAAATTAAATTAGTTAGTAACTAAATTAGTTAATAATTTTGTTTTGGTTAGTTCCTAATATTTTAATTTAGTTACTAATTTATATTTGCGTTTATATGTTCGTTCTTATAATAAAGAAAATCTCGAAGACGAACAGCGACAACCGCAAGAGGAACGAACACCCCCACCACGGCGGCGCCCGCTCCTGGAGGCAGTGGGCAGAGATTGCGAGGAGGGACCGACCGCTGAGGCCGTTGTCGTGGATTCATGCGCAGATGTATCCGGGGCGTCCCGACCAAGTGGTAAGTATTCGCCAATTTTCAATAAAAGTGTTTCATTAAATTAATTTATATATATTTTTTTATAAATTCGTTTATTATATTTTCTTGTCAATTAGGCGGGAATAGATGCAGAGACCGACGCGATCACCTTGGGGATCGCGCGAGAGACGATGGGGGAAGGGGCGTCCGACGAGGCGATCGCGGAGTTTGCCTCCACGATCGACACCCTTGAGCCGCGCTTGGCCTCTCAGATCATGCACGCGGCGGTAGGGACGGGCAACAACTACTTCTACCAGAGAGGCCTAGGCGCGGCGGGAGATGAGGTTCTCAAGTACACGCCGGCCAATCCCAGCACGCAGCGTGCGGCTTCGACGAGAGGAGACTTGCAGACGCAGCTGCAGAGGACTCAGGCGGAGTTGGCGAGGGCGGTGGAGGCGCTCCAGCAGGCGGAGTTGGCGAGGGCCGCGGAGGCTTCGGCGCAGCAGGCCAGAGACGCATCTGTGGCGGAGATGTACCGATGGATGCAGCTATCTTGGGAGGCCCAGCAGGCTGGACTCCAGCCCCCGCCTCCGCCACAGATGCCCCAGTTCGTCGTCCCCACTCCCCCCCCCCCCCCCCCCCCCCCCCGCATCGGAGTACGCCAGGCGATCAGGATAGCCATAGCCACCGGAACTCGAACGATCCGGTCGACGACGCTACGCGTTTAGGGGGTGATGATGAGTAGATGACTAGTTAGGGGGTTAATTTGTACAGTAGGTAGGATATTAGGGATGGATTGATGTGGATATTTGTTGGATATTTGGATGTTTGTTTGTGGATTTTCTGCAGCCAAACTGAAGACGAAGTGAAATTGGGCCCGAGTTAAATTTGAATTTTTTTTTTAAATATTTAGGGGTTATAGCCGACGAAATGGGCCATATTTCGTCGGCTATACCCTCCCGGCTTCCGGCAAAAAAAAGCCGTTCCTGGTACCGGCGATGTTATGGCCGACGATTAATTCGTCGGCTATGCCGGACGTATAGCCGACGATAGTGTCGTCGGCTATACTTCCGGGTTAGGGGCAATTACGTAATTGTTGAAGCCGACGATCCTGTCGTCGGCAATGTTCGAAGTATAGCCGACGACGCTTTATTCGTCGGCTATACCGCGTGTTTTATAAGCCGACGACTTACCCTGAGTGTCGTCGGCTATACTATAGCCGACGGAGCATTCCCGACGAGATAATAGCCGACGAAGTATCGTCTGCTATGACTATAGCCGACGATTTAATGAAAACGGCCGACGAGATGGCGTCGTCGGCTATAGCCCCTTTTCTGGTAGTGTGGCATATTACATGATCTACTCACTGAGCGCGTGAAAATGCTCATCCACCCATTTACTTGTTGTTTTGCAGAGAAGTGCTTAGAGTGTCGAGCGGGCCTAGAGTGGAGCCTAGATTGAAGTTGTTTTTATTTTTATTTACATTCCGCTTGTAACATTTAACTCACCCCCCGGGATCGGCGCCCACCGATGCCGGGACCGGGGCGTGACACTCATGTACCACTGATTACCGGCTCAATAAATTCTCCCAACTACATATACTATTAATAACCTTGTCATTCGGGTCACCGGCCTTATATATACTAACATTCATGACATGTCACATGTTCTTTTTATAACGTCATCACATGTGACATTCACATGTGTCACATGTTCCATTTAGAATGTTGTCACGTATGTTGTTCATATAATGTCACACTTTTGATGGGTGCCTAAGCACGCACACAATAATAAACCCTACAATCGTTAGTAGTATAGAATAAGTGGGGATCGTTCTAAGCCGGGGATTAAGAGTACCTGAAACATGAGAATGTTAGACAAATATTCACAAATATATATACATATTTACATACAAATCGTCACATTGGGGGAGAAATAGGGATCGGCAGCCATAGGACTGCTCTAATCTACTTGACATGAAATTAAATCCTAATTCTATTATATACAAGTTTGATCATCATCTTTCACGCAACACATAGCACAAAAATACACAAGAACACACAAGAAATCATGCAAAGACTCGGCAGCAATAATTCAAGTTTCTTAGACTCTACTCAATTCCAATTTCAATTAGGGCCTCATTGGTTATCTATTCGTTACTAGACTTCTCAAGTATTTTAGAAAACACACAACGTCGATTCCTAAAATTATACTAATCATGTTTGAAAATACTCAACGTCGAAGACATACACAAAGAGTAATTAAGCACAAAAGTCTTTTAAATCGGAAACATGAGCAAGGTATGGCGTCACTCATCCTATTAACATGCAAGTTTCTATGAATTATGGTAACCCTTTTTAAACAACCTAGAATTAAGTTTTCTCAACGCCTAACTCGATCCTATGTTATTTATGGTGAATGAAATCGCAACCTACATAAGTGTCACGGCCATGGCATCATGTAAACATTGATTTTTATACACGAATTTATGAAACTAATCGAATAAAAACTAAAAATACATGAACATGCTATTGCCCTAATCTAATGCACGAATTCAAACATGTAATTGTTTGTAAATTTAATCACATAAATTCTAATAAAAATCGCAACTCATGTTCATCATACAACACCAAACGAAAACAAAGTATTTTTATTGTGACTAAACCAAAAATAAAAATACAAGCCATAGGGATGAATCACATTTTAGAAACCTTGGAGAGCTTTGTCTTGGTGTGGTGGATGATGTACGGCAGAAGGTAAAGGTGAGGTTTGGATTTTTGATGGAAAGTGGTGGTATCGGGTAGGCTTGAGTGTTTACTTTTGGCTTAGAACTTTGGAGAACCTTTGGTAGAATTTAGGGCTAGTGTTTTGCAAAAATATGAGATAATTTTTATGAAAAATTCGTTGGCTATATATACGGGAAAGCCTAGGGTTTGCCGGCAGCCAAAAGAATGATAATTCCTTGCCCTAGTTGGTTTAGTTTTCCTTGCCGGCAAAGTAATACTTCTTCTAGGTCTCTTCTTGGTCTGATCTTGGACTTGAATCTTCTCATTAAGTCAGCATGGATATGTCCAACAAGTCTTTAGGTCCATTATAGGAGATCCATGCTTCACAAATCCAAAGGAGAGCTTTCCTGATGCAACCGGGAAACTACATTTTTTGGCAGAATTGACCTTGCTTCAATAAATCCGGCATAACTCCCTCCTCAGTGCTCCAATTGATGCAATTTCAAGTCCTAAAGAAACTAGACTTGTAGAGCTTTCTATCCATATAAGGTACGTCCTCTAGTTCCAAGTGATGAGTCGTATAGAAATTTTGGAAGTCAGGACACAGTCCCAAGAAAATCCTGGTAGTCCCTGGATCGTTTTGCTCAAACTGCCAAGTTGTAGCCATTTTTTGGGTGACTTCCGAAACTCTGATTAATCTGAAATTTTGACATAACACACTTTAGCCTGCCAACTATAAGCCTGCCAAATTTCATAAAATTTGGAAAATAATAAGTCAGTTTAACACAAGCCTCAAAATCACCAAAAAGACATATTTTGAACTTATTTCCTCAGGTTTCTATACTTAGTCATTTTTCTGATAATTAAGCACAATTTTCCGAAACTCTACCAAATATACACTAATTTATATTATGACTCGATTTTAGGTAAATAAGGACTAAACGAAGCATAAACGACGGCATAATCATATTAATATCGTAGCACTTTGTGCTCCTATCAACTTTCATTTGGACCACCTTACATCACATCTTCTGGTGTTTAGGCATTCTCATCCCGCTTTATGTGAAGATGAGGATCACCCTATCCCGTGTCTTGTGACGATCAAGATTGTCTTAGCCTTTCAAGTATGACGGCTACTTTCAAGTATGATAATATCTTTGGCTACTCTCACTTTCAAGTTGTGATGGTCCTCCAGTGACTGAGGTTCAGGTTATCAGAGATAGTAGAGGAACTCAAAACCATAGCCTCGTAGCATTGTCGGCCGATTTTAGTACCTCCACTGCACTACATGCAATTTGTTTCCCTAACATTTATTTATTTTCTAACATTGGATTAGGGTTTGGGTTTGGGTCGGGTCCGAACTTTTTTGGCATGTCATTGAGTACTTTGTTCTCAATGGAATCTTCGAATTTCATGTTCTCTCTACCTGCGGTCTCGGCGGCTGACTTGCCTGCCCAACTGAGTTGATTTCTGTAATCAGGGACACTACTGGTTCTAGCCTGCATTACCCATAAAATTCCAAATGTTTGATCTCATGAAGCTAGAGTCTATGTATGAACTGAAAAGGTGGAGCTCCAGTTTTTGAGCGAGTGCAATTGGAATGAGAGGCGGCTGGTTAAGCCTCCGACCTTGGATATGCCTTTCCCGTCAAAGTTGAGTCTGCCACATGCAAATGGGATGTTGCTAGAAAAGAAAGGCCAGGAGGCCTTTTAGGTCCAATAACAAGCAAAGAGATGTAAGGGAGGGGTAGTTCCGCGCCTAAAAGAGCAAGTAACCGCAGTTTTGGTGCATGTAAACTTGTTTGTATTTGAAGATGGTTTTGCTATGGTGCTCTCAAATGAAACAAGTGATCAGGGGGGTCATTCTTTACACGGGGCAATCCCTTCTGTGTAAGATGATCCCAGATCTTTCAATTAGTTATTTAATCCTGCCAAGTCTTTTAATAAGTTTTGCATTGTTTGATTCTAACATAGCTCATGAGAGAAGAGTGAGTTAATTAGTTCATTCATTTGATAAATATAAGGCCTTTCCATTTAGGAAAAAAAAAATTGCTGGCAGAGGCAATTCTATCAAATTGACATATATTCTGATGATTTGTGGCTTAAATTAATAAGCCCATCAGTTATCTTTTGCATTAAGCCCATACTAATGACCTAACCCTGATAAGTTTAGGAAATTTTCCTGGCTATGGGGGCGTTTGGTACATGGGAGTGTGATGCCCTAGCTTAATTTCTTTTAGAGTCCCAACAATTATAAGCCCAGCTTATTCTATATTACTATTGTCTCACGTTTGGTGCGAATAAGGACTGAAAAAGAAAGGTCGAAGACCTGCGTGCAGAACAATAATAGAGTATATCTTTGAACATTACTATCAAGATGAGAAGGAAGAAGCATGGATAGAGTATATCACAACCAAATAACAGATGCTTTCTGTTTCAATATACAGCAAAGCCATCAACCGTAACACATCCAAAACAATCATCATCTTCAAACCTTTAAATCTAGAAACAACAGAAGCTCCAACTCTAGAATAGCTCATCTTTGATGTCTGAATTGGTGAAAGGTGTTCGGTAGAAGGTAGTGTTCGAATAGTGGTAAATGAAAAATTATAGAAATGTTTAGGGGAACCACTCCATAAACCCAAAAAACCTTGTTCACTACCCTTCTCATCTCTTCTTTTGCATCAGTTTCATTTGGTTTTGATCTACAGCCAATTTTCCCAAATTATTCTACCCGATTTTTTTCTAAAAATCGACCCTTGTGATAGCGGAGGAGGAGCCTAACGGCGGTAATGAGAGTGTGACTGAGGACGAGGAGAAGATCGACGGCGGCGGGAGGAGGCAGCAATAGGGAGGGAGAGGAGGGAAGCGACGATCACAAGTCGTGATAAGAGGAGGAGGTGGTATTTAAGTAAGACTGTGACTTGGAGAATCCCATAAATTTTGGTGGGTTTATATAAGAAGGTGTTGGAGGGGTTTTTTGGACTCTATAACTCTGTCTAAGAGAGTCTTACTTGCTGCCAAACATGGGTTTGGTCTTGTAACAGTAAATAGTCCAGTCTTATCCTATCTAATCCATAGAAACAAACGCCCCCTATATACGTACTTTATGTCACCAATTGTAGAGAGAGAGAAAGAGAGCCACAACTTTGGGGTTATTGAGAAGCCACAGTGTAGGGTTCTATAGAAGTTGTACTTTTATTTGGTGTCTCTTTTTTTGTTAGTGTATTTGGGTGTAATTGGGGATTTTGGGTTTGAGTGTTAAACACCTTGCAATCTCCTTTGATATTAGTGAAATATCCTTATTGTTTCTATCCGTGGATGTAGCCATTTGATCTTAGGGTGAACCACGTAAATCGTTGGTCTTCTGGATTTTCATTTTATTTATCTTATTTGGAGTTAGCTTCTTCATGAAAGTTGCTAACTCCAAATAACCAATTTTATAAAATTAAGTTATGATTTTAATTTTAAAATTCATAACTTCTTTAGAGTTTGTTTCTCTTGAATATGAAGTTTATAAATTAAGTTATGATTTTTATATATAAAGGTTTTGCATCAGGAAATATTGCATTAGTTATGTGTATTGTTTGCTCTTTTTTATTTCAATTGATTGCTTTACTTAAACTAGTTTAAGTTGATTATAAACTGATTACATGCACTCTATGCTTGTGTTACCATTTTCCGAGTTCAATTGTATATATGACATTGTAATTTAAGTTCATACAGGGGGGAGAGTGGACACTGTGCTTATATATGCAGAGTTAGCTCCATACATTGAGACGCGTTTTGGGTTGAGAACCCAATAACAAACCAGTGAGAATGGGACCCAAAGCGGACAATATCTCAAGTGTATGGGTTGAACTGTTACATTGAATCCATAACCTCAGTAGGTACCATGCACCCATGTATGCCTATTATTATTCCGCAATTAGTATAAGATGTAAAAGAGTAATTCAGGACTAGTGAAAGGGCAATGGACAAGATGACTAGCAAAAAAGAGTGCTAGGGAATTGATTTTCGGTGGAAGTTGGTTCATATGGTTGAATACTCAGGGTCATCTTCTTGGTTTACATGGTATGGGACATTTAGACTCAGTGTATTTTGCTATGTGGATTAACAGAAGTAGATTATCCATTCATACATATCATGTGTAGATTTGTTTGATTATATTTTGTTTGAGAGGAATAGCTACCTACTAAGCCGCAGGTTGAGCTCACTTTTTTACAATTTTACAGATAGCTAAACAGGAGAATTTCAACGATTAGAGATCGAGTGCAATTAAAGTTAGTTGTAGTTTTAGATTGTAAGAACTGTTGAAGGAAAATACCATAAATGTGCCTTCGTCAAAGTAACTGACGATAGCGAATTAGGAAAGTAATATCAATCTGATGTAACGTTTCAATCAGTGTTTATTACCATTATTGTAATTGATGTTTCCATTGTAATCGTCACCCTATATAAAGGGATTCTCTAATGAAATGAGTAGACCAATTCCGATTATTCTACAACACGTTATCAGCACTTTGCTTTAGCCAGAGAAAAGAAAAAAAAAAAGAAAAAACCCTAGGCCTTTGTTTCTGAAAAAAAAACACAGAAACCACAGAAACCATGTTCTGCCGACGACATTTTTGTCGGCAGAGGGTACAAATGCTCAACGCACCCAGACAATTGCTCTGGGCACCCTCCTCCGCCGTCGCAGTTGAAGCTTGAAGCTGCAGCCCTCCAGGTCGCGATCCGCTCCAGACTCGATCTACTTTCCTCCTCCGATCGAGCACGATCCCACGCCGCTAGACCCAATCGGCGTCGCCCGGCCTTGGCCTCCAATCCGTCGACCCGAGGCCTCCAATCGGCGTCGCTCACCTCCGATTCGACCTCCCGCGCCGCCGACTCCAATCTCCGACGATCGGCCATCGCCGGTCGGCTCCTCCGATTCGCCGCTGCGTCGACACCCGAGCCACGCCAGCCCGAAAGCACAGCAGCCCGGAAGCACAGGAATTTGATTCCGTTTTCTACCGACGACAGCTCGTCGGGAAAAAGCAGCCTCAGATCTTTGCCGACAGAGCTTCGTCGGCAGAAGTTTGACCTGACCCGGATTTTTGGGCCCGACCCGGCTCCTTTGGGCCTGGTCTAGACCCGGATCGGCCTGACCCGACCCACGAAAAAGAGGAAAAGATTTTTACCTTTATGGTAAAATTTAATGGTAATTTTAAAATTACTCATAGTAATTCTTATTTACTGTGATTTTTTACTGTTTTATGAATTTAATGGTAAATATTAAATTATTTAATTGATATGGTAAATGTATGATTAAAGTGACTAATCATATGAATATTTTTTTGTGACATATCAATTATGATGCGGCGATGAATATGTGACGACAATTTGGAGTCGGAGATCGAGTAATCGCCTCATACGCAGTTTATTTGGCAAACTTACAGTATGAATTTTACCGCATTCGTTAAATCTCATTTAAATTATTTCATCATATAATGCTTTTATTAAATCGCATTAATATTTATTTAAATGATAAATATAGAGCATTATATGTTCATTTTATTACTGTTAGATAATTACTTTATTTAATAGTTTAGCCATTGCCATGATAATGCAATTTTATGAGCATTGTAATATAAAGAAAAATGGACAAACCTACTACTGTGAAAAAATATTTTCACGAAGTAAGAAAAATATGACCATTACAAATTTTGGTCTTGAGATCCAATTTTAATTTCTGGAAAAATTTTCATCATGGATATCTTCTTGATTATATAAAAAGCAATGATAACGAAATTTCATTAGCTTTACATGCAATGAATATGAAAAAAATCAAAATTTTATTGTGATAACGAAATTTCACGAAGCATCGGATTTACCATAAAGTATATTGGTTTATTTTAGTTGTCGTGAATGTCATAGACCGCGAAACTAATATATTTTATTCTTCCTATATTTTACAGATGGTTTAACCATCACAGTTTAGTTTTGACATATTGGACTCTGAAGAATTTGAGTACCAAATTCCCCTATTAAGCCGACTAAGGCTTGAGCATGGTATATTTATGCAAATTGCTTTATGTAAATAGCTAAATAAATAATTTCAATATATTGAATGACAATGTAATGTATGAGAAAAATAAATTTCATGAAATACGTTATGCAAAGTAATGCAACAACCCTAAAACAAAGGGCAATGACGATGTAAGGTCTGAGAAAACAAAGGGTAATGACGATGTAAAGTCTGAAAAAAAAAATTATTATTTCTTGGAACAAATTGTGCAAAATAATGCAACAACCCTAAAACAAAGGGCAATTATCATGGACGTAAAGATTTCTATAATTATCCACAAGCAAGTGGAGATAATGTAACATTTAAAAGATGACATAGGGGACATGTCATGTGCAGCGAAGCACTCTGTCATTGTTGTAATTCAATGAACTATTGATACGTACATTATACGCTAGCAAATAATTAGCTACGACTTTCAATAAATATGAAGAATCATATAAATATGCGGATTTTGGAAAAGTATCTTCAATATCCAACAATAACATTGAAAATAAGTTTACAACTAAAAACAAAACATCTGGGAAGAATATGTCAAATGACACATCTCATTGCAGCTATTAAAAGAGCAAAAAGGATCTGGCTCAATCCAAGATAGACTTTGATTAGTCTACTTTTAAACTTACAAGATATCCTTATAAAGGCTATTACGCCTAAATACGACTTTTGGTCCTAAATTAGACTTTTTGTCTTAAAGTTTCTCTCTCTAAATTGGACAAGACTAAATGTAATCGTTGGCACGTTCATTTTTGAAAATTCTCTAAAGGAATTGAGATTATTCAAATTTTATTCATAAATATACATGATTCAATTTTCTACATCTAACTTTGCAAAGTATTGCATAACGTAAAACAACATATCATAATATAGGCATGACACAAAGAACTGTGTACAAAGACATAATATAGGCATGACACAATGGACTGTGTGCAAAAGAAATACACCATGTACTCCCTAAAATAATAGTACTGAAGGACAATAGTATTAATATATCACAAAAATTACCATAATAGTACTAAAGAACTGTAGTACTATAATGAAAGTGATAAGAATCTAAATATATGTTCCCTTTGGATTCATAATGCACTTGCCTAACTGGGATTACAATACCCTTTTATTACAATCCCCATCGATTTACTCTAAAGAACTTGAGTTACGTTTCGATGTATATATTGAGCATATGTCAAATTGACAATTTATGCGATAAAAGAAAATTGAATTTTGTTTTCCACATTATAAAGAAATTTACGCCACGATTTTTCATGTGAAAAAGACACAAGTGAGAATTCATTTGAGCTCCTTTACATTACCTCTAAATGACTGCGAATGTAAACGAGTATTAGAGAAGATTATATGTCAACTTAGTAGGTTCTAAGTAACCGCTAATTAAATCCAACGTCATAAGAAAATGATCTTTTGGAATTCTGACATAGATTGGCTTTGATATGGTGATCCATACATTAAAGAAACTACTATGGACACCCATATTTTTGGATAAATAGAAGCAAACACCAGAAGAATATGGTTCACATACGAATCTGAGGACGATCAATGAACATTTTATCCTCAAATATTGTCATATAGGGTTGAAGACGTATGTTCAATTCCTAAATTCCGCCGCTCCCCCAATGTGGCATTATAATATATTTGATGCACAAGCATATGCATTTACACCTTATTATGCTTCTCATATCCGTCGTGATTTTATGGATAAAAGTACATCATTCAAAGCCTATTCGTTAAAGCAATTATGATTGAGATCATCATATGCAAAGGACACATGAGTTCCTCATTATGTTGTTATATTGAATCAAAAGAGGATTCAGTGGATCGATTCAACCAACTTGCGGACACCATAGATATTTTATGGTGTTGGTTGTTGTGTCAACACGCTGGTCACGTATCATGACACCATCCACAATTAAAATTTATGCTGCTTATGCTAGAAAGTCAAAGCACCTAGGCCGGGTTAATTTCCGTAGGTGTGATGATTTTATGGCTTATTATATGGGATTTGTAATGGACATCATATTCCTATATAAAAACCCAATTGGTCTCTCGGAAAACGACTACAGTAATAGTCTTAAGCACACCAACACTTCCGTTTTGGGTTATGCAATTTTAGCATGCAGCGCTACTTATTCATCTATGACCACATCATTGAACCAATTTACACCATAGTTAGTGACTATGTGTGAGGATTTTAAAGGATTTCAAACGAACTTGTAATCCTTGAGCTCTTTTGGATTGACACGGATCTACAATCCTTGAGCTCCATTAAATGTTTTTATGTGCCAAAATTGCGCCGCCACAGCGCACAATGATGGGTTATTTAAGATGAATAAATATTTATGCTAGATATGAACTTCCAGCTATAGTCCGCTATGTCGAAACCTTGACAGGCGATCTCCTCACCGCTAGATTTGCGGTGTGTCACTTTGATGAGACAGTCTTCCCGTCGTTAGGGGGAGATAAGAACAAGCATGTTCAAAGTGGAACGACAGGAATTGTCGTGGTTTGTCCCCACTGTGTCTCATCTCGATCCCCAAAATCACACAAAGTAAAGTGTGCAGATGTCTTATACATTAAAGTGACGAGATCATATAAACATGCTGCAAATATACCTGTAAGGATTGTGTTTTATCAAAAGGACATGGTACCACCCAAGAGGAATTGGGTATTGCACTGCCACCATGGATGGTGGCATGGTGACGCCATAAGTGGCATAAATGGTGTCACAGGCCGTGGCTCTCCAAGGAAGAGGGGGAGGCCACCTTAGGTTCGATACATACTTGTGTAAAGGAAGAAAACAAGTTTGGCACAACCTGATCTATTAATCAGTGATACTCAAATCCGTCTCATGAGAATATTTATGGATTGTGGTTATCATTGGGGGACGCCTCAAATGTTAGAACCAATCCTTAAAGTATAGAGATCTCTACAAACACATTACACTAGTGTACATGAGGACGTGGAATAATGAGTCTACTATCGAACCATACTTCGTTGAAAAATGTCAACTTAGTAAACTGGCCTAATGGAAAGAAGCGATTCAGTATAAACAAAGAGATAGGTATTTGGGCAGGTGACGCCGACACCGCAAATATAAACCCTATCAAATATATCTTTGTTAGAATGCGTAATGAGAATAAGAGCATTCAGACTCACCTTATGGCGCAAGGTCTCTCAAAAACGCACTGGAATCGACTACGAGGAGATATTCTCTCGTAATGGACTACGATGAGACAATCTCTCGTAATGGATGTCTTTGCACTCCACTACCTTATCAGTTTGGTAGTTTCCGAAAAACTGAATATGCAGCTTACGAAAAGTGATCAAAACATATATCTCTATGGGGATCTAAATTAAGAGATATACATGAGGATCCTAAACGGACTTCATCCACCCAAATCAAGTGACTCTAGATCACATGAGTACGTTTGCAAAAGAAATTGAAACGTTCACTAAAGTGACTACTTGATTGGGAAGAGATTGGTGAATTATGTCATTGCGTGCTCATTATGGATATACACAGACTCTCAATGAATTATGAGATACTCTATGTATTGTAAATCCTAAGTTAAGAATGAAAAGATCTTGAGAATACACAGTCTTGAAATGAAACTCAAGGACTATAATGATGGTGACCATACATCAATCGGCTTAGGCACTCTAAAAGAATAAAGTGAGGCCTCCATATACTCTCATGATCAGTCGAAGTCTTTACTCTAACAATAGATCCGTTTTTCATCTAAAGGAAGATGACGAAGAAGTATTGGGAAATGAAATTCCTATACAAGTGCAATAACGCATGATTGTACTCAAACATAATATGTAAGACTCGACCTCTCATTCGATGTAAATTTGTAAAGCTATGTTTAGCTCTGCGCCTACACAACGCAAATCGTTCTTTCATTAAAGATATGAAAGATTTAGGCTTATTCAATCTCTATATAGAATGTGACATGATAAAGAAATTATCCACGTCATAGCTAACTATGCGTAAAGAAAACCGCATTAAAGGTGAGATAAGAAAATCTGTTATTACAGATCAATTTCAAATCTCTTAATGGTTCACTCATACTCTAGACGAAGTTATGACCATTTTGTTATATGAAGGTCATACCACGAGTGAACCTGATGTTCAATATGAACCTATGTATTCAGTTCATGAACAACCTTATCCTCAAGATCAAAGTAAATCAAGTTGGATCTGAGGACGATGTGGCAAGATTTAGTTACTAAATCATTGCTCAAAGTAACATTTGGAAAAACATGTGAAAATGCATAAGTATGCTAATAAGACTGAAGCTCCCTTGATCAAATGAAAGAATCAGGGAGAAACCCATGATTAATGTAAAAATCAGGGGGAGGTGCAGACATCAGGGGGAGTCTAGCACATACATGTTGTTTTCAAATGTAATAGGTGCGTTGTGCTCTTTTTCCCTTCGTCCAAGTTTTATTTTGTCCCACTGGGTTTTGTTACTTGGCAAGGTTTTTAATGAGGCAACGATCTATGCACCATTTCGTCTTTGACTTGGCACAAGGGGGAGTGTTGAAGGAAAATACCATAAATGTGCCTTCGTCAAAGTAACTGACGATAGCGAATTAGGAAAGTAATATCAATCTGATGTAACGTTTCAATCAGTGTTTATTACCATTATTGTAATTGATGTTTCCATTGTAATCGTCACCCTATATAAAGGGATTCTCTAATGAAATGAGTAGACCAATTCCGATTATTCTACAACAAGAACTTTATTCAAGAGGATAATACCTTTGGCCCTATTTGGAAATGAAATTTGGATTTGGATTTAGATTTCCAATCATATGTATTTCAAATTTGAGGAATTGAAATCCTAAGATTTCAAATTAATTTGTTTGGCTAACAATTGAATCATGAGATTTGAATTTAATATTTCAAAAAAAAAATGCATATATTCTATGAGCAAATTACAATCAAGATAATTCTAAAAGTATATTTTTAATAACTTTAAGACACTATGAACCAAAAATTTTATAATCACTTAGTAAGATAAATCCATAAGCTGAAAAAGGATGTGAAAATCTATTTGGCATTTTGACAAATATCATATCCAATGTCAAAACAAGCTGACATTACATATATAGCTCAATTATATATGCCAAAACAAGAACTAGATAGTTCATCTCCTACCAATTAGTACCAACAATGCTCATCTATTTTAAGAGTATTCCAACAATACTTATCTTTAATAGTCTTTGATGGATCAACAACAACCATTAACTGCTCAACATGATCTTCAAGATCAATATCTCCATGAGTCCGAGCATAATTCCACAATGCCTCCCAAACTTTCACTGTAGGCTCAAATGAGAGTTTCTCAATATAATCAACTACTACATGTAGATGACCATATTTTCCAAGAAAATCTAGAATCCCCAAATAATGCTCTTTTCTGGTTCAAATCTGTACTCTTCTTTCATTGAATTGAAATGTAAAAATGGTTCTTCCACATCATCTGCACTAGCACAAGCGGAAAACATTGCAAAAAAGGGTCAAAATTAGGCTTCAACTCCTACTCCCTCATCATCTCAAACATTTGGAACCCATCATCACTCCATTCATTCTCTGCATACCAATTGATCATCAAATGCCAAGAATCAATATTCTCCACCACGTGATCAAACCCTCTCTGCCCAATTAGTAAAAAAAATTGAAAACTTAAACAAATGGGAAATGAAATTAGACCTGCAAATGCAATTGCACAATCTCATCTTCAAATCAACTCCACTGAGCTATCCGAAAAATATCATAAGAACTCATATCTATAAAGAAAACAAAACTAGAAGATGATGAAGATTATCCTCTCAAAATCTCAAATGACGAATCAAACTCATACATTCTTTGATTTAATTCAACAGATACGAAATCAAGGTCATATAGTCTAACACAACCTTCATCGTTACCATGACTAATCAATTGAAGGCATCAACCATCAAATTAAGAGAAGAAAGATATACCACATTCACCAAATCTCAGCGTGAATCGAGTCCAGATGTTGTGATTTGTTAGGAAGGGGTGTGGAGAGAAAGCGTGCTCTGGTTTAGTGAAAGACGGAGAATTGGAGATTTTGTCTTTTGAAATCTGCGGGGTGATTTCACCAAATCCAAATCCTCACTGAAATTTTTTTGCCAAACGGGTTGATTTGTATTTGGCCCTTTGAAATCTAAATCCTCATGTCTAAATCTGTATATCCAAACAAGCCTTTAATCTATCTGTAAAATTTTTGACATATATTGGAATGTCACAAAGTGATTTTGCCCAACTTGAGGTTGACTGAGGCAATAGTTCATGTTCTGTAAATAACTGATGCCTTGAAGGCTGACTAAGATGAGCTACTTCGAAACAATAACCTTGTCGCAAATAGAATTGTCTTTTTTTGAATCCTTCAACTAGAATTTTTGGGTGAGATGTATATTAATAGATGGAATCACTATCGATATGTCAGTTTATTAAAAGAGGCTTCATATTATATACTAAATGTATTGCTTATTGAATATCAACAAAAGTTTTGTGTTGTTATTTTGAGTTTATTGTTCTTATTGTCGGTTTGGAAGTTTGGATTTTATATGGACATCTTTCATTGTTTTGAGAGGTTTGTTGCCTTATTTTGTTCTATCTTATCTTATATCAATGTAGAGTTAATGTTCATTAGGAATTATATGACATTATACCCTATGGTACTATGTTCTTGTGATAAATGCAAATCGTCATAATTTTTTTATTTTATATGGAGATATGATCACATGGAATCATATTAATTGTGTCAACTATGTTCATATCTTTATTTTCGCAGTGCCTACTGAATTATTAATTTAATAGTCTTTGTTTCCGTTCTACTATCCTATTTAAAAGTCTTGATTTAATAGGCTATAAGTTTTCGTCTGAAGATGGAGTTTGAAGAGTTTATAAGGGTGATTTTGTTGTGATTCAGAAAAATTTGATTTGCCCTAATCTCGACTTATTTCAGGGTAGCACAATTATTGGTGCTCCATCAGTTGCCTTTTCATCAAGTCCATATTCAGTTATTGGTACAAGTGTATTTGTTGAAAACCAGTTTGATAAGTTCTGTGGAGATTGGATAGTGAGACACCACACTATTTTGAAGACACCACATATGAAAATTGCATAACATATTTGTGGATCCCTTTTTGAGAAAGTGCTTGACATGCTTTCTAATTTGAATAAGTCTAAAGATTTTGGTGCTGAATCTGATAATTCCTGCTACTTGGTTAATTGGTTTCTGTTGATTACATCTTGTTTGAAGACTTCAATTAAGGTATGGTTTGATATTCATGCTTATTATTATGATATTAGTTGTCATGTTGCTGCTCATGTGATTGATGGTGAACTTGAGTGGAGGGAAAAATTTAGATTCCATGGATTTGCATATGGGGTGAATAATTATGATTTTTGGTGTATTCAGTCTAAGTCACCTAAAGTTGTAATCAGGCAAGTTATGAACTTTGAAGAGTATGCCATACTATTTGAAGAAAGGTCTATTGATGTAGGTTCAGACCATAACGTTACGAAGCAGGTGGAGCTTGTTCAAGATTTATAGATTGTGCCACTTTGCACTTTCATTCAGTCTGGTTAAGAGGTACTTGTAAATGTTGATGATATTGAAGAGAAGTAACTTCAGTTCTACAATGTTACTTTGTATGAAGAAATTTAGTCTCTTCGTGAGAGTCATCTATTTTTGCTCAATGCAATTCTTGTTTGCAATTTCAAGCTTGGGCTTGATTGCTATATGCAATTAGTACCCGTTCGAATTTTGATGGAGGAAACTTTGGGAGGAGATATTACTTTGAAGGTTTTGATTAATTTAAACCAAGGTGGAGATTGTTGGTTTATGAATAAGCCCATTAGTTATCTTTTGTATTAAACCGATATTATTGACCTAACCAGATAGGTTTAGGGAGTTTGTCTGGCACTATAAATACATTGCTTTATGTCACCAATTGTAAGAGAGAAAAAAGCCGTAATTTTGGGGTTATTGAGAAGCCACATTTTAGGGTTCTATAGAAGTTGTTATTCTATTTGGTGTTTTGTTTTTGGTGAGTGTATTTGGGTGTAATTGTGGATTTTTAGTTTGAGTGTTAAATACCTTGTAATCTCCTTTTGATATTAGCGAAATCTCCTCACTATTTCTGCCCGTGGATATATCCCTTTGATCTTGGTGTGAATCACGTAAATTTTTGGTGTTTTAGATTTTCTGATTATTTATCTTTTTTTCAAATTTTAGTACCTCATACTTGTTTGTAGCATCCGCACAACTTATTCTAAATTTTTTTTTAATTTCTCCCTATAGTACATTTGTGATAACTCTGATTTGACCTGGCTAGGGAAGCTAGCATGTAGGTAGGTCACGCATCCCACATCGCCATAGAGACGCGTTTTGAGGGCTCAATGGCTTAGGGGATTGGAACTCCGAAGTTAAGCTTGTTGAGTTCAGAGCAATCCCAAGATGGGTGACCTACTGGGAAGTTGCTTCTGAGCTCCCAGAAATAAAACCGTGAGGGTTAGAGAGGAGAGTGCCCAAAGCGGACAATATCTCAAGTGTATGGGCTGAGCTGTTACAAATGGTATCAGAGCCTGTCCCCGGCCTGAAGTGTGCCGACGCGGACGTCAGACCCTAAGGGGGGTGGATTGTGATGACTCTGACCTGACCTGGGTAGGGAAGCTAGCAGGTAGGCAGGTCACGCATCTCCCATCTCCCGGGGAAGAGTGGATGATGTGCTTATATGTGCAGAGTTAGCTCAATACATAGAGACGCGTTTGGGGGCTCAATGGCTTCATAGGGGATGAGAACTCCGAAGTTAAGCTTGCTGAGTTCAGAGCAATCCCAAGATGGGTGACTTACTGAGAAGTTGCTCGTGAGCTCCTAAAAACAAAACCATGAGGGCCAGAGAGGAGAGTGCCCAAAGCAGACAATATCTCAAGTATATGGAATGGGCTGTTACAACATTAATACCACATTGTTCTATACACCGTTCCAAATTCTATGACATATATGGTTTACATTAGGGTCTTTAATATTTTTTTTTTTTTTGCCAATTCATGTTGAAAATGTACAATGGAAACGCCCATGTTTGTCTCTGTAACAACAATGTTAGAACACAATCATTATTAATATCAAAATCATGAATGTTTTACTATGTTAAGTCATATCTATACTATTAGACAGTAACACCCTCAAAAGTACCACTAAATTGTGGATTTCCTAAAGTACCCTTCATATTAATCAAAATTACATAAAATTTATTATCTTATGAAAAATGAGTTTCTATTTATACATCCTAAATTGGCACTTAGACCTCTCTTCTTTTTCAACTTTCATTTGACTTTGTCAACGCATGTGCAATTACCAATAAAACCATATGAAGTTTAATAAATTAGTTTGGAATGCATAAATACTTAAATATGCTCTAGTACAATTAATTTTCTAAAAATTGAAGTACATGCTATAATCTTTGGCTTATTTCAGGCTGCTCTGTTTATTCAAAAATTTATCTTCTATGTACAGTAGCCGATTATTATCAATTATAAGTTCTACAACAATTTACATAAGACATGTCAGGAAGTTGTTCATAATAAACTGAGGGTTTGATAATTTTTTTTTTATCAAATCAAATTGAGGGTTTTGTTGTTTTATTTTTCATAAATTGGAAGTTAAATAATCTAAAATTAATGGAGGTCTAACAATTGATTTTGGAGGTATTAGTATAATCTTCTAAAAAAAGCTTTTATTGATATAATTGCCCAATGGGTATTTTGGAAAGATTAAGGAGGTGTAAATAGTATTTTAGCTTTTTGTAAAAGTAAATTGGAGTTCTATTAAGTAAGGAGGTTTAAGTGCCAACTTGGGAGATATGAATAGAAGCTCCCTAAAAAAAACATAAAACTAAAGAAAGTAGGTGATGACGACAAAAAAAAACTAACAATTTTTGTTTTTGTTTTCACCAATTACATGTGCATTGTATTGGTACGAGGTTAGTATGTATGAAATGGATGCAACTTCATTACTATTTAAGCCACTGTCGACCGACTATGTATATATATTAAAAATGGGGAGTGCTACCATACATTCAGTTGTGTGTGAGTTAAGACTTAGTTTGGGATAGTTGTGCTGTGAGCAAAATTATTTTTGAATCAGCTGTGAGCAAAATAGTTTTTGAACTTGCTATGAGAGGAATCAGTTTAGGTGTTTGGTAAATTGTTTTCAAAAGTGTTGTGAGAACGAAAAATATTTTTTTGTGTTTCGTAAATTCTAAGTAAAAAGTGCTTTGAGTGGGTGTAATTACCAAAATAATCATAAATATTTAAAATTTTATTAAAATGAATATTACTTCTCTAAATTATAGACTATGGTTTTGTGCAATTATTTTGGTATAATTTTTTACAATGTATGACCAGTTGTTTGGACCCAATAAAAAATTTACGAATAATTCTTAAATATTAAACAAAATTCATCTAAAATATTAGAAATGTTCAAGGAAGGTTAATTCCATAACTTCTGTGGTGTGTTTTGTCCCAATAAGGCTAGTAGTCTAGATTCTTTATTAGATAGGGAATCCCTGATTCACAAGGATACTTAATGTAATGCCTATATAAAGGTCTCCTTATCAATCAATAAAGACATAGTTTTTCCTATCATCTATTTCTCCTGCAACACGTTATCAGCACGTGGCTCTAACCTTCGTCTAATAGCCCTAAAAAAAAATATCATAAACGCTAGGTTCTTTCTTCTGCCGGCAATTGCTTGTCGGCAAAGAAGACCTCCCAAGAAATCATCTTCCGTCGACAACCCTTTCGTCGGAAGAAAGAAAAATCCCTAGGGTACGAAGTTCTGCCGACAACCCTTTGTCGGAAAAGCAAAGTTCTCCCAGAAACTCTTTTTTCCGACAACCCTTTGTCGGTAAAAGATAAGCTTATCGATCTCTGCCGACGACTGCTTTGTCGGCAGAGGATGAAGATGCTCAAGGCACCCAGAAATCTACTCTGGGCACCCTTCAATATTCGACGGCGTCCCTGTCGCGACGTCCATGGCGTCCTCCGGCCTCTGTTCGACGACGCCTGCCGCGTGTGGCTCCGCATCCGGCGACCCTCCTCGTCGTTCCGTCGACAACGGCGCAGATTGAAGAAGCCAAGATCGAAGAAGCCCAGCGCTGCCTCGCTGCACGCTTCTCGGGTCCGCCCTAGGGCCGCCTTCTAGCTCGACGGCGATCACCAGTCCTCCACGACGACGCCTCTGCTGCCGCCATCGTGCCGCACGATCGTCGCCGCCCCAGGAATCCAAGCCCGACCCGGATTCCAAACCCAACCCGACCCGATTCGGGTTTGGGCCTCTGCCGAGCCCAATCAGCCTTTGGGCCTTCTGCCGAGCCCAGCAGCCCTTTAAGGCGAAAAGTTGTCATTCGTCAACATATTTTTTGATGATATGTACGCGATGAAGAGAAGCAATTTTCTGTATTTCGTTCAAGAATCGAAGCGACTATTGCAATTTGCTCAAGGATTAGAACCGAGTCCTCAAGCGCAATTTACAACACAGTTCATTTAATGAACTAGCAAATAAGATTTAATTAAAGTTCCTGCTTTCTGCAATTTCAATTGTTGGGACTTTTGTTTTTTCCGGGACTTTCAAACTCCCTGCTACTTCATCCCGATTCTTCTGCTTCTCGGGACGATACAAAGGGGCCCCACCCACCCCGGCGTATCATAGTATTTAAGGGGTAACTGTGATGTTACCGTCTAAAGTTGTGCTTGTGGTTGTGATGTCACTGTGAACCACAACTCTTCGTGAATATTTTATCACGATTCCGACATAATATTGTCGATGCTTGTGACAATCCTAAGGGAGTCACAAAAGGGACAAACTCATGATGTGTGACGGAAATTGTCACTGTAACATCAATATGTGACGGAAATTGTCACAACAAATATTGAATTGAGTAACCATAATCTTGGTCTCAACCATTCAATACCTTCCTTCTTGTTCTTTTGATAAAAAGAAACAATTGACCACAAAATGCACCTAGAAAAGGGCCATTGAAAAAAAAAGAGTGAATCATGTCATTGATATGGTTCCATCGGTTCACCAATTGCAAAAGTGCAATTATATGGTCAATATATACAAGAGATATATGGAAGAAGATGAGAGTATATCCTCATGATTACGGATTTCAAAAGTAAAAGATAATTTGTAATAAATATGAAGCATATGACTTCAAATTCATAGTCAACATGACTACAAATCCGTTTATTTTGTGAAGGCATGGACCTCACATGTGTGACTAATGTCATTTAGTTGATAAATTTTTTATGGTCAAGACCTCGATGTAACCGTTGGCATTTATGATGCATACATGGTTCGATTCCCTAAATAGCTATATGTGAATGCAATGTATCGCATTACACATTTACATGGCCTGTTGATTTGAGTTCACCAATCTAATTGGTGATGTTAACTCAAAAATCACAAAGATAACGAGCCTATGCTCGTCCAGAAATGAATAGACATGCTTGCGTACATACGCGGATGCATGCGCATTGCCTAGCCTCAGCTTTGGCGTTCTTGCGCACTCCAAAGCTTGGCTTGCCTAGCCTCGGTTTCGGCCTTGGCTCGGCTTGCACGCTTCTTGGCCAACAGCTCCGCCACGACCACATGCTGCAGTGGCCTCGGTCTCCGGATCTTGGCACGCAAGGCCCTCCTAGTCTCACCTCGGCCTCGACCTCGGTGTTGGCCTGCACACGGCCCGGCCAGCAGCCCTCTCGGCCCTATAAGCCCATGCACACGCCCTGGCTTCGGCCTCGGCATGCTTTCGGCTTTTTGCATGGCCTCGGCCTCGTCAGGTCCTCGTGTTATGCCTCGGTAAGTCTTAGCTTCGGCCTCGGCTAGCCATCGGCACCTTGCATGACCTCGACTCCAACATCATGCCTCATAGGCCTTTGCCTTTGCCTTGACACGCCTTGGTTTCGGCCTTGGCGTGCCTTGGCATTTGCTCGGTCTAGGCACGCACGTGCACTACCTTGGCTTCAGCCTTGGCTAGCCTTGCACGCGCCTATGCTTGATCCCGGCCCTCCATTGCCTTGCTTCGGCTTGGCTTCCTCTCTAGCTAGCTTGGCTTCGGCCTCGGATAGCTAGCTTATAGCCTCGGTCCTTGATACTTTATTTTTAGACATGTATGTCTATATAGTATCGATGTTGAATTATTTGGTTGTTTTCCGGCTCTATCTTTGAGCGTTAAATGATGTATTTACTACGCCTTTAAGCATGCCTATGTTTTATCTTGTGATACTACACGCCATGTAACACACTCTATATGAATTGAGTATATTTTCCGGTTTATATGACTTGGCATAGAAACCTTGTTTCTACACTCTTATATAGAGACATTGAGTGTGTAGCTAATCTTTATGGATCTTATATATCCATTGTGACTATCATAGAGCATTCTCATGCTCAATGTTTTTCATGTCTTATGATATTATGATTCAAAGTCACATATGATATCTATGCATAAAGAAGCAATCGAACCTTGCTCACTACTTAAAGATATTCATGCCAACGTTTATCACCTTGAAACTCATTGTGAAAATTGAAGAAATTTCTTATGTATCGCTTCTAATGAATGCGCACAACTTATGAGTCAATATTGTGAATGTATTTCACGTGTATTATGATTCGGATTCTTTGAATCGACGATTCATGTAGACTCTTCCATACAGTGTCCACAATTTTGGACATGTTTTGATGTTCCATATGCAAGTAAGTCATGGACATCATTTCTTTTGAGCAAAGCAGCTATTGAGATCAAAGATTACCAAAATAATATTTGGTAACGTCATGAGCAATGCTCAAGGCTTAAAGATGACATTAACGTCACACAAGCCTTCCTCCAAGTTAAATGGAAACACTATATATGTATTTAAATGTGCATATGATCCCCCTTTATGATCCTTCATTAGCTATGCTCATAATATGGAAGTCTAATTTTTAGCAAAGTTTCGGAGTAACGCCCTCATACGCTAAAGATAATGATACATAAGATGATGGTCTTAATGCCCTATCATGATTCAATTTTTGAGACACAATGATGCTTTGGTTACCCATATATTGGTTAAACTTAAGCCATAACACTTAGATGTTATGATTCACCTTGAGAATGATTGAAAAGTTAAGAAAAACCTGAAAATCCCGGTTTTCCAGCTTGCAGACTCGTCATTGGAAGGACCGGTTCACCTACTTTTAAGCTGGTTCTTAAGGTGAAATTTGGTACACCTTTTCCTAACATCCATGGTTATCTGTTCATAAAATTTCAGAGTCATTGGACACCTGGAATGTAGTGAACCACTCGACACAAACGTTCACTCACCTCCGGAAACTGTTCCGACTGGTTCGGTATGTTTCCGGCCGGTTCAGGCAATGAGGCCGGCGGAGTTGGAACCCTAACACACGTGTCTACTTACTATTAAAATGTGGTAGCATTTGATGTTCCGAAACTTAGTGAAACGTTTCAGGAAGCATACATGCATGTTACATTTTGTAACGGAATGCATTTTTGTTAACAAATAAGTGTTAACGATCAATACCCTTTATCGTCCACATACTTTATGTGTCATATAGTGCCACCATAAGCGCCTAATGCTGGGTTATTTGATCATGAATATTGTCTTTGAATAAGACATAAGCTTCCACCTATAGTCCGTTATATAAAAACCTTAACAGGCGATCTCGTATATGTCACTTTTTGATGAGCCAGTCTCTCCATCGTTAGGGGGAGAGAAGAACAAGTTTGTTCAAGTTGAACAACTTGGTATTTTCATGGTTTGTCCCCACTGTGCCTCATCATGTTCTCCAAAGTTCCATGAATCAAAGTGACAAGATTTAATATACATGCTGCAAAGAGAAAACTATTGGTCTTTCAAAGAAAAGATCGGAATGGTACTCTTGTATCAAACATGCCTGTAAGGATTGATATCCAAATCAATGGACATATTGTCACTCATAAATGGTGACACGGTGGCTCCACAAAAGTGGTAGATTGTGTCACTAGGCTGTGACTCTCACAAAAGTGTAGAGAGGGCATTTAGTTCGATGTACACTCGCCGAATGCGAGTATGGCACAGCTTGATCTTTCGATCAATGACAACTCATTCGTCTCATGGATTTTCTGGATTATGGTCATCATTGGGGGACGCCTCAATGAGAAGCCAATTCATATAGATATCTCTACAAATGTAAATTACACTAGTGTACATGAGAACGTCGTGCATGAGTTAGATATATATAGAACACACTCACTTCGTTGAAGAAAATACCAATGTTGTGAATTGGCCTACACGGAAAAATATGCGATCCAGTTTAAACAAAGAGATAAGTCCTTGGTCAGGTGATGCCGACACCGCAAGTGTAAACCCTATCGATAATCTTTGATTGAAAGCGTAGTGAGAAAAAGAGCATAGACTCACCTTATGGAGCAATGTCTCTCACAAACGCCCTGGAATTGACTACGATGACATATGCTCTCGTAATGGAGTCATATTACACTCCACTATCTTGTCAGTTAGGTAGTTCCGAAAAACTGAACATGCAGCTTAAATCATCTCTATTGGGACTAAGTAAAGAAATGTACATAAACATCCTAAACGGATTAGTTTTCACCCAAGTCAAGTAAGCAAAAACCACGATTGAGTGACTGCTTGATTGGTGATGGGATGTAAAGAATCATGCCTATTTGCGTGTAAACTTTGGATGAATTGTGATTGAAGTATCACTAATCCGACGTTAAGAATGAAAAGATCTTGGGAATACTTGGTCTCGAATGTGAGAACCGTTAGTGATGAACTTATTCATCTATCGGCTTATGACTATCTAATGGACGTTAAACCAAAGCCTATATGTATTCCATGATTAGTCGATGTCTTGAGGAGACTCGTTTCGTCTATGTGACGAGAAGTCTTAGGAGATGAAACTCTCTATCTAAGTACCATGTGCGCAATCATGTAGTTGTCATAATATGCTCGACTCGACATCTCATTTACTATAATCTTATAAAGCCAAGGTGATGGCTAGATGCGCCCACGCAATGCCATCTTATATGGCGGAAATTTCTTTCAAGTGTGAAAGGTTTAGGCTCATTCGATCCCATCATGAAAGATACATCAATAGGCAATTCTAAAATATGCCTAGTTCTGTACGTCAAATTCCCTGACACCTACATGACAGCTGACTCGTCATAAAATGATAAATTTGATACCAATGGAAAGGCCTATGTGTCTACTTTCCAGGAACACTAATCATTTGATCATAGCTATCATATTGAGTGAGTTATGGTTGTTTTAGCAAAGTAAGACGAATCTGTCTGATAATTTACAGATCAGTCACCTTCGACAAAGCTTTGTGATAAGCTCAGAACGAACAACGTTTTGTACTTTATATCACTGGAAAAATATGGGTGTCTAGTTTCCAGAACTCTTTACGGTTTATTTATAGCTATTGTATCAAAGAAGTTATGACTGTTTAAGTACACGAAGGTCATGCTACGCGTGAATCTCATTTTCAACGTGAACTCTAGTTTTGAGTTGTTAAGCTACCTTATTTCTTAAGACCAAGTAAAAATAAGTATAGCTGGTCTAATACAAGGATAATATGGTCATATTCAATGACTAGATCATTGACCACGTTTACTTTTGAAGTTTGTGAGGAGCGTTTGTATACGCCATTAATCTAAACTCCGAGATTGAGTTACCAATCAAGGGGAGTTGTCTTGTAGACATCAGGGGGAGTCTACCTCACATCTAATATTCAATTGCAGTTGGTACGTTGTACTCTTTTTCCTTCGACCATGCTTTTATTTTTGCCCAAGAGGTTTTTGTTTGCTGGCAAGGTTTTAACGGGGCAACAGTTCATGCACCATTGAGGACGCGACACAAGGGGGAGTGTTTAAGGAAGGTTAATTCCGTAACTTTCGTGGTGTGTCTTGTCCCAATAAGACTAGTAATCTAGATTTTTTATTAGATAGGGAATCTCTGATTCACATGGATACTTAATGTAATGCCTATATAAAGGTCTCCTTATCAATCAATAAAGACACAGTTTTCCCTATCATTTATTTTTCCTGCAACAAGACAATGTATTTTCAACCATAATCAAATGAAACCATTACACAAAATATATTAGTCTATTAATATTGCAACTACAACGCATTCATTAGAACAACACTGTTTGCTCTGTGTTTTTCTTCAAAAGCTGATTTTCAAAGCTCTTTTTTCTAGTTTTTCGATTTCAGCTTTTAGAGAAATCTATCTTGGTCAAAAACAGATTTTAAAGACTCTACCAAACACCATATATTAATCTCAAAATCTAAAATAGTCTCAAAATCAGCCTCAAAAGTTGTCACAAACTAAGTCTTAGCCACATTCAGCCAAGTAGCAGGTTTTCATGGGTGAAGGGAATAAAATATGAGTGTATTATGGCAAAAATCTGTCTTCATTCTATACCCTCTTCTAGACCAGAAACAGTAAACACGTTCCAAAACTTGAGCTCTCTCTAATTCACGCATTTGCAATTCCTAATTAGCAACCATGTAGAATATCCAACAATCCTCAAATCTATTTTCATTATGTGCAATTTAAGAAATTTCCAATTGTAAACAACAATCCTCAAATCTAAATCACAAACTTCCCTTTCGCCACCCTAGCGAAACTCTACACCCAATTCAGTGAATTCACCTCTCACTTTTGTACCCCTCTTATGCCCATCAACTAAATCCTTCAACCTGAAAAACAGTCATCTTCCTCCTCCAATATCTCAGACCTAATCCTCTTACACGGTCTCTCACATCTTAATCCTCTTCCCATTGGGCCCATTGAAAATTTTTAACCGCCGGGTACCAATTTACCATCAGAATCGGCGTTCCATTAGAGATTGACGCTAATTTTCGTTTTTAAGAACTTTGGTCTGGATAGATTGGGAGGAAGAGAAGATGAATTTAAGATCAGACGAGGGTATAATAGGGAGAGACCATGGTTATTTTTAGCATTCATAGGAAGTACTAAAATGGAGTCAAGTGGCAATCATGTGTTTGAGTGTAGCACTCTCCATAAAATAAAAAAAAGACATGCATGATTTTGCAACAGCATAGTCAAACAAAAAGGAACGAGAAATTAGCTTAATAACAATTCAAAAGCTAGCACCCATTGTTTCCACAAAGATTTTCCTTTAACAACAAAGTTTCTCTTGTTTTTATTTTGAAATAAAATTATCTTATAAAGAGCCTCATCGTCTTCACCAACCAAAGCAGCTACAGCTTTGAGCTGGAACTTGTGTCTCTCTGAGATGAGAGGATGGCATCAATGGCTTCTTTTACTTGAGAAATATCAGGAGCTTTCCCACCCTGAACCGGCCAAAATTCATCGGTTGCCAAGACCTAATTTCAAGATAATATTAATTTCCATAAGCCTCTAGCAACTCGATCAAGCTAGAAATTTGTTCGAGGAAGAGAATAATAGTTAGCAAGAACAAAATAATGAAAATATTATTGGATCATTGATGTCACACACCTTGACTTGCAATTGAAGGAATTTGACATAACTAATGGCTTTCTCCAACATGGTTACTAAATCAACCTGTAGATAATATGCGTGGAAGACAACTTAATTTAGAATTTTAGAATTACGTCTAGACAATATTAATTATCTAATTGACAGTAAATTTACAAGATAGATTAATAATGATTTGGAGAAATGAAGTCTATGCACCTTGCAGCCATTGGGAACCAGCTGCTGGAGTATCTTAAGCCGCTCGCTAATGCGCTCTCTCCGATTCTGCAAGACCAACATTCTATCTTCCGTCAATTATTCCTAAGAAACTATTGGGTGCTTTCACAATCAATCAGTTCGAACCTGCCAATATCGATAAATATATGTCATCTATACATGGAGTACATCTGAAACAATTAGATTGTTTACCTTGGCGGCAATACTTTGGGGGTCCTTTGAGGGACTTGAAGACTTTGGTTTGGCCTTCTTGGTTGTAGCAGTAGCAACATCACTGGTGCATTGCCGCTTTAAAGGTTGCATGTTCTCTTCCTGTGAACAAATTCAGATCAAGATATCTGATCAGATAGCAAAGAGTACGTACCAAACATTTGTGTTTTTTTTTTAAATTTTATATATATATATATATATATTATGTTCCTGAGTCCAGACAAATCTCTGCATTTTCATGAACCAGATCGATTGTTTAACAACATTATATTAATGATATTTTAAGCTGCAACATTTTTATGGCATAAAAACAAACATGCATTAGCTTTTCGGTTGAATCAATTGCATTGCTACGAAAGGACAGAACTAAGAGTTTAGGAAAAAGATCGAGAAAGAACCTTATTAAGGGGGCGTTTATGAAAGGCTGCAGCTTCGACTTGTGTTTCCGATTCAGGGAAGTTTTCTGCCATTAGAGTTGCGTCCGAGTACAACCAACTATAAGCTGATTCTGATCCATGGGTTTCATTTGAAGGATTTGATAAGGAACTGCTGTAATTGCTAGCTGTCTGGAAGCAATTGAAGTCACCGGAAAGGCGAACTGGGTCGACGCTGCTGATGCAGTTGTAACTATCGTTGTCATGAGGAAGGCCATTGCTGGTTTTCTCAAAACTAAGCAGAGACGACGCACTGTTGTCATGGATGAAACTAGTGTTGTAGCCATTATTCTTGAAGTTGATGACTGAGTGGCCTGCGGCTACCTGATCAGGATCATCATCATCATCATCAGCTTGATAACAACTTGTTTTGGAAGCTGCTGATCTAAACACAAAAGCATTATTAGAAAGAGGATGATGATCAGATGAAGCATTTACTTGATGCTGAAATGAATCGTGGGGCATTCTATCCTTGGCAAGTGCCATCACAAAACTTAGCTATAACTCGCTTGGTTTCTGCTAATCAATAAGCAGCTGAAACTAAATTAGATATCAGATAGCTAGCTAGGCATGCATAGGCATATGCCGAATGAGAATGACAACTCTGCAGTAGAATTTGAGCTCTATTTGTAGAGATTCGAACAATTATTGATTATGGGTCTGATTGCAGATGCGTATATATAATGAAATAGATATGAAATACGAAAATATATACACGCATGTGTGTTACTACTGAAAGTAGCCAGCACTGGACTAGATAGGAAGTCTTAATAGTACGCTTGGGAACAAGAGAAGCAACATAAAATAATTGTAACATGGACATATGAATTCGCAACTAATAGTATAATTAACAAAGGAAATTACAGTAAACTAGTGTATTGGGATTGCTAGCTGGCAGAAGTGAATGAATATATATATATATATATATATATATATGTTAGAGGAGGAAGAGAGCAGCAGAAGGGTCGCCGGATCTTTCGCCATGCCCACGTCGACCGATCATGAATGGAGTTTCATATTAAGCCATTCCAGAGGTCAGATGATCAAATTGTTAGCTTCCCAGTGGGTTTCCTTCCCCCTTGGGCACGTGGACCGGGATACATGTTATTTTTAACTATATCTTTCATTCTCTTTTTAGCTTTGTTTTTCTGATCATAGATAGAGTGTAGATCCATTAATTATACGATAATACCATGTATAACACCACAAAGAATTAGGTCACATAAACGACGTTGAGTGATTCTTATGTAACTTTAGGGTAATTTAAAATGTACTTATTAAAATTAGATAATCGGATCGGTTATCATTAGAATAAATTGAAAGTCGTTATGTGCATTTTAAGTTTTTAAAATATACTTATCAATTATTTATTTGTATCACAATACAACAACGAGATCACTCATAAAATTAATTATTTTCACATATAAATGATAAGCAATCGAGGAAATTAATCAATATGGGTTGAGGATTGAAATTCATCATAGGCCTATGTAACTTGATATGAATATTATTTATCTCATGAATAAGTCAAATTGGATCTATATATATATGGTTGTCACTTAAAGAATTACATTCAGTGAACAATTGTGTGTACATGTATGAAGATCTATTATCAATCGTCGTCATCTACATGCATGTTTTGTGGTCAAGTATATGGTCGGACACAAATTAAACCCAAAAAAGCTGTCATCGAAATTAGAGAAAATTCCTTGTCTCATGGAGGAGATTGTGCTGTTCCTTCCTTCCTTGCTTACCCATACCATGATCCAAAACTCTCTCTCTCTCTCTCTGTTACAGACTTTACAGCAGATCCATTGTAATCTCCCTAAATTAACAACTAATTAAAAGTTTTCATTAATATAATCCTGGTTCTACCAGTTTCCTTGCTGGGGTTAACAATTAAGTTTGAAACCAAGCTAGGAACTAAACTACTAATACACTACTCAACTCAATAATTAGTAGTTCTTTATTGAATCCAACTGGTATACTTAACTGCCCAATGTAATTATAAATTATGTGTTCGCACAGATCAGCAGTATTAATCCTACTTCTTAATTGAACTAATTAAGCTACCCTCTTTCTTTCTCTCTCTCACATAAATCCATATGCATGAGACTATGACCATCAAGTAAATAAAAATAAATATACATTTTTCTACATGATTCCAATGTTTACCTAAAGGAAAATTTTCGTGACACCAAAATATATGGAAAAGTCTGCTTAGCGCCCAGCGTTGCAAGAGCCCGACGTTTTCCGTATTTTGTCGTATGTGATACATTGATAGGCATTAATTGTCGTAAATGAAACAGTAACAACAATGATTTTTGGGCAATAATTTTTACAGTGCTAGATCTGGGGTGATGTGTTACCCTCCCATCAGAATATGGTGGTTGGAAGAAAAAATTTCAAATAAATTAGAGATATTATCTTTTAAGGTCTAAGGTTCACTATGTATGGCGTAGGTAAACCAATCTTCAATTAGTACTATTGTCGTCCAGATAGAAGGGAACCCAATCCAAATCAGGCAGCATCTTGCGTGATTGGTTCTTTCCACAGCTTCGGAGGCGGCGTGAGTGCACAGCTAGAGAAGGTCCCCTTTATTTCTCGGAGGAGTAAGGTATGAAATACCCGAATTTAACAATCCCAATCGAAATTGAACGTGGGGGCTTTTTCCAAATCCAATCCAAAATGTGTTGATTTTCGGTTTTCGAATTTGTGGATTAGCTGATAAATGTTAAGAGTGTTTAAGGTTTTTGTATTACCGTAAAACAAATCGGGATGTAAGATAATTAACTGGAACATCTTAATCCATATTTGAGGCAACCCAATAAACGACACTGTTTTTGGGGGTGTGAAGTTCTAGGGTCGAACATATGTGAAGCATTTGCAGAGTAGTTAAAGGGCAGAGGAGGGGGGGGGGGGGGTGTTTTCGCGGTTGTGGCTATTTTATAAGTGAGCATATCCTTTAAATTCCTCGGTTGTGAAATGATGTTATAGAAGTTGTGCTGGATGCTCATAAAATAGATTGTGTGTTTCCAACTACTCAATGATTTGCAGGTGATGTCGACAAAGAGCACGAGAGTGAAAAAAATTATGATCCCATAGAAAGGAAGCGATTGTGCGTGGAAAACTCGAATCAAAGCAATGGGATACCAAGCAATTGTTTGTAAGTTTGCAAATTTCGGTTGGAATTGATTAGTTAGTTTTATGATCTATGCATGGTCTATTGTTTCAGTAATAATATAACTAACTTTTTACGAATGATGTAACAGGCCATTGGAGGGTAATATTTCCTCGTCCGATGATAAGGTAACACTCATGATGTGTAAGATTGTTGTGATAATTACCATAATGTGATTTATGCGATGATAGACGTAATGATCAGTTAATATTTTGTATGTAGTACTAATACTCAGACGATTCGTCTTCAGAGTGTCTTCAGCATCTGCTAATGTGGCGGAAAGATGTAGAAAGGGTGGTGAAGGTGTAGTGAATATCATTCACGGTTGTGATATGAACATTTCAATTGGGTAGTAGCTCATGTTTCCACGGATAGGATATTAGCAGCGCAAGAGTTGGGTTTTGGCGGGGTTCACAGGTATGGTTGTACTGATTGAACCTTGAACTATGCCGAATGATGCTGGATAATTTCAATGTTAAGAATTCAACTGTAAAGATTCACGGGCGGACGTAAGTGACGTATAACTGTCTACTGGGACTCAGATATGTCGTGGCGCTGTAGTTGATATTAATTGCTCACCTGCAGCCATATCTGACTTGAAGAGGAGAATTTATGGGGACGAAACTGATATTAGTTTGCACAAACTGAGGCACATAGTGGTTGGGACACCCTCTGAAGATGATTTGTAGATGGTGTGCTTTTCACTCTTTGAGCTTTCAATAGTGTTTGCTCCGACCCGACCAGGGTACGTTGACCAAAGGTTGTTGGCGCCGTTGACGAATCCTCGTGCCATATGAACACAACTGGTATGAGTTTGCGTTTAGGAAGTTGGTTGATGGGGTGAGGTCGTATCAGAGTGACAAAAGCTGTGTTGGACATGGTTGCTTAATGTTCCTACAGATTTTCTATCTCAATGTACTCGGGAAAAGACTGCGAATGTTTCCCACAGTTCCCCTCCTTACTATGACATGAGGTTAGAAGTTGTGTAAGAGGATGTACAAAAAGGTAGAGTTAGGCGGTTTTATGCAACAGATGGTGTGTGGGTGACACAGATATGTTGGCATTTGTTGATATAGCGAGATTGTAGGTTCTGTTGATATCACACCGGACTTAAATAACAAACGTGGTTGATGACATGGCTGATCTGAAGTGTGACATGGCTAATGTACAAAATGAAATTCTAATTGTTGAATCAGTTTTGTCTTGCATACGTCTAGAGATTGTTCAGCTAAGGAATGCTCGGACGACATTAAAAAATTCATTTTTTAAGGAGAGGACTGAAGAAGAGATGAATGAGCTAAGGATGAAAATGAAGGAAGCCGTTGGTTCGAAAGGGTATTGTTTTGTGAGCCGGACGCACATGGACCAACAAATGAGATTCGACGACAATGGAATAAGTAAATTAATTATTTGTGTCAAATCAGAAACCGGCATGCATTATCATTGTATTAGACGGGATGAGTTGGTGGCGTTGAGTTAATGCTGGTATATTATTTTGTGACGCTAATTGATTGATTGCAGAAGTGAGAATCTTCGAAGCAACACGCAAATAATAACCATATAAAAGATCGTTAGTATAGCAATAAGTAGAAATCGTTCTAACCGGATATTAAGAGTACCTGAAACATGAGAATGTTAGAATAAAATACACATATACATAAACCAAAATTGTCACTTTATAGGGGAGAAAAATCGGCAGCAAAGCTGCCCCTAAAATATCTAGACACGAATTTAAATCCTATTTTACTATGTACAAGTGATTATCATTTTTCACACGAAGCATTTAGCACATAAGACTCTTTAACATGTAAGACATGCATGCAAGAAAGTAAGGAATAAATATTTAGCACTTTTTAGGCCCAAATTAGTTTAGACCGTAACTAGAGTTTCCGCTCTATACCTAGTTACTAAACTTCTTAAGTTCTTTAGAACAAACTTCCGGTTTAACCCTAAAGATTTATGTTAATCCGGTCAAGACTTAACATTAAAGCACAAGAGTCTTAAATCGAAAACATGTAAACAAGTAAGGTTGTCAATCATTTTATTTAGCATGCAAGTTCTAAGATTAATAGCCCTAAGTGAGCAATGATGGAGCTATTTTCAAGCACATTGTACCTGCAAAACAACTTCATACACATATATTACTCTTCTTGTGTCATCGTTAGTATATGACAAGTAGGGATCGTTCTATCCGGAGAAATCAAGGGCTTTCAATCACATAAAGCATTACATAATCAAATTGGGGGTTTGGAAACTATATCTAAAACCTACTGAAAATTACTAAAAATAAAACCTAAATTATTATATACACATGATCAACATCTTTCACACAATACACATCACACAAAACTCACATAAAAGGTAACAAATCAAATCATGAAAACATGGCAGCAATATCATCACCGATTTCATGCTAGTTTAGTTCCAATTTAATTAGAGCCCTTCGTGGTTCATCTAATTATTCAAAACTCCTCAATTATTTAGAACTAGCTTCGTGCATAATCCTAAACATAGTGCTAATCAGTTTAAAGACACTTCATGTAGAAATTAAACCAAGAAACACATAAGCACAATGAGTCGAATTGGAAACATGCAACAAGTATGGCGTCACCTCACCTTGCTTCAACATGTATATTTTCTGAATTACTCTGCCCCTTAGAACCAATACAAGATAAATCAACTTCGTGTATAACTTACCTCATATCATGTTCGGCAACATGAAGAATATACTCAAGAATCGGCCATGGCCATGGCTGCCCTCAAACATATAACTTGTTATGCATACGAATTCAGAAAATAAACCAAACAAAATCATCAAAACATGCGACATACTTATTGCCCTATTATCATACATATAATTCATCACAAACCATGTTCATCAATTAAACAAATAGAAAACCAAAACACACAACAAAATTTCAGAAATCCAAAGTTAAATTAATATAACCAAATAAGCAACCACAAATCTTTACAAACTTCATAGACAAAGTTAAGTAATTATACAGAAAATTACAAGCTATGAGAGAAGAGTGAATTACACTTTAAAAGAAACCTTGAAGAGACTTCGGCAAGTGTTGATCCGATGGCAATGGAAGATGCGATTTTAGGTGGTGATGGAATAGGGTTTTGGCTTGAATTTTCTTTGGATGTTGTGGTGCTAAATGGACAGAGTTTCGGCTTTGTAAAAGTGAGAGAGAAGAGATGAATTTCTGTGTAAAAATCGTCCAATATATAGAGGAAAAAGGTTGGCTGAAACTAGGGTTCACAAAACCTAGTTTTTCTCAAACTTATACTGCTAGCAGATTTGACCTTCGAGTGAAGATTACGGAATATCTTTCTCTAGAAATTAGATATTGAAATGATTCTAGTTGGGTTGGAAACTAGACTCCCGTAGCTTTCCATCCATATATGGCACGTCATCTGGTTCGAAGTGAGCTATCCGGGAGAGTCCGTGGAAGTTGGATGATGTGCACAGGAATTCTGCCGAATTTGATCAGGATTTGTTGCGATTTTCTTCCTCTATTTTCTGCCGAAAATTCCCAAGATAATGACTGAATAATTGAGAAATATCTCTTTAGGTTTTCCATGAATCAATTCAGCTAAAAATCTTGCACAAAGGATGGAATTCAGTCCACATTCGTAAGCCAAATCCATGTAGAACTCGGTTTAGATTTTCTTCTTTCAGTAGACTTGACCTTCGTGCATTCAAACTGGCATAACGTTTTTCTCACGAAAGCTTTTGCTGCGATTCTAATTGCATATGAAACTAGACACATAGAGCTTTCCATCGATATGTGATTCGCCTCATGGTTCCTTGTGGATCATCTGGCATAAACTCGGGAAGTTGAGTGTCGTGGACTAAAATCTGCTGAAGTTTCTGGATTTGCATTCGATTTGAACTTGTGATTCTATGCATCTTATTTTGCTCCAATTTCAGTGACTCCTTGCCTTGCTCAATCCTTTATGTGTCAACTGCATATGAGAGAAGAAAAATCTATCAAAAGCAAAGTTTATGTTTTACAGATTCAATAAAACATCTCTGAGACTTTTCGAATAGGCTATTGATAATTTCTGTCCAAATTCTTCTATTTAAGCACATTCTCACATTAAACTCAACCAAAACTCAAGACTCAATTACTGACTCTATCTTACAACAATAAGGGTTAAACATTGGATAAATGGGGGTAAAAACATATTAAGAACGTCGCATTTTATGCTCCTATCAAGCAACACAAATCAAAGCAACAATCACATCTAGCAAAGTTTGTTATTACTCTAGCCGATTAAACCTAATACCTAGATCATGTTCAAAGATAACACCAAGTATCGATGTTCATGCCCTCACCTTAAATTACTAACCAATTTTAAGTCCTAAAAATACATCTAATACCATTGCCCTAATTATCTATGCATACAAAATTTACAAGTTAAAAATCTGAAAAACTATATTACAAACATACAAGAATCGGTCCATACATAGTTTCAAGAAAAACCAAGAATCGAAACAAGTTTTTACAAACTACGCAAACATAAAAGAATACAATAGCCATAGAGGGAGTGGATCACACTTTAAGAACCTTGAGAAGCTTCAATCGGTGTGGTGGAAGACGCACCGCAGTAGGCAGAATTTTGGTACGGTTTTGTGATGGTGATGGAATCGGGTTTGGCTATGTATTTTTGGTGTGTGGTGTTTGAGAGACTTGGTAGAGCTTTTGACTGATACTTGTGCTTGAGATGAAATGATTTTTTTGTAGGAAAAAAAAAGACTTTATATAGGGGAAAAGTCGGCAGAAACAAGGGACACAAATCGTACTGCAAATCGGCAAGAGAATTCCTTAAGCAATCCGGTTTTGACTTCCTTCCTTTCTTGGTTTTTCTAGAACCTGTCTTCTGCCGATTTCTCCCTTGGATTGGGCTGCAATGCTTCATGGACATCTCTTGTGGACTCAGCAACTCTTCATGATGAACTTTGATCCATGGTCACGCCCCAATCGGCCTCAATGCACAAACCGGCAGAAGATAGTCATTTCGGCAGCTTTCTCCTAGCCGAGCTAGGAAAGCTTTTCTCTTCATATTTCCACTTCTTTTTGGCTTGGCTGACTCCTCTAACGTTCATTACTTGGAAAATCTTCAGTGGTGCAATCGGATGCCATTTAGACAATGAAAAATGCAAAAGAGTGAAAACAGGCAGTAGGTTAGTTTTCTCGGCAGGACAATGACCTTACTATCTTGCAACTGGCATAACTCTCTCCTCAAGAAAGCTTTTGATGCGATTCCAAATTCTGTAGAAACTAGACTCGTAGAGCTTTCCGTGCATATATTCCAAGCCTTCTAGTTTCTTGTGGTTCGCCCTGCAGAATGTTTGGAATTTGAGTGATGTGCCTAGGAAAATCCTGAAACTTACTGGATCTGAATTTGGCTTGTGATTCCTGGCACCTTTTTTTGCTCCGATTTTATTAACTCTTTTTATTACTCAAACCTTGGCATGTCTACTACATATTAGGGAAGAAAATTCCATCAAAAGTAAAGTCGAGGTTTTACAGAGTCAACGATTTATCATAAGTACTCAGAAATCGGCTAATAACCTTTTTACACATTTTTATCTAAACTTAGCACGATTTCATTACAACTCTACCAAAGTCTTATCTTTTGATTATATAACTCGATTATAAGATATTAAGGGATAAAACAAAGTATAAACGAGGGTATATCACATTAAGAACGTCGCATAATATGCTCCTATCAACTACCCCACACTTATCTTTTGCTAGACCCTTAGCAAAACTACATTAAACTACGACTCCAAACAAACTATTGTCCCTAATGATTTGTTTTAGTCTCATATAAACACATAGCTTTCAAGTTGATGCATGAAAATGCTTAAGCATGAAAATTCCAAGTTTCATGAACATGTAACATCAATAAAAACATGCAAGAACAACATATAAGCATGTAAAGCTAATCCGATCCTCCTCACTAGGCATACTCTCTTCTTTTCACTCGAAGCATGGCTATTCACACATAAGTATATGCAAGTGAAAGATAATGAATTACGAAGAGTAACTTACATATGTCATGAACGAAAGCTCTTTGTGAAATTTTTGTGGAAAAATCTCATGTAACAACTATGTGCACTAATGAACTAAAACTATAAGTTCACTCTGGAGATAATCTCCACAAATCAAATTTAACCATCTTATGAATCATGAAAAGATCAATAAAGGGAATGTAATGGGGCTTGGCTAAAGGCATTCGAAATTTAGAATAAGGAGGCTAAAAACATCTCTATTCTCATAGTAAAGCTTGACTCTCCTTATGTCCTCTCGCCAAGGGTCGGATTTCATCATGTTGGACCCTTCCATCATTCTTAATTCCCCAAAAACATTGTGAAAACGAACAAAGGTCGAAATTTAAACAATAGTGGACTTTCACATGCATACAAACTTCAAATCCACAACACTTTTCAAGACTAAACTTGGCAATTTTTCACTTTGAAACCGTGCCTTTTTCAAATTTTTCGTTCGGACTCAATCTTTTCTTTTTCTTTTTCTGTCCGATCACATTTTAATAGTTTTTCTTTTCTTGAAGGCACGAAATCATTACAATTTGCATCGAATTTTTAGCTAAGTCTACCCCATATTTGTTCTTCTTCATCACGTCAAGCGAAAACTCCTTCAAAAATAAAGGTTTGTCAAAACTTTGAGACAAGGTGAAGGCATAACTATATTAAGCTCATGGAAAGTATTTAAGGGTGATGAAAGAAAAGGCTAAACGTAGGCTCAAAGGGGTTCACTAAGGTGTCCAACGACGGGCTCAAATATGGCTCATGCTTTATTTGGCTATGGTGGTAAACCTAAGAGATCTTTTCAATTACTTTCAAGATCAAGGTATTTTTATGATAAAAAAGTTTGAAAATCAACAAGAGTAAGTTCTACCATTCTAGAGTTCATTAAAAATCTATGACACATAATCATTGAATATGCAAAGAATAATGAGGTTCACATATTAGCATGCTCGAAATTTTCAGAAATTTAGCACTCATGAAGAAAGCAATTTGGCTTTAAAGCTCACATATGTTATTATGGAAACAAACTAGCTAAAACATGCATGCTTTATTATCCAACAAGTCCTATGTGCTCCTACCAATGCACATTATCCATAAAACTCACAATTTTTAAAGTATGCACAATTATCATCTATGTAAGTAAAGAGGAGAAAAACATCATTGACAACTTAGGGGCATTCTAAGACTAAAAACAACAATTTAAACACTCTACTTTTGTATTACAATTTTCTGAAATTTTCTGACTCAAAAAACTAAAATTACGCTAAAACGTGGGTTGCACGTTTATCTATCTAGAAAACATAAACGGAATACGTTATCCCACCCCACACTTAGAAAATTACATTGTCCTCAATGTAAGCACAAAACGATAGCAAATAATTTCCTAAGCATGTAATAGTCTAATTCATTCGAACATAGCATCACAAACCAAAGAAAAAAGAGAAGGGTTTAGAAATTTCAAACTCTCAGTAAAGGCTCCTTCGTTTTTCTTTGATAGAATTGGGTTGCCTCCCAATTAGCGCTTTAATTTTATAGTCCATAGTTTAGAGTTTTCACCATGTGTGTTGCTCGTGTACATCGTGGCTTAAAATATTGGAGATCGGCTATGAGAAGGTCGACGAAGTGCGCGTGGCACACTTGTCCGTATCGGCAACATGGTGCTTATTACTAGTAGCAGGATTGGACGTGCACGCTAGCTGCGCGCTCGCGACAGATTGAGGGTCAACAAGGGATGTGCATGCTATACCGGTAGGATGGGCAGCAGTGCAGGCATGCTGCGCGGGTGTTGAAGTTGATTGGTGCGCCGTATCAGGAGTGGCAGCAGCAACGCTCGCAGAATGCGCAAAGGCAGATAGTCTCGGCGTTGTATCAAATACGGGCAAAGGATTTCGCACAGGCGTGACGCTCTCATCTCTGCAGGTTGGCGCGGGAGGCTGCTTGCTGTGACACCTCGTATCAAATATAGTATTCGTATCCGTATCGGATACGGCAAAGTGGGGCACAGGCGTATCGGATGGCGTATCTAATACGCCAATTCTTGAGTCAGTTGGCCCGGATACGTGTTGGATACGTCACCCGGACACGCAGATACAATGGCAGGATACGGGATGTCATGATGCGCGTCAGTATCGGCAGTAAGGGCCTTTGTCCGTGCGCATGCGTGTTGCACGCTGGGGCTGGTGTCATAGGCAGGCTGCATGTTGGTCTAGTCAGCGTGGATATCGGTAGCAAGCACCTGTGGCGGTGCGTCAGGCTGTCGGCAGAGGCTATCGGCAGAGGCTGCGTGTTGGCATTGGGGGATTTGCAGAGTATCAGCAGGGGCTGAAGGCTGACCTTTGTAGCGGTAGGCTGCTCTCGGTGGCGTCTCGGCAGTGAGGGCTTGTGGCTGCGCGTTGGACGATGGCAGGGCGATAGCTGCAACAAACTCGGCTGCTGACATGTCTTCTACAAAGCGTGTGGCATCATGAATGTCAGCAGCCTCCACGCAATAATTTTTGAATGCATAATAATAGGGCTTGAGCCAATGGCCATTAACTTTGAAATGCTTAGCCGTAGTAAGATTTTGAATCTCTATTGCGCCATGATGAAATATTTTGGTGACAACAAAGGGACCAACCCACCGAGAGCGTAGCTTACGTAGAAAGAGTCGAAGTCTTGTGTTGAATAAGAGAAGTTTTTGTCCTACTTCAAACTTCTTTCCTCGGATAATTTTTTTCATGGAAGGCACGCGTCTTTTCCTTGTATATCCATGCGGCATCATAGGCTTCATTGCGTATTTCTTCAAGTTCGTTGAGTTGAAGCTTTCTATGAAGGCTGGCCTCATCGATGTCCATATTCAAGGCTTTAACGGCCCACCATGCTTTGTGCTCAAGCTCTACCGGTAAGTGACATGCTTTGTCATAAGTTAACCGAAAAGGAGACATACCTATCGGTGTTTTGTATGCAGTCCTATAAGCCCACAAAGCATCATCGAGACGATCACTCCAATCATTCCTCGAAGGTCCAACGGTTTTCTCTAGAATTTGCTTGATCTCTCGATTGCTTACCTCGACCATGCCACTTGTTTGAGGATGATAGGGTGTAGAGACTTTATGTGTGACGCCATATTTCTTTAATAAGGCCTCGATGGTGAGGTTGTAAAAGTGTGAGCCTCCATCACTTATCAAAACTCTTGGAACTCCAAAGCGTGAAAAAATGTGAGTCTTGAGGAATTCGGCAACCATTTTTGAATCATTAGTGCGTGTAACCTTAGCTTCAATCCAGTTGGACACATAATCAACCGCAAACAAGATGTAGAGGAAGTCTTTACTTGAAGGAAATGGTCCCATAAAATCTATGCCCCATAAATCGAAAATCTCTACCTCAATAATAGGCGTGAGTGACATTTGATCTCTTGCTCTGCTCCGCTCCCCATTCGTTGGCACCGATCGCATGCTTTACAAAACATGCATGCATCTTTGAAAATAGTGGGCCAAAAGAATCCACAATTGAGAACCTTCAATGCCGTTTTCTTTTGGCCAAAATGTCCACCACAAGCTTCGCTATGACAAAATGTAAGAATGGATTGATGCTCATCTTCCGGAACACATTGTCGGATGATTTGGTCGCTACATTGCCGCCATAGGTACGGATCATCCCACAAGAAGTGTCGAGCTTGCTTCTTGATTCTTTGCTTGAGGTGGCTCGGCAAGTCTTGGGGAAAGTGGCGAGTTGCAAGATAGTTTGCAATGTCGGCATACCAGGGTTCACTTGTTGCATTGATTCGAAAGAGTTGCTCATCCGGGAAGCTCTCCAATAGGGGCTGACAGGACACGAACCAGATTTCACTCTGAAACCCGGATAAGGCCCTGCGGGGACCACCTTAAGATTAACTCTATCGATAAATCGATTAGCCAATCTTGAGATAGACAACTCTAAACCTGCAATAAAACACAAAACACTTCAACAATAATCATCTTGACTCCAGGAGCCACCTGCTCCCCCAAAATCAAACAAATTCCACTAAAAACACAAAATCAAACTCAACGAATATTTAACAAGGCTCACAGGTAATCAAAGCAATCTAAAACAAAGAACTGGAAAAGAATAAGAAATGTGGAAATAAGGGTCAACAAATCCCGCCTAGCGGAAGCAACAACGATAATGACTATTGTCACATCCCGGGACCAGCTCCGCCGTAACACGATATTGTCCGCTCTGGGCACTCTCCTCTCTGGCCCTCACGGTTTTGTTTCTGGGAGCTCACGAGCAACTTCCCAGTAGGTCACCCATTCTGGGATTGTTCTGGGCTTAGCAAGCTTAACTTCGGAGTTCCCATCCCCTCTGAAGCCATTGAGCCCCCAAAACGCGTCGTGTTAGATGATGGTGGGCATGTACATATACGGCACATTACTCTCTCTCCGTTGGCCGATGTGAGATATTAAAATCCACCCCCCTTAGGGTCCGACGTCCTTGTCGGCACACTCCCACCACACGGCAAAGTGGCTCTGATACCAAATTGTCACATCCCGGGACCAGATCCGCCGTAACACGATATTGTCCACTCTGGGCACTCTCCTCTCTGGCCGTCACGGTTTTTTTTCTGGGAGCTTACGAGCAACTTCCCAGTAGGTCACCCATCCTGGGATTGTTCTGGGCTTAGCAAGCTTAACTACGGAGTTCCATCTCCTCTGAAGCCATTGAGCCCCCAAAACGCTTCGTGTTAGATGGTGGTGGGCATGTACATATAAGGCACATTACTCTATCTTCGTTGGCCGATATGGGATATTAGAACTATGCCTCGACTCGGAGTACTCTTGACCTCGATAAACTAATATGCACACTGGGCGGTTTAAAACGAAGGGTCCAAGGGAAAGTAAATTAAAAACGTTAGAGTAAGTGGATAAAAATAAAATAATTTAACATAATACTTTAATTAAAAGTATCATATTACTTTCCTAATATTTTATAAATAAAAATCACATTGTGTGCATTTTAATAAAACGTCCCACGCTTAAGAAAAATATATTTAAAAATCAGCCCCGCCGATATGTCAAATAAACAAATAATATTTTTGTTTATATATATATATATATATATATATATATATTCAAAACAGTACACTTTTGAAAATCAATTAATAACATTTCACGACCAATCCCATTGGTCATATAAAACCCAGTCCCGCTGGTTCGGAAATTTATTAAATAACAGAAAGTCTCATAGAGAAAATATTCCCAAAAATAAAATAATATAAAATCATGACCAATCCCGGCCCATTGGTCATATAATACGGGAAGGTTAGCACCATTTAATAGTAAGCCTCCCAGGCTAAGGGTCGAGCTTCCAAGACTCCGTAGCGTCCCGCTAAACCTGTACACGTCGACCATTGAGCGTGAATCTGACCTATATGGTCAAGTCGTCACCTCGCATGGGATCAGGTGACTAAGCTAGCTAGCATCAATATATATATGGACCCTAATATGGTGAAAATCCGAAAACAAAACTGAAAACACACTTCCCCTTATATATTATAATCAGTACGGTCCCCGACCGCACATCTGAGGCTTATAATAATCATAAATAGCCTTTAAATATATTCATATATATCCAACATATCCAACATGCCGTAAATAATATCGAAAATTTATATATATAACATCGACATGTCTCACATGTCGTAAAATCACAAATAGCGAAAATATAAAATCCCTAGAAATCTCATTTCCGGTCTTTACATTTAAATACATATAAAACTTATTCAACATGATCAAATATCAATGATTAAAACATACTATTTCCAAAAATCTCATTTCCGGATAAAATCACGTACTACTTAAAATAGTAGTAAATATATAATCCCAAATCCATATTTTACTTTAAATATCATTATCATAAAATTTTACGAATTATCATGCTTCTGAAATCATATATTAAAAATAAACCGCATTTATTAAAATATTTATGCATGCATTTATTTAAAATAAAATCCACTTACAGTACAGCCGAGTGCGCCGCTATTCAGATCTTTCGTCACGTCGAGTAACCCCTCGACATGTAATAGAGACGTATTTAAAAGACATTTCAGAACTCGAAATTAGATTACAAAAATTAAATCAACGGACGTCCTCACTCGCCCGAAAAACCCAATTTCAATTCTTGTTATCGATATTGGAGTTACGTCTCAAATACTAAAACAATTTGCGTTCAAAATTACTCAAGACACCCATCCCGAGTCCGATAACTTCTTTTACTGGTTATTTTGTCGTAACATCCTTTTTACCAGCTTTTACCCTTTTTACGGAAAGTCCACAGTAATAATTACTGGTCAAACAGTAATTTCTAAGTCAAACAGTAAATGGTCAAAGTTCAATAACTATTTACCATTTACCTTTACTGTTTACCATTTATTGAATTACTGTTTACTGTTTGCTGTTTACTTTTCACCTTTTTACCGTTTCACTTTAACCTTTTTACTGTTTCACTATTCACCTTCTTCCTCAGCCGCCGGCAGCCGTAGCACCACCGCCACGCTGCCGGCAGCGCCACCACAGTGGCCAAAACACCTTAAATTCATCCAAAATCAACTTAAAACAATCACCACCACCTCAGGAACTCATCCCCACTGCCTCCGCCGCCAACAACCCTCGCAGCCCCCGCAAACGGCGGTCAGAACTCCTCCACATTCCAATTTCATTAATTTCAACCAATTAAACATCAAATTACACCTAATCGACTCTAAACAATGTTCTGAACATGAATTCAACCTCAAAATTCAACAAAAATATCAAAATCACAACCTCCACCGATTTCACCAAAAACCCTAGAAATTTCAAATCTCAATTTCTCCTTACCTGGTTCAAATTGGTTCGATTCCTTCCTTGGACTTGTTGCACAAGTTGATATCTTCAAATCCCCCCTAAAAGTTGGACCGAACCATCGTCGGAGGAGGGAGCTGCGTTCAATCCGTGGCGTTCGGTCTCGGGCGTCGCACTGTCAAACGACGGAGAACCACGCCGTGCCGCTGCCACAGACGTGAAGAGAAGGCCGAGCCGGTTCCAACATGACTGGTGCGGCAGTCCAGTTCGGCCGGATGGCGGAGATGGGTGAAGGGCGGCGTTGGTCTGTGGGCTCGGGCCTAGTCGGGGGAGAGAAAGAGAAAAGGAGAAAGACAAAAAGGAAAGAAAGAAAAACGAAAAGAGAACTTTCCTTTTCGGGAAATTAAACCCGGCTATTTATACTCGTCCAAAAACGGTAAATTTCTGATTTTTACGTCGTAACGTTTTCACACGAACTCTAAATTAAACGTGCCACATGTCCACGAACTCGTTTCAACGTCCTCTACCTCGTCGAGAAATAAAATTCTCGGTTTAGTCAACTTATAAAAAGTCAACCCTTAGAATTTTCGAATTGTAAAACCAATTATCGGAACATAAAAATAAAAGATAGGTTGTCAAAAAGTAACTCGAGGTTCGGGTCGTATCAGGGGCAGCCGATCCTCTTCCTTGACAATACGACTCAAGTAATCGGCTACAACATTCTCTACTCTCTTCTTATCTTTGATTTTAATGTCGAACTCTTGAAGTAGGAGAATCCATCGAATAAGTCTCAGTTTAGCATCCTTCTTTGTCATTAGATATCTCAAGGCGACATGATCACTATAAACAATGACTTTGGAATTCAAAAGATATGATCAAAACTTTTCCAAAGCAAAAATTACCGCTAAGAGTTCTTTCTCCGTTGTGGTGTATTTGAGTTGAGCATCATTTAGAGTCCTCGAGGCATAATAAATGGCGTGTGGCTTTGTGTCCACTCGTTGGCCGAGCACGGCTCCCATGGCATAGTCCGAGGCGTTACACATCAACTCAAATTTGGTGAAGCAAGAATTGGTGCCGAGCAAAGCTTCTCCTTTAGCCGATTGAAGGCTTGCTCGCATGCCTCACTCCACACAAATGGCACATCCTTTTGTAGTAGCTCACTCATCGGCTTAGCATCCTTGGAAAAGTCTTTGATAAATCGTTGATAAAAACCGGCATGTCCAAGGAAGCTTCGCACGTCTCGCACACATGTAGGGCTCGGCAAATGTTGGATCAATTCCACCTTTGCTTTGTCGACTTCAATGCCCATTTCGGATATGATATGGCCAAGAACTATACCTTAATTCACCGTGAAATGACACATCTTCCAATTAAGTACAAGGTTAGTCTCTACACACCTCTCAAGTATCTCCTTCAAGTTCCCCAAACATGAGTCGAAGTCGCGTCCATATACGCTAAAGTCATCCATGAAGACCTCGATCTTGCTTTCAATAAAGTCGGAGAAGATATTGTACATACAACGTTGAAACGTACCGGGTACATTGTATAGGCCGAATGACATCCTCCTATAAGTAAAGATGCCAAATAGACATGTGAAAGTAGTATTCTCTTGATCATTCGGGTGTATGGCGATTTGGTTATATCCACTATAGCCATCAAGAAAGTAATAGTACTTGTGGCCGGCTAGCCTCTCTAGCATTTAATCCATTGTATGGCTAGCCTCTCGTTGTTGCATTGAGCTTCCTATAGTCGATACACATGCGATGACCGGTTACTAGCTTTTGTGGTACAAGTTCATTCTTCTCATTCTTTACAACCGTTACACTACTTTTCTTGGGAACTACTTGCACGGGTGAAATCCACTTACTATCCGAAATTGGGTAAATGACGCCACAATCAAGAAGTTTGATAATTTTGTCTTTGACGACTTTCATCATTGGCGGGTGAAGTCGACGTTGCCCTTCCTTTGTAGGTTTCGCACCTTCCTCTAACAAGATACAATTAACACATGTTGTAGGGCTTATTCCCTTGATATCCGCCAAGGTCCAACTTATGGCGGTCTTGTACTTCTTAAGCACACCAATCAAATCCACTTCTTGCTTCTCACTAAGCGATGAAGACACAATAACCAGTAAAGTATCTTCTTTTTCAAGATAAACATATTTCAAATGACCAGGGAGCTCTTTTAAGTCTAACTTTGGGGCCTCTTCTATACTTGGTCGAAATTTGTTTGTGGCACTTGGTATTGACAAGAACGAGTTCGAAGTATACATAGGGGCTGCAATGAGTTCGACAACCACCTCCTTCATGCTAGGCTCGGCATAGCTTCCTTCTTCTACCTCAACTCGTGCTCCCTTCTTGTCAAAACTGACCCCCTTCCTCTATGGCTCGTTGCTATGCATCAAGGGAGGTCGACATGACTTGCTCGACCTCCTCCAAAACATCAATAGTTCGGCCCTCCTTTATGTCGACAATAGGATATTTCATGGCATCCAAAACATTGAACTTTATCACCTCGCCATCAAACTCCATTGTCAAATTTCCCTCGGCCACATCAATCTTGGTGTGTGCCGTCCTCATGAATGGCCGGCCAAGTAGCAATTGCGTGCTATTAACCGGCGAGTCCTCCATCTCTACTACATAGAAATCAGCAGGAAAGATGAGTTGGTTCACTTGCACAAGCACATCCTCGACATAGCCTTCCGGATACTTACTAGATCGATCCGCAAGTTGAATGATGACATTGTCCTTCTTGAGAGGTCCTATGCTCAATGTTTGATAAACATTGAGAGACATAACATTGATCGACGCTCCCAAATCTAGCATGACATCGTCGAAGCGAGTGTTGCCAATCACACAAGGCACATTAAAAAGCTTCTCGGATCCTTCATCTTTGGTGGCAACTTTCTTTGTATAACGGTCGACACCGTTTCGCTCATTGTCACCACACGAGTCTCCCTTGTATGCCTCCTTGCGGTACACAACTCTTTAAGAAACTTGACATACTTAGGCACTTGCTTAATTAACTCCAACAAAGGGATGTTGACTTGCACTTTCCGGAATATCTCCAACACTTCCTCGTCGGACTTGTCCTTTTTCGATCTTGCAAAGCGCGAAGGGAATGAAATGCTTGAGTTAGGCACCCCTCCTTTTTGGACTAGGCTCGGTTGCAACTCTTTTTTAGAGGTCGCGGGATCCTTCTCAAGCTCGTTCCACATTTGTTCTCTCTCAGCAGCCCTCCTCTCTGTCTCGGCAACAGCCTTTCCTTCGGCAGGTTGCAGCAAGGGCTGCTCGGCAGTGCCTCGGTGGTTCCTCTCGGCAGTAGGCATGTTGCTGACAATGGCAGGTCCGGCAGTAGCCTCTTCTTCTTCGATCACGTCGAGTGGCATGCTCGACTTCTTAGGGCTTCTTGGAGGCAACAACTCCCTTCCGCTTCGAGTTTTTATCGCCTTAGCTTGCTCGTTCCTCGGATTAGGAATTGTATTGCTTGGCAACTTGCCTTGCTCGGTAAATCTTTCCATGAAGTCCACAACTTGCCCCATTTGAGTCTTGAGCTCGCCTATGTCCTTCGAGTGATTTTTTTTACCCCGCAAGGAACGCTTGAGTAGCACTCGAAAGAGATTGAATCAAAACATGGTAGTTAGGATTGCTCGATCCCCCTTGAGTTTGGCTCGGTTGGAATTGAGTGTGGGTCGGCTGCATAGGCACTTGGCTCAACTGCATGGCTTGGCTCGGTTGAAAGAGCTGCCGTGGCACGAAGGGTGTTCTTAGATGATAGGGGCAGCAGCCCCTTGGCTCGGTTGAATGGGTCCCCTCAACACATTATCATTATTCGACCACCTAAAGTTTGGATGATCGTTGAACCTCGAATCGAAGTTCCCGTACCTTTGTCCTCCTTGAAAACCAATGGCGTTGCACTCCTCTACTCCCTTATTCGATCCAAGTTGAGGGCATTACTCGATTTCATGGTTCTCGATGCACACGCCACAAACTAAGGCACGTTTTCCCTTCATCATACTCGAGACTAGATTGGCAAGCTTGTCCACTTTCTCTTGTAACTTTGAGCTAGAGGACGTTTCATGTACCTTCTCGCTCCTCACGACATTGTCGCGTGCCATGCCAAATTGTTGGTTGTTCAAAGCTCGAACTTCCAACAAATTTCTAGCTGGTGTAGCATCCAACTCCAAGAAACTACCTCCCGCGGCCCAATCAAGAAACTCCCTTTCCATTAAGCACAACCCCAGATACGACCCGAATCTTGAGTTACTTTTTGACCGTTTTATCTTTTATTTTTACATTCCGAGAAATTGTTGTTATGATTCGAAAGTCCTAAATGTTGACTTTTAATTAAGTTGACTCGACGAAGAATTTTATTTCTCGACGAGATAGAAGACATTGAAACGAGTTCGTGGACATGTGGTACGTTAAATTTGGAGTTCGCGTGAAGAAATTACGACGTAAAAACCCGAAATTTTCCGTTTTTAGGACGTGTATAAATAGCCGGGGGAAAATTTTCCGAAATGGAAATTCCCCATTTCTTTTCTTTCTTTCCTTCTTTTCTTTTCTTTTCTTTTCTTTCCTCTTTCTCTCTCTTCTTCCCCGACTCGGCCCCGAGCTCCACCGCCGCCCTTGTTTCTCCGTCGTCCGGCCACCAAACGGCGCGCCATCGGTGCCGTTTGACTGGCCTCTCCTCCCTATTCTCATCTGTGGCAGCAGCACAGGACGAATCACCGCCGTTCAGTTGATTTCAGTTCCAGAAGCTCAAATCCAGTTGATCTGGAATTCCCTCCTCCGGTCAAGATTCGACACGATTCTTGGAGGGAATTGAAGGTCTCGGCTAATGCAAGAATTTCATGAAAGGAATTGATCCAATTCGAACCAGGTAAAGAGAAATTAGAAATTGAAATTTCTAGTGTTTTTGTGAATTCGGTGGAGATTGTGATTTTGATGTTTTTGGGGTAATTGGAGGTAAAAATTGAGTTCAAGACATTGATTTGAGTCGATTAGGTGTAATTTGGTATTCGATTGGTGGAAATTGGGAAGAATTGGATGTGCAGGAGGTCCGGCCGCCGTTTGCGGCGACTGAGGTTGTTTTTGGTGGTGGGGACGACAGGGATGAGTCCCTGAGGTGGTGGTGGTCATGTTGAGTTGATTTGGGATGAATTGGAGGTGTTTTGACTTCCTGTGGCGGAGCTGCCGGCGGCGGCTTGTGAAAGAAGATGAATAGTAAACCAGTAAAAAGTGAAAAATAAAACGGTAAAAGGTGAAAAGTAAATAGTAAACAGTAACAGTAAAAGGTAAACAGTAAAAGTAAATAGTAAATAGTAATTCTGACTTTGACAATTTACTGTTGACTTTCCAAATTACTGTTTGACCAATAATGTTTACTATTGACTTACCGTAAAAAGGGTAAAAGCTGATTAAAAGGGTTTTACGACGAAATAATCAGTAAAAGAATGGATCGGACTCAGGATGGGTGTCCTGAGTGATTTTGGGACGTAAATTGTTTCGGTATTTGAGACGTAATTCCAATACCGATAACCAGAATTTGGAATTGGGACATTTTGGGCGAGTGAGGACGTCCGTAAATTTAACATTTACAATAAATTCCAAAGTTCGCAATATTTATAGTTACGTCTCTATTACAGGTCGAGAAGTTACTCGACGGAACGATAGCGCGGATTAGCGGCACCCTCGGCCGTACAGTGAGTGGATTTTTATTTTAAATAAATGCATGCATAACTATTTTAATGAAATGCGGTTTATTTTAAATCAATGATTTCAGAAGCGTGATAATTCATATAATTAAAAGGATAATGATATTTAAAGAAAAATATAGATTTGGGGTAATATATTTACTACTATTTTTCGTAGTATGTGATTTTACCCGGAAATGTGATTTCCGGAACTAGTATGTTTTAATTATTTATAATTGATCATGCTGAATAAGTTTTAAATGTATTTTTAAATTGAATCATGCTTAAATTCCTCCCACTGACCTTTTATATATATGCACTCATCTAATTCATTCTCCACAAAACCATCTTTCACCACAATTGAATCAAATTTCAAGTACCATTGCCTAAAAGCTTGCTTTAATCCATAAATTGACTTCTTGAGTCTACATACCATGTTTTCGGTTCCATCAATTTCAAAACCTTCCGGCTGCTTCATATAAATGTCTTCTTGCAAGTCCCCATTAAGAAAAGCTATCTTAACGTCCATTTGGTATAATTCAAGATCATAATGAGCAACCATTGCCATAATATACCTAAAAGCATCCTTCATCTGACACCGGTGAAAAAGTATCGTTGTAGTCAATAACTTCTCTTTGAGTAAATCCTTTAGCTACAAGTCTCAACTTATGCGGTTCAATGGAAGCATCCGAATTTTTCTTGGTCTTATAAACCCACTTAGAACCAATAGCTCTTCTTCCTTCAGGTAACTCTACCAGCTCCCACACTTCATTATTTCTCATCGACTCTAATTCTGCTTCCATAGCGTCTTTCCATTTATTAGAGTTGACACTACTAATAGCTTGTTTGAAAGTAGTAGGGTCACTCTCTTCTCCGATGTCGAAATCAATTTCTTGCATATAGACATAGTAATCATCAGTGTTAATGGCTGATTTCCTAACTCTTTGTGATTGCCTAATAGGTTGTTGGGGTGGTGGAGTTAGATCTTGAACAAGTGGTGCAACTTCTGCATGAGGACCAACGTGCAAAGCTTGGGATTGATTAGGAACATCACCAACTTGCATGGCTTGGGGTCTATTTGGAGACCCATCTTCAACGTCCATGGCTTGGTCTTGAGTTGGTGTGCCACCTAAAGATATAGTAATTACATTCCCTGTATTGTCATCACTTGTTTGTAATTCTTCTCCGTCTTCCTCCAACACATATTCTGGACTTCTTGATTCAAGATGAGGGTCTTCAATAAAAGTAGCTCTCATAGATTCCACAATCCGAGTAGAATGGGTAGGACAATAGAATCGAAACCATTTGCTATGTGGAGGATACCCAATGAAAAACCCACTTGTAGTTTGGAGTCTTATCTTCTTACGGTCAGGATTATAAATATCAACTTCTGCTTGATATCCCCAAATTCTGAAAAAATGCATCGCAAGCTTCTTGGACATAACTCGTAAGGTGTCAAATCTACTGTTTTGCTAGGGACACGATTCGAGATAAAATTTACAGTTGTAGAAAGCTATCAAAATTTGCACTCCCATTTTTACATTCTACACTCCTTTTTTAACTTCTTCCTATAAGAAAAGACTAAACAACCCTTTCCTTTTAATCTAGCTATTTTATGTATTTCTAAACGTATTTTTGTATTGACGGAGCGCGGTCGGTCCATAAATTTGTTTAGCATACTGCATATATATAATTTATCCTCTATACTCAAAGGTAAATGGTTAAAATTTCATCATTAAAGTATTACTTCTTTACGTTTGAGTTATTTGGAAAATATAAGAATAACTGAAAAAGAACTGAAAGATAAAAAAGAAAAATTAAATATCTTAAAAAATTTCAGAGAAAGACTTCCTAGAAATAGACAAGATTATTGGGATCTAGTATATAGATTCACTCAAGGAATAAATATAGCAGAAAGAAGAATTTCTGAACTTGAACATGTACTTAAAGAAGAACAAGAACCTCTTAACATTTTGAGCCGCGGTTAGAAACCGTTGGTTAGATCCGCCCCAGTTGGTATCAGAGCCTGTTTTGCTCAAAAACAGGGAAAAAAAAAAGGCGTATGCCACAAAGTTGGCTTCTCTTAACCAGCAAAAGAGAACCAAAACTCAAAAATTTCCAAAATTTTTACATAGAAAAAGAAAAAGAAAAGTGGACCTTATGTTTTCACACGAGACATATCCAAGAAAACCAGTACTCCATTGAATACGCTTGTAGAGTCTTAAACACTCTATACGACGAGCATATTCATCTACAGAAAGAGATCGGAGTCGAAGAACTTGATCCAGCTAGACCAAGCATAGTTGAATTTCTAGATCACATATCTAGAGAAAAAACTACAGAGAAAGTAAAAGAGCAACTTGAGAGATTTAATCTAAGGATTAATCAACTCGAAAAAATTCAAGCAAAGATATCAAGGCTTGAAGCCAAGCTTGATTACCTTAAAGAAAAACAATATTTTTTAGATATTGAAAATAAATTAGTAAGAACTGAAAACCTTGCCAATAACATTCACCAGCAAGCGGTTGATTTAAAAGGCACGCAAGAAAATCTAAAGAAATTTCTGGAAACTCTCATATCCATAATAGGATGAAGCAAAGAGTCGAGCTAAAAGTAAGGCAAGAAGACTTGAAGGCTGTAAGGGTTTATCTTCCAACAGAAAAGCTTGCTGAGAACGTAGAAGCAATAATCCATCAGCAAAATTACAGCAACACCTATCTTCAAGAAATCGGAAAAGAAATTGAAGAACAATTTCAAGAATTGAGTACAAAAATCTCTAGCTTACAGAAAAGTATAGAGAAAATGAAAGAAAATACAATCGTTGAAAGCATTAACGAAGAAACACTAGCACAAACAGTAGCCAGTAAAATCATTATACCTCAACCAGAGGTTGAAAGTGAGTTCAAATTCAGTGAACCTAAGCTGCTGAAATGGAAAGCATCCAAACGAGATACAAAAATGCTTAGTAGAGTATTTAGCAAAAGACATACTGTACCAGAAGTACAACTCGTAAATGCTCAAGAATTTGAGTATAGCGAAATTGAATCTAGTGTAAAGGAAGCCTCAGCACCAAAATTCAGATTCAATGAAATCTATAAGAAAGGATCCTTCATTATGGATTCTCATAGATTCAAGATGCTAGAACTAACAGTACCAGCAACTGGTGGTTAAACAGACATCAGATTAATCACTCCGAAAGAAGTGAGTGAAGCATTTCAAAGAAAGTATACATACTTCCACATTGGTGCAGTCCAAATATCATAGATTCTCATAGATTCAAGATGCTAGTCCAAATATTATGGATTCTCATAGATTCAAGATGCTAGAACTAACAGTACCAGCAACTGGTGGTTAAACAGACATCAGATTAATCACTCCGAAAGAAGTGAGTGAAGCATTTCAAAGAAAGTATACATACTTCCACATTGGTGCAGTCCAAATATCAATAAAACTTTTAGCAAGAGACGGTATAGACTGTTCAATCTTATGCATCCTACAAGACGACAGGATAACAGACTTTAGGAAAAGTCTGTTAGGAACGGTTGAAGCTTCACTATGCAACCAGGTTGCATATTTCAATGTCTTCCCAAACTTCACAACTCATCTGAAGGACGCAGCTCACTGTCTTAGACTGAGAATCAAAACAGATGGGATATCCATGAAGCAATGCATGATGGAACTAGCCGTGGATTATAGGATCTATTATAAGCTAATGAGCTCCAACGTAACACCAAATACTAGATTCGTCAATAGCTCTGGTCTAACCACATCTGTCCTTACCAGCCTTAGAAATAATTCCCAGCAAAAGCACATTACGAAATGGGATGAAGTAACCTTCCCAAGAGAATGGAGTTTAGCACCTCCCGAGAGGCAGATACAAAGCTCTAATGCTTCTATCTATGAAGATACTAGAGGAAAGATAAGTCTCCAGTTTCATAGGCATTCATTTGCCAATTATGAGCAAGCAAGTACTTCAGGGTCAATTCCTGAAGAAACTTTTGAGGAAGAAGAAGACTAAAAAAGACCTTTAAGAATGCTCAGGTCAGAAGGGTTAAAAGATCTCTATAAGCAAGAGAAACCTGCGAAATCCTAGAAGGGTTAGAAGAGATAGTGAAGAAAATTTCTTTAGTCCAGACTAGAAGAAAAATATTACGTACCCTTCGAAGACGCAAATGAAGATGCAAATGCTTCCACTATGGATACAGAAGCAAGTACTCCTAACGTGAGTACCGAAGCAAGCACTAGTCAAATTCCACCAGTAGGGAATACAGTCATTACCAACATTACCAATAATCCCACCAAGATTATTAGAGAAGAAAAAATAAAACTCCCTAAAGGGCAGCCGCCTACAGGAAGACTAGGAGAACGAAGTTCTCAGAAGTACATTCCTACAGAACCAAATTGGGGACAAGCAATCTCCGAAAGAGGGGTCTATCTAGACCTAGACAAAGTAGGTGACAACAGAAAAGCCATAGATAATTGGGTAGCGAGCCTGAAACTAACCCAAGTTTTGGTTTTGTCCAAATTCCACCATAAAGGAGCACATGCTTACTATGAAGCAACCTTAACAGGAATTGTCCATAAATGGTACAATGTTTTTAAGAGAAGTAGCAATTGGGCAACCTGGGAAGCAAGATTAGCCCAGATTAATGACCCAACGGACTTCGCTATTCCCATATACGCACAATTCTGTGGAGATATAACGAGACATAGTGAACAAACCAAAGAGAGAGCTAAAGCAAATATACAAAAGCTAAACATCTGCAACATGAGATATTTCGAAGAATACACTAATGAGTTCCAGAACTACTTCTGTACGATAGGAGATTTGGAAAACAAAGATCTTGTCAGAACATACTAATGAGTTCCAGAACCCTGGAATAACGCTGTAGCACAGTCCCTAGAAGAAAATCCTATAGAATATTTTTCTGTAGGAGGAATAGCAGAAAGAGTAAGAGACCTGTTAAGAAAACAGTGTACAGAAAATCAGAAATCAAAGACTGCTAAGAAACAACTCAGGGGAGTTGAGAACATGTGTCTAAAAATATTAGACACACCAATCCAATGGGGATGTCACCTCTACCCTGAGAGGAAAAACAAGAGAAACTTTAGAAGCAAGAAGTATAACCATAAGTTCAGAAAGAGTTCTGAACAGAACAAAGAGACGAGATCTCCTAGAAAGAGATTTTTCAAAAGAAGAAGTCCAACTCCTAAGAAGAATACTTCAAGAGAAACAAAGCCTTGCAGGTGTTGGCTTTGCAAAGCTGAAGGACATTACGCAAAGGAGTGTCCTAAGAAGGATAAAAGATATGCTAAGGCCCTTCTAGCAGAATACGATGAGGTTATAGAATACGCAAACGTAAAAGGATTTGAAGTAGCCTATTCTGATGAAGAGAATGAGTCCATATATTCTCTTGAAGAAACATCAGAAAGTAATATAGAAAGCACCTCAAGCAGCTCTGAAGAAGAATGTGAATATAACTATCGACCTATATTCATGTTAATCCAAAATTGGAATCAGAAACCTACTGATGGAATCAGTCAGTTTCTTCCCAGGCCAGGAGCTTTCACTTGTGACTATTGCAAGTGTGATGATAATAGTACAATACCTATGTATTGTAAAGAAACAGGAGAAACATATCACAGGGAATGTTTCATAGCAGAAGTAAGAAGAAAAACGAAAGAACCTGATGCACATACATTGGTTGATCAGGAGTATGACATATTCTTTGCTCAAGACCAAAAACAAGAACTTCAGAAAAAACTTAAAGGAATGAAGTTAGAAACTTCAAAAATTGTAAAAGAACCAAGTACCTCAATAGTAGTACAAGAGCTCAGCCAAATAGAAGTAAAACCTGAACCTCTAGTTCAACCTGAACTTCTAGTTCAGTCGTCTGAACTTTTAGGTCTGCAAGAACCTAGTCAGACAGGGGTAGCACCCAAAATTCTTCAAGAAAAACTTGAAAGGAGTATAAACCCATTCATAGAATCCACTAGAAAAGAGACTACAATCCAACCAGTAAAACAGATCCAGACAATATTACTGTCGGTCTGAAATTTCCCAACCATAAGAAATACCATCTACATGCCTTTGTAGACAATGGTTCAGGCTATAGCTTAGCCAGAAAATATGCTATTCCTGAAGAATATTGGGAAAAGTCGGATAAAGCGGTTACTAGAATTGGAATGGGAGATAATGAGTTCACAATGAGCCATGTAGCCCGAAATGTCAAGATCTCGATAGGAGGAGGAACCTTTACGTTCCCAAGAATTTGGCAGAGTGAAGCTTAGGGAGCTGATATGTTGATAGGAAATGATTTCCTACTTCAAAACAAAATGGTGCAAACCCTAGACATGATAGGGTTTGAAAAGAACAACAAGTTCTACTGGGAATCTAGATTACTTGTTGCTGTTAGCATCGCAAGTACAGGATTCACAGCGCAATATCAGAAGTCGCGAGCCAAGCGTGGTGATAATAAACCACCTTTTGAACCGGTATTAGCATTCCAAGAACACCAAGAAATTGTGAAAAATGAAGAAAAAAGTTCAGAAGAATCAGAGGTAGAACCTCAAGATTCGGATAGTTCGGATGGTGAAGAAGAATTCATCCGAGAACACAATCTAAAAGTTTACATCAACAAGATAGAGGAAAAGAAAGTCCCAAAGCTTGTAGAAATAGAAAATGTTCTGAAACCCATAATCAGTGAAGATCCTCAGCTTTATTGGGTAAGAGACCTAGTATATTGTCGGCTAAGGATGCATGATGCCAATGCAATATGCCACGTCAAAGCCATTCCTCATTACAAAGACGAAGATAGAAAAGAGATGGAGAGTCAGATTCAAGAATTGCTTGAGAAAAAGTTAATTAGACCTTCAGAAAGCCCTCATCATGCTCCAGCCTTTTACCATGCGGAGCAACTAAGAGAAAAAGTACGAATGGTCATAGACTACAGAGATGTCAATAAGAAAACTGTCAAAGATGGTTATCATATTGCTCAAGTTAGAGTTTTGATCAACAGACTAAAAGGGGAAAAAATATTCTCAAAGTTTGATGTAAATCAGGTTTTTGGCAAGTAAGAATGCACCAAGATTCCATGGCCCTTACAGCCTTTGGAACTCCTCAAGGACATTACGAGTGGCTAGTAATGCCATTTGGTCTCAAGCAAGCCCCATCTATCTTTCAAAGAAAGATGGATAACATTTTCAAGCCATATTCAGATTTCTGTATAGTTTACATTGATGACATTCTTGTCTTCTCTAAAACTATGAATGAACATCTGAAGCATCTAGAGCAAATCTGCAAGATCATGGTCCAGAAAGGCATAATCCTTGGACAAAAGAAAATTCATCTCATAAAAGGAGAGATAGATTTTCTAGGCATATATACATGTCAAGGATGGAGAAGTTCGTCTTCAAGAACATATTGTGAAGAAAATAAGTCAATTCCCTGACAATATCCCAGATGCAAAGTCTCTACACAGATTTTTGGGAGTTGTTAACTTTGCGAGAGACTTTATCCCTCAAGTGAGCGGTCTCACTGCTCTTCTCTCGCCTAAGACAAGCTCCAAAAAGAAATGGTCCTTTACAACGGATGAGAGCAACACCGTTAAGAAAATTAAAGAACTTACAAGAAATCTCCCTCCTTTGCAGTTACCTGAAGAAGGTGACTTGATCATTTTGCAGACAGATGCAAATGATTATTATTGGGCAGCGGTAGTTTTAGCAATAACACCCGATACAAATCAAGAGAAGATTTGTAAGTTCCTGTCAGGAAAATTTAATCTAGCAGAAATAAATTATTCCACAGGAGATAAAGAAGTCTTAGCCTTGATTAAATCCATCAAGGGAGCCGAAGCCTTTTTAGGAAATAGGTTTCTGGTTAGAATAGATAACAAGAGAGTAAAAAACTTTAAGAACTATAAATTAACAGATGCAGCTGATAGAGGAAGAGTTCTTAGATGGTAGATGTTTTTGTCCCAATATGAATATGATGTTGAAATGATTGCAGGAAACAAGAGCTTTCTGCCTGACGCCCTCACTAGAGAAATGGCAATGTTTGAAAGAAGTGAATGCCGTAACCCAAGAAGCAGAAGGCCAGAACCTGAACCTAAAGTTCAAGAAAGAAGAAGGCCTGACTTTGGAACCAGAATTAGACCTGAAGAAAAAGGAGTAAAAGAAAAATCCTTGCAAGAAAGATACAGAGAAGGAGACAAGACGGTTGGACCATTACATGATGGACCAGGATACCAATATCTGGTATCATACTCCCATGCAGAATCGAGTAAAACCGCTGAACAAGTTCCAGCATCTGAGAAAGAAAGAAATGACTCTAGTCATTCCAAAGCTTTTCAGAAGAAGAAATTCCTATAGAAGATGAGAAGAAAATCCTTGATGAATTTTTACAGCATCCAGAAATGAGAGCACATGGGATAGAATCCCAAGAAGGCCAAATAAGCATTTTCAATCCTTGAAACCAAATTTTAATAGGTCAGCAACCTACAAAAGAAAGCAACCTGTAGTATTAGGAATGACCATGATATTCAATCATTCTATGAGAATTTACGAAAAGCCAGTGGTTAGAACCAGCAAAGATCTGCAATTCAATCACAGAGTCATTATGGATAATCTCCTAACTGCCTCTAGAAATCAGAATGAAGCTCTTGTGCTTCAAGCCCTAGAAGCCCTAATATAAGAACTATCCAACCAAGATAAGGAAAATGAAGCATTTGAAAACACCAGTAAAGTTCAGTATCTGGAAAATCCTGAGAGTGCGAAGGTTCCTATTATAACTCTATCAGAAGTAGAGTGGCTTAAGTTTCATAATCTATTAGGAGATTTTAGAAATAGAAACTATCAGCAGTAGCGAGACCATATTATGGAAGATACATGGTTGATGTTATGGCAGAACATCCCCAGAAGCATAAATTATGGTTAGTTGAAAATGGTTTCGTTCGTAATCTCTGGACAAAAACCAATAAAGACCTAGAAGGTCTTCTTGAGAAAATCTATGAAGCAGTCAAAAATATCAGACCAGAAGGATGTGTCTTGAGACTTAAATTTGTTTCCTCTCCTCCAGAATAGACTACTGAGGCAGGGAATAAAAGTTATATCTCGCCATATCATTATGTGAGAATAATCCAGGGATGTACTCAAGGAAATAAATCCTCCAAGAACAATGGATCTCCAAACCAGAGCCTAGCATGAATGAAAGCAATCTCATCAAGAAACTAGTCCAAAGAAATCAATACACCACCCTCTTAGCAAGCGGAGAAAAGATAATGGTCGCAAGTTATAATCACCCTTCACCAGATAACTGTGACTTCTTCAAGGCCTTTGAAAGGCAAGAAATAAATGGTACTCTTGATTTCACCAAGTGGATAGATAAGGTCGAAAAAGAGTACAGGCATACAGTTCCTCAGGACTCAGATATGGAACCCGAAGAAGGAGAATGCTCTGCATCCGGAGCATCTTTTAATGACGAGAAGCTACATAACATCAACAACAGGATGAAATATTAGCTGCCGACGCATAAAGACAACAGCCGACGCTTGAAGACAAAAGAGCTTTTCATAGTGGAATCCTCTTTTTTGAGTGGAGGCTACCGACAATGGTAGTGGAAGACAGCTGTGTGGTTTTAATAGCGATAAGTTTCCTTCCTATCTTGATATCTGAAGGCTATATAAGGAGTTAGAAGCCCCTTAGAGAAAAAGGGGAACTCAAGGACGAAGAGATTCGACCTCAGAAGGAAAAGAAAAGCTGAGAGTCCATTATTGTGAGATAAATAGTGAGATTGTGAGTAGAAGTGCAAATAGTGTGAGTGTGAGAGTGTGCTACTGTATTCTACTATTCAAGTGATTTGAAGTAAGTGTGTATTTTAATATCAAACATGAGTAGCTAAAAAGCTTTTAACTATTTACCTAGGAGTTGAGGCTCTGGGTTATGTGTATGTAAGCATGTTTGAATAAATCTGTGGTTTCCCCATATCCGTCATAAACTTCAATTTGTTTTTGCGTCTCAGACCCCAGGTGGAGGATTACCTCCTAGCTTTTGTACTATTTTCTGTGTTTTAAATTTTTGTATGATATAATCATGAAACCTTAGGAACCTTGCATTTTCACTAGGAATTAAGAAACTTTCCAGGCTTAGACAGCAGTGAAACCGCAAGAATAGTAACCACTCAGACAGGAAGTCGATAGGTGAAATTGGCATGTTAAAGGCTAGTAACCACTTCAATTCTAGGAGTGGGGATTTCAATTCCCTTGTAGAATTAATGGCTTCTACTGTTGTCAAATCTACTGTTTTCATGGCTTCTCCCCATAAAAAGGTTGGAAGAGTTGTAGAATTAATCATGCTCCTCACCATATTTAACAAAGTCCTATTTTGCCTTTCCGCAACTCCATTTTGCTATGGTGTGCCTGGCATAGTATACTGAGGAACAATACCATGCTCTTACAAGAAAAGGGCACAAGACCCTTTATGCTACCCTTTTTCACTATACCTACCATAATATTCTCCTCCTCGATTGGATCTTACCACTTTAATTTTCTTCCCAAACTTATTCTCTACTTCAGGCTTGTACTGTTTGAACATATCAAGGGCTTGCGATTTCTCCGAAATTAAATAAAAGTACGAAAATCTTGAAAAATCGTCAATAGAAGTAATAAAATATCGATTTCCACAAATTGTCTGCACAGAAAAGGGACCATGGATATCCGTATGAATGATCTCTGAGAGATGAGAACTTCGAGTGGATCTTTTCTTTCTTAATTTTGAAAATTTTCCTTCGATGCAACCAAGACAAATATTTAAATCCGAAAAATCCAAAATATTTGAGAATGTCTTGTTTTTAAAGTTGCTAAATTCTTTCTTTTGAAATATGACCAAGTTTTTATGCCAAAGAAAAGAAGATTTTGGTTGTTGAAAATGGCCCTTTTTTGAAATAGAAGGAGATTTAAAACATGAGTTTTCAACTAACATGGCCTCTGTAAAAAAAAGTGCTTTTTAAACACCAATGATCATATAAAAGATGAGCAGTACCCAATAACTAATTGTCTTTATAAAATTTTATTTCATCATCAATGAGAAAAGTAAAACTAGAATCTCTACGATGTTTAACAACTGAAATTAAATTTCTCCGAGGGAATAAAAGCAACATCCTTTAAATCTAAAGAAAATCATTTCTCTAGTATTATCCTAACAGTGCCTATGAAATCAACTTGAACTTTGTTTTCATTGCCCACGAACACTTACAGCTCATCCTTTCTTGGTTTCCTCTTTGTTCTGTAACCCGATAAAGAGTTGGTAATACGAACAGGAGAACCAGTATCGATCCAAAATGAGTTCGTGGGTATGGAAACCAAGTTGGTTTCAAAAATAGTGAAAACAGAAATTTTATTTGATTCAAAAACAGTGAAAACTAAAGTTGTACCTTGTTTTGCGAGCCACTATTTGTAGAGAGCACAATCTCGCTTCATGTGTCCGTCTTTTTTTCAGAAGTAGCAGAGAAAAGGTTCGGTTTTCTGGTTGGAAGATCCTTTAGAACTGGAAGAACTAGTCTTCTTTTACACGCCCCCTTGCGGTCCAATATATGGCTGCTTCCTTTTTCCTTTTTGCTGCTGTCCATGATTTCCCTTTTGCACATAATAGATAGATTTTCCCTTCTCCTGATGAAGACGCTCCTCCTCTTGAATACAATTAGAAATAAGCTCATCAGGTGTCCAGCTCTCCTTTTGAGTGTTGTAGGGGCACAGTCATTTGATCAAAAGAGGGTGGTAAGGTATTTAGGACTAGAGCCACCATCACCTTCTTAGAGACAGCAAAATCTAAAGAATTAAGCTAGGCACCTAACTCTAAGACACCCATGATGTATTCTCTAATATATCCATTGCCATCATACTGTGAAGAGTAAAACTTAGATAGCAAAGCAACTCCTTTGGCTTTCTCAGACTCCTTATATTTCTTACCAATGGCAGCCATATAATCAACAACATGATCACAATTCTCAATGCATCCACGTACGGCCTCCGTCATGGCTCTTATCATAACAAGTAGAGATAATCGGTTAGACCTCTCCCACTTTTCATAAGCAGCTCGTTGTTGTTTGGTCCATGTCGCATGTGTTTTGTCCGGCGGAGGAGTCCTAAGTGCTATATCCAAATCTGCTAGTCCTAGCGAAATAGTTATGTCGTCCTTCCACTTCTTAAAATTTGAATCACTTAATGGCTCAACAGAGAGAACATTGCTAGGAACTGAATTTAAAAAACATGTAAACAAACTAATGTAGCTGAATATAAAGAGTTTAAGAGATGGGGTTTGATTTGGAAATCTCTCAAGTAGAAGATAAGATTTTGAGAATCACTCACCAAAGAACAGAGCTTACTCTGTGAATAAACTTTTCCATAATGTCTAATCTCCTCTACAGGTTGCATGAGTGCTCCTATTTAAAGAGGTAACATAAACCCCCTAATAAATGCTAATACATTTTAAACCACACTTTATCTCCTAATACATGCTTCTAGAATACCTACTTTCCAATCACACCATGCATAGCTTCTAAGACATTCAACAACTCTAATAAATAGACATAATTTAAAATATAAATAAACTAGCTAATTTCAAATAAGACTTCTTGAAACTCCAAATGATGCATTGGAGCATCAATCTCCACGGTGAGAAATAACTCGTTCACGAGTTCGCATGATTAAAATTGGAGTCCTCCAAGTGCTCATAATGTCACCAACCTATCTTTTTGCTTCTTTTTGTTTCCTTCGTCTTGTTGACGAGTAGCATTTCGGCATAGAAAGAACATAATTCGCTCATTTCAAGAAGCTTTTGTGATGTACAAATATGATTAGAGAATGAATAAAGCTCCAAAGCAATCAATAACTCCTTCTTTTTGTTGATTGAAGCTTGTATAAAATCATCTCAAAATGGATCATGATATTGATTTTCAAATATTATAGAGTTTTGTAATGCATGTAAAGCCACACCACCATCCTCACAAACCAATAAGGCATCATAACTCATACATTGTTCATAGGATAAAAGTTTCTCTTCCAAACTACTAATAGTGAATAAATTCTCCGGGCATGTGACAGCCTTATTTGAAAACACGAACTCTTGGTTTTCCTTTTTGTATGAATCATCCAAATTGGTAACATGAAGAGAATCACCAATATCCTCTTTTATTGGCTCAAGAACTTCAACATCAAGATACTCATCGTAGATGGGTGGAGAATTCTAATCAACTTTAACTTTATCTTCACACTCAATTTCTAATTTAAAAGGAAACACAAAACATACCTCACTTAAATCCTCATTGACTCCTCTTTGTTTTCCCGGGATATTGAATGAATGTCGATTGCCACCACTAAAATTACTTCCATTGTCTTGAGTGGGGAGCCGCCTCAAAATCTCTGCCATTATTCTATGCAAATTCTCATTAGACTGCTTCAACTCATCTATCTCATCACGTTGACCAATATCATCAATTGGAGTTGTTCGTATTACACGCCCTTGCGTCATGATAACTACAAGGAAAGCGCAACCACCAACAATAAGCAACGGATAATCTGGCTCTGATACCACTTGATGCAACTGAATATAAAGGGTTTAAGAGATGGGGTTTGATCTGGGAATCACTCAACCAGAAGATAGGATTTTGGGAATCACTCACCAAAGAACAGAGCTTACTGTGTGAATAAACTTTTTCATAATGTCTAATCCCCTCTACATGTTGCATGAATGCTCCTACTTAAAGACGTAGCATAAAACCCCTAATAAATACTAACATGTTTTAAACCACACTTTGTTTCGTAATACATGCTTCTAGAATACTCACTTCCCAATCCAATATTACACCATGCATAGTTTCTTAGACATTCAACAACTCTAATAAATAGACATAATTTAAAATATAAATAAACTAGCTAATTTCAAATAAGACTCCTTAAAACTCCAAATGATGTATTGGAGCTAGACCCCATATGCACTCACAAACTAACATGAGAAACAAGATACGCATTAACATGCATGCATAGATCAAGAACAATTAAACAAGTGTAATTGTCTAAACCCCTTTTTCTTTAATTTATATGTTATATGTTATCCCAAATATATCATACAAGATGTCGTCATTATTTTATGTTCATACCACAGGATTTATTAGAATGCATGTCTGTGAAGATGTCTTTCTCACAACATGCAAGATGACATCACTTAATTGTAAAAGTACCCCAGCATGCTGATCTTAACGGATAATCAAATAAATGAATTCCAAGGATCTATTTATCAATCATAATCGTTAAAATCACAAATCAACCAACATTCTTTATGGTCCCAAGCATACTTCAACTTTCGACCAAGGTCAATTATCTAATTTCTTTTCTTGATATGGACTTTTGGTCTTTCGTACAAACTCAACATTATTTCAAATTTCAGATTGTACCTGCACAAAATTGTTAGATAGAGAAAAGAAAGATCAAAACAACCTTCCTAATTTATGCATATGACCTGCTCTGATACCACATGTTATCTTTAGTTGTCCTTATTCACATGCATATATAGAAACACATATTCCATAAGTTTTGGTCAACTATATATAACGTACTAACTTTGTCCGGATGCCATTGTTTTATGGATATCGTTGACGAATACAAGATCTTCTAGTCTCTCCAGTCTCCTTATGCTATATCTTATTGGAGCAGAATATTTAGCGTATGACTGTGAGCTTAGGGACCCTATATATATATGGTCTTATGTCTTAAAATTTTAACTCATCGAGGATACAATAAGACACAACTTTATGACCAATAATCCTAATAGCATATCTTTAGGATTGCATATATCCCTTATTTGTCAGGTTTCCTACAAATATATTATATCACATAAATAATATATTTAACCGGATAATCATCATTATATTCTAAACTATTCAACCATCAATTAATTGGTTTTCTTTAGTATTATTATAATACACGTTATGTTCGATATCTGACAATTTGCACGTAACTACTTACAACTTATAATAATTACTTAATTACTATTTTCCATTTATCAATCCAGAATCACAACTAGTGGACTACTAGATCATTCCAATTTCATCTATGGCTTCTACACTTTATGTTTATTAAATGTGTTAACTAGCTTTGTCACCTAGGAAACATGTTTAGATAACTAATGAATTGTAAACTTGAATTTGACAACTTCTTGAATCCATGAGCATGAGTAGCCTTTAGGTGGTGGCTTAGTATTTCTTAAGGGAAGTACTAAGTTGCTTGAATTTCTTACTTTGGTTCTTAATGCTTGTGCCTTGAGTCTAATTGCTCTAAGGGGGCGTTAGGCTTGTGGTACATAGCCCACTTGTATTATAAGGTAATATAATTGGGATTAAAGTTGTGTGATTTAACTTGACTCCAAAAGACTTTGTTAAATTGCATGATTAGTTAGTTTCTTGGTAGCTTCACTAAAGCACTAGGGGGATGTTTGTCAAGCATGTTTCACATCAACTTTTAAATTACATTTGTGCATGAGTTAGGGTAGGTGTGATGCCTAAGTCCCGGAAATTTCACTAAAAGACGAATTTGACCGGTCAACGGGCATAACTCCGGTCAAACTCCGGCGGCCGGAATATGGTGATAGCTGATATTCAACAAATGAAGGAGCATTGGAGGGAAGAAGACTTGTTAATTCAAATTCAAATGAGAAGAAGACAAGTGAAAGGGACATCTTTGGCTTTGTCCCTTTGATGTTGACCTTGTCCCCTTGTTCTTATGGCCAAATATCAAGAGTGCCCTTACCTTTTCCTTCTCTACCAAAATATCTTTGAGGTTTTTGGTCATTTAATAAAGACTAAATCCACAATTTGTGTTTCCCTCTTTGTCCATCACATCTAGCCCTTCATTTCCTTGCATCTCCACCCTTCATTCATCAATTTAGGCCTATTTATACCTCCCTCTCTCATTTTGGACGAATTCACTATTCCTCTCTCTCATTTTGCAAGCTTGTAGTTTTAGTTTTGGTGTAAGAAAGAGTTGTGATAGCTTGGGGGTTTCACCAAAACCACACACACTTCATTTCTCTTCATCCTCTACTCATATTTTATACTACAAGCTTGTTTCTTCAAGATTTTGTGGATTAGCATGGTGTTAATGGTGTTCTTCCCATCGTAGATCCCATTAATACTATTCTTGGAAGTATTTTCTTACCCTTTTCCTTCTTCTCTCACTCTTATTCATCCTCAAGCCTTGTTCTTTATTCATATTAGATTGTGTGAATTGTGTATGGTGGTGATGGAGTTATTTCTTTGTTAGGACCCATTAGTACCATACATAGAAGCACTCTCTTGTCTTACATCTTGCTAAGGTTTGGTATCTTGGTACCAAACCCTTGGTAATCTCCCTCTTTCTTCTTGTATACAGACTCATACAGGAACATAAGTAGTATTAGCCATAATGCCAAACTACTGAATGTCAAAACAAGAGATAGCATAGGAGCATAAACTGATCGTTGCCCCCACACCCAACCCCACCCCCCCCCCCCCCCCCTGAATGTCAAAACAAGAGATAGCATAGGAGCATAAACTGATCGTTGCCCCCACACCCAACCCCACCACCCCCCCCCCCCCCCCCCCCCCCAACAACACACACACTAACACCCAAATGGCTTGCAATTCCATGGAATTAATTGATAACAATTCTCAATGATCTTGAGCGACTCATACTCATAACTGTAGCTATCCTTTCCTTCTGACCGTTCGGAGCGAAACCAAGCCTCAGAATTGTTATTGGTGAGTGAAACGTGGGTTCTGGGAGTAAGGTAAAAAGAGATGAGGAACAACAAATTGGTTATGCAATCGAATTAAGAAAATAAAATCTTGAGATTAATGAAGTGATGGAGAGAAAATTGGACTGATTTTTACAGAAGTTCAGCCTAAAGAGGAGAGAGGAAGAAGAGGAAGACGTAGAGTCCTCTTTGATTTTGACGATAACCTTTTCTAATTCTTCAGTAATATTATTCAAATTTTTAATAAAATTAATATCAGCTAACAGTGTTAGAGGTGTTAACAGGGATGGACACATGTTGCGCTAACAAAGAAGGAACAGGTTTGATACTGGTTTATTCGGGACAGCTGATCTGCTCCCGACCATAACACCCACTACACAATCTGATAATGATTATGATTTGTATATTTGTTTCCTTCTCTCTTGATTTCACTTTCTCCAAATCTAATCAATCCCTCCTTTCTTTAATCCAAAACCCCATTTTGTTATATTCATTCATTCAGAGCCCATCTCTCTCAATCAACTCGTTGTGAAATTCTCTCCCACCCTGCAAGCAAGGCAGCTTTCACTTTATTCTCTTCTCCTTCCTCATTCACTTTTCCTCTCTCTCTCTCTCTGGTTTCTGGGTTTCTGTGCTTTCTTCTCATTGAGATCTGCTCCAAAATGGGCTTTTCCCAAGACACTTTGAGAAGCTCTACAGAGCCACCCAATGCTAATGCACCATACACTTGCTCCTCTCTAGTCTCAGATCACTACTCTCACCATAAACAGCTCACAGTCAAGGCCATTTTGAACAAGATGCTTAGGGAACTTGGCCTGTCCTGCTTTCTCCCCCCACCTCCTCAAACAACAAGTACCCAAAATGGAGATGATGACGACAGCAATGGGAACAAGAAGATGAATTTGGAGCACAACAAGGCATGGCTACTTGCAGAGTCGGGTGGGTGTGGAGGAGCAGACTTGACTGGTGCTGATCCACATTCAGTTCATTCCTCTTTCAGGTTCAGCTTATGTTCTCAAGTTGAGCTTGAGTCCTTGAACATGACCTCTTCGTCTGCTGCCACTGTTCTCATGGTCAATTTGGACAATGGCATGTGTGAGTCCAAACCTAAGGAATTGAAATGGAGGAGCTTCGAGTCGTTAGAGAGAAGCATTTCCCCAATGGCCAACACTTTGCTTAGATTCACCTATCCCGAAATTCGTGCGGCCACTCACAATTTCTCACAAGGTAACTAAGGGCGTTTATTCTACTTGCATACAGTTTCTCATCTTTTTACACACATTTGTAATGCGTTTTGTTGTTTTGGGTAGGCAGAGTTTTGGGGAGAGGAGCTTTGAGCTGTGTGTTTAGGGGTAGAGTTGGGATTTTGAGGACAGTTGTGGCGGTTAAGCGATTGGACAAGGAAGATAAGGAGTCTTCTAAGGCGTTTTGTAGAGAGTTGATGATTTCTAGCTCTCTTCACAACCCAAATGTAACACCTCTTTTGGGGTTCTGCATAGATCCAGAGGAGGGCTTGGTTTTGGTTTACAAGTATGTCTCTGGAGGAAGCCTAGAGCGTCACTTGCATGGTAAGTCCTCTTAATTGCTATTTCAAAAGGAATTTTTTGAATTCTATTTGGTTGATTGGAGTCACCTTAACACATTACTCCATTGCAGAGAAAAAGAGGGGAGTGCAGGGCTCTTCAACACTTTCTTGGTCTGTAAGGCACAAGGTTGCGATAGGAATAGCAGGGGCAATTACATATCTACATAATGGAACCGAAAGGTGCATTGTTCACAGAGACATCAAACCCTCAAACATTCTTCTTTCGTCCAAGAAAACACCCAAGGTAGATAAGGAATTCTCTTATGGACTTCATTTTGGTTTTGAACCAAATTGGGTTATGTACTTATGTCTGACATTGGTTTATCAATTGACACTGTTTGCAGTTATGTGATTTTGGATTAGCCACATGGACTTCTGCACCTTCGGTCCCGTTCCTTTGCAAAACGGTCAAAGGAACATTTGGGTATGATCTCAAGCAAACTTATGATAGACCAAAACAACTAGAAAGAAAAAACTTTTTCCTTTGCCTGTGTCCATAAACTTATAAATTGAATTTACACGTGCAGTTACTTAGCTCCCGAGTATTTCCAGCATGGAAAGATATCAGATAAGACTGATGTTTATGCGTTTGGTGTTGTCTTGCTGGAGTTGATAACGGGAAGGAAACCAATTGAAGTAAGAAGGCCTCAAGGAGAAGAAAATCTGGTTCTTTGGGTAGGTGTCTCTTGCTACCTTCGTTTTGTTTAATTTTTTTAATGTCTTTAGCCCCTTTTGACTGTGATACTGAGTTAATGGGCCCCTAATTGCTTGTTTCACTAGAAATAGTTTAGTCATAATTAGAGCCATAATACTTCAGCAATTACGTTCTTTTAATCAGGTTTACTCAATTGGTGCACACTTTTCTTACCTAGGGTATTAACACCAAATCACAATCTGAAAGTGAGACTTTCTGAGGCCAGTTACTAGTTCAATTTTGTTTGGAAAGTTTGTAAATAGATAGTTTGTTACACATACTTTGTCCATAAGTAGATTTTCTATGATGTGGTTTGTTGAACTTAATTTATTTTAAAAACACATACAAACCACTCAATGACAAATGTCATGCTTCATGCTTCTAATTTTCATCAGGCAAAACCCCTCTTGCATAAAGGTAAAGGAGCTATTGAAGAGTTGCTTGATCCTCGGCTAAAATGTACTTTGACAAATTCAAATCAAATAGGCCGGATGATTGAAGCTGCAGCCGCCTGTGTAACTAATGAAGAATCTAGGAGGCCAAACATTGGTGAGATAATTGCAATACTTAAAGGTGAAGAAGAGCCTATTTACTCCAAGAGAAAGAAGTCTGGTTTTCTGGGAAATGGGCTGGTCATTGATTGTTATTCTCAATTACATCAAACAAATAGTGAGATGAAGAGTCACCTAGCTTTGGCCATGCTTGGAGTTTCTGAGCTCGAGGATGATGATCACCTTTACGGGCGTTGAGATAGAATGTCCACTGGTTTAGATCATTTCGTTCTCCCAACATTAGATATATTTTGTTGCTGGTTTGGAGTTTGAACAATGTTAGAAACTGATAACTGGAAGGAGTGTTGGAATTGTAGATAGAAATAGCGGAAAATGAGTGTGTTTGTGTGTGTGTGTGTGATGTGTACATATCTTGATTATCTTCTTAATTCAGCTGCTCTAACAAGGGAATCTGCAGGAATCTTTTATTTTTTTTCTCTACCTAACATAAAACATTTAAATGGGGAGCACATAAAAGAGGGCTATGTACAACCACTACAAATTGTTCAACGACGAATAATGCACTCATCTGCAAATCTGAACACCTACTTCTCCAACATGTAGTGGTTGGCTTGTACTATATATTTCATAAGAAAATGAAGAAAAAGATGGAAGAGCACGTAAATTTTCTAGAAACATAAACTTAAGGTGGTATATTAGGTCACCGATTTTCTATATGAGATAAAAGAGCACGTTAACTTGAAGTCTTGAACACATTTGGCTGATATGATACTAGAAACATACAAAGTTTACAGTTTAACAACTACAAACGCATTCATTTCTACCACGAGCAAGTTACAAATTAACCCAAAACAATTAATTAGTGCACATCTCTGGTAGGTGAATCACTTACAGAAACACAATGAAAAGGATTCATGCCAGAAACATATGCATTTGGATGAGGAATGTCCTTATTAGTTTTTAAAACACCTTGGCAATATCCTTCATTAGACCACGGTTAGCAAGAGCAAAAGATATATATTCCTCATAAGAAATGACGCCGTCGCGGTCGGTGTCAATCTCGTCCATCATGAATTTCACTTCTTCTGTTGAAACGCATCCGAGAGCTTTCAATGCATTCCCTAGCTCCTCTGCCGATATTGTGCCGTCGCCATTGGTGTCGAAGTGCTTGAAAATGCGCTCACGGTCGGCCTTTTCTTTGGGATCCTCTTCAGCCATTATTCACTAATGGTTTAGTAGTACCAAATACTCTCTCCTTTGTATCAGAGTACTTTTGGTGTGTGATATATGAATGTCAGTTTCAGAGGAAGTGGTTTACGGTCTCTGATTACGAATGAGGGTGAGATCAAGAGGAAGAGAACTCGGTTCCTCTTAAAGAGATGGTTTTGAAAGAGTAAGGTGGTGCTTCATTGTAGGAGCAGGGGGTTTCAGCATTAGACCCGGATCACCTAATTTACTAATTAAAGTGAAAAGAAATATTCTAACACACTATACTCTGTTGCTGGCATTTCGGAATACGACTACCCAATGTCCCAATCACATATTTGTTTCATCTTGAACGACTAGATAGGAGAATGTGAACATGTGTTTAGTTTGCAATAGGATATGGGAGCACTAATGGTTGGGGAAAATGTAAGAAGAGGTTGTTTGGATATGAAGATGTGAGGTTGGTGATGCACATCATGTCCAACCATTGCTGCATCCCATGCACCAAATTTGATGATATTTTGGGTTAAGAACACAAACTATACAACACATCCTGTTATCTGTGGCTCAAGTAAGGGCTTTCAGGTGATGATGCATTATGTTTAACCACAATGAAAACAACATATAAGCTACTGAATATTGAAAAGTACTACACCATAAGTGACTAATTTATAGGAAATTTAACCTGTACACAAAACATAGGAGTTATGCAACGATTGTTTTAACTCGGGTCAAAAGAATGTCATCGATGATGTGAACTGAGCATTTCTTCAGTTGAATACTCTATGGTAAGTTGCAGGCCAACCAAAACTAGTGCAAAAGCAAGAACAAATATCACGATAAGGAAACTAGACATAACAAATATCATGTTATGCCTCAGCTTGAACTTTTATTGAAAGATAATTTACATGGTCTTATTCTCATACAATCAATGATATAATCCGTTGACAAATTAAATTTTGGTACAACAGTTGAAGTTTATTTTACAATAACAGGAACTCACTATGCTGCTATAATTGAAGTTTCTTTCTCTACCAGAGGCAACTCTGTTTTGAATTTTGAATCACATTTAGGTTTTGTCACCATTATAACAAAGGAGGGAGTTTGCATACCTACTTCATTTACCTATGCTACAGACTTGAGCATGACATCCAGCACAGCTTCTCTAGTTGGCAAAGCTGGAATAGCTCCTCTCCCCGTCACAGTCAAAGCTCCACAAGCATTAGCAAAAAGAAGTGCATCTCTCAGTTTGTCCTCCTTCTACAAGTTAAAATCAGGTACATGGTCAAATCAACGCAAACGTAAATACGTACTGAACAAGAGAAAATCCAGACCACACGATAAAATATCTATTGACAATCACCAATTATACTGGTACTATGAACCAAAGGATAAGCTCAAGATTCACAGAAACATACCAGACAGGCAGACACATATCAAGAAAATTATTCAATGAACTCTAAGGTTCAAAGGCAACACATTAAAAACTACTCTTCAGTAAGGCAACACTGGATATATCTTGCATTTCCTTTCTATTTATAATTTGAGAACTCATTTTTTAGAAAAACCCACTAAAAGGGCGATGTGTCTCACAAGCTTTACAATGACTAACAAATAACCATGCAACAATTCCCAACAAAAGCAAAAAATGGAGAAGAACCATGGAACCGAAACTGCTGAAACTAGGTTATCTACAAAACTCTACTAGATCTCAACAATTTTTATCTGGACTGTCCTAATAACGAATTATCCATTTGTGGCAAAAACTATCTGACCATCCAAATAAGGGTAGTTCGTTGCTAACGAGAATGATACAGTGTAAGGATAAGGCTTCAAAAATATTTTTGCAGCAGCACAGCACTGCTCTTCACGATAATCACTTCGACTGATTGCATGCTTAAGAGTCCAGGAGATGCATTTCTATTAGCCAGAGGCAGAGTAATTGAGGCAGCACTTTGCCTTGGCTTAGATAATGTGTAGTGAACTGGTTTGCATCACCCAGCCCTATAGAACAGGTGACAGCACTGTTCTTAACAATCAAGGATTTTCAGGTAGACATGGTAGTAGTCTCACTGGTGAGCTTGACTGGAGCATAATTAAATGTCTTTAGAAAATGTTGTCAATTTTCATGACTTGTAGAGTCTGAGGATACCACGTCACAATATTTGTGCAAAGCCATTGCCCTAGTCATGGTCTCCACCAATATTACAATAAATGCAATTTCAGAGTTCTGTGAAGGTTACTGATGAAGGTTGAAAAGTCTGCTTGTCTGAACCTACATAAAGAGGCTAGTCCTGTGTGTCAAATGGGTTTAGGGTCTCTTATATTTGCATCTTTTGGGAGCTCTGTAACCTTGTGCTGCTGTGCGCTGTAATACATGCGATTGCTGTTGCCAACATGTGAGCACATGGTATAGCATTGATCAAGTCAATATGGTTGTGAGGACAAAATTTGGCTTGAAGACTTTAAATATGAACAGTATTCCATTTTCACAAGTTCTGGTCATAATACTTTCCTCGGATTACTATTCCTCATCAAAGGATTGTACTCTGCAGTATACAATTGACTTAAAAAGATTTGAAGAACAGTATTTTCATATCCGAGATGTAGTACCTGAATCAAAGAGAGATCAACTGCTAGTTGGGATAATATTCCAGCTACAAATGCATCCCCAGCACCCGTTGTGTCCACGGCATCTACCTTCATACCCTTGACTCTACCACTGAACTCCTGTAATACACAACAAATTCATGCTATGTCTCCGAGCCATATTAGTTGTATTTTAACTTATGGTATTAATCTACCTTTGTAACTTATCTTTGTTTGCAAATTCACAGTTACAATTTGAGGCAGCAATACGAACAAATGCAAAACTAAAACTCAAGAAAATAGACGAAGCTCAAGTATCTTAACACACACACACACACACACACACACACATGAGAAATTACCTTCGTATAGTATCTGCAACCATCAGGGCCTTCAGTAACAAGTAGTAAATTAAGATTTGGATGGTACAATTTGCGAACGACAGTTTCATCAAATGGATCTTCTCCTTCTGTTAGAAAAGAAATCTCTTCTTCACTTATCTGAAAACAATAAAATATTTACTTTCTGCATTTTCCTTGAACCGTCTTTCATAAAAGAGACAAAATAACAAACTTAAGTTCCCAGGTGCATAGTCTCCATATTTAAAGGTTTCACTACCTTAATAATATCAGCAGTTTCCCATATACTCAAAATTCCTTCTCTGGCACTCTTTGCAGAAGGCCACAATGGAAGCCTGAGGTTGGGATCATATGATAATACAACACCAGATTCCTTTGCAGCTTTTGCTGCTGCAATATGGGCAGACTTGCATGGTTCTGTAATAAGACTTATAGATCCATAGTGCAAGATTTTTGCCTGTCAAAGTACAGTTAAGTTTATTGTTACTGCTGGAAAAGAAGAGACCAAATAAGTCGGATATAAAATCAATCATCAAAATGAAATTTGAGAAGAGCCATGTAAGTCAATATGATTGGTGCAGCTAGAGCCCTCCTATCTCAAAAGCATGTAATTCAGTTGTAAGAGTCCAAAAGGGTGGCAAAAATTTTAAATAACAGCAATGCTGGTGTTGTCAGCCATCATGATGTACGAGATGCACATATAGGATTTCAGTGGTTCTGAAATATCAAACACTCCAAAATTTGAGTTTCCATAAATGTTTGTTGCTATACATTACTGGAAAAAAAAAATTCAGTAAGCAGGATGCTTTAATCAGATGATACACCCTGGAACTCTTGGAAGGAAGTTAGCTTTCTAGACATTGCATTTAATAATAATGAAATTGCTTTCTTTAGTCTTTGTCCATTATTTCTTCACTGTTTTCTAATTAGCAGGAACGGAAGCTTTCATACCTTTCTTATTAAATCAAAATCAAGTTCTGCTTCTTGAAGCAACATATCAGCACTAGGATTACGATAAAACATGAACTCACGTTCCCCATCACTCCTTAACGTAACAAATGCTAAAGCAGTTCGTGCGCCAGAATCAAATCTCATCCCTTCATTGTTGACATTATTTTCCTTTAATATATCAGCAAGCATGTATCCAAATTCATCGTCCCCCACCTGTGAGCAATGCAAACAAAAAAAGCATTTTATATTTCTGTGTACAACACTGTGACATCAATCACGTCAAGCAATATTAGTATCAACAGACACAATAAAAAAAAAATAAAAAAATAGGTTCAAAGCGTCCTAGAAAACACAAATAGGATGTTTATACTTAATATTGATCATATAAGCGTAAATAAGGTGACATGAAAAAGGAACAAGGCATGCATGAGGTTCTGGCTTTAAAAACATAAAAACTGAAAAGGGAAAAAATCAGATGTGAGAGGTGAAGAAATGCCTGAAGCCGAAGTGGTCACATTATACATTACAAGTTCAATCCATCAAATATTGAGTATTAATAAGCATATTTCTGCATCTAAATAACCAAGAAAGACAAGAATAAGTAAACTTCAGCATAACATACTACCTTCCCAATAAATGCTGATGAGCCACCAAGACGAGCTATGCCAACTGCAACATTAGCAGGGGCTCCTCCAGCAGCTTTTTTAAAGGCGGGTGCTTCAGCCAATGAAAGTCCATTGGTGGTTGGGACAAAATCAATTAGCATCTCCCCAAAACAAACCACAAGGGACGAATCTTTCGTGTCTAGGACCGCATCTCCTGGAAATGCTCTTCCTAAAACAAAGCGGTAATGTCAACTGTGACACAACTCCTAAGCAGAGTTTACTAGTAGCGTACTTGTAGGTAACACAAGCTTGCTGTGAAGTTCCATGGCATGTATGTGTAAACATGAAATCCAAATGGAAGTTCAAGTACTTGGAGGAGACATCTAGAAAGAGGGACAACTTGAAGACCTAAATGGCATAAAGCTAAAACGCAGAATTAAGATGGGGTTGATACAATAGAGCAAGTCAAGCGATTTAAGAACAGAATGATATATGCCCAACCTTTGCAGTAGAGTATTTCAAGGTCGTCGATTTGGGAGTCGACTGAACTAGGATCAGTTATAGAGCTACACTTAGAGGGTGGGTTGCATGGCAGAATCCAGCATTATTCCACTTTTAGTTTTAGGATAACAGTAGGTTCCTTCGGGAATAGTAACTAAATCCATTAAGAAATGTCTAGTTAAAGAAACAATATCAGGATTGGCATCTGATTGACTAAAAGTTGTCCAGTTTGACTAGGATTTTTTAAAGTAGGTTTTGAGCTTTGATTTGGAAACTTAAATTCTAAACAAATGGAAACTGCTGTGAGAAAGCAAGTTATGGTTCAACTAGTATCGAAATAATGTCATAGTGTTCCATAAGTTACGTCCCTTGTGAACAGTAATGTAACGATTGCAAAGCCTAGAATTTGTTTTGTTTTTGCCTAGATTGCAAAAGTTCTTCATCCTTGTTAGGTTAAACTGTCAAAATTGTCATGAACACCTCAAAACGTGCTTTACAGATCATAAGATAAGTAACATGTCAAACAATGTAGAAATTGCCGTAAATGTAAAAAACGAGAGAGAGAGAGAAACCTGACCTTGGGCATTGGATCGGGAAATGGAAGGGAGAGGAGAAGAAGAAAAGGAGGCAGCGGAGACTGTGCGTTGACTGAAAGAGAGGCGAGGCGAAGAGAAGAAGAGAGCAGGAAGAGCGGGAGTTGAGTAAAGAGCCATCAATGGAGTCGTGTCGGATCACAATGGCAGAGCCCTTGGCGTTTACACGAACTAAACATCAATTGCCACCGGAGAAACCAAAGCTCCCTTCAAGCAGCTTAGCATCTATCTCTTGTCTTGTCCAACAAATCCCCCTCAGCTCAGCTTTTGTTTTCTTCTACTCCTCTTCTCTTCTCTTCTCTTCTCGGTTACCACATCTCTTCTTTAGAAACTATTCTTCTTTGTTTCTTTATACTTAATGGTAAATACCTCCTGCGATACATTATGTAAGACTAATTACCCAACGTTTCAAAGAGTTAGGTTTTATATGACATTATAGTACTTATGTTGACTTTTTTATTTAATATAAAAGATAAAATTGACATTTATATTTATTAATAAAAATAAAATTAAAAACATAGTGTTATGTATCCAAAATTATTGGTTATTACCTTAATATTTATTATTTTATTTTTATCTTTTCAGGGAAAATAAACATAAACTAATTTTTTGTTAAAAGAAAAAATATGAATTAAATTTTTGGGTTTTGTTGAAAATAAAATAATTAAAATTAAATCTAGTATTTGTTATTTGAATACCCACGACAATACATTTGGCGGATTAGATATAGCTCTGTGGAGTAGTTTTGTGAGTGTTTACATCACCACAACTGAATTTTTTAACTTATATTTTCAACATAACCCAAAAACATTAGGGAAATGCATTTTTTTTTTATATGAATAAACCTAAATGTCAATTTTACCCCTTACATTTAACAAAGAAGTCGACATATGTACTAAAGTATCACATGAAACCTAATTTTAGGTACCAAACTGTTCTCTTTGAAACATTGGGTACCAAAGTGTCCAATTGGTCATATGTCAGGTACCATAGGAGGAATTTACCATATACTAAACTATAAGACAGACTGATTTAGGACTTGTCGTTTGCTTAGCTGACCCCAATGAAGCTATATGTGTATCCAGAGTTTCGATACTTCTGCTATCAATATAAAAAACTCCCACATAAGCTATCCGGGGATTCCTTCTGCCTCTTTATTCACTGTTTCAAAATCTAGGTGTTTTCTCTAGAGAGTCACACCATCTCTTGAATCCATCCTCATCCAAACACTATAAAATCACTGACTTTAAGTGACTGCCTTCTAGAAGGACCAACATCATTCCTCACACGTCGAAATGCTCAAACCCACTCTCCCACCACCACACCAATCTAAACCATCTCCTCTTCTATCGCCTTCTTTGATCCTAATTTGGCGAGGTTCCCCAATTTCTTATTATCTGTTTTATGGGATACTTGTGAGCTTTAAACTGCAACGAAGAGAGAATTTCAATTGCCCTGTCAATTTTGGGATGAATTTTCATATTGTGCTTTTCCGTATGGTTACGGTATCAATTGTTTAAATTGTGGTCTAGAAGACAAAGGGAAGATTACATTTTTCTTGGCTTTAGAGAATGATCAGTTCATCTTTTTCTGAGATATGGGTACTGCTTTTGATTTCTACTAATTTCAGTTACTTTTCTATAAACCAAATCTCATTTTCGTTGTAGAGATTGATTGGAAATTGGGTTTTACAGAGACATGGAGAAGGAAAGAGAGTGTAGGAAGAAGGGAGAGAACAACAAGGAATTTTTTTTATATATATATAAGTAAACAACAAAACTATCGAAAGAGAGGGAATAACTTTGTGATATGTTGATAGGAGCATAAAATGCGACGTTCTTAATATGTTTATACCCCCATTAATGCAATGTTTAACCCTGATTGTTGTAATATAGAGTCGTTGAGTCTAATTAAGAGTCTTTGGCAGAGTCGGTTTGTGAAATGAGCTTAAATGTCGAAAAACGCTGAATTTATGAAGAGTTTGAGTTAAGTTAGGAATCCTAATTGAACTAGAAGTCAAAAATGTTTCGTCATTTTGAGAAACGACGAAGATCGTAAAGAGTTTGATTCAAAGTAGGACTCCCTATGAAATTAGGAATCTTAGTCGGACAAGGAGTCTACAATATCTCGACGTTTCTGAAAACGTCGAAAATTCTAAGAGTTTTAATGAAAGTAGAACTATTTGCTAAACCAGGAAAATATTATTGAATCAGGATTCAATTAAATCATAAATTGTGCTACATTTAATCTTCTTTTTTTATATATATTTCTTCTCTTATTTTCAGAAATTAAATGAAGAATTTCGGTAGCATTATCCAAGGAAGAAATCGGGATTTATTTTTGAAGTATTGCCGAATCAAACAAAGAGAAGAAGTTTGTATTTAACATGGACAAGGAGAGGAGCAAGCCGAGCACATGGAGAAGCCTTGGACGGCAACACAATCATAGAGCTGCACAGATAAGAAGATTTAGTGGTTGAACCATGGAAGGAGTCCTAAAGCTACTCAAAGAAGAACTCGCGGCAAGATGAGGATAAAGAAGAAAACAATGCCGAATCTGGACATGATTTCATTCAAGGTTCAAGATATTTAAGCGGAATTAAATCTTGGATAAATAACAGAGATATTTTTGCGATTTATGCAGAATTATCTAAGAAGATTTTCGGAAGAAAACTTGGAAGAAAAGAATGAATTACCGAGCAAGAAAAGAAGAAGAATTGTACTCGGACTCTAGAGGAAGGAGGCAGCCGAATTCTCCCATATGTTCTCTTATATATAGCGCTCGGCTGCATGAAAAAGAATCATCTCTTCTCTCACAAAAAGCTTGCCGAAACTCTGCCAAAGTATCACCATAAAATCTTATACAGAAAATTAGGTTGCTGTACCACAACCACCTTTCCAAATCGCAATCTTCTCACCAACGAATCATCTCTTGCCGAAGTCTCTTCAACGTTCTTCTAAAGTGTGACTCGTGTACCTTATGACTTTCAATATTTTCTGTATAATTTAGATTTAACATTGTATGGTGTTATGGATTTTGATTTTTGGTTTTGTATGTTATACTATGACTTCCGAATTCTATTTTGGTTTTCTATAGATTAATTTACAAACTTTTCATGTATGATTTCGTGATTGATTGATTAAGGGCAGTAGGTTTCGCATGTGTTTTTAGTTACTTTCAATTTATTTTTATAATTTCAAGCATCACAAATTGTGTACTTGAGGGCTGACTTTGTGGCAGTACCTTGAGTGCCGATTTCGTGTACCAAAGTGATCTAAATTGCCATCATATGCTGAGTTGTTGTGGTATAGGTTATTTAATTAGGGTTGATATATTTCTCAATATATGCATGTTGAAGCATGGTGAGGTGACGCCATACTTGTTACATGTGACAGGATCTGCCCCGGATTTCACCATGAAACCCAGATTAGACCCTGCGGGGACCACCTTAAAACTAAGTCTATCGATAAATCGATGAGTCAATCTTAAGATTGATGACCTTAAAACCTGTAACGAACAAAAGCACTTCTAAAATTTAGTCCAACCTCAACACCTGGAGCTATCTGCTCCCTAAATCACAATAACCGCCACAAATAAATACAAAATCAAATTCAATTGACTCACAGGTCATCAGAGCAATCTAATAATGAATTGGGAATACAAAATAGAAAAGTAAAAGGATCAATAGATCCTACCAAGTGGAAGCAAAGACGACGATGACTATACCTCGACTCCGAGTACTCTTGACCTCAAATAACTAGTATGCAAACTGGACGATTTAAAACGAAGGGCCCAAGGGAAAGTAAATTACAAACGTTAGAGTGAGTAGATAAAAATAAAATAATTTAATATAATACTTTAAATAAAAGTATCATATTACTTTCCCAATGTTTTAGAAATAAAAACCACAATGCATGCATTTTAATAAAACGTCCCACGTTTAAGAAAAACATATTTAAAAATCAGCCCCGCTAGTTCGGGAATTTATTAAATAACAGAAAGTCTCATAAGAGAAAATATTCCCCAAAACCAAATAATATAAAATCATGACCAATCTCATTGGTCATAAAATACGGGATGGTTAGCACCATTTAATAGTAAGCCTCGAAGGTTAAGGGTCGAGCCTCCAAGACTTTGTAGCATCCCACGGTAAACTTGTACACGTCGACCACCGAGCGTGAATCTGACCTATCTGGTCAAGTTGTCACCTCGCATCGGCTCAGGTGACTAAGCTAGCTAGCATCAATATATATATGGACCCTGATATGGTGAAAATCCGAAAACAAAACCGAAAACACGCTTCCCTTTATATATTATAATCAGTACGGTCCCCGACCGCACATCTAAGGCTTATAATAATCATAAATAGTATAATAGCCTCAAAAGATATACGTATATATCAGACATATCCAACATGCCGTAAAATAATATCGAAAAAGATATACATAACATCGACATGTCTCACATGTCGTGAAATCATAAATAACGAAATCATAAAATCCCCGGAAATCTTATTTCCGGTCTTTTAACTATAAATATATTTAAAATGATCAAGTATAATTTATCAAATCATACTATTTTCGGAAATCTCATTTTCGTGTAAAATTACGTACTTAAAATTTTAGTAAATATATAACCCAAATCCATAATTTACTTAAATATTAATATCATAAAATTTTATAAATTATCATACTTCAGAAATCATTTATTTAAAATAAACAGTATTTTATTAAAATATTTATGCATGAATTTATTTAAAATAAAATCCACTCACAGTATGGCCGAGCGCGCCACTATTTTGAGCTCTTGTCACGTCGAGTAACCCCTCGACCTGTAACAGAGACGTATTTAAAAGATATTTCATAAACTCAGAATTTGATTATAAAAGTTAAATCTACGAACGTCCTCACTCGCCCGAATAACACAATTTCAATTCTTGTTATTGGTATAGGAATTACTCCTCGAATACCGAAACAATTTACGTCCAAAGATTACTCAGAACACCCATCCCGAGTCCGATAAATTATTTTACTGGTTATTTTGTCGTAAAACCCTTTTTACCAGCTTTTATCCTTTTTACGAAAAGTCCACAGTAGAATTTTAGGGTCAAACAGTAATTTCTCTAAGTCAAACAGTAATTGTGAAAGTCAACAGTAAATAGTCAAAGTCCAAATTACTATTTACCATTTACCTTTATTATTTACCTTTTTACTGTTTTACTTTTCACTTTTTACCAATATTATTTATCCTTCTTCTTCCTCAGCTACGGGCAGCCGTAGCACCGCCGGCAGTACCACCACAGTGGCCAAAACACATCAAATTCATCCCAAATCAACCCAAAACGATCGCCACCACCTCAGGAACTCATCCCCACTGCCTCCGCCGCCAAAAACCCACATGCGGCGGCCTAAACTGCAAAACCTCCAAATTCCACAAAAACCAACTAATTAAACATCAAACTACCATTAATCGACTCCTTTCAATGTTCTGAATTCAATTACAACCTCCAATTGCATCAAAAACACCAATTACCCAATCTCCACCGAATTCACAAAAACTCCACGAATTTCAAATCCTAATTTCTCCTTACTTGGATCGAATTGTATCAATTCCTTCTATGGAATTCTTGGACAAGTCGAGACCTTCAATTGCCCTCCAAAATCGGGCCGAACCGTGGCCGGAAGAGAACGTTTCGGGCTCGACAAAGTTGATCATTCTTGAGCTTCAAGCGGTCGAACGACGGCGAAACTCACCGTGCCACCACCACAAAATTGAAGAGGAGAAGGACACAAGTCTAACGTCACTAGTGGCGCGCCGTTTGGTGGTCGGACGGCGAAGGAAGGTCGAGGGCGGCGCTGGGACGGTGGGCTCGGGCTGAGTCGCTAGGAGGGAGAGAGAAAAAGAAAAAAAAAGCAAAGGAAAAGAAAATAAAGAAGAAAAAGAAAAGTTTCCCTTTTAGGGAAATTTCATTCCCCGCTATTTATACTTGTCCAAAAACTGTAATTTCCAATTGTTACGTCGTAACTTTTTCACACGAACTCCAAATTAAACGTGCCACATGTCCATGAACTCGTTTCAACGTCTTCTATCTCGTCGAGAAATAAAATTCTCTGTCGGGTCAAGTTATTTAAAAGTTAAATTTTATAACTTTCGAATCTTAAAAACAATTCCTGTAACGTAAAATAAACGATAAAACTATCAGGAGGTAACTCGAAGTTCGAGTCGTATCAGCATGTCTCTGATTCGTCTTATTGTGCTAATGTGGTCTTCATATTTAATTTCTACGCTGAGTGTCTTTAAACTGATTAGCACTATATTTAGGATTACACGCTGAGTTGATGATAGGAGCACAATGTGCAACGATATTATATGCTTATGCCCTCGTTTATGCTTTGTTTAACCCTTATTTGCCTAAGATAGAGTCATAATGTAGTTAGTGTCAATTTTGGTAGAGTTTTGTGAAAAATGATTAAGAATCCGAAAAAGGACTAAGTTTGAGAAATCTGGAAAATAGTGTAAAATATGTCTTTTTCGCGATTTTGAGATGAGCAAAAGTATGATCTATCCTTGTCCGAATTCTATTAAATTTTATGTGCTTAATATTCATATGTTGAGGAATGCTGTGTTAAAATTTCAGATCAATCGGAGTTCGGGAAGTCACCCAAAACTTGGCTGCAAAAAGGGCAGTCCGGACATTCCAATCCAGGGGCTGCCAGGATTTTCCTGGGACTTTGTCCCAACTTCGAAAAATCATTCCTGACTACTTACAGGGAATTTGGCCGAGATATTTTATGGGGAGATGTCCATATGTGTCTAGTTTACGTGAGACTTGGAATCGCATCAATCAGAGCTCCGAAGGTGGAGATAAGCCGGAATTACTGCAATAAGGTCAAATCTGCCGATTCCAGGAACCTACTGCCCCCTTTTTGTGTTTTCTGTTTTTGATGGACCAAATGGTGTAAAAATGCATATGTGAAGATGGTCCAAGCTTTATGAAGGGAAGAGGAAGACACTAGGCCATGGCATTGAAGAAAAATATGAAGAAAGAAGTTCTCCTAGTCAAACTAGGAGAAGCTGCCGATTGAGGCAGATTGTGTGCAACGCTGTGCTGCCGGCAATTTGAGACATTTTCGATGGACCAAGACACATCAAATGAAGACCAAAGATCATACAAGAAGTCCATGAAGATTTGAAGCCCAAGTCTTGAAGAAAAAATCAGAAAAAGAAAACCTAATTGAACTATGAAAGGAAGGTTTCAAATCCTTATCCCACTTGGTTTTCTCTATTCCTTTTTGCTAAAGGGCTGCCGGCACCCCCTCTCCTCTATATATACCCCCACTTATGCATTCTGAAAATCATCTCATCTCTTGCAAAACACTAGCCAAAACTCTACCAAATTTTCTACCAAAGTTCTAACCCGAAACCCTAAGAATACATAGTCACCGATTCACCACCACCATTCACCACCGAACCAGTCCCTGCCTTAGCTGCTGCCGAATCTATCACCACACCAAGACGAAGCTCTCCAAGGTTTCTAAAGTGTGATCCATCCCTATGACTTGTATTTTTATTTTCGGTTTAGTCACATATTGTTGTTATAAAAATACTTTGTTTCGTTTGGTTTTGTATGATGAACATAAATTGCGATTTTTGTTGGAATTTATGTGATGACTTTGCAATCTTTAATTCATGGATTTTGTATGTTTAGATAATCAGGGAAATGGTATTAAAAGCATGTTTAGGATTTAAATTGGTTAGTGGGTTAAGGATGTTCCTTATAAACCGAAACATTAGTTGTGCTTAAGCATTTGTTGTTTGCATGTAAATCTAGGTGTTAGATTTCATCTAACCTGAGTAGAATGAATAAAACTATAGGCCTAGCGGTTGTTTTGATTTGTTGTGCTCACCTAGGGTATAAAACCTTAGCTAAAACTTGCATGTTAAATAAGATGATTGACAACCTTGCTTATTTGCATGTTTTCGATTTAAGACTCTTGTGCGATATATGTTAAGTCTTAACCGGATTAGCATAAAAATCTTTAGGGCTAGAGCGAAAGTTTGTCCTAAAAGAACCTAAGGAAGTCTAGTAACTATGTACAGAGCGAGAGCTCTAGTTGCGGTCGAAACGAATTTAAATTATGAACATGCTAAATACTTGTCTCTTACTTTCTTGCATATGAATCTATGTTTTAAAGAGTCTTTTGTGTGAACTGTTTTGTAAAAGATGATGATCACCTGTAAATATTAGATTTAGGATTTTATTTTTCTGTTTTGGTGCCGTGCTTAGTACTAGGGCAGCCTAGCTGCCGATCCATACTTATCCCCCATTTGTGACGTTTTTAATGTATATATGTATATATGTGTGTCTAACAATTTCATATCTCAGGTACCCTTAATCCCCGGCCTAGAACGATCCCTACTTATTCTATACTACTAACGATTGTAGGGTTATTATTGCTTGATGCTCGCTTCGGCGACACGTCAGTTGATTCTAAATAATTTAGAAGTCTTATTAGATGAACCGTTGAGGGCTCTAATTAGAATCGGAATTGAATGTTTCTAAGTGCTATGTGGAAATTGCTTGCTGTCGTATGTCATTAGTTTCGTGTCATGCATGTTTAGATGATTTCGTGCTATGTGTATATGTGGATAAGATGATCACTTGTATATATTTAGTTTAGGGTTTAATTCTAGTAAAATTCAGTAGGTTCTAAATATATTCTTCAATCCCTAATGTGATTTTGTAATGCTTTATGTGATATGCCCTTGATTTCCCTGGACTGAACGATCCCTATTTGTCATGTACTAACGATGACACAAGAAGGGTAATAAATGAATATGAAGTTGTTTTACAAGTACAATGTGCTTGGAAATAATTCCATCAATTTTTTGTTCCTATGCCGATTCTCAATTCGCATGCCACTTTAGTTGAATTTGATCAATTTATTTTTAGGTGTGTATGACCTCGAACTAATTTATATTCTTACTCCTAATTTTTTCTCAGGTTAAGTGAACAATCAAGGGAGATTCTTCTACATTGTATGCATCTTCTCTCAAATGCCTGCAAAATTATCAATTATTATAGAAAATAATACTGACAGAGATGAATTTACTAAAAGGTAAAAAGAAAAAAAGGCTGAAAGAAAATATCGAAGAAACTTGCGAAGGTGTTAAATAGAATAATCCAGTGTTTCCCAAATACACATAGCAGAGATAGTGTTATGTCCTAGAAACTCCGGACAGCACTGCAACAAAGATAGAGGTAGGTACTTCAACTTCAAGATTCGATCTTGTCTTGATAATTCGAGGGTCTTCGTTTTCCCTGCGGGCTCTCATACCCTCTCTTGTCCTGTTTCCGCTTTCCCCAATCTTTCCCCTTTTTAATGGGTGAAAACCCCTGGTCCCGAGTTTGTTGCCGAGACAATATGATCCCGCTGGGCTAGCGCTGGGTCATCAGTTTTTTTTTTTTGCTGGTTTCAGTAGGTTTCGTGCTCCGCTTGTGCGTGCCTTACCGCCATTGCCATTAGCTCATCATACCCTTGCGGGTCCTCAACTCATACGGTGTAAATTTTTTTTTTCAGGTTTTAGACCTTACTTGAAGGCCATCTCCACGATTCCCTTGTCTAGATTTCTTATTTCCGCTGTGGCAATGCCTTAATCCCTCGTCATTTGTTTGCTAGCAGTTGAAGAGAATAGTTGATGCTTGAGTCCCCCCGACTCTCAAAATGAACGGTCGACGAATTTATCCGCTAGCTGGTCGAAGGATTCTATCGAATTGGCCGGCCACTTATAAAACCAGCTTAACGCCTCTTCTAATAGTGTTTCCTGGAACATGTTGGCGCTGGTCTGGGACCTGAAGATGTCATGATGTTAGAACGGGCAACCCACTTTGGTGTATGTCATTTTCAGTGACTTTTGCGTGCCTGCCCGCAGAGATTTGGTCACTTGGCGGGAGAATGGTCCGGCCCATTCGTTGAAGGGCGCACTCACCGGTGGTTTAACTGATTTCCACTCCTTTTCTTCTCTCTGGGCCCTTATGTCGGATATCGAGGCAGATAGCTTCAGGTTTGCACGTGGGTTCCCGGCCCTTCTCATGAATTTCGGGAATAGTTCTACTGCCAGATTGACAATTTTCCTTCTTTCCCGTTAATTGCCCTACCTCCATGTGTGGAAACTCAGCTGGCGCCTTACCCCTGTCCTTGTTTGTGACGCTTCTACCAACCCATGGCTCTCTAAGGTCACAGGTTGCCCCACGAGCGATAATCAGCTGTTCATGTGCACTGAAGCGGCCAGCATCGCGGCATTCTCTTCCTCCATCTCTCTGTATCTGGCCTTTGCTTCTGTCCGCTCCCGGCTACTCTCATTTCTCACCCGGTCTACTTCTGCTCTCATTCTCTCCAATTCGTCCATCATGTCTTCCCCCTTCAGGTCATCGATCTAGACCCGATCACGATCATCAGCCAACTCTTCGTACCTACCACTCGAGCTGGTAATGGGAGTAAACTCTTGGCCCTTTGGATTTCCAGTCATACTCACGGATGTGGCCTTTACATATAGATTCCCACAGACGACGCCAACTGTTTCTGTCTTAATCCCGTAGGACCCGCATACACTATATGGTTTTATGTCCTCTTCTCCTGGGGATGATCTTGCTACCTGTTAACTAGGAAAGATCGGTGGGGACCAATCAGTTCCACTCTGATGCTTAAGTTAGTACAGTTGGGTTTGGAATATAAGATATAGGTAAAAGCATGTCGATTAGTGATTACACTTTAATGAAGGTGATTGGGCCAATATATGGGCTCCTGCCTACACGAGCTGAGCTCATCCCTCGATGTGGCATTGGTAGCTCTTTCTACATAATTTGGATGTTTGTTTACACCTTCTTCTTGGGCTTTTCCCTCCGGCCCCAGGACCTCTCTTGGGCATTCAACTACCAGGTCTCGATCCTCGGGTACCTAGGCTTGCATTCTCGGCCCCAGCGCGGGTCTGTGGGCCCCAGTAGCCGATCTGTTACTATGGTCAACAAATTTAATCTCTGGGTGTTCCAAGAACAACCTCTGTTGCTCGTTCTAATACCGAATTTGAGTATCATTTTCTTGCTTATGCCTATGCTAAATCAACTTGGTTAGGTTTTTTACTTGCAGAGTAGGTTAAACACGCGTGTGTGTTCTTTCTCTCTCTCTCTCTCTCTCTCTCTCTCTCTCCACGTCATCCAAGTAGTTGTCCGCATGTATGGCTGGAAAATTCGCCACACGTATGGGGGCCTATGGATTTTTAAGGGTTTAAGATTTTCCATCTATTGCTAATTGGTCTTCGATGTGAACCTAAACTACTTTATCATTGTGACATCAACAATTTCCTTGAGATATTTTGAAATATACGTTTTTTTTTTGTTTTTTTTAGAAAGAAATATAGCTTTAATAAATTAGGAGTGAAGATTATGGACATTACATAAGAGCTTATTATGAATTCGTAATATTTGTTTCTATAAAAAGTAGTCATACAAACCTAGTCATATAAAAAAATTAAATACAATTAATATCTTTCCCTTTTAAGTAAAAAAAATAATAATTACATTTTTAATCTTTGCATTTGCATTTGACTATAACCTAATAACTTGTTATAAAAAGCCTCAAAAATTTGATGGGATATCATCAAAAAATTGATCTTTTACACTTACAAATATCATGAAGAGTGATAAATCCAAGAAATTTGTTATCTTTTGCTTCATCTTGATTGCCTTTTTAGCTCTGGTTGATTGTGTGTAAAACTGTTTGTTATGTTAATCTATTATATTTTAGATTAAAATATGAAATTTATTATTGTTCTTCTGATTGATTTAGAAATATTTTGTTTTTTTTTTTTAATTTACAGGCAAATAAAGCAATATGGGTGAGCCTACAAGCAATGTGGAGAAGATACATGTTGATAGATTATTGGCAGCTATTCCAGAACCCAAAATACATGTTTGCGATCCACAATGTAAATCTACAGAATATTGTGATATATGGTGTTGTTGGCTTACTATTAGGACAAAGTGCTATAAAACAGAAGAAGAATCTTTTAAAAATGCATACCTTAATTTTGCTAGCCACAAACAAGACATATAAACATCAAACTTAGATTGTTTCACTTGTTGTAGGAAAATCAGAATTAGTCTACTCATTTAATTGATAATCACCTTTATATAGGGTGAGATTACAACGGTAATAGTAAATACATTAATGACAATAATGACTACATAATTATCTCTCGTCAGTTACATTGACGAAGGCACATATTGCGTTTTTCCTTCAACACTCCACCTTGTGTCGAGTCAAAGATAAGATGGTGTATGTGGTGTTGCCTCATTAAAAACCTTGTCAAGTAACAAAAACTCAATGGGAGAAAATAAAACTTTGGTCGAAGGAGAAAAAGAGCACAATGCACCTATTACATTGGAAAACAACATGTATGTGCTAGACTCCCCCTAATGTCTGCACCTCCCCCTGATTTTTACATTAATCATGAGATTCTCCCTGATTCTTTCATTTGATCAAGGGAGCTTCAGTAACATTAGCATAGATATGTATTTTCATATGTTTTTCCAAATACGACTTTGAGCAATGATTTAGTAACTAAATCTTGCCACATCGTCCTCAGATCCAACTTAATTTACTTTGATCTTGAGGATAAGGTTCTTCATGAACCGAACACATAGGTTCATATTAAACATCAGGTTCACTCGTGGTATGACCTTCATATAACAAAACAGTCATATATAACTTCATCTAGAGTATGGATGAACCGTTAAGAGATTTGAAATTGATCTGTAACAACAGATTTTCTTATTTCACCTTTAATGCGTTTTTCTTTACGCATAGTTAGCTATGACGTGGATAGTTTCTTTATCATGTCACATCTTATGTAGAGATTGAATAAACCCAAATCTTTCATATCTTTAAGTATTTGAAAGAACCATTTGTGTTGTGTGTGCGCAGAGCTAAACATAACTTTATAAATTTTCATCGAATGAGAGGTCGAGTCTTACATATTGTGTTTAAGTATAATCATACGTCATTGCACTTGCATAGAAATTTCATTTCCCAACACTTCTTCATCATCTTCCATTAGATGATAAATGGATCTATTATTAGAGTAAAGACTTCGACTGATCATGGGAGTATATGTAGGCCTCACTTTATTCTTTAGAGCGCCTAAGCCGATTGATGGATGGCCACCATCATTACAATCCTTGAGTTCCATTTCAAGACTGTGTATTCCTAAGATCTTTTTCATTCTTAACTTAGGATTTACAATACATAGAGTTTCTCTTAGTGCATTTAGAGTTTATGTATCTCCATAATGAAAACGCAATGGCATAATTCATCAATCTCTTCCCAATCAAATAGTCACTTTGGTGAACGTTTCAATTTCTTTTACAAACGTACTCATGTGATCTAGAGTCACTTGATTTGGGTGGATGAAGTCCGTTTAGGATCCTCATGTATATCTCTTAATTTAGATCCCCATAGAGATATATGTTTTGATCACTTTAGTAAGCTGCATGTTCAGTTTTTTGGGAAACTACCAAACTGACAAGATAGTGGAGTGCAATAACATCCATTACGAGAGATTGTCTCATCGTAGTCCATTACGAGAGAATATCTCATCGTAGTCGATTCCAGTGCGTTTTTTGAGAGACCTTGCACCATAAGGTGAGTCTACATACTCTTATTCTCATTACGCATTCTAACAAAGATATATTTGATAGGGTTTATATTTGCGGTGTTGGCGTCACCTGCCCAAATGACCTATCTATTTGTTTATACTGGATCACTTCTTTATATTTTTGGCCAATTTACGACGTTGACATTTTTCAACGAAGTATGGTTCGATATTTGACTCATTTTTCCACGTCCTCATGTACACTAGCGTAATGTGTTTATATAGATCTCTATACTTTAAGGATTGGTTCTAACATTTGAAGCATCCTCCAATGATAACCACAATCCACAAATATTTTCATGAGACGGATTTGAGTATCACTGATTAATAGACCAGGTTGTGCCAAAACTTACTTTCTTCCTTTAAGCAAGTATTCATCAAACTTAAGATGGCCTCCCCCTCTTCCTTGGAGAGCCACGGTCTATGACACCATTTATGCCACTTTATGGCGTCACTATGCTACCATTCATGGTGGCAGCGCAATACCCAATTCCTCTTAGGTTGTACCATGTCCTTTTGATAAAACACAATCCTTACAGGTATATTTACAGCAGGTTTATGTGATCTCGTCACTTTAATGTATAAGATATCAACACACTTTACTTTATGTAGTTTTGGGGATCAAGATGAGACACAGTAGGGACAAACCACGACAATGCATGTTGTTCCACTTAAACATACTTGTTCTTATCTCCTCCTAACGACGGGAAGACTGTCTCATCAAAGTGACACACCGCAAATCTAGTGGTAAGGAGATTGCCTGTCAAGATTTCGACCTAGCAGACTAGGCGACTAGCTGGAAGTTCATATCCATCATAAATATTTATTCATCTCCAGTAACCCATCATTGTGCGCTGTGGCGGCGCGATTTTGGCACATAAAAACATTTAACCGAGCTAAAGGATTGTAGATCCGTGTCAATCCAAAAGAGCTCAAGGATTACAAGTTTGTTTGAGATCCTTTAAAATCCTCACAGATAGTCACTAGCTATGGTGTAAATTAGTTCAATGATGATGGTCATAGATGAATAAGTAACGCTGCATGCAAAATTGGATAACCCAAAACGGAAGTATTGGTGTGCTTTTACCAATATCAAAACTATTACTGTAGCCGTTTTTCGTGAGACCAATTGGTTTTTTATATAGGGATATGGTATCCATTACAGATCCCATATAATAAGCTATAAAATCATCACCTACCGAAATTACCCCGGCCTAGGTGCTTTGATTTTTTAGCATAAGCAGTATAAATTTTAATTGTTGATGGTGTCATGACACATGACCAGCGTGTCGACACAACAACCAACACCATAAAATATTTAAAGTGTCCGCAAGTTGGTTAAATCAGTCCACTGAATCCTCTTTGGATTTAATATAAGAACTTAATGAGAACACAAGTGTCATTTGCATATGATGGTATCAATCATAATTTTACGAGTTGGTTTTGAATGATGTGTTTTTATTCATAAAATCACGATGGATGTCAGAAGCATGATAAGATATAAGTGCATATACTTGTGCATCAAATATATTATAATGTCACATTTGGGGAGCGGTGTAATTTAGGGATTGAACACACGTCTTCAACCCTACATGAATTGTGTTGAAACAATATTTGAGGATAAAATGTTCTTTAGTTGTCCTCGGTTTTGTGTGTGAACCATATTCTTTTGGTGTTTGCTTCTATTCATCCAAAATATGGGTGTCCTTAGTAATTTCTTTAATGTACGGATTACCAGATCAAAGCCAATCTATGTCAGATTTCTAAAAGATCATTTTCTTTTGACTTTGGGTTCAATTAGTGGTTATATATAACTCACTAAGTTGACATATTAACTTCTCTAATACTCGTTTATATCCGCAGTCATTAGAGGTAATGCAAATGAGCTCAAATGAATTCTCACTTGTGTCTTTTTACATGAACATTGTGGCATAAATTTCTTTAAAATGTCGAACAAATTCAATTTTCTCTTATCGCATAAATTGTCAATTTGACATATGCTCAATATATACATTGAATCGAAACTGAAGTTCCTTAGAGTGACTCGATGGGGATTGTAATAAAAGGTATTGTAATCCCAGTATAGACAGGTGCATTATGAATCCTAAAGGAACAGATTTAACAATCCTTATCACTTTCATTATAGTACTACAGTTCTTCAGTACTATTGTGCTATTTTTTGTGATATATTAGTACCACTGTCCTTCAGTACTATTATTCTAGAGATCACATGGTGCGTTTCTTTGCCCACAGTTCGTTGTGTCATGCTTATATTATGTCTTTGCACATAGTTCTTTGTGTAATGCCTATGTTATGATATGTTGTTTTACTTTATGCAATACATTGCAAAGTTATATGTAGAAAATTGAATCATGTATATTATGAATTAAATTTGAATAATCTCAATTCCTTTAGAGAAGATTCAAAAATTAACGTGCCGACGATTACATTTAGTCTTGTCCAATTTAGAGATAGAAACTTTAAGACCAAAGGTCTAATTTAGGCGTAATAACCTTTATAAGGATATCTTGAAAAATTTAAAAAGTAGACTAATCAAAGTCTATTTTGGATTGAGCCAGATCCTTTTTGCTCTTTTAATAGCTGCAATGATGAGATGTATCATTGACATATTCTTCCCGTATGGTATGTCTTTAGTTGTAAATTCATTTTCATTGTTCTTGTTGGATATTGAAGATACTTTTCCAAATCTGCGTGCTCGTATAATTCTTCATACTTTTTGTAAGTCGCAGCTAATTCTTTGCTAGCTTGAATATACGTATCAATACTTCATTGATTTACAACAATGACAGAGTGTTTCACTGCACATGACATGTCCCCTATGTTACTTTTCAAATGTTACATTGTCTCTACTTACTTTTGGATGATTATTACGTCCATGGTAATTGCCCTTTGTTTTAGGGTCATTGCATTACTTTGTCCAATTTGTTCCAGGAAATATATTTTTCTAAGACCTTACATCATCATTGCCCTTTGTTTTAGGGTCATTGCATTACTTTGCCCAATTTCTTCCAGGAAATATATTTTTCTAAGACCTTACATCGTCATTTCCCTTTGTTTTAGGGTTGTTGTATTAATTTACATAATTTATTCCAAGAAATTTCTTTGCTATCTCTATTAATTAAGCCAATTTGGCTTATAGAACTGCCAAACAACTGATGCCTGCAATGCCCTTCCTTTTATATAACTCCACAGTAAATTCAGTAAATAAAAGAGGGTTAAAACAGTAATATTCCAGACAATTGTGAGGATTTATCCGCGAGACCCACGCAGCCGCTACTAGAATTCATTCTCGGTGCCTCCATGGCTTGACTCCCAGCCTCGGTCGCCTTCTCTTCCTATGGTTCATCGGCGCAATGGTTAATCTCATACAAAAATGGTGGGTGCAACTTTCAATTCTCTTTATCTTATGTATTTGTTTCTCAGTATACCAGTCCCTATTTCATGTTCTATTTGATTTTTTTTTCTTAGTAGTTCTAAACCAAGTAATCATCTTCTTTGTTTGGTGTTCGCAAGGGGCATGACTGAAACAGGAAAAGTAGGACTTGAGAAATACAAATGTACAAAGCATCTATGTAGTTTTATTCCGGTAATTGACGATAATTGGGTTATCAGTATGTAAGGATAATTGGGTCATTAGTAAATAAGGATTATAGGGATATCAGTAAGTAGGGAATTGGGTTTGGATTGAGATCTTATGATCTTTGATAACATTAATTAAGGATTGAGATCTTATTGATCTTTGATATGTTATTAATGAAGTTCTTATTATTTTGTTTTTGTGATCAAGGTAAAAACGATTTTGTTGCAGATTTTCAGTTGTTTTCGCTGTCTGTTTATGGGTTATGATCATGTGATTGTTTTATGTTTCTTACCAGGACTGTTCATCAATGATGCTTCTGCAACTTGCATTTCAAAGCCTTGGTGTGGTCTATGGAGACTTGGGAACATCTCCGTTATATGTTTTCGACAATACACTTCCTGATTGGATTCATGATAATGAGGATGTGATTGGAGCTTTATATGTGATTATATGGTCTCCCACTTTTGTTCCACTTCTGAAGTATGTCTTTATTGTTTGTAGAGCAAATGACAGTGGTCAATATAACTCATCCCAACCCACTGAAGTTGTTTATTATAGTTCTATATAATCATGTACAGAACTCTCATTACCTTGAATGTTGTGGTTACCAAGTTAAACGGGCACTAAGACAATATAGGCCATCAGGTGTTTGCATACTTATTAAAAACAGTTTATATTTAGTTCCAGTTTGTTTGAGAAGCTAAGCATTGATTTTGATTTTTTATAGGCACCACTATAGTCCTTTATGTGCATCACCAATGCATCTCAGTTTCATGAATCATGACCATCTATGTTTATATCATCACTTTCAAAGTAGATAGTAATATCTCTTTTCATTCAACTGTTGATTATATTGTTATCTTCACGATATATGTATCAGACAATTAATTTGGAGATTAAGTGTGAAATTAAGTGTAATCGTTTTTTTTCCCTTGATGTTGTGTAGTTTTCAGTGTTGTTGGATAAAGTTAGATGTTATGGTTTTAGACCATATTGGGGAAGAAGAATTTTCCTAAATATATCTTGAAAGGCACTTAATTTACAGGTGTACCTATTTGAAAAATATTGTAATTTGTTTTGCTCAGTAGGTTTAGTAGTTAGTCACAGTTTGGTAATTTCCTTCCAATTTTCCCTCACCAGTGAAATGTTGACCTTTTGATGTTTGACGTATTTGGGGTTGAAAATTAGTTGTGTGCCTTTTAGGCTGTACTATAACAATCTTAATTTCAAGTTTTTCTTTATTTAAACTCTACAGTTATTAGAGATCACAAACTGGTAGTCGCAATGGTATTCCACGCAATTTGTAAAGATTTTGAATAAATAAAACTTGTCCTCTGTTGACAGTAGCCACAAAGGGGCTACAGCAGGCCCGCAGACCCGCAGCTAGCGCACCAGGTGCCGGCCCAGGGCCCGGGACAGGATCACCATAACCCGGCCTCGGGGTCCAGCAGTCCATCCTGCTACCAGGGGCCCGGGGTCCGGGGGCTCTTGCCTGCCCAAGAGGTCACCAAGGCTGCCCCTTGGTGTGCAAACAGAAGGGAACCAGTCCCACATCGAAGGGTAAGGCTAGACTTCACTCTCACCCACCTATATAAGGGCCCCAGCTACCCTCTTTAATAGGTAACTGATCTCTCTCACTGCTTACATACGTGCTCAAGTTATATCTACTCCAACTATACTAACTTAGGCATTGGAGAGGAGAAGGCCGGCCCGCCCGGTATTCCCCTTAGTAAGCAAGTTTGCAGGAGATCACACGAGGATTCATCTGTAACTACCAGGCCCCAGGGTTTGTGCAGAAACAATTGGCGCCGTCTGTGGGAATCTTGGACGAGAAGCCGTGTAGGCATCACCCATGGCTGAGAGTTCGGAAGCAAGACAAGAGAGAGGTACCACCGAGGAGGGGCGTGTTGCATCAGTGCAAACGCTCAGCTCCACCCCGGTCGTCGCGCGGGAGCCGCTCGACGACCAGGGCGGTCAGGGAGGAGGGAACTGTGGAAGGCCGTCCGGCATGCCGGGACCGGGACACCACGACAGCTCGCGCGGGAAAGGCCCGGCAGAGGAAGACAGACTAGTGCACCGGGGCTTCTCCTTGACGTTCTCGGATGATCCGAGCGACCAATCGGAGAGCCCGCACTGTAACAGCGACCGGGACACCACCTACAGCCCCGACCAGAGCAGTATGGCGGGGGAGATACGAGCAATGGCCAAAGAGGTCAGTCGTCTGCGTGAGGAGGGTGACAGGGACAGAGCCAAGTCCAACGCCTGGTACGAAGAGATGGAGGCGGTGAACGCTGCCCTGGTAGCCGCCTTAGAGAGAGGACAACAGCGTAGCGACACTATGGACAGGGCGCAAGCGGCACCCCCGCCAGTCTGAACTCAGCAGTTTGAGGCAGGGCAGTCATCGGGCGGTCGGCCTCGTGATGCCGAGCGAGCAAGGTCACCGGCCGGCGCAGGTCTGCCGAAGAGCACGCCAACATCCCGCCCGCTCCACACTTCGTTTGAGGAAGAAGTCGTGACCCCGACTGCACGGGCATTGCAGATGTTAGCCAACACTGTGTCGGACTTGAAGGCCCAAATGGAGGCCAACGAGAGGAGAGCGGCACGACCGATGGAGGGCGCGCGGTTCAGTGAGAGTATGGGCCATTTCTCGCACCGAGTCATGGAGTCGGGAAGGTCTGGTAACCAGAAGTCCCTCAAGCTCACCTATTCAGGATCCGGCTGCCCGTACCAGCACCTGGACAGTTTCCGGTCCCAGACCTGCGCTAAGGGCTACTCTGATGCAGTATGCTGCAACATCTTCCAGAAAACTCTGTCTGGAGAGGCGCTTAGCTGGTTCTATGAGCTTCTGACGAACTCGATCGAGGCTTTCGAACAGTTAGCCGACCGGTTTGTAGGCCGCTTCATCCTCTGGGTCAAGGGAGCCCGGACGTCGACCATCCTCTTCAACTGTATGCAAGCACCCGGAGAGGAACTGAGGACCTTTGTCAACCGTTGGCAGACGACAACGGCCGGGGTTCGGAACCTAGACAAGGGCATCGCCGAGATGGCGTTTAAGCAGGGGCTCCGGCCAGGAAAGTTTTCCTACACCGTCCGGGTAGAACTCCCGCAGGGGTATGATGAGTTGATGGAAATGGCCATCCGGCATGCTCAGGCCGATCACGAGACATATGGGCACCACCTGCTGAAGAGGAAGTGGGATGAGCAGCAGGAAGACCATCCCCGGGAAGAGAACCCCCCGCCCAGTCAAGAGGACAAGCCCAGTCAGCGGACCGAGAACCGCACCGCTCGACCGAACCGGCATAACAACAGAAACTGGGCGCAAAGGCAGCAGAGGCCTTATCCTGATAAGCCCCAAGGCGAGTACAGGCCGGCGTCTTACCGCCAAGAACGCCCCCTGGCAATCATGCCAGCACCACCGGCCGGTCAAGAAGTATTCACTGCTCTCACCTCTTCATATGAGGATATTTTGCTTGAGAACGGGAACGTCATTCCCCCACCGCCCAAGAGAAAGTACCCGAAGGGGAAACTTACCATAGCACAAACGGGCAAGTACTGCTCCTATCATGATGAAGCTACTCATCGAACGAGTCAGTGCTGTGCTCTCAAGACAGCGGTGCAGGGTTTGATTAATAACGGTCAGCTCCAGCGGTACGTAGGGAAAAGGAGAGCAGATCCCGACCGGGAGCAAGACCAGGCCTGGTAGGCTCGCCCAAACCTCCGGTTAGTTTGGCATACATCCGGTTCAACCGTTGTAACACCACAAGATATATATGCGAACTACTTTCGAGAAAATTCTACCGGCTCCGCAAGTTCAAATATATATTCATAAGTCGAGCAATTATACAAGCAGTAACCGTTCCGGAGGGATTACAAGAAAAAAGAGCAAGAGAAAAATCCTAAGGAGCCACGCCTCCACCCTCAGCGGGCGATCCGCCAGCCTCTCCTACGGTAGCCTCGTCGTCGACCTCTGTTCCGGCGCCGGCTCTGGCCGGGAGAGACTTGGTACCGTTGGTAAAAGAATCCAAGTCCGAGCGAATCACTTCTCCCGGCTGCCCCTCCACCGGCTGCTGATGGATGTCCGACTGCTCATGGATATCTCCTTCAGCAGCAATCGGCATCTGGGAGGTGTCCAGCCAACCCTTCTGCGCCCATTCCTCGTATGCATCTGAGATGCCCGATTCCCTGGCCTTCTCCAGGAACTGATCGCTCTCATGGTATTTGAGAACAACCCGCTCATAGAGTTCCGGGTCGTCTTCCCCGGTCGCAGCAGCAGTGGCGGCACGCAGAGCGGCAGCTCCCACTTGGAGCTCGTCCACCTTGGCTTCCAGTTCGGCCCTCTCAGCTTTGGCTCGCTCCTTCTCCCTCTCCAGGATTCGGAGCCGCTCCTCTTGCTTCTTGGCCCTCTCCTCCGATCTGGCCTTCTCCCGATCCGAGCGGGACTTCTCCACCTCCAGGCGCTGTCGGGCCTCCGATAAAGCAGCTATCTGCCTCTTCAGCTCCGACAGTTCCTCGCTCGCGTCCGGTTGGTACAGACTATACAGCAACTACACAACAACATAAACAGTTAATCAGGCAGTAAGAGAAACAACCTACAAGCAGTGTAGTGGCACCAGTTAGTGCTTACCCGGAGGACGGATTCCTTACATTTTGGGCGGTTCCCGCCCGCCAGGGCTCCAGCAACCCCGGGTCTGTCCAGACCAAGGCCGGCCAAGTCCGCCGCCACTTGCCAGACGAATGCACTGTCCGGGCTTCCCCTCGGTGCCTTCGCAGGCGCGGGACTACTCTGCCCGGCTGCGGCAGCCTTCTCCCCAGCGGAGCTTGATTGTGCACCGCTGCTTACTTTGAGCCGCTTGGCCAGGCTCTCTCCGGACGACCCACCCGTCAGCGTGACCAGCGCGGAGGGCCGAATCTCCATGCCCCTCCGCTTCTCCCCCGGCCGTCCGGAGAAGAAGTACATTGTGCGCCTGCCCGGGTGACCCGGGTCACGAGCGCGGCTGCCCCCGGACAGTTGGGGATCCGGCTCAATCCACCAGGAATCCTCACTGGCCCCCCGGTAGACTTGCCCTTACCAGGCACCGCCTTGGGCGCATCAGGATGGCTCTTCACGCGCCTTAGGATGTAGGCGCCGTCATCAACATCCATGGCCCTCGGCTCGGGATGAATCGTGAGCCGACCGGACTCCTCGTCCACCGAGGTCCGCGAGACGGTCTCGCCTTTCTCCTTCAGCATAGTGAAAAGCTCTTCACCGTCCATGGATAGAGTGGTTTCGGGCTTGATGACCGCCCGGGAAGATGCACATGCAGGACAAGTAAACAGTTGGTATTTTAAAACAGAGCTAGCACAAGTGTCACCGCTAGGACTTGCTACGCACCGGGATCCCGCCCAAGACAACAGTATTCCAGCACTTCTCGCCGGATGAAGTTGTAGGAACTCCGTTCCAGATCGTCCCAACATCCGAGTACGGTCGAGATCCTCTCCTGCTCCAGCTCAGATAGCTCGAACGACTGGTCGCCAATAGCCTGGAAGGCGCCAGGAACCCGGTACATCTTCGTACTCATCTGCCACTTCCCGCCCGCCATCACCACCTTCTTTCTCCAGCTGTTATCTACCCAGGAAGGCATATTGGTGACGATCGGTTGATGGTTCCGGCCGTTGAAGGACAGGCAACCCCGGGACCCCTGCTTCCTCGAGTAGGACAACCTATACAAGGCCCGGAATTCGTTTACCTTTGGCATACTCATTCCGGACAGCTCATATAGGTAGCCGATGCTCAGTAGTCGCCTCCACTGGAGCCCAAGAAGCTGCGCGGGCGACACTTGCAGCGCACTGAGCATATACTGCACGAAATCTGGCAGTGGGAGCGAGAATCCATGCCCGAACTGATCCTGATGCACGGCAACCCAACCTGCCTCCGGGTTGCAGGCTGACTCTCCAAGATTCAGTGGTCGCAGCAAAACCTCATCCGGGATACTCCACGTTTCCCGGAACGCTGCAATCTCTCCAAGGGTCATGCTACCCTCCGGTTCATCGCACACCACGGCACCCTTCCCTCTACCGATGGTGTAGCTTACGGGCGGAGCACCAGCAAGGCGCACCCCGTGCAGTATTTCCTCAGACCCTGAGGACCCGGAAGTCGAAGCCCCGTTCCGGGAGCGGTCAGCGGCTTCGGACACCGGGGATTCCGAACCGAGCCAGTCCTCCAGTCTCTCCTCATCATCCACAATGGGACGCCTGTCGGTCGATTCGGAAGCCCGGTCAGAACTTGAAGAAGACATCTTAACTTAGGGGAAGAAAACAAAACTCTAGCGCTCGTCAGCAACAGGCTACAACAGCGCCTTCTACGACCTCTCCCCAAGTTTGCCGCAGAGCAATTCAGTCAGCGAAAGAGATCCCCGCAAAACAACAAAAGCAAAAACAAGAACAACCGCCGGGGCAAAGAAATCAACAAACTTACCGATTAATATGCTCAACCGAGGACAGTCCGCCCTGCGAAAGCAGCGAGCAATGGTAGGAAGAGAGTAGGGAGCGCTCGAGAAAACGAATCTCGTGGGGCAAGGGGCTCAGAGCTTTCGCCGGATTTCTCTCTTTCTCTTAGTTTCTCTAAAGCAAGAAGCAACAGCATGAAGAAGGCAGAGCATGCCCTTTTTATAGAGAGGTTCGGTGCCCTAGGCGCTTGTAATCCCGCCAAACACGTAATCAGAGCAACTCAAACGCCTGCGAATCCAGGCCCTCCATCTCAAGACCGCTCCCTACTGGCACGTGTCCCAGCATTGGTAAACTGCCCATGACATCATAACTGATGGGACTGATAGACTTCCTCCTTAAATGCATGTCAGCCACTTGTCTCGCACGCTGGCGACAGGGTAGTTAGGAGCGGGAACCGAGGTGTCAGGCCCCCCTCCACTTCCCTAGGCTTGAAGACCTCTTATCGGTTATGGTTTCCCAAACCGCTTCAAGAGCATCGTTCCGGGTATGAGCCATCCGCCCGGCACCATGGCAGTTCGCGGTTATGATCATTCAACCGGCTGCATGGCATCTTCACTGCACATCGCTGGGGGACTCGTCTCGATATGGCAGGACGCCCGGTCGAGGTCCACCCAGCTGCATCTCACCGGTTATGATCTTCCAACCGGCTTGAAGACCTCTTATCGGTTATGGTTTCCCAAACCGCTTCGAGAGCATCGTTCCGGGTATGAGCCATCCGCCCGGCACCATGGCAGTTCGCGGTTATGATCATTCAACCGGCTGCATGGCTTCTTCGCTGCATGTCTTGAAGACCTCTCACCGGTTATGATCATTCAACCGGTTGCACGCCATTTCACTGGGGGTCTCGTCTCGATATGGCAGAACGTCCGGTCGAGGTCCACCCAGCTGCATCTCTCTTGGGGGACTCGTCTCGATATGGCAGGACGCCCGGTCGAGATCCACCCACCGGTTACGTAACATCCAACCGGCTCAAGAGCATTTTCCGGGAACGCGATCCACCCGGCCCCATGGCATTTCACTGGGGGACTTGTCTCGATATGGCAGGACGCCCGGTCGAGTCTCGCCCGGCTCCATGGCATGACCTCGGTCATGAGAACATTCGACCGGCATGGGCTTTATACACCCGGGTGAGTTTACATCTAACCCATGTACTCTTGTTCAACCGCTTCGAGAGCATCGTTCCGGGTATGAGCCATCCGCCCGGCACCATGGCAGTTCGCGGTTATGATCTTTCAACCGGCTGCATGGCTTTTTCGCTGCATGTCACTGGGGGACTCGTCTCGATATGGCAGGATGCCCGGTCGACGTCCACCCAGCTGCATCTCACCGGTTATGATCTTTCAACCGGCTTGAAGACTTCTCACCAGTTATGATCTTTCAACCGGCTTGAAGACCTCTCACCGGTTATGATTTTTCAACCGCTTCGAGATCATCGTTCCGGGTATGAGCCATCCGCCCGGCACCATGGCAGTTCGCGGTTATGATCTTTCAACCGGCTACATGGCTTCTTCGCTGCATGTCACTGGGGGACTCGTCACGATATGGCAGGACGCCCGGTCGACGTCCACCCAGTTGCATCTCACCGGTTATGATCTTTCAACCGGCTTGAAGACCTCTCACCGGTTATGATCTTTCAACCGGCTTGAAGACCTCTCACCTGTTATGATTTTTCAACTGCTTCGAGAGCATCGTTCCGGGTATGAGCCATCCGCCCGGCACCATGGCAGTTCGCGGTTATGATCTTTCAACCGGCTGCATGGCTTGTTCGCTACATCTCACTGGGGGACTCGTCTCGATATGGCAGAACGCCCGGTCGAGTCCACCCAGCTGCATCTCTCTTGGGGGACTCGTCTCGATATGGCAGGACGCCCGGTCGAGATCCACCCACCGGTTACGTAACATCCAACCGGCTCGAGAGCATTTTCCGGGAACGCGATCCACCCGGCCCCATGGCATTTCACTGGGGGACTCGTCTCGATATGGCAGGACGCCCGGTCGAGTCTCGCCCGGCTCCATGGCATGACCCCGGTCATGAGAACATTCGACCGGCATGGGCTTTTTACACCCGGGTGAGTTTACATCTAACCCATGTACTCTTGTCCAGCAGGATAAAAACCCTGCATCGCATTGAACCGCGATCAATGTGGGGCTGCACGGCGAGCCGTGTCACCTCAACGCCACCCCCTTACCTCAACGCTTAATCAACACAAGCTGAGAAGAACTAGCAAGTGTTGACCGGTGCTTCAAACAGACCGCAACACCGGGGCCACCCCCCCGCAGCCTAGCAACATGGACTCGTCTCGATATGGTAGAACGCTCGGTCGAGGTCCCATGCTCATGAACTCGTCTCGATATGGCAGAATGCCCGGTCGAGGTCCCATGCTCTCCGCTTCATACCGATTTGGCAGAACGCCCGGTAGAGGCCCAGTGAGCTCCGCTCCGTACCGATTTGGCAGAACGCCCGGTAGAGGCCCAGTGAGCTCCGCTCCGTACCGATTTGGCAGAACGCCCGGTAGAGGCCCAGTGAACTCCGCTCCGTACCGATTTGGCAGAACGCCCGGTAGAGGCCCAGTGAACTCCGCTCCGTACCGATATGGCAGAGCGCCCGGTCGAAATTCCATGCACACATCTTTTGCATGGCGGATTTCAACGCCCTATTATCATTCCATGCACACATCTATTGCATGGCGGATTTCAACGCTCCATTATCATTCCATGCACACATCTATTACATGGCATCATCTCATACACTCTCCGGGTTCCACCCAACTATTACATTGGCGCCGTCTGTGGGAATCGGTTTTGATCCACGAGAAAAGTTAGCATTGCTCTGCCAGGGAGTAGAGCTCGATCGGTCCTTTGAAAGATAGTTAAATACGCAGTCCAGAAGACATGGAAGGAAGGAAGATAAAAACTGGCACCGGACGGTTGAAGGAGCGAATTCAGATCCCCGACCGGGCCCAAAAAGCAGGGCTGAGGTCGGTGCGAGGTTCGTCCTTTCTCCCGACCGAGACGGAAGATCAGAGCGAATTCAGATCCCCGACCGGGCCCGTAACATAAAGGCTGAGGTCGGTGCGAGGTTCTCCAGACCAAGACGGAAGTCACGATCGCCAAGATTCAGAGAACCCCGACCAGTATGGTGCGGGAGAGGAAATAAAGAAGATGAAGGCAGAAGTCGAGCGGTTGCAAGCAGAGGGCGGCCGAGACCGGCTAAGGGCAGATGCCCGGTGCCAGGAATTAGAAGCAGTAAACACCGCCTTATTAGCGGCCCTGGGAAAAGGAGGCCAGCCGGGCACTCCTCGGGCGGCGTCACGGCCCGCAAGCAAGGTTAGCAAGTTCCCGCACCTCGAAGTGGGACAGCCCACGGGAAGAAGAAGGACAGTGTATGTGCCCACGCCTCTCTTTTCGGAAGCTTTGAAAAACTCCGGTCCGGTCGAGCTACCATACCGCACGAGCCAGGCGTCAAGCGAGCAGGACAGTTCTACCGCAAGGACGCTCGAAACACTCTCCGCCTCAGTGTCGGACATGAAGGACCGTTTAGACGCCAGTGAGAAAAAAGCAGGGCGACCGCGGGACAGTGCACGATTCAATGAGCGTATTGGACTTTTTCCGCGCCGGGTTAGGGAATCAGGAAGGTCTGGTAGCCTAAGGCCCCTAAAACTGGCGTACTCGGGAACGAGATGCCCGTATCAGCACCTGGACAGTTTCAAGTCGCAGACGGGCACAAGGGGCTATTCTGATGCCACGTGCTGCAACGCGTTCCAAGAGACGCTCTCGGGGGAGGCGTTGAGCTGGTTCTACGAGCTGCCAGTGGACTCAGTTGAAACTTTTGAACAGTTGGCTGACAAGTTTGTCGGCCGGTTTATCCTCAGAGCCAGGACAGCTCAAACATCAACGATCCTTTTCGATTGCATGCAGGCTGACCACGAACCGCTGCGCAGTTTCGTTAACCGGTGGCAAATCGCCACGGCCGGGGTCAGAAACCTGGACAAGAAGTTCGCGGGGATGGCCTTCAAGTAGGGGTTAAGACCCGGAGAACTTTCGTACAACTTGCGAGTGCAGGAGCCGCTGGGGTACGATGAGCTGATGGCCATGGCCGTCAGGCACGCTCAGGCGGACCACGAGACATATGGGGATAAGGTTCCCAAGCGGAAATCAGATGTCCCACTACCACCAACTCCCCGTGAAAGTAAGACCGGGCGGAAAGATCGCGACCATGCGCCCGCGACTAGCCAGAAAGCCGAGGTGCGGGAGGATTGGCTACCCCGCCGGACCGGTGACAACAGTTCCTGGCCAGGGAGAAGACCACCGCTTGCGCGACCGGCACAGCCCTCGGCAGCTGCGCCAGTAGAACGACCACCGCGGGCCGTAGCCATTATGCCAGCAGAAAAGCCCGAAGATCCAGCCCTTCGGACCGGCGGTCCGAGACCCCAGAGAGCGGTTGTAAGCGGCCAAGTCCGCCCGGATGACCCGAGAGAGAACCGGCCGGGAGCTCGGCAAGTAGGAACCATAAGCACCCGACCTCCCGGGGGGATCGAGGTGCACGGGAGCATAAACATGATACATGGCGGGGGCCATATAGACCAGCTCACCCGGAGCTCAAAGAAGCGATGCTTAAGATCGATCCGGGGGAAAGAGGTGTATGCCTTTGGAGGAGGAAGCGGCCAAGCCGCCAAAACCGGATGGAAGTCGGTTACTTTCTACGAGGAGGAAGAGCCGGAGGATCTGATCCAACCGCATAACGACCCCTTCCTCATCATGGTCCAAATAGACCACTGGATAACCAGCCGTATGCTGATCGATACCGGAGCCTCTATCAATGTGATGTTCCGAGACGCATACAAAGAACTGCAGAGAGGAAAGAATAAGTTATCCTAGGATAACGAACCACTTATAAGCTTCTCCGGTGAGGTGGTCCAGCCTTTGGGATCGGATTACCTACCATTGATCTTCGGCGAGGGAGACAAGACAAAGAAGGAACACCTTGAATTCATCGTTGTGGACTGCCTGTCGTCATACAATAGCATAATCGGTAGGCCAGGGTTATGGAAACTGAAGACATTTATAGCCGGCCATATGCTGATGTTGAAGATGCCTTCATCGGCCGGTGTCATTACCCTACGCGGGGACCAGAGGATCGCCCGTAAATATTATACAGAGGCCCTCACCCATGGGAGGAAACAGACCGAGGTCTTCACGGCCACTCAGCAGGCGCCAGTGCCGGATCTAAGTATCGACCCCCGCGATGACTCCGATTCAGTCAAGAAAAAGCTAGAGCCACCTTCAGGCGTGGAAGAAACCGAAGCGATCTGCATTTCGGAAGACCACCCGGAGCGAAATGTGGTGATAGGGACGCAGCTCGATCCGGTTGTCAGGCAAGAGCTCATCTCCTTCCTCCGGGACAACAGTTTGGTCTTCGCATGGTCCTACGAGGACATGCCAGGTATATCCCCGGTGTTGACAGTAGCCGCAGAGGGGCTACAGCAGGCCCACAGACCCGCAGCAGGTGCACCAGGGCCCGGCCCGAGGTCCAGGACCGAACCACCAGCACCCGGCCTCGGGGCCAGCAGTTTATCCGGCTGCCAGGGACCCTGGGACCGGGGGCGCCTGCCAGCCAAAGATGTCACCAGAACTACCCTTTGAAGGGAACCAGTCCCACATCGAAGAGTGAGGCCAGCCCTCACCCCCAGCCGCCTATATAAGGGCCCCAACTACCCTCATTAATAGGTAACTTATCTAACTCACCGCTTACATACGTGCTCAAGTTATATATTCCAACTATACTGACTTAGACATCGGAGAGGAGAAGACCGGCCCGCCCGGTATTCCCCTTAGTAAGCAGGTTTGCAGGAGATCAAGTTGGATTCATCTGTATCTACCAGGCCCCAGGGTTTGTGCAGAAACACCCGGAGATAGCCGTCCATAAGCTAAATTCATTGCCCAACGTTCTCCCGGTGAGGCAAAAGAGGAAGTCCTTCAGCCCGACAAAATATGAAGCGATCAGAGAAGAGGTACAGAAGCTAAGGGGCATAGGTTTCATTCGGGAAGTCCAGTACCCTCGCTGGCTCGCTAACGTGGTCATGGTGCCAAAGAAGGGAACCGGCCAGTGGCGTATGTGTGTGGATTTCACTAACCTAAACCGGGCGTGCCCAAAGGACAGCTTCCCGCTCCCCCGGATTGATCAGCTTATAGATTCCACGTCCGGCTTTAAGCTGCTCAGCTTCATGGACGCCTACGCCGGGTACAATCAGATTAGGATGCACCCGGATGATGAGGAGCACACATCATTCACAACCGATCGAGGTACCTACTGTTATAAGAGGATGCCGTACAGTCTAAAGAATGCCGGGGCCACCTACCAGCGGATGGTGAACCGAATGCTGGAGCAAGAAATGGGTAAAACCGTAGAGGTTTACGTAGATGACATGCTGGTCAAGAGCTTGACTGCAGGGGCCCACGTCCGGGATTTGGCCGTAGTCATCGGCAAGATGCTCAAATTCGGAATGCGCTTGAGCCCGAAGAAGTGTATTTTCAGGATTTCAGAGGGCCTGTTCCTAGGCCACATCATCAGCCAACGAGGGATAAAAGCCAACCCGCTGAAGGTCCAGGCAGTTCTAGATATGGAAACGCCAGGGGAGAGAAACCAGGTCCAGATGCTGACCGGCCGGTTAGCCGCCGTTGCCAGATTCATCTCCCGCCTAACCGATAAGTGCGCCCCGTTCTTCAAACTGCTCAAGGCACAACAGATCAGGAAAATCCACTGGGCGGCGGAGCATGAAGCGGCATTCCAATCTATCAAGACATATCTGTCTGCAGTGCCTCTCCTATCCAAACCAGTGTCGGGCGAGATGCTATACCTCTATATAGCCGCATCCGAAACGGCCGTCTCCGCGGCTCTCATCAGGAAGGAGGGCACGCTCGAGCTTCCGGTATATTATGCGGGAAAGGGACTTACTGCAGCCGAGGGCCGGTACCCCGACATAGAGAGATTGGGTCTGGCCCTGATTGTTAGTGCCAGGAAGCTCCGACACTATTTCCAGGCTCATTCCATCACCTTATATACCAATCACCCTCTGCGGCAGATCCTACAAAAACCAGACACCAGCGGTAGGCTCGTGCGGTGGGCAGTTGAACTGGGAGAATTCGACATCACTTATGCCCCGTGAACGGCCATCAGGGGACAGGCAGCTGCGGACTTCATATGTGAGCTCACCCCAATGGTGGCAGAAGCGCACCCCACCCAGTACGAGGACACCGAGGCAGTACGGACCGTAAAGATCGAACCAGGCCTCCCCAACGGCTAGACGCTTTACGTCGACGGCTCCGTAACAAGCAAGCGGAGCGGAGCTGGTGTCATGATAAACTCGCCCAATCGTACGAGTATGCCTTACGGTTCCTTTTCAGCACCTCAAATAACGCTGCCGAGTATGAGGCCCTCATAGCCGGTTTGCAACTGGCCAAGGAGCTGGGAATCCCGTCCATGGACATATACAGCGACTCTAGCTTAGTGGTGAACCAGATGAACGGGTTGTTTGAGGTCAAGGAACCCCAGCTATCCTCCTACCAGGCTTTGGCCAAAACCCTGATTGAGCCGTTCTAGGGCGCCACGATCCAGCACATTCCCCGAGAGGCAAATAGGCATGCGGACACCCTCGCAAGGTTGGCAACCGGAAACTACCCTCCAGAGTACCGGAGAGCTAAAATTGAAACTCTCCAGAAGCCGAGTATAAGCAAGACCATCTCCGAGATATTTGCGGTGGAAGAAGCGCCACCAAGCTGGATGGATCCAATAGTCAAGTATTTGACTGACAAAACCAGCCCCCAGGATGCGGTGGAGGCCAGGAGGCTACACCTCCGGTGCGCCCGGTACGGTCTCCTCAATGGCCAGTTATACCGAAGAGGGCACAGCTTCCCCCAGCTGAGGTGTGTGACAAAGGAGGCAGGAGAGGCTATCATGCGAGAGATCCACGAAGGAGTGTGCGGTAATCACTCTGCCGCAAGGTCATTATCCCACACGTCGCTCCGAGCGGGGTACTTCTGGCCAGATATGGCAGCAACATCAAGAAAAATTACAGGCGGCTGTCACAAGTGCCACATGTACGCCTCTGCACCCCATGCCCCGGCAATCGCATTGTCAATCCTGTTAGCACCATGGCCGTTCGCGCATTGGGGATTAGACATCATTGACCCTTTCCCGATAGCTGTGGGACAATACAAGTACGCCGTCGTGGCAGTGGACTATCAGACTAAGTGGGTCGAGGCAGAACCTCTGATAAAGATCACCGAGGAGCGAGTGAGAAAATTTCTATGGAAGACCATCTACTGCCGGTTCGGGGTACCGCAGACTATTGTCACGGATAATGTAACACAGTTCAATAATGCCGATCTTATCCAATACACAGCTTCCATGGGGACCCGGATGTTGTTTGCCTCAGTGGCACACCCGCAGACCAACGGCCAGGTAGAAGCGATCAACAAGATTATCAAAACCCTTCTCAAGAAGAAGCTGGATGCCAAGAAGGGATGTTGGGCCGAGGAACTCCCCGCGGTACTATAGGCCATCCGGACAACAGCATCTGAGGCAACAGGAGAGACCCCGTTCTGCATGGCGTTTGGGAGCGAAGCGGTACTCCCTGTGGAGACCAGCATACCCAGCGGCAGGGTCGAGAATTACTACGCCGAAACAAACGCCGAGGGCGTACGGCTCAACCTGGACCTTATAGAAGAGCGGCGCGACCAAGCGCATATGCGAAACCAAGCCTACAAGCAGCGGGTCGCCCGGTACTATGACAGAAGGGTCCGGGAAAGGAAGCTACAAGCGGGGGACTGGGTCATGAAGAAAATCCAGAAAAAACCGTTGGCCTTGGAACCAACGTGGGAAGGACCCTACCAAATCACCGCAGCTGTGGGCCCAGCGACATTCCACATTATAGATACCGATGGCATCTATTCTACCCGCCCCTGGAATATTCAGCACCTGCGGTTCTATCCTTAGTAATATCGCTCATAAAGGGACAATTGTATAATTGGCATCAGTATTGCAATACGCAGTTTGTTCATCAACAATAAAGCTGGTTACAAGGCACACATATAGGGAAGCCAAAAAGAAACAGCTAGTTAGCGCCTCCGGAGCCCCCAATCCCTGGCCCGCCACCTTTTAGAGTTTGCTCTTGCTCCGCCATCTCGATCAGGGCTATGTCAGCCTCCATCCGCTCAGCATCAAGCCATCCTTTCTCCCTCCACTCCAGATAGGCATCACTTATTCCCTTTGACCGGGCCTCCTCCAGCATCTCCTCAAGCTCCACCGACTCCCGGAAGTCGTCGACAGCCTTATCGGCCACCTCAGCAAGCTGGGATTCCGTGAGCTTCTCCCTTCCCTGGGCGACTACTATAACCTGGGCCTGCAGCTCCAAAACCCTCGCCTCCAGCTCCGCAATCCTCCCTCCCCGGGCAACAGCCTGTCGATCGGCCTCCTCCTTCTCCCGCGAGAGTTCATGGTACAACCGAGCGGTTTCTTCCCTCTCCCGCACAAGCTCGGTGCTCAACCGACCGACCTCCTCTCTTTCCTCTGCAAGCTTGGCTTTCGCCACATCCACCTGCACACTCAGCTCCTCCACCTGCCTCTCCAAAACTGTAGCAGACTCCCCTCTGGGCTCCGCGGCATAAAGGCTATGAGCTAGCTGCCAAACGTAAACAAAGGAACATTAGCTCGTATCACTCCAGGGAAAAGGAAGCACAGGAAACACTTACCCGAAGAGCTAGTTCCACGGGCTTCGTCCTGCTCTCGCCCGATTGTTCCGTCCCAGGGCCCTCCCGATCAAGTCCCAAGGTTTCGATGGCAGATGCCACGAACCTACCAAAGCCACGTCCGGAACTACGATCGGCTTCCGGTCCTTGACTCCTTCGGCCGCCCACTTCCACGGCCGGAGCTACTGCCCGCTCGATCGATCCAGCCGAGCTTGACGCCCCGGCATCAAACGTCCTCGCCCTCTTCGCCGGAGCTTCGCCGTGGCCGCTTCGACGATACCCGGTCGTCTCTACCGTTTCCCTCTCCCTCGAGGTCCGTACCGCCATCAGTCGCGCCACAGGTTCTGCGCCTGGCAGGGCCACCGAGCGCACTTCCCGGATAAGGAGTGGGGAGTTATTCTCACCGCTAGGCCGCCTGCCATAGTGAGAGTCCGGAAACACGAGCGGCACAGGCCTGTCATGCTCCCTGCGCTCCTGGGTAACCAGATCAATAACGGTTTTCGCAGCCTCCTCCCTCATCTCCATCAACCTCGGGGCCACAAGCTCTTCTTCCGGTTCGACAGTCTCCTCGCTCCGAACGGCGAGCCGGGGGGCATTAGCTACAAACCGATCAATCGAGCAGTCAGAATACAAGCAACCATGCAAAGACAAACAGTGCAAGATACCTTACCAGGTTTCCTCCCCATCCCGCATATCTCCAGCACATTCCACCGGATGAAATTATAGGAGCTCCGACTCAGGTGGTCCCAGCAAGTAAACAGCCGGTATATCCGTTGCTTCTCCAAGTCGCCCAACCGGTACGTCTGTTCCTGATCGATCGATTGATAAACCCCGGGCACCTGATAGCCCCTCCAAGTACGCTGCCACCTGCCACCGGCCAGCACCACCGACATCCAGACATCTGAAACTGTCGACGGCAGATGAGTGATGGCAGGACCGAAGTCCCGCGCGGCAAAATTCACACAACCGCTGCACTGGGCCTTTCTGCAGTAGGAAATCTTGTACAGCGCCCGAAATTCATTAACCGTGGGCCAGTCCATATAGCTCAAGCTGAATAGACACCCGAGCCCAAGGAGTTGCCTCCACTGGTTGCTCGGAAGCTGGGCCGGGGAAAGCTTTATCGAGCTCAGCATGTACTGGACAAATGACGGCAGCGGCAGCGATAGTCCGTGTCGAAACTGATCGTCGAAAACGGCAACCCAACCCGGTTCCGGATTACAGGCCAGTTCCCCGGGATGCAGGCCTCGAAGCTTAATGGAGTTGTCGATATCCCACTTCGCCCGAAACTCCCTGATCTCTCTATCATTCATGCTTCTGATTGGCTCATCACAGAAAATCACCCTATCACCATCCAGCAGAATGCGCAGATCTCCCAGACGCCATAAAACCTAAACAAAAGAATTCACCTCTGAAGCACAGACAAACAACAGGCAAAGAGTAGCAAGAATGCGGCAGGAGGAAAACAGAGGGGATGATAAGTAGGGCAACAAGAAAAGTGAGGCAACCCCAGCCGTGGATCCCCTCCATCTCAGACCGCCCCCTGCCAACACGTGTCCTAGCATCAATAAGGGATCCCATACTATCATAACTGATGGGCCTGATGGGCTTTCCCCTTTATTGCATGTCCGCCACCTGTCCCACTTACAAGCGACAGTTGGGGGAGATAGGAGCGCACAACGAGGCGTCCATTCCCCTCGCTTCCCCAGAAAGACAACCTCGAACCAACCGACTCCGCAGCCTCTCACCGGCTATGATTTTTCAACCGCCTCGAGAAGATCGTTCCGGGTATGAGCCATCCATCCGGTACCCTGGCAAATCTCCGGTTACGTATCATTCAAACCGGCTGCATGGCATCTCACTGGGGGACTCGTCTCGATATGGCAGAACGCCCGGTCGAGCTCCGCCCAGAACCATGGCACTCTGACATTCAACCAACTCCAAAGCATTCTACTGGTTGTCATTTTCCTTCGCCTATGGGCAGGAATGAGCCAGCAACAACTCGAGGCTTCTAAACGCATGGGCTTTATAAACCCGGGCGAGCTTACATCTAACCCATGTACTCTTGTCCAGCAGGATAAAAACCCTGCATCACACTGAACTGTGATACATTTGGGGATACATGGCGAGACTCGTTATCTCAACGCCACTCCACCGGGCAGATTGTTTCTCTAACACAGAACAAGTCTCCCCGCAGGCTAACAAACCTGCACATTACCTCAACGATTAACCAACAAAAGCTGAGAAGAACTAGCAAGCGTTAACCGATGCCCCAATACGGCCGTAACACTCTCCGGGGTACCTGTTGGCTTAGTCCACGCACCAACAGGCCATCCCGTAGGCTAGCGCACTTTGGGGGACTCGTCTCGATATGGCAGAACGCCCGGTCGAGGTCCCGTGAACTCCGCCTGGCACCGATATGGCAGGACGCCCGGTCGAGGTCCAGACTGCAAGTTCATCCAGGACTCGTCTCGATATGGCAGAACGCCCGGTCGAGGTCCCGTGAACTCCGCCTCGCACATATATGACAGGACGCCCGGTCGAGGTCCAGACTGCAAGTTCATCCGGGACTCGTCTCAATATGGCAGAACGCCCGGTCGAGGTCCCGTGAACTCCGCCTCGCACCGATATGGCAGGATGCCCGGTCGAGGTCCAGACTGCAAGTTCATCCGGGACTCGTCTCGATATGGCAGAACGCCCGGTCGAGGTCCCGTGAACTCCGCCTCGCACCGATATGACAGGATGCCCGGTCGAGGTCCTGACTGCAAGTTCATCCGGGACTCGTCTCAATATGGCAGAACGCCCGGTCGAGGTCCTGTCAACTCCGCCTCATACCAAGCACAGCCCAACGCCCGGTCACACCCAATCTTCAATCCGGACTTGGGGGACTAGGCACCGTTGGGTTGGTAACCCTGCGGGTCTGCGGGACAAGAGCAAGACAGACTTAAGTCCCCATTCAAGATTGCACTTGACCGGGAACTTGGGGGACTTGTTGACAGTAGCCGCAGAGGGGCTACAGTAGGCCCACAGACCCACCAGCACCCGGCCTCGGGGTCCAGCAGTCTATCCGGCTGCCAGGGACGCTGGGACCGGGGGCGCCTGCCTGCCAAAGAGGTCACCAGAACTGCCCTTTGAAGGGAACCAGTCCCACATCGAAGAGTGAGGCCAACCCTCACCCCCAGCCACCTATATAAGGGCCCCAACTACCCTCATTAATAGGTAACTTATCTCACTCACCGCTTACATATGTGCTCAAGTTATATATTCCAACTATACTGACTTAGGCATCGGAGAGGAGAAGACCGGCCCGCCCGGTATTCCCCTTAGTAAGCAGGTTTGCAGGAGATCAAGTTGGATTCATCTGTATCTACCAGGCCCCAGGGTTTGTGCAGAAACACCCGGAGATAGCCGTCCATAAGCTAAATTCATTGCCCAACGTTCTCCCGGTGAGGCAAAAGAGGAGGTCCTTCAGCCCGACAAAATATGAAGCGATCAGAGAAGAGGTACATAAGCTAAGGGGCATAGGTTTCATTCGGGAAGTCCAGTACCCCCGCTGGCTCGCTAATGTGGTTATGGTGCCGAAGAAGGGAACCGGCCAGTGGCGTATGTGCGTGGATTTCACTAATCTACACCGAGCGTGCCCAAAAGACAGCTTCCCGCTCCCCCGGATTGATCAGCTTATAGATTCCACGTCCGGCTTCAAGCTGCTTAGCTTCAGGGACGCTTATGCCGGGTACAACCAGATTAGGATGAACCCGGACGACGAGGAGCACACATCATTTACAACCGACCGAGGTACCTATTGTTATAAGAGAATGCCGTACGGTCTAAAGAATGCCGGAGCCACCTACCAGCGGCTGGTGAATCGAATGCTGGAGCAAGAAATGGGTAAAACCGTAGAGGTTTACGTAGATGACATGTTGGTCAAGAGCTTGACTGCAGGGGCCCACGTCCGGGATTTGGCCGTAGTCATCGGTAAGATGCTCAAATTCGGAATGCACTTGAACCCGAAGAAGTGTATTTTTGGGATTTCAGAGGGCTTGTTCCTAGGCCACATCATCAGCCAGCGAGCGATAGAAGCAAACCCGTTGAAGGTCCAAGCAATCCTAGATATGGAAACGCCAGGGGAGAGAAACCAGGTCCAAATGCTGACCGGCCGGTTGGCCGCCCTTGCCAGATTCATCTCCCGCCTGACCGATAAGTGCGCCCCATTCTTCAAACTGCTCAAGGCACAACAGACCAAGAAAATCCACTGGGCGGCAGAGCATGAAGCGGCATTTCAGTCCATCAAGACATATCTGTCTGCAGTGCCTCTCCTATCCAAACCAGTGCCGGGTGAGATGCTATATCTCTACATAGCTGCATCCGAAACGGCCGTCTCCGCGGCTCTCACCAGGAAGGAGGGCACGCTCGATCTCCCGGTATATTATGCGGGAAAGGGACTTACTGGAGCCGAGGGCCGGTACCCCGACATAGAGAGATTGGCTCTGGCCCTGATTGTTAGTGCCAGGAAGCTCTGACACTATTTCCAGGCTCATTCCATCACCTTATATACCAATCACCCTCTGCGGTAGATCCTGCAAAAACCGGACACCAGCGGTAGGCTCGTGCGGTGGGCAGTTGAATTGGGAGAATTCGACATCACTTATGCCCCGCGAACGGCCATCAAGGGGCAGGCAGCTGCGGACTTCATATGTGAGCTCACCCCAATGGTGGCAGAAGCGAACCCCGGTCGGTACGAGGACACCGAGGCAGTTCAGGCCGTAAAAATCGAACCAGGCCTCCCCAATGGCTGGAAACTTTACGTAGACGGCTCCGTAACGAGCAAGCGGAGCGGAGCCGGCATCATGATAACCTCGCCCGATGGCCAATCGTACGAGTATGCCCTTCGGTTCCTCTTCAACACCTCCAATAACGCTGCCGAATATGAGGCCCTCATAGCCGGTTTGCAACTAGCCAAGGAGATGGGAATCCCATCCATGGACATATATAGCGACTCAAGCCTAGTGGTGAACCAGATGAACGGGTTGTTTGAGGCAAAGGAACCCCAGTTAGCCTCCTACCAAGTTTTGGCCAAGGCCCTGATCGAGCCGTTCCAGGGCGCCACGATCCAGCACATTCCCCGAGAGGCAAATAGGCATGCAGACGCTCTCGCAAGGTTGGCAACCGGAAACTACCCTCCAGAGTACCGGAGAGCTAAAATTGAAACTCTCCAGAAGCCGAGTATAAGCAAGACCATCTCCGAGATATTTGCGGTGGAAGAAGCGCCACCAAGCTGGATGGATCCAATAGTCAAGTATTTGACTGACAAAATCAGCCCCCAGGATGCGGTGGAGGCCAGGAGGCTACACCTCCGGTGCGCCCGGTACGGTCTCCTCAATGGCCAGTTATACCGAAGAGGGCACAGCTTCCCCCAGCTGAGGTGTGTGACAAAGGAGGCAGGAGAGGCTATCATGCGAGAGATCCACGAAGGAGTGTGCGGTAATCACTCTGGCGCAAGGTCATTATCCCACAAGTCGCTCCGAGCGGGGTACTTCTGGCCAGATATGGCAGCAACATCAAGAAAAATTACAGGCGGCTGTCACAAGTGCCACATGTACGCCTCTGCACCCCATGCCCCGGCAATCGCATTATCAATTCTGTTAGCGCCATGGCCGTTCGCACAGTGGGGATTAGACATCATTGGCCCTTTCCCGATAGCTATGGGACAATACAAGTACGCCATGGTGGCAGTGGACTATCAGACCAAGTGGGTCGAGGCGGAACCTCATATGTGAGCTCACCCCAATGGTGGCAGAAGCGAACCCCGGTCGGTACGAGGACACCGAGGCAGTTCAGGCCGTAAAAATCGAACCAGGCCTCCCCAATGGCTGGAAACTTTACGTAGACGGCTCCGTAACGAGCAAGCGGAGCCGGCATCATGATAACCTCGCCCGATGGCCAATCGTATGAGTATGCCCTTCGGTTCCTCTTCAACACCTCCAATAACGCTGCCGAATATGAGGCCCTCATAGCCGGTTTGCAACTAGCCAAGGAGATGAGAATCCCATCCATGGACATATATAGCGACTCGAGCCTAGTGGTGAACCAGATGAACGGGTTGTTTGAGGCCAAGGAACCCCAGTTAGCCTCCTACCAAGTTTTGGCCAAGGCCCTGATCGAGCCGTTCCAGGGCGCCACGATCCAGCACATTCCCCGAGAGGCAAATAGGCATGCAGACGCCCTCGCAAGGTTGGCAACCGGAAACTACCCTCCAGAGTACCGAAGAGCTAAAATTGAAACCCTCCAGAAGCCGAGTATAAGCAAGACCATCTTCGAGATATTTGCGGTGGAAGAAGCACCACCGAGCTGGATGGATCCAATAGTCAAATATTTGACTGACAAAACCAGCCCCCAGGATGCGGTGGAGGCCAGGAGGCTACACCTCTGGTGCGCCCTGTACAGCCTCTTCAATGGCCAGTTGTACCGAAGAGGGCACAGCTTCCCCCAGCTGAGGTGTGTGACAAAGGAGGCAGGAGAGGCTATCATGCGAGAGATCCACGAGGGAGTCTGCGGTAACCACTCTGGCGCACGGTCATTGTCCCACAAGTCGCTCCGGGCGGGGTATTTTTTGCCGGACATGGCAGCAACATCAAGAAGAATTTCAGGCGGCTGCCACAAGTGCCACATGTACGCCTCTACAACCCATGCCCCGGCAATCGCATTATCAATTCTGTTAGCGCCATGGCCGTTCACACAGTGGGGATTAGACATCATTGGCCCTTTCCCGATAGCTATGGGACAATACAAGTACACCATGGTGGCAGTGGACTATCAGACCAAGTGGGTCGAGGCGGAACCTCTGGTAAAGATCACCGAGGAGCGAGTAAGAAAATTTCTATGGAAGAATATCTACTGCCGGTTCGGGGTACCGCAGACTATTGTCATGGATAATGGGACACAGTTCAATAACGCTGATCTTATCCAGTACATAGCTTCCATGGGGACCCGGATGTTGTTTGCCTCAGTGGCACACCCGCAGACTAACGGCCAAGTAGAAGCGGTGAACAAGATCATCAAAACCCTCCTTAAGAAGAAGTTGGATACCAAGAAGGGATGTTGGGCCGAGGAACTTCCCGCAGTGCTATGCGTCATCCGGACAACAGCAGCAGAGGCAACAGGAGAGACCCTGTTCTGCATGGCATTCTGGAGCGAAGCGGTACTCCCTGTAGAGACCCGTATACCCAGCGGCAGGGTCGAGAATTACGACGCCGAAACAAACGCCGAGGGCGTACGGCTCAACCTGGATCTCATAGAGGAGCGGCGCGAACAAGCGCACATGCGGAACCAAACCTACAAGCAACGGGTCGCCCGGTACTTGATAAGAGCACAATGTGTGACGATATTACATGCTTATGCCCTCGTTTATGTTTTGTTTAACCCTTATTTGTCTAAGATTGAGTCATAATATAGTTAGTGTCAATTTTGGTAGAGTTTGGTGAAAAATGGTTAAGAATCCGAAAAATGACTAAGTTTGAGAAATCTGGAAAATAGTGTAAAATATGTCTTTTTTTGCGATTTTGAGATGAGAAAAAATATGATCTATCCTTGTCCGAATTCTATGAAATTTTGTGTGCTTAATATTCATATATTGAGGAATGCTGTGTTAAAATTTCAGATCAATCGGAGTTCGGGAAGTCACCCAAAAATTGGCTGCAAAACGGCAGTCCGAACATTCCAATCCAGGGGCTTACAGGATTTTCCTGGGACTTTGATCCAACTTCGAAAAATCATTCCTGACGACTTACATGGAATTTAGCGGAGATATTTTATGGGGAGATGGCTATATGTGTCTAATTTATCTGAGACTTGGAATCGTATCAATTGGAGCTCCGAGAAGGGAGATATGTCGGATTTACTGGAGCAAGGTCATTCCAGCCGAGTTGCTGCCGGTCTTGTGTTCTTGCGGGTTTGGGGCATTTTTCCATGGATCAAGCTCACCAAATGGAGTTGTCAAGCCTACACAAGAAGTCCATAAAGATATGCAGCCTAATCCAAGGAAGAAAATCAGCAAAAGAAGTTTCCTAGAAGAACCAAGAAAGGAAGGAACCAAAACCTTGTTGCACAAGGATTGCCTTTGCCGATTTGGACTAGGTTTTCTTTTCTGCCGAATTTGCCTCTATATATAGCCATGTTTTCCTACAGAAAAATCATCTCATCTCAAGCATAAACACAAGGCCTAAACTCTACCAAAATTCCTCAAAGATCCTAGACAAAAACCTAAACTGAAAACCACCTTCACCTCACCTCAACCAAGTTTCTGCTTTGCCGAATCTTGGAACTTCTCCTCCACAACCTACTGCCGACACAACCTACTGCCGTGCAGCCTCACCCCAGCCTCCATACTTCGCCGGATCCACACAACGTGAAGCTCTCAAGGTGTCTCAAAGTGTGATCCACTCCCCTCTTTCGGTTTAGTAATTTTTGTTTAGTTATGTTTAGTTTTGTCTATGAAACACTCATGTATGTTTGGTGTTGGTTTATATGTCTATGTATGAATCGATTTTGGTTTTGTAAATTGTATGTTAAAGATTTGTTTGAATCGATGCTTAGAGTTAAGTTTAGGTTTCGACAAGAACAATGAATTTTGCATGCTAATTTGTAATATGTAACTTGTAAATTCATGTGTTAGATAATTAGGGCAGTGGTATAGATGCATGTTTAGGTTTGAAATTGGTTAGAAATCTAAAAGAGTGGACCTTATAAACCGAAACATTAGTTGTGCTTAAGCATTTGTTGTTTGCATGTAAATCTAGGTGTTAGGTTTCATCAAACCCGAGTAATAACAAATATGGATAGATACTCAAAAGGTTGCTTTGATTTGTTTTTGCTCACTTAGGGTATAGTACTTTGGATTTCTTACATGTTAAAATAAGATGATTGACAACCTTGCTTGTTTTGCATGTCTCCGATTTAGACTATTGTGATTAATTGTTAAGTCTCAAAAGGATTAACATAACTTTAGGGCCCATAACCAAAAGTTCGGTCTTAAAACTTGAGAAGTCTTACAACTAAGTTGTAGTCGGAACTAATTTTGAATTTAAACATGTTGATACTTGTTCCTTACTTTCTTGCATGTGAGTTTATATGTTAAAGAGTCTTGGTGCTAAATGTTTTGTGAGAGATGATGATCACTTGTATATAGTAGTTTAGGTTTATTTTCGTGTCTTAGATATAGAGGCAGTCCTTGCTGCCGAACCTCATCTTCATCCCCCCTGATAAATTCGTATATATGTATATAAGTGTGACAATTGTGTGCATATATGTTTGTGAATATTTTTGTTAACATTCTCATATTTCAGGTACCCTTAATCCCCGGCTAGAACGATCCCTACTTATGTCTATACTACTAACGATTGCAGGGTTTATTATTGCGTGCGAGCTTAGGCTCACATCAGTACTATGACAGAAGGGTTCGGGAAAGGAAGCTACAAGTGGGGGACTGGGTCATGAAAAAAATCCAGAAAAAACCGTTGGCCTTGGGGCCAACGTGGGAAGGACCCTACCAAATCACCGCAGCTGTGGGTCCAGCAACATTCCACATCATAGATACCGATGGCATCTATTCCACCCACCCCTGGAATATTCAGCACCTACGGTTCTATCCTAAGTAACATCGATCATAAAGGGACAATAGTATATTTCGCATCAGTATTGCAATACACAATTTGTTCATCATCAATAAGCCAGCTGGTTACAAAGCGTATATATATGCAAGGCAGAAAGAAAGAACCGCTAGTCAGCACCACCGGAGCCCCCAACCCCTAGCCCGCTAGCTTTGAGAGCCTGCTCTTGTTCCGCCATCTCGGCCAAGGCTACTTCGGTCTCCATCAGCTCAGCATCAAGCCACCCCTTCTCCCTCCACTCCAGATAGGCATCACTTATGCCCTTCGCACGAGCGTCCTCTAGCATCTCCTCAAGCTCCACCGACTCCCGGAACTCGTCGATAGCTTTGTCAGCCACTTCAGCGAGCTGGGATTCCGTCAGCTTCTCCCTTCCTTGGACGACTGCTGAAATCTGGGTCTGCAGCTCCAAAACCCTCGCCTCCAGCTCCGCAATCTTCCCTTCCCGAGCGACTGCCTGTCGGTCGGCCTTCTCTCTCTCCTGCGCGAGTTCATGGAACAACCGAGCGGTTTCTTCTTTCTCCCGCACGAGCTCAGTCTTCAGCCGGCCGACCTTCTCTCTCTCCTCCGCAAGCTTGGCTTCCGCCACGGCCACCCGCACAGTAAGCTCCTCCACCCGCTCTTCCACCTGCTCCTCCAAAGCCGCAGCCTCCCCTCTAGGCTCCGCGGCATAAAGGCTATGAGCCAGCTGGCATAGATGCAGAAAAGGAACATCAGCTCGTATCACTCCAGAGAAAAGGAAGCACAGAAAACACTTACCCTAAGAGCTAGTTCCACGGGCTTCGTCATGCTCTCGCCCGGTTGTCCAGCTCCAGGGCCCTCCCGGTCAAGTCCCATGGTTTCGATGGTAGATGCCACAAACCTACCAAAACCACCACCGGAACTACGCTCGGCTTCCGGTCCCTGGCTCCTTCGGCCGTCCGCCTCCATGGCCGGACCTAGTGCCCGGCCGAGCTTGACGCCCCGGCATCAAACGTCCTCGCCCTCTTCGCCGGAGCTTCACCGTGACCGCTTAAACGGTACCCGGTCACCTCTGCAGTTTCCCTCTCCCGCGAGGTTCGTATCGCCATCGTTCGCGCCACAGGTCCTGGACCTGGTAGGTCCACCGATCGCACTTCCCGGATAGCGAGTGGGGGACTATGGCCATGTGAAGTTTTATCTCTTACAATATTGTTGTAATGCTCATCATGTGGTGATCTTTGCTCTTTAGCTTTCTGATTTTTGTTTGGTTTTGCTTATAACATCACTTTACTGCTAAAATGCCTGCTACACATATGATTACTCCAAAATAAGGACCAACGTCCAAACTTTCTCAAACCATTTTGGGCGTAGGAAACTCTCTCTTTTCTTATTTGGATTACTTAATGGTTTTGCATTTTTTGTGTTGTAAGTGGTGGTTTCAGTTTACCATTTGAATGTTATTTATTCAATTACAGTTAAGTGGAAGCGCTGTATTAAAATGGGAAATTAATAGATGCCCGAACAATCATTTTAATTTGACGAAAGTAATATAATGTGAGTAATTTTACGACAGTAATATATGTGTTTGTTTTTAAGAATTCAAAAATGATAACATACACGCGTGAGCGCGGCACTTCCGAACGGGCATACAAAGAATTTTGGTTGGTTTGAAGACAGTTTCTTTTTACACGATGATCAATGTGTTAATTGGCAAAACTTAAAGACAGTTTATGATCACTCAAATGGATCTAGGGGCATAACTATACTGACATCGGACATTGCCTTTCTCGCATCGTCAGAGGTTTCCCCCTAACTAGGAGATATATATATATATATATATATATATATATATATATATATAAACCCAACCTCAAAATAGCGGCAATGGAAACATAATATTGTATATAATTAATAGTAAAAAGATATAATAATCTCGAAAACAAAAAAATACAAGTGACGGCAATCTTTTTACATGCAAGTATGCGCGTTGGAAAGCTAGATAAACTTAGCTCCCCCAAGAAATCACCGGTAAATTGGGTTTGAGTATCAATCGTTAGTAGTGGCTGAATAACAAATTGATCTAAGAAGAGAGCAATCATGCATAGTAGCATAAGACTGTTTTACTGGTCCACAACTAAGCTATTTCTCAAGAGGAAGTAAACTGTGAGCACTTAATCAATTTGCACACTTAAGAGGCATTAAAACACATAAAGCAAAAAAGAATAAGCGATATGTACACGCGTGAGCGCGGCCCTTCCGCACGCGCATCGTGTGGGCAGGAAGGCTAGTTTACATAAAGCAGTTTGCATGAATATACTATGCTCAAGCCTTAGTAGGCTCACTATGGGAATTTGGTACTCAAGTTCTTCAGAGTCCAATGTGTCAAAGTCAAACTATGAAGGTTAAACCATCTGTAAAATAGAGCAAGAAGAGAGTGTATTAGTTTCGCAGTCTAAATAACATTCACGACAACTAAAATAAACCAATATACATTATGGTAAATCTGATGCTTCGTGAAATTTCGTTATCACAATAAAATTTTAGTTTCTCCATTTTCATTGCATGTGAAGTTAATGAAATTCCATTATCGTTGTTTTTTACACAATTAATAAGATATCCATCTTAAAAAAAATTCAAGAAAAAAAATTGTATTTCAAGACCGAAATTTGTAACGGTCATATTTTTCTTACTTCGTGAAAATACTTTTTCACAGTAGTAGGTTTGTCCATTTTTCTTTATATAACAATGTTCATAAAATTTCATTATCATGACAATGCTCAAACTAAATAACATGTTAAATAAAAAAATTATTTAACACTAATAAAATAAACAAATAATGCTTCAAGTTTCACATTTATTTAAAATACTATGCGATAAAATTGAATAGAGCATTATTTCATATAATAACTGAAACAAAATATAATGAAAGCAAAACTTCGATGTAAATATTACTTGTAAGTTTGCCAAATAAACTGCATATGAAGCGATTGCTCGATCTCCGACTCCAAATTGTCGTCGCATATTGATCGCCGCATCGTAATTGATATGTCACATGTAAAAACAACAATATTCATATGATTAGTCACTTTAATTATATAATTTCACATTTACCATTAAATTCGTAAAACAGTAAATAGTTGTACAGTAAATAAGCACACAGTAAATATGTATTACTATGTAGTAATTTCAAATATTACCTTTAAATTTTTACAAAAAAAATCCTTTTTTTTTGTGTGGGTCGGGTTGCACAGATCCGGGTAAACTTCAGGCCCAAAGGGGGGCCAGGCCGGGTCGGGTTAGTTGGACATGGGCCGGGTCAGATGAGGCCCAAAAAAATCTGGGTCGAAATTTTTTTTTTCTTTGCAGATCGCAGTAGGAGGAACTGGATCTCGTCCAGGCGGCGCAGGGCAGCGCCAGGTCGTCGGGCGATCTGGGGCGGGGCTACTTCAGAACCGGATCGTCGACGACGGCCGCGTCGACTGGCAATTGGTGTCGGGGTGTGGATCGGCATCGACGATGGGTCGCAACCGGGAGGCGACGTGTCGCGGTCGATCAGAGGGAGGCCGTGTTCGATCCGCGAGACACGAGAGGGACGAGAGGGACGAGGTGGTCGAATTATCAAAGTACTCATCGTTGGCGCTGGGCTGCGATTTCGAGTCGAGGTGACGATCCGAGTGCAGTGCAGGGGGGGAAGAACGATCCGAGTTGGGTAGCTTTGGGTGTCCATATCAATTTTTGATCTTACAGAGCTCCGTGCAGGGGGGTCCGATCCGGGCGTTCGAAGAAAAGCAACGGTACAGGAGAGCACATACAGCGTGCAGTGGTGGTGTCCGAGCAGTGATGGCGAGGCAGCCTCGTTTGGGTGGGGAGAGCTGTTTTGGGTGCCCAAATAAGTTTTGATCTGAATCGTTTTCAGATCGGAGAAAAAGTTGGGAGGGGCTGCTGCTAGCGGCGGTGGCAACATGCTGCTGTGCGGAGGTTGCCGATCGGATTGGTGCAAGCCTAGCTGGGGTGGTTGCGGGTCTGCTGCTAGCAAGGCTAGCGGCGTCGGCGGCTGGGGCGGGGGGAAAACTAGTGTTTTTTTTTTTTTTCTTTGCTAAAATCTCGAGGAGTAAAGCTGATAATGTATTGTAGAAAAATCGAAATTAGTCTACTCATTTTATTGATAATCCCTTTTATGTAGGGTGAGTATTATAACGGTAATAGTAAATACATTAATGACAATAATTACTACATAATTATCTCTCGTCAGTTATATTGACGAACGCACATAATGCGTTTTTCCTTCAACATCGTTTTTAATTAATCATAGTCTTTAGAAATAAAATCATTAATGTGTCTCTGTGTTGACAGTAGCCGCAGAGGGGCTACACTAGGCCCACAGACCCGCAGCAAGTGCACCAGCACCCGGCCCGAGGCCCAGGACCGAACCACCAACACCCGGTCTCGGGGTCCAGCAATCTATCCGGCTGCCAGGGACCCTGGGACCGGGGGCGCCTGCCTGCCAAAGACGTCACCAGAACTGCCCTTCGAAGGGAACCAGTCCCACATCGAGGGGTGAGGCTAGCCCTCACCCCCAGCCACCTATATAAGGGCCTCAACTACCCTCATTAAGAGGTAACTTATCTCTCTCACCTCTTACATATGTGCTCAAGTTATATATATTCCAACTATACTGACTTAGGCATCGGAGAGGAGAAGGCCGGCCTGCCCGGTATTCCCCTTAGTAAGCAGGTTTGCAGGAGATCAAGTTGGATTCATCTGTATCTACCAGGCCCCCGGGTTTAGGCAAAAACAATTGGCGCCGTCTGTGGGAAACTTGAACAAGAAACCGTGTAAGCATCAACCATGGACGAGAGTTCGGAAGCAAGGCAAGAAAGAGGTACCACCAAGGAGGGGCGTGTTGCATTAGTGCAAGTGCTCACCTCCACCCCGGTCGTCACGCGGGAGCCGCATGGCGCCCGAGGCAACGGTCAGGGAGGAGGAGACTGTGGTAGGCCGTCTGCCATGCCGGGACCAGGACACCACGACAGCTCGCGCGGGAAAGGCCCGGCAGAGGATGAAGACAGTCCAGTGCTCCGGGGCTTCTCCTTGACATTCTCGGATGAGCCGAGCGACCGATCTGAGAGCCCGCTCTGTGACAGTGACCGGGACACTACGTACAGTCCCGACCAGAGCGGTATGGCGGGAAAGATACGGGCAATGGTCGTGGAGGTCAATCGTCTAAGAGTGGAGGGCGACAGGGACAGAGCCAAGTCCAACGCCCGGTACGAAGAGATGGAATCAGTGAACGCTGCCCTGGTAGCCCGCCTTAGAGAGAGGACAACAGCGCAGCGACGCTATGGACAGGGCGCAAGCAGCACCCCCGCCAGTCCAACCTCAGCAGTACGAGGCAGGGCAGTCATCAGGCGGTCGGCCCCGTGATGCCGAGCGAGCAAGATCACCGGGCGGTGCAGGTCCGCCGAAGAGCGCGCCAACCTCCCGGCAGCTCCACACTTCGTCTGTGGATGAAGTTGAGACCCCGACCGCACGGGCATTGCAGATGTTAGCCGACACTGTGTCGAACTTGAAGGCCCAAATGGAGGCCAACGAGAGAAGAGCCGCGCGGCCGATGGAGGGCGCCCGGTTTAATGAGCGTCTGGGCCCTTTCTCACACCGGGTCATAAAGTCGGGAAGGTCTGGCAACCAGAAGTCCCTCAAGCTCACCTATTCAGGGTCCGGCTGCCCGTACCAGCATCTGGACAGTTTCCGGTCCCAGACTTGCGCCAAGGGCTACTCTGATGCAGTATGCTGCAACATCTTCCAGGAGACTCTGTTTGGAGAGGCGCTCAGTTGGTTCTACGAGCTTCCAGCGAACTCGATCGAGGCATTCGAGCAGTTAGCCGACCGGTTCGTAGGCCGCTTCATCCTCCGGGTCGAGGGAGCCCGGACGTCGACCATCCTCTTCAACTGTATGCAAGCACCCGGGGAGGAACTGAGGACCTTTGTGAACCGTTGGCAGACGGCAACGGCCGGGGTTCGGAACCTAGACAAGGGCATCGCCGAGATGGCGTTTAAGCAGGGGCTCCGGCCAGGGAAGTTTTCCTACGCCGTCCGGGTAGAACTTCCGCAGGGGTATGATGAGTTGATGGCAATGGCCATCCGGCATGCTCAGGCCGATCACGAGACGTATGGGCACCACCTGCTGAAGAGGAAGCGGGATGAGCAGCAGGAAGACCATCCCCGGGAAGAGAACCCCCCGCCCAGTCGAGAGGACAAGCCCAGTCAGCGGACCGAGAACCGCGCCGCCCGGCAGCAGAGCCCTTATCCTGACAAGCCCCAGAGCGAGCACAAGCCGGTGCCGTACCGCCAAGAACGTCCCCTGGCGATCATGCCAGCACCACCGGCCGGTCAAGAAGTCTTCACCGCTCTCACCACTTCCTACGAGGATATTTTACTTGAGAACGGGAGCGTCATCCCCCCACCGCCCAAGAGAAGGCACCCGAAGGGGAAACTTACAACGGCGCAGATGGGCAAGTACTGCTCCTATCATTATGAGGCTACTCATCAGACAAGCCAGTGCTATGCTCTCAAGACAGCGGTGCAGGGCTTGATTAATGATGGCCAGCTCCAGCAGTACGTGGGGGAAAGAAGAGCAGACCCCGACCGGGAGAATAACCAGGCCTGGTGAACCCGCCAAATCTCCGAGCGGTTAGTTTGGCATATCACCGGTTCTACCGTTGTAAAGAATATCACAAATATATGCAAGCTACTTTTGAGAAAATTCTACCGGCTCCGCTAGTTCAAGTATATTCATAATCAAGCAAGTATACAAGCAGTAACCGTTCGGAAAGATTACAAGGAGGAGCAAGGAAAATCCTAAGGAGCCACGACTCCACCCTCAGCAGGCAATCCGCCGGCCTCTCCTGCGGTACCCTCGTCGTTGACCTCGGTTCCGGCGCCGACTCTGGCTTAGGGAGACTGGGTACCGTTGGTAAAACAATCCAAGTCCGAGCGAATCACTTCTTCCGGCTGCCCCTCCACCGGCTGCTGAGGGATGTCCGACTGCTCATGGATATCTCCTTCAGCAGCAACCGGCATCAGGGAAGTGTCCAACCACCCCTTCCCCGCCCATTCCGTGTACGCATCCGAGATGCCCTCTTCCCTGGCCTTCTCCAGGAACTCCAGGAACTGATCGCTCTCGTGGTATTTGAGAACAACCCGCTCATAGAGTTCCGGGTCGTCTTCCCCGGTTGCAGCAGCAGTGGCGGCACGCAGAGCGGCAGCTCCCATTTGGAGCTCGTCCACCTTGGCTTCCAGCTCGGCCCTCTCCTTCTCCAGGCTCCGGTTCTGCTCCTCCAGATTTTTGGCCCTCTCCTCCGATCTGGCCTTCTCCCGATCCGAGCGGGACTTCTCCACCTCCAGGCGCTGTCGGGCCTCCGATAAAGCAGCTATCTGCCTCTTCAGCTCCGGCAGTTCATCGCTCGCGTCCGTTTGGTACAGACTGTACAGCAGCTGCACAACAACAGAAACAGTTAATCGGGCAGTAAGAGAAACAACCTACAAGCAGTGTAGTGGCACCAGTTAGTGCTTACCCGGAGGACGGATTAGCGCAGCTATCTCTCTAGGGGACATGCTACCCTCCGGTTCATCGCACACCACGGCACCCTTCCCTCTGCCAATGGTGTAGCTCACGGCCGGGGCACCCGCAAGGCGCACCCCGTGGGGTATTTCAGTCTCCGAGGATTCAGCCCCGGAAGACGAATACAAGGCCGGAGACGCCCTGCTCCTGGAGCAATCAGCGACTTCCGTCTCAGGGGATTCCGAACCAAACCAGTCCTCCAGCCTCTCCGCATCGTCCACGATAGGACCCCTGGCAGCCGATTCGGAAGCCCGGTCAGAACTTGAAGAAGACATCCTAACCTAGGGGAAGAAAACAAAACCCTAGCGCCCGTCAGCAACAGGCTACAACAGCGCCTTCAACGGCCTCTCCTCAAGTTTGCCGCAGAGCAATTCAGTCAGTGACATAGATCCCTCCCCCCCCCCCCCCCCCCCCGCCGCAAAACAACAAAACCAAAACAAGAACAACACCGGGGCAAAGAAATCAACAAATTTACCGATTAATATGCTCAACCGAGGACAGTCTGCCCTGCGAAAGCAGCGAGCAATGGTAGGAAGAGAGTAGGGAGCGCTCGAGAAAACGGATCTCGTGGGGTGAGGGGCTCAGAGCTTCTGCCGGATTTCTCTCTTTCTCTTAGTTTCTCTAAAGCAAGAAGCAAAAGTAGAAAGGAGAGCAGAAGAGGCCTATTTATAGAGGGGACCGGTGCCCTAGGCGCTTATAAATCCCTCCAAACACGCAATCAGGACAACTCAAACGCCTGTGAATCCAGGCCCTCCATCTCAAGACCGCTCCCTACTGGCACGTGTCCCAGCATTGGTAAACTGCCCATGCCATCATAACTGACGGGACTGATAGACTTCCTCCTTAAATGTATGTCAGCCACTTGTCTCGCACGCTGGTGACAGGGTTGTTAGGAGCGGGAACCAAGGCGTCAGGCCCCCCTCCACTTCCCTAGGCCTGAAGACCTCTCACCGGTTATGATTTTTCAACCGCTTCGAGAGCATCGTTCCGGGTATGAGCCATCCGCCCGGCACCATGGCAGTTCAGGGGATATGATCTTTCAACCGGCTGCATGGCTTTTTCGCTGCATGTCACTGGGGGACTCGTCTCGATATGGCAGGACGCCCGGTCGACGTCCACCCAGCTGCATCTCACCGGTTATGATCTTTCAACCGGCTTGAAGACTTCTCACCAGTTATGATCTTTCAACCGGCTTGAAGACCTCTCACCGGTTATGATTTTTCAACCGCTTCGAGATCATCGTTCCGGGTATGAGCCATCCGCCCGGCACCATGGCAGTTCGCGGTTATGATCTTTCAACCGGCTGCATGGCTTCTTCGCTGCATGTCACTGGGGGACTCGTCACGATATGGCAGGACGCCCGGTCGACGTCCACCCAGCTGCATCTCACCGGTTATGATCTTTCAACCGGCTTGAAGACCTCTCACCGGTTATGATCTTTCAACCAGCTTGAAGACCTCTCACCGGTTATGATTTTTCAACCGCTTCGAGAGCATCGTTCCGGGTATGATCCATCCGCCCGGCACCATGGCAGTTCGCGGTTATGATCTTTCAACCGGCTGCATGGCTTCTTCGCTACATCTCACTGGGGGACTCGTCTCGATATGGCAGAACGCCCGGTCGAGTCCACCCAGCTGCATCTCTCTTGGGGGACTCGTCTCGATATGGCAGAACGCCCGGTCGAGATCCATCCACCGGTTACGAAACATCCAACCGGCTCGAGAGCATTTCCCGGGAATGCGATCCACCCGGCCCCATGGCATTTCACTGGGGGACTCGTCTCGATATGGCAGGACGCCCGGTCGAGTCCCGCCCGGTTCCATTGCACGACCCCGGTCATGAGAACATTCGACCGGCATGGGCTTTATACACCCGGGTGAGTTTACATCTAACCCATGTACTCTTGTCCAGCAGGATAAAAACCCTGCATCGCATTGAACCGCGATCAACGTGGGGCTGCACAGCGAGCCTTGTCACCTCAACGCCACCCCCCCCCCTTACCTCAACGCTTATTCAACACAAGCAGAGAAGAACTAGCAAGTGTTCACCGGCGCTTCAAACAGCCCGCAACACCGGGGTAAACTCCCCGCAGCCTAGCAATATGGACTCGTCTCGATATGGCAGAACGCCCGGTCGAGGTCCCATACTCCTGGACTCGTCTCGATATAGCAGAACGCCCGGTCGAGGTCCAGTACTTCAGTTCACCTGGGACTCGTCTCGATATGGCAGAACGCCCGGTCGAAGTCCCATGAACTCCGCTCCGTACCGACATGGCAGAACGCCCGGTAGTGGCCCAGTGAACTCCGCTCCGTACCGATATGGCAGAACGCCCGGTAGTGGCCCAGTGAACTCCGCTCCGTACCGATATGGCAGAGTGCCCGGTCGAGATTTCATGCACACATCTATTGCATGGCATCATGGCATCATCTCATACACTCTCCGGGTTTCACCCCACACCATGCTCATAGCACCACAACACTTGAGCACAGTGCTACTTATATTACAAACGTACTTATAAACTGTTGCTTGCCATCGGTAAACAGGTACTCACCCCGGTCACGCCCAATCTTCAACGCGGACTTGGGGGACTGGGCACCGTGGGGTTGGTAACCCTGCGGGTCTGCGGGACAAGAGCAAGACAGATTTAAGTCTCCATTCAAGATTGCACTTGACCGGGAACTTGGGGGACTTGTTGACAGTAGCCGCAGAGGGGCTACAGCAGGCCCACAGACCCGCAGCAAGTGCACCAGCACCCGGCTCGAGGCCCAGGACCGAACCACCAGCACCCGGCCTCGGGGTCCAGCAGTCTATCCGGCTGCCAGGGACCCTGGGACCGGGGGCGCCTGCCTGCCAAAGAGGTCACCAGAACTGCCCTTCGAAGGGAACCAGTCCCACATCGAGGGGTGAGGCCAGCCCTCACCCCCAGCCACCTATATAAGGGCCCCAACTACTCTCATTAAGAGGTAACTTATCTCTCTCACCGCTTACATACGTGCTCAAGTTATATATATTCCAACTATACTGACTTAGGCATCGGAGAGGAGAAGGCCGGCCCGCCCGGTATTCCCCTTAGTAAGCAGGTTTGCAGGAGATCAAGTTGGATTCATCTGTATCTACCAGGCCCCCGGGTTTAGGTAGAAACACTCTGTAACACCATATATCTAAATAATCTTTATAAGAGTAGTCTTAACTTTTAAATAGTGGTGGTGAAATTTGCACACATGTTTTTCACCATCTGCACACCATTTATATTTTTTTAGAGAGCTTCTATTGATACCTCCACAAATGATACTTAGACCTCCTTACTTAATGGACCTCTAATTTACTTTTTACAAGAACCAAAATGTTATTTACACCTCCCTAATTTTTCTAAAATACATAAATCGAATTAAATCAATTAAAAAAATTGCCTTATAGAATATTTAGTTCACACCCTCAAAATCAGTAATTAAACATACTTTAATTTTTGAACATTTATTATTTATATATTAGTTTGAAAATTCATCCCAAATCTATTACTTTAATGATCCGAAATTTCAATTTTTTCTCTCGATCTATTTTCAACAGACAAAGTTATCATTTAGGTCTTTATTTTATTTATTTTTTCTTTATTGAGGAAATCTGGGTTTTTAGGCTGATTATACATAGTTTGTCACTTTGCTTTGTTTTGCTCGTGAATTTGCTCAAATATCATGGGTGTGCTAATCTATTGATAACCTATACATTTAGTTTTGAGTTCTGCATTGAATTTTAGCCTTAATTAGAAGATATTATCTTTGTTCCTCCTCAAAATCAGATTGGAAAGAAATTAAATAGAATAAAAATGGAATGGATACGTAAATATATTCTCTGTTTTCTCTTTCCCATTTGTGAAAAAAATTTAAAAAATGTTTTTGAAAATTTAATAGAACGGTCATTTCACATGGTTTGACAAAATCAATACAAACTTGAAAAAAAAAACTCCAAGTACTGTTTTTAGAAGTATGAATAAAAGCTGCCTATTTTTTAATATTTCTTTTTTCATTGATAATTTTTCTATTCTAGACTTATCATTTACTCACTTTCCCTTTGTTCCTCTCTGCAACTCGAGAAATTGATATATATTAAAGCGTGTAGGTCTCCCACCAATAGAAGAGCTAAATTGAATTTTAAGATAGAAACTGGGTATAAGAACAGCTCAAGGAAACAGTATTACGACAATGTGAGATTGCAATCCGAACGGCGTGCTCTTCCCCAGTTCCCTCAGTCCCGCCAAAACTTATCTTCCTCCTCTCGACCTCCAGATTTTTAGGGGTTTAGATACGTAGATGGAGACAACGAACAAGACGTGTCTAATGACAGAGCGTGTGGGCCTCAATTTTGTGGTGGCTCAGAATCGGAGTGGTGCTGGTTGTCGTCGAAGTTGGCGACAGAGTTATCGATATATTCGCATTGAGAAATTTGATCGAATTGCAAGCATTCGAAAAATACTGGTAATTTGATATTGAAATCTTGAAAAAAAGTCTTAAATGTTCAGTATTATATAAGAAATTAAATTAGACGATGAGACTCAGTTGGCATTTGACAATATTTGTGGGGTGGGTTCGATTTTTATGGATATTTCTAGGTAAAGATGAGAGAAATGGATTTGCTTTTAGTACTTAATTAAAACCCGGAAAATTATCCCCAATGGTACCTCACGTTTCCAGTATTATAAGTATTGGTACTTCACGTTTATCAAACTTCATATTGGTACCTCACGTTTAGTTTTTATCTTAAATTTAGTACCCAGAGCTATTATCTGTTTAACGGAGTCAAAACTTCTGTATTTTTAAACTTTAAATGACTGGACTACCCTTGTTTCAGAAATTTATATATATATATATATTAGAACTTAATTGCCTACTATCTATTTGCTTACTAAACCTTAATTATCTATCCATTCTAAGAGCTAGCCTTCAACATGCCAAATTCACCTAACGACCTTCTATCTAAACAGTTACTATCCTGGCTGGATCACTGCTGTCTCAGTTTGGAAAGTTTCTTAAGTTCTAGCAAAACAAGTAAACATGGCTTTCGTAAGTTCTAGTTAAGCAACAATAGCAAATTATGTCTCAAATACCACTCCTAGGAGGTAGTCCTCCACCTGGGGTTTGAGAAGTTTAAACAAAGACGGATATGGGGGACACCAACTGAAGTTTATTTACTCAAACATACTTTCATATACATAACCCAAAGCCTCACTCTTGGGTAAACAGCTAAAAGTTGTTTAGCTACGTATAATTTTAACTTAAATTACAAACTTACTTGAAAAATAAGCACACCACACCAGATGACTAGCAAGAAACCACACTCTCACTATTCACTCTTATTTTACTATGCTAAAACACTCACAAACTTCTCACAAGCTCTCAAACTTCAGACTCCTCTTTCCTTCCTTGATTTTCGAATGCCTTCCTTTGAGCTTTCAGCCTCCTTAAATAGCCTTCGGATCTTAAACCGGAAATGAATTCCATTAAGAAAAGCAGACAGGAGGAATCCTTATCTTAGCAGCTGGCTTCCATTTTTCTAAAAGAGCTTGTCCTTAAGCGTCGGCAGCAACTTTATTTCACACACTTATCTTACATCTGGGCTGGCTTCCACTAAATGGATCCCACTCACCTAAAGTTACTTATCCTGATGCGTTGGAGGCTAATATTCCATCTTATTATTGATGTTGTGCAATTCCTCATTAGCAAAAGATGCTCCAGAGTCATTATTTTCTTTGGATTCCATATCTGAGTCGTACGGATCCTTGAATTCTGGCTCTTTTTCTAATTTTTCTATCCATGTGGTAGTTGCTAACGTACCATCGATTTCTCGCCTTTCTAGGGCCTTATACAGATCACAGTGCTCTGGAGGTGGATGGTTATAGCTGGCAACTATAATCTTTTCTCCTCTGGCCAGAAGGGTAGTGTCACCGTCTTTCTGGATTAGGTTCTGGATACGAATTATCGCCATTGCCTTCATCCAAGGGATACTCTGATTAGGTCTTCCATTACTTGATGACCATTTTTGTGCTTGAGAGGCACAACTCTGGATAATTCTGACATAATGATAAGGAGAAATATAACCCTTTCTCCCTTCCTCTTTAGTCCATTCAGGAGGAGTTGAAATGAACTTTAATCTCAGAGTACAACCATATGGTCTAATGTTCTTGACTGCCTGGTAAATTGCTTCAGGGAGACCTTCTAGGTCTTTGTTGGTTTTCATCCAAAGGTTATGAACAAAACCATTCTCAATTAACCATAATTTGTTCTTCTGCGGATGTTCTGCTTGAACATCAACCAAGTATCTTCCATAATAAGGACCTGCTACTACTAGCAAGGTTGATGGAAGAGCCTTTCTGTTCTTGGAATCTCCTAAGAGATTATGGAAACTAAACCATTCAGATTCCGATAGGGCTAAAAGTGGGACTTTAGCACTTTCAGGGTTCACGAGGTATTGTATATCCAGCTTTTCTTTGAGATGCTGCTCTTTTTCTTCTAACTTGTAGCTGCAAAATTCCTCAGCTAGAGTTTCCAGGGCTTGTAGTACCAGTGCTTCATTATTTTCTCGGGATGCAGCTAAAATATTATCCATGATAATTCTCTGATTGAGCTGTAAATTCCTGCTGGTTCTGAACACCGGTCTTTCATAAATCCTCATAGGATGATTAAAAATCTTTCTCAGTCCTTTTACTGCTGGTAATCTGAGGGATGCTATCCTGTCAGTGGTTCTGGCCTTATAAGGCTGTCTTCTTTGGAACCAGTCATTTGTGACTGTAGCTCTGGGATACTGTAAATATTCATTTACAATTGTTTCTTCTTCTGGGTTGGAAGATTGCTTATCTTCTGGATTATTTTCTCTTCTTATCGGGTTAGGCTGAATTTTTTCAGGGGCGCTACTGGATCCAGCAGGAGAGTATGATACGAGATATTGGTAACCTGGTCCATCATGTAATGGTGCAACAGTTTTGTCTGCATCTCTGTATCTCTCTTGTAGGGCTTTGTCCTTTGATCCTTTGTCTTCAGGTCTAGTTCTTGTTCCGAAATCGGGCTTTCTTCTTTCTTCAACTTCTGGTTCAGGTTTGGGCCTTCTGCTTCTTGGGTTACGGCCTTCATCCCTTTCGAATATTGCCATTTCTCTGGTGATAGCGTCAGGCAGATAATTCTTGTTTCCTGCAATCATTTCAACATCATATTCATATTGAGATAAAAACATCTACCATCTAAGAACTCTTCCTCTATCAGCTGCATCTGTAAGCTTATAGTTCTTAAAGTTTTTTACTCTCTTATTATCTGTTCTGACCAGAAACTTGTTTCCTAAAAAGGCTTCTGCTCCTTTAATGGATTTAATTAGGGCTAAAACCTCTTTATCTCCTGTGGAATAATTTAATTCTGCTGGATTAAATTTTCCTGACAGGAATTTACAAATCTTTTCTTGATTTGTATTCGGTGCTATTGCTAAAACTACTCATGCCCAATAATAATCATTTGCATCTGTCTGCAAAATAATCAGGTCACCTTCTTCAGGTAACTGCAAAGAGGGGATGATTTTTGTGAGCTCTTTAATTTTCTTAACGGTGTTGCTATCATCCGTTGTAAAGGACCATTTCTTTTTCATGTTTGTCTTGGGAGAGAGAAGAGCAGTGAGGCCACTCACTTGAGGAATAAAATCTCTCGCAAAGTTAACAACTCCCAAAAACTTTGTAGAGACTTTGCGTCTGAGATATTGTCAGGGAATTGGCTTATTTTCTTTATTATATGTTCTTGAAGATGAATTTCTCCATCCTTGACGTGTATGCCAAGGAAGTCAATTTCTCCTTTTATAAGATGAATTTTCTTTTGTCCAAGAATAATTCCTTTCTGGACTATGAGCTTGCAAATTTGCTCAAGATGCTTCAGATGTTCATTCATAGTTTTAGAGAAGACAAGAATGTCATCAATGTAAACTATGCAGAAATCTGAGTATGGCTTAAATATGTTATCCATCTTTCTTTGGAAGATATATGGAGCTTGCTTAAGTCCAAACGACATTACAAGCTATTCGTAATGTCCTTGAGGAGTTCCAAAGGCTGTTAAGGCTATGGAATCCTGGTGCATTCTTTCTTACCAAAAGCCTGATTTTGCATCGAACTTTGAGAATATCTTTGCTCCTTTTAGTCTATTTATCAAGACTCTGACTTGAGCAATTTGATAGCCATCTTTAACAGTTTTCTTATTGACGTCTCTATAATCTATGACCATCATTGCTTTTCCTCTTAGTTGTTCTGCATGGTTTCTAACCAAAAATGCTGGAGCATGATGAGGGCTATCTGAGGGTCTAATTAATTTCTTTTCAAGCAATTCTTGAATTTGACTCTCCATTTCTTTTCGATCTTCATCTCTATAATGAGGTATGACTTTGACATGGCATATTGCATTGGCATCATGCATTTTTAGCTGACAATATACCAGGTCTCTTTCCCAGTATAGTTGGGGATCTTCACTGATTATCGGTTTCAGTAGATTTTCTATCTCAATGAGCTTTGAGATTTTCTTTTGCTCTATTTTATTAATGTATACTTTTAGATTGTGTTCTCGGATGAATTCTTCTTCACCATCCGAGCTGTCTGAATCTTGAGGTTCTTCCTCTGATTCTGAATCTTCTGAAGTTGTCGCTTCATTTTGCACAATTTCTTGGTGTTCTTGAAATGTTAATACCGGTTGCATAACCGGTTCAAAAGGTGATTTATGATCACCACGCTTGGCTCGCGACTTCTGATATTGCTCTGTGAATCCTTTACTTGCAATGCTGACTGCATCCAGTAATCTGGATTCCCAGTATAACTTGTTGTTCTTTTCAAACCCGATCATTTCGAAGGTTTGTATTATTCTTTGCTGAAGTAGGAAATCATTTCCTATTAGCATATCGGCTCCTTGGGCTTCACTCTGCCAAATTCTTTGGAACGAAAAGGTTCCTCCGCCTATCGAGATCTTGACGTTTCTGGCTGCATAGCTCATTGTAAACGCCTTATCTTCCATTCCAATTCCAGTAACTGCTCTATCAGACTTTTCCCAATATTCTTCAGGAATAGCATATTTCGTTGCTAGGCTATAGCCAGAACCAGTATCTACAAAAGCATGTAGATGGTATTTCTTATAGTTGGGAAATTTCAGACCTACAGTAATATAATTGCTATATATACTTGTCTGAACCTGTTTTACTGGTTGAAATGTATCTACGATGGTATCTTTTTCTCTAGTGAGTTCTATGAAAGGGTTTATAATCCTTTCCTCTTCTTGACGGGGTTCAGGTTTTACCTTCGTTTGGCTACGTTCTTGTACTACTATTGAGGGACTTGGTTCTTCTTTTATAATTCTTGAAGTTTCTAACTTCATTTTCTCGAGGTTTTTCTCAAGATCCTGTTTTTGGATTTGATCAAGGAATATATCATATTCTTGATTTACTAGTGTATGTGCCTCAGGTTCTTTTGTTTTTCTTCTTACTTCTGCTATGAAACATTGTTTATGATAGGTTTCTCCTGTTTCTTTACAGTACATGAGTACTGTATTATTATCTTCACACTTGCAATAGTCACAAGTGAAAGCTCCAGGCCTTGGAGTAAACTGACTGATTTTATCAGTGGTTTTTTCTTTTCAATTTTGGATCAACATGAATATTGGTCTAAAACTGTATTCATTTTCTTCTCCGGAGCTGTTAGAGGTACTTTCCGTATCGCTGCCTGATGTATCTTCAAGAGAATATACAGATTCATTCTCTTCATCAGAATAGGCTACTTCAAACCCTTTTATGTTTGCGTATTCTACGACTTCATCGTATTCTGCTAGAAGGGCTTTAGAAGATCTTTTATCCCTTTTAGGACACTCGTTTGCATAATGACCTTCAGCCTTGCAAAGCCAGCATCTACAGGGCTTTGTGTCTCTAGAAGCATTTTTCTTCGGAGTTTTTTTTCTTAAAAAATCTCTTTCTAGGAGATCTTTTTTCTTTTTCTTGTTCAGAGCTTTTTCTGAACTTGTACTTCTTTTTGGAAGTAAATTTATTGTATTTCTTGTTTCTAAACCTGCTCTTATTTTTTCTATCAGTGTAGAGATGACATCCCCATTGTGTTGGTGTGTCTAAGATTTTTGGGCACATGTTCTCAACTCCTCTGAGTTGTTTCTTAGCAGTTTTTGACTTTTGATTTTCTCTGCACTGTTTTCTTAACAGGTCTCTTACTCTTTCTGCTATTCCTCCTATAGAAAAATATTCTAAAAGATTTTCTTCAAGGGACTGTGCTACAGCATTATTCCAGGGTTCTGGTAATTTTCTGTAATATGTTCTAATAAGATCTATGTTTTCCAAATCTCCTATCGTACAATAGTAGTTTTGGAACTCATTTGTGTGTTCTTCAAAATACCTCATATTGCATATGCTTAATTTTTGGATGTTTGCTTTAGCTCTTTCCTTGGTTTGTTCACTATGTCCCGTTATATCTCCACAAAATTGTGCATATATAGGGATAGCGAAGTCCATTGGGTCAGTAGTCTTAGCTAATTTTGCTTCCCAATCTGCCCAACTATTACTTCTCTTAAAAGAATTGTACCATTTCTGAACTATTCCCGTTAGGGTTGCTTCATAGTAAGCGTGGGCTTCTTTATAGTGGAATTTGGATAAAACCAAGGCTTGGGTTAGCTTTAAACTGGCTACCCAGTTATCTATGGTTTTTCTTTTATCTCCTACTTTATCGAGGTCTAGTTAAACCCCTCTTTCAGAGATTGCTTGTCCCCATAGTGGTTCTGTAGGAATGTATTTTTGGGAGCTTCTTTCTCCTATCTTTCCTGTAGGCGGCTGTCCTTTAGGAAGTTTGACTTTTTCTTCTCTAATGATCTTGGTAGGGTTATTGGTACTGTTGTTGATGATAGTGTTTCCTGCCAATGGTGGCTGGCTAGTGCTTGCTTCTGCATCCATGGTACTTGCTTCAGCATCCATGGTGCTCGCTTCTGCCTCTGCCGCTTGGTAAGGTAGAATTTTTCTTTTAGTTTGTACTAAAGAAATTTTCTTAACTATCTCTTCTAACCTTTCTAAGGTTTCACAAGTTTCTGCCTGCTTATAGAGTTCCTTCAACTCTTCTACTTTAAGCATCCTTATAGGTCTTTTTGAGTCTTCTTCTTCCTCAAAAGACTCTTCAGGAATTGATCATGAAGTACTTACTTGCTCATAGTTAGCAAAAGAATGCCTATGGAACTGGAGACTTATTTTTCCTCCAGTGTCTTCATAGATGGAAGCATTAGAGCTTTGTATCTGCCTCTCAGGAGGTACTAAGTTCCATTCTCTAGGGAATGATACTTCATTCCTTTTTGTGATGTGCTTTTGCTGGGAATTATTTCGAGGACTGGTAAGGACAGATGTTGCAAGACCAGGACTGTTGACGAATCTAGTATTTGGTGTCACATTGGAGCTCATTAGCTTGTAATAGATCCTATAGTCAACGGCAAGTTCTATCATGCCTTGTCTCATGGCAATCCCATTCCACTACCAGAAAAGGCATCATAGCCGACGAATTTAAGTCGTCGGCTATAATGGTTATAGCCGACGATATCGTCGGCTATAACCATTACCCGACGACATATCGTCGGTTATAACATCGTCGGAAATACACCGTCGGCAAAACTATACCCGACGACGATATAGTCGGCTATAACCATTTTAGCCGACGAAATCGCCGGCTATAATAATTATAGCCGACGATATCGTCGGCTATAATGGTTATAGCCGACGAATAAATAGTTCGTCGGCCGTTATTTGCAATTTCGTCGGCTATAATGCCTTTTCTGGTAGTGTTCGTTTTGATTCTCAATCTTAGGCAGTGTGCTGCGTTTTTCAGATGAGTGGTGAAGTTTAGGAAGACATTGAAATATGCAACCTGGTTGCATAGTGAAGCTTCCACTGTTCCTAACAGGCTTTTCTTGAAGTCTGTTATTCTGTCGTCTTGCAGAATACACAAGACCGAACAGTCTATACCGTTTCTTGCTAAGAGTTTTATGGATATTTGGACTGCACCAATGTGCATGTAAGAATATTTTCTTTGAAATGCTTCACTCACTTCTCTAGAAGTGATTAGTCTGATGTCTGTTTCACCACCAGTTGCTGGTACTGTTAGTTCTAACATCTTGAATCTGTGAGAATCCATAATAAAAGATCTTTTCTTATAAATCTCATTGAATCTAAATTTCGGTGCTGAGGCTTCCCTTACGCTAGATTCAATTTCGTTATACTCAAATTCTTGAGCATTTATAAGCTGTACTGCTGGTACAGTATGTCTGTTGCTGAAGACTCTACTTAACATCTTTGTATCCCTTTTGGATTCTTTCCATTTTAATAGCTTAGGTTCACTGAATTTGAACCCACTTTCTATCTTTGGTTGTGGTATAATGATTTTTCTAGCTACTGTTTGTGCTAGTGATTCTTCGTTGATTCTTTCAACGGTTGAATTTTCTTTTATTTTTTCTATACCCTTCTGTAGGCTAGAGATTTTCGTGCTTAGTTCTTGGAACTGTTCTTCCATATTTTTCCCTATTTCTTGAAGATAGGTATTGCTGTAATTCTGCTGATGTATTATTGCCTTAACATTTTCAGCAAGTTTTTCTGTGGGAAGATAAAGACTTAAAGCTTTTACGTCTTCTTGTCTTAATCTTAGCTCAACCTTTTGCTTCATCCTATACGGGATATAAGGGTTTCTAAAAGTCGTTTTAGATTTTCTTGCGTACCCTTTAAATCAACTGCTTGTTGATGAATATTATTTGCAAGATTTTCAGTTCTTACTAATTTCTTTTCAATATCTGAAAGATATCGTTTTTCTTTAAGATAATCAAGCTTGATTTTAAGCTTTGATATCTTTGTTTGAATTTCTTCTAGCTGATTTACTCTGAGATTAAATCTCTCGAGTTGTTCTTTTACTTTCTCAGTAGTCTTATCTCTAGATATGTGATCTAGAAATTCAACTATGCTTGGCCTAGAGGGGTCAAGTTCTTCTACTCCTATTTCTTTATGGAGATGAATATGCTCGTCGTATAGAGTGTTTAGGACTCTACAAGCGTATTCAATGGAGTATTGGTTTTCTTGGATATGTCTTGTGTGAAAACACAAGTTCCACTTTTCTTTTTCTTTTTCTATGCAATAAGATTGATAATTTTTTTGCTTTGGCTCTCTTTTATTTGTTGAGAGAAGCCAACTTTGTGGCATAAGCCTTTAGTTTACCTGTTTTTGAGCAAAACAGGCTCTGATACCAACTAGGGCGGATCTAACCAGCGGCTCTAACCGCGGCTCAAAATTTCAAGAGGTTCTTTTTCTTGTTCTAAGATTTGTTCAAGATCTACGATCTGTCTTTCTAAAATATGGATGCCTTGTGTAAATCTAAAAATTATCTCCCAATATCCTTGTCTATGTCTGGGTAACCTTTCTCTGAAGTTTTTTAATTTTTTCAATTTTTTTTTTTTGTTTTTTAATTCTTTTTCAGTGATTCTAATATTTTCTAAATAAATTAAACGCTGAGAAGAAATACTTTAATGATTAAAATTAACTGTTTACCTTTGAGTACAGAGGGTAAATTATATATATGTAATATGCTGAATAAACAAAATTATGGGCCCACCACGCTCCGTCAAAACTTAACAAGAGAGAGAAAAATAAAAGAAACAATGATTACGGGTATTTTAGTCTTTTTGACAGTGTTAACAGAAAATTCTAAAGGAATCTTTTAACAGCACAACTACCAAAGCTATGTCAGGGTTCAATCATGGGGTACCAATCTGATATATTCCAAACGTGAGATACCAAAGTTTATAAAGGCTGAAAGGTGAGGTACCACTCAGGTCATTATCCTTTTTGAATCATATAAGTATTATATAGATAAAAAAATTATGGTTATCGAACTTTGGAGTTTGTATTTCTCTAGCTCATGGTGTAATCCATGTGTTCACGTATGTCATAAAAAGATGAACTGGTCATTCTCCAAAGCCAAGAAAAATATAATCATCCTCTTTTCTTCTGGACCACAACTTGAATAGCTGATATTGTAAGGGCATCTCCAACAATGCTTCAAAATCCCAAATTCAAACTCAAAACCCATAAAATTTTATTTCCAACCATACATACCCATACTCAATTATGGGTTTGTTCCCCACACTTGACCCATTTCGAGGAGGAATTGAAGAAGGAAACTCATTTTATGAATGACAGAACCCGCATCACAGCAGTACCATGTGAAATATCAGTGGTTTATATAATTTATTTGTTGTTAAATAATTATATAAAATGATTAAAATTTGGGTATAGGTATGAGTTTTGACAAAATAGTTGGAGATAAAATATGAGTTTGAATAGTAACGGTTTGGGTGAGTGAAAAATTGAGTTTGAGTTTGGATTTTAAATAGAGTTGTTGAAGATGTTCTAACCATACGAAAAAGCACAATATGAAAATCCTTCATCCCAAAATTGACAAAACATAGATTCTCTTTTCACTGCAGTTTAAAGCTCCCAAATATCTCATAAAACAGAATAAGAAAAAATTGAGGAAAACTCACCAAATTAGGATCGAAGAAGGGGATGGAAGAGGAAATGGTTTGGATGTCATACTGAACTTTTAGTGTGGCGGTGGGAGAGTGAGTTTGAGCATATCGGCGTGTGAGGAATGATGCTGGTCCTTTTAGAAGGCAGCCACTTAGAGTCGGTGGTTTTACAGTGTTTGAATGAGGACGGATCCAAGAGACGCTGTCACTCTCCAAAGCAAACCCGCAGAGATTGAAGTGGTGAATGATGAGAGAGACGGAATCCTCGGATAGCTTATGTGGGAGTTTTTTACGGGTCATGCCATTTTTATTCTAATCTTAATAAGAATAAGATAAGATAATGAATTAAATCCTCAAAGCTTTGCATAGTACATTCAACCACAATCGGCTGATCAAACCTTGGGTCGAACACGGGTACTTGGTATTCTCAGGAGCAGTCCTTCGCTTCAATATTCTCTACGTTGATTAGTTTTGAACTGCACTCTTCTACCCGCTGCAACGCGCGGGGATTCTTTCTTAAGTCGAGTTTCAATTATGCACCCGGGTTTGATTCACATGGGGCTTCAGAAAATCACCTTCAGTAACTTGAGATCAGAGTTTTGTAATCTACTCTTTCATCTTCATTGTATAAGAAGTCGAAACTTTTCATTTAGTAGAGAACAAGTTTCTATCATTGTATGAGAAAAAAATTATAGGGAACCACAGCTTGAGGAAGTTGAATATTGCTAGACTTGCAAATCCAGAGAATGACCAGATATGTGAACCAAACTGTGTTGTACATTGGTGCAAAGCAGTGTGCCCTTCATGAACATTCAATCCAATGCAAGTATAAAATGCAAGCAAACATCACAGTTCTATAGTGTGTATACAAGGTAAGCAAATGCTTACTCATGTAGAAAGCAGTAAATCACGAATTCCATGATACAAGGATGAACAAAACGAGGTCCAATGTATATATCTAATAAATAGAAGATATTCAAGCAGGCTTCTCATAAAAATTCTGGTCCCTAAATTCTGAAATGGCGCTTCTTATCATCTCAGCTGCATGGGGTTGCACAAACAGGTGAGTATCATCCAAGATGTGGATTATGAACTTCTGTGACGTGGGCAGTGAATTGTTGTAATAGATGATGAACTGCGCCATAGGTATGTCACTGCAGGGAAATATGGATGCTTTCAGAGACAGAAATGAGAGCTCCACTAAGCAAACTAGGCAATTTCAAGTCTCAAATTACTCATATAGAATGAACTTACAGCTCTATGTATATCAACTTAATTGTGAGCCTTTGGTGAAACACTATTGTGATGATACAATCAGCCCCAGTTAGAGAATAGTTCTTAGGCAATACAAAATGCTGAACTTTCATACTTTCATTATTGCACACATTATATGAAACAGGAGCAACCAAAACCTGATGTCCTCAAAAACCATTTTGGTTTTGTAACATTGTGAAACACAGAACACGTGATTGGTACAAGTGTCTTACCAAGAGATAAACATTTATGCATCAGTCTATGGTTTCAACCTAAGTAACCAAGGAAGCAAGACTCTTGGCTTATATATAGGTCCTAAAACCCTAAGTTACATTGGGAAAGGTCTCCTAGTCATGAACAGGAAAACTTGAAAGATGCCAAATCTGCCTCAAAACCATGACCAGACCAGAAAAGATTCGGGGCATGACAGTAGCTCCATTTTCTATCCTTTCTCATTTATTTGAATTCAACCAAACTTTTCGTTGCATTGACCATTATGGATTGAGATATAAACAGCCTAAAATTGGTACAAACATCTTACCAGGAGATAAACAATCCTTTAGTGGCATTGACCATTATTGATCAGCAACCTTTAAATTCTTAAACTGTAAAGCAAAAACCAGGGGATGAGAACAACATACGTTCCGTATAATCATTCTAAATCTTGACAGTATAAGAGAAGCCACATAACTCTAACCACAACAAGAAAGAATGGACCGGAGATTAGAACAATCATTAGAAATGCACTCAATTCTCCACCCATTTCACATTCGACCAATGATTATGAGGAAGCAAACTCATTTCAGTCAAAACCCATAAACAAAAAGTTTAACACCTGCCACACCCCAAAACCTGGGGTGCAACTTATAAGGTTCTCATGCAAGAGAAGATGATGATACGACCAAGTTTGACACAAACTTGGCCTCAAGGATAATGAAGTACTACTTCGTAATGAAATTTGAACTAAGGAAATGTAAGAAAAATGTACCAAATAGCAACTAAACATTGATTGATTAATGAAGAGAGGCAAATCAAGCTTGAACACTGAGAGTGAAACACTGAAAATAATTCAGTAGAACTGGATATACGAAAGAGAGAAACAGTGAACTGCAATTTTAACGCCTGAACTGCTGGACTTTGGAAAATCACCAAAAGTTCATTTGTAATTAGATGGACTTGAAATTTTCCAGATTAAAGACAACAAGGTGACACATACTAAAATTTCAGGAACTTTGGAGTTCGGGAAGTAATGCAAAGGTTGAACACAAACTCACTGAATTGTCAGATTTTATAGGAAGGAAAACCAGCTGCAATGTCAACTTAGATAATTCAACATGAGTTCCATTATTTTCCAAATGACACAAAATTACTTTTGCAGCATACAGTGACATGTCTAATTCTATATTCAAAAATAACAGAAATGAAAGGGGTCAAACGGAAGTTTCAAAGCTCAGCAGGAATCAAAGAGTTCTAATCAAAATTCTGAAACTTTAATAAATGCAGGCAAAACTTTGAAAAATCACCAAGAGCTCAATTTACATCAAAATAGGTTGAAACTTTCCAGAACATTTATGGACTAAGAGAAAATAAACATGATAAAATTTGAGGACTTTTAGAAACCAAATGGATAGGGAAAAGAGAAACCAAAGCGGACTGTACTGCGGAAAATTTTCTGCAGAGTTCCAGAAATATGTTCTAATTTTGGGCAAAACTCTTAAGAGAAAGATGTACAAGCAACCACTTTTAAATAACAAGAGCTCAGCTGGAAGCGATATTGAAAAAGGTTTTAAAACAACAACCAAAACTCCTTTCTTTTTAAGAACAAAATCAACGTTTGAGAAGCCAAAATAATTGGCAACACTAGAACTAATTATCTCTTTGCTAAAGTAAATCCATTGTCAGAAATGGAAGAGGACTTCAATGATCATATGAGCATATACAATCATAAGTACTGATGTTACAATATAGCGGAAAGGAACAAGAAGCCCTTGAAGTTGATCATGCTCAGGTAGGTAGACAAATTAAAGCAAATACGTTCTGGTCATTTACACACTTCAGTATTGCAACGGTTAGGTTATCCACTGCAGGTACAACTATACTTCAGTTTATGAGTTAGCCTACAGCTCACCAATATTTCTGCATCTTCCAACAAAAGTCCGCTAGTAAGTGGAGTACATCCCACTTCACAAACAACTAATAACCACCTGAAATTTGAAGGAAAAGGGATGAGCATAAAAGATGCCCAGTAGGGTGTTTTAAAACCAGAAACTTTCTTTTGTTACTGTAAAAAGGTTCGGAAGATGGCAAAGCTTTTAAGCTAAAACCAAATAAATAGCAGTGGAAGCAAACCATAACTTGAAAGTTAAAGAAAATTCCAGCTTGGAAAGAAAATGCTAGTTCGTTGAGCCAAATTACTCAAAGTGTAAATTTCGGTTTATTTTTCTCTGTAACATTAAGATCAAGGGAAAAACCAACAAACTTATAAATCCAAGAATAGTAGCCGAATGAACTTACTCCTATCACGAGTACAGATCAATCATAAATCAACAAAACTCAAGACTTGGAAGGGAACGTAGCATACCTCTTCATTTAACAATTTTCTCACCACATTCACGCCCACAAAAGGGGCTTCCCCAAAGAAAATTGGGTCATTGTGCCCATTCAATCACAGCTTAAAGGGTCGTTATGCCCATTCATAAGCTTCCACATTACTCTTCTACGCCACATAGTATCCACTTCCGTTACACAAGCATACAAGTATAGTTTGAAATTCAATATAACATGAGATCAGTAAAAATATAGCTGACTATCTTTCAAAGATGCAATTAGGTATTGCATGTAGTTTAACATATGAAAGCTGAGCTTAAAATATCATAAAACCAAAAAGAGGCATCTTATTTCCTGCCATCACAAACCTTGAACAGAATAGTCTCTTTTTGACCAATACTGAAATCTAGAAAGAAAATGCAGAGGGTTCAAATGTCTAGTACTTTCATAAAAAGAAAACTACTGGGCTCAAAGAAACACCAAATAAATCGTTTCGTTTAAAAGTAAATCATAACCAATAGCTTAAAACGATTTTTCCCTACCTCAAACTTATCAGATGGATCTTTTGCATGATCGATCACGAGGCTCGGCAACTTGCTCCAATTGATCTCCCCTTTGTTTATCTAAAACAAATATAACATTACGTCTCAACCCAAAATAAAATCTAAGAAACTCCCTGAATACGGAGCCTAAGCTAGTTGGGGACTTTTGTCATACACTTGGTGTGCATACTTTAGAAACTAACACGCAAGTTGAAAAACTTGCTCAAGAAGCAATGCAACTCAGACACTCTAACACTTGAGTTCCAAATTCCTGATTTAACATGTAAACGAAGATAAAATAATGCTGATTTCTAATTTCCCAGCAGCTTCTACTCAAACTAACGTACTGACCTCATCGCAGAACCGATGCTGCTGATTTTCGGATATGTTACAAACTAGACGATGACGAACAACTTTGCTGAAGAAAATTTTCGATTTGAGGTGCGTTTATTGGTGTATTTTAGCATGCAAACTGGCTGACGAAAAGAAGAGTAAGGGAATACAAACTTTAAAAAAGAAACAAACGGGACTTCAATGAAAGGCATGATAAGGGCAGAAGAACAATGATATTTTCAGTGTCCAAGTATGTTTCTAGAAGGTTGAGATTGAGTTGGGCTTTAGGACATTTGGATTTCTTTCTAAACTCAAGAAAACATGCACTAAAATAAGACCAATCTAGTAATAGTAACAACAAATGAAAATAAGTGTTGGCAAAAACCCAAGTTTTCTTCAAATCTCAAATTCAAATGATTTTTCATACAAAGAGCTACTGCAAGCCAAGGTTTTGGGGTATTACAAAAACACTCTAAAGAACCTGAATGAAACAATTGAGAAGCAAAATTTCAAAAACATGAGCCAAACACAATAGGTTTAGAGCCTTTTAGATATAAAAAATACCAGTCTGTAATCTTTACAGCTAATAAAAAATACTGCACCAAGCAAAGCATCCGAAACCACTCCCAACCCAGAACAACATATTCATTTGGTACAAGAATCAAACTCAATTACAAACCTAAACAGCTCTTCAGGTAGACCAAGTCCAAAAACCATAAAGCCGACAGAACCAATGAATCATAATTTAGACACGAACAAGAAACAGGAAAAGAGGATGAGGTATGTGATTGTAAACATATGAAAGGAGATAAAAGTTTGAAAGATACCCATATTACATCTACAGGCTATCCCCTGTGATGCTCTTCTCCTAAAGGGAAAAATGCAAAATCTATAGTCCACCCTCTCCCTTAATACTTATGAACAGACTATGATACTCAAAAGCCTTAACTGATATTTTCTTTACTTTTTTCCCCATCTATATGTTGAAACCAACTTCAATCAAACCTCAGGTTGTTTCACACAAGTGAATTAAGAGTAACACAAACACATACCAAAGGCAGTAGGAATCTGGACGTCGAGCTCAGACATGAAAGCTGTTTGCTTCGGGCCTGCTAACCGGAAAGCTCCAAGACCTAGAATGAATTTTGATAAACAAACAACTGTCCAAATCAGCATATGAAAACTTAAAATGATATCTTATGACCTAATAACTAGTAATTCATAGCCCAACAGATAATTCACCCCTTTTTTTAGCCTTATATTTACTAACAAAGCCGCAGATCCTCCAAGAACACGACAGAAATGGCCCCAAATTTCAGTTTCATATTAAATCAAGCTCAATTCTTTTATTAATTTTTATCAGAAAAAAAAAAAAAAAAAGAACAAAAAAGTTATATTTTGTCAGATTGGTTTTATAATATTTCCTGCATCAAAAACAAAAACTCGGCTACAATAGTATGACTACTTATGTTTTTGACATTTTGTAGGATGACTACAAGCTAGAATATAGTAAGTCAGAGCATTTACAAGTTAATACAATAGTATCCATTCTCGGCTACTTTTATGTTTCTCCATCGCTGTTGTTGTCTTGGTCCTCTTCAGATGAACCATTTATGTCACACTTATCATCTGTGTATATGTGTTTATATAATAAGATATAAAGTACAAATAAATACTCGAATTTTGAAACTTATTTCAATTAAATACTCTATCTATAAATAATTTTAAATAAATACCCGAACTTTGAAGCTCATTTCAACTAAATACTCCATCTATAAATTATTTCAGATAAATACCCGAGCTATACAAAATCATACAAAAGTTTCAACTCCGTTAAATATCCCGTTAAAACAACCGTTAACTTGTCTATGAGGGGTGTTTGACTTATTGACTGGACCTGCCATAGAGGGTATTTTAGACAACACAAACTTATTCCCGCTCAGTGTCTCCTATAACCCTAAGCTTTCAGCTCTTTCTCTCAACATTTAAGTTTAAACGTGTTGACAGTGCATATATGGTACACCGCCAAGCATGTTCGGCGACCTCGTGGACCGTGCAACCGGTGTCATGGGTCCGAGTTCCGGCATCCGGCGGGTAGACCGCAACCCCGGCTATGTTCCCAATGTCAGAGATCACCGGTGCCGCACCCGGAGGGCGTGGCACCGAGTGCCTGAAGTAGCTTCGTGAGTAGGGAATTGTGTAGTAATGTGGGCTTGTGTCCCACATTGGAAACATGGTGTAGGAGGAAGCCTTCCTTCTCTATAAATAGGAGGCTTCCCCCTTAGTATTAAGGATCTTGGATACTTGCTACTCTAGGCATGTAACCACCACCGATGGCTTATTAGCCGGCTATAGTGAATTCCAAGTGGACGTAGCCGTGCCTTCCGATGGCACGGTGAACCACTATAAACCCTTGTGTTATTATTCTATCTTTATTGTCCTGTATCTACTAGACCCCCGGGTTTAGGCAGAAACAATTGGCGTCGTCTGTGGGAATCAGTTCAAAAAGTTGTGTTGCTCTACCAGCTGGGTAGAGATCGGTTAGTCATGCTCGTATTTATTCCATCGGGAAGAAGAAAAAAAGAAGAGGGAAGCCCTGCTGCCAGCCCAGTTCAAGTGGAGAGTCCCTGGCCCGATTGGCAGCCCGGCCCGGTCAACAGGACCAGGCCCGCCCGGTCAGCCCAGCATGGTCCTTCGCGCGAGGCTCCGTGCGCCAGTTGTTTCTCCCGGCCAGCGTCTCCCGGTGCAGCAGGTCTGCCGGCCAGCATCCCTGAGCACCCCTCCGGTGCGGCGTCTCCCGGCCCGGCATGCAGCCCGGCATGCAGCCCCGTCTCCCGAGCGAGTCAACCGGACAGCAGGTCCCGGCTTCGTCATCCGGTGCAAGTGCCCCGGTGCGGATCGTCGACCCCGGGGCGGCACGTCTCTGGTCAGCAGCTCCGGTGCGGTTCGTCGGCCCCGGTGCGGATCCTCGTTCCCGGTGCAGCACCCGTCCCCGGTGCGTGGTCCGATCTCAGGACGAGGGAGAGCTACCGGCCGCGTGAGCCACCGGCCGATCGGAGATGCCGAGGGAGAGCCCCGGACGAGGAGGGTCCGGCCGAGAGAGTCCCGGACGAGCGTCCCCGGGCGAGAGGATGGAGAGAGTCCCCGAGCGGAGGTGCCGGCCGAGTGGAGATGCCGGCCGGGCGGAGGTGCCGGCCGAGGAAAGTGTCGGTCGAGCGGTAGTGCCGAGCAGGAGAGTCCCCGAGCGGTTCCAGCAACCGGGAGCAGCAGCCCGAAGCAGGCAGAGGAAGAAGTGAAAATGGCGGGAAGCAGGAGAGTTCAAATCAGCCCCATCCGGTCAACGGGTCAGCCGATCCGCACCTTGGGCCGATCCGGGTCTTCAGCAGCCATCCGGGCCTTCTGCAGCAGTGCAGCCCTGGGCCTTCCCATCTGGTCAGCAATCCTGGTCAGTTTCAGCAGCTTGGACACCCAGAAATCTTCTCTGGGCACCCACTGCTTCAAACAGCAAATCAACCTGTAGCAGTCTCCAGCGAAGCTAAGTTCTTTAATCCTTACAAATATATTTACTCCACTTCTATGCGAGTACTGTGCTATATATTTGGCGAGCATGTGAATTGTTTTTCCCGCATGATAATGAATGTGCATGATTACCTGCTACATCGGTAATTTTAGTTTTGTGGTGCATAGCATATAGTCTTTCATGTGTGGCTAGCCGAGTTCTATCCTCCGGGATCTTTTCCTCCGGGAAACGGTAAGCCAGTAACAACGGCTGAGGCATTCCACCGGTTATGTACCATTCAACCGGCTCTGGGCATTCCAACGGCTAAGCCAACACTAACGAAAGACTTTGCATGACATCCTCAAGCTACACATGCCTTCATTTTATACGTGATCATGATTTATGTGTTCCATTGATATTTGTGGGCATATCATTGGTAACCCCGGGCAGTATTCGTATCACCGAGCGGTAACGAATAACAAACCCGGTGCTGGATTCTTGTAAGTGGCTTAAATTCTAATCACTTTTTATTCTTATTTGTTTTATAAGGTACATATCATCCAGAGGCAAAAGGCGATAACCTCGAGAAGAGTCCAATCTCACTGGGGACTGGGGGACTGGAGGTAGTAGGGGTGACTCGGTCACCGCCTATGCTTGGAGGCGCAAGATGATTAAGTCCCCAAGTAAGATTGCACCCTTACTCGGGAACTTGGGGGACTTGTTGACAGTGCATATATGGTACACCGCCAAGCATGTTCGGCGACCTCGTGGACCGTGCAACCGGTGTCATGGGTCCGAGTTCCGGCATCCGGCGGGTAGACCGCAACCCCGGCTATGTTCCCAATGTCAGAGATCACCGGTGCCGCACCCGGAGGGCGTGGCACCGAGTGCCTGAAGTAGCTTCGTGAGTAGGGAATTGTGTAGTAATGTGGGCTTGTGTCCCACATTGGAAACATGGTGTAGGAGGAAGCCTTCCTTCTCTATAAATAGGAGGCTTCCCCCTTAGTATTAAGGATCTTGGATACTTGCTACTCTAGGCATGTAACCACCACCGATGGCTTATTAGCCGGCTATAGTGAATTCCAAGTGGACGTAGCCGTGCCTTCCGATGGCACGGTGAACCACTATAAACCCTTGTGTTATTATTCTATCTTTATTGTCCTGTATCTACTAGACCCCCGGGTTTAGGCAGAAACAAAACGAAAGTACTACATTAATTGCAAACAGCTAAATGAAAATCAACTTAATTGTACGTAAATTGTACGTAGCTAATTTGTTTTGACAACATAATAACTGAAACTTTTGTATAAAAATTTCTTTGCATACAATTAAGTTGATTTCCATTTTGCAGTTTGCAATGTAGCATTTTCGTTTAAGCTTAAATGTTGAGGGAAAGAGCTGAAAGTTTAGGGTTATAGGAGACACTTAGCTGGAATAAGTTTATGTTGCCTAAAATACCCTCGATAACGGGTCCAGTCAATAAGTCAAACACCCCTCATAGACAAGTTAACGGTTGTTTTAACAGGATGTCTAACAGAGTTAAAACTTTTGTATGATTTTGTATAGATCGGGTATTTATCTGAAATAATTTATAGATGGGGTATTTAATTGAAATGAGCTTAAAAGTTCGGGTATATATTTGTACTTTACCCTATATAATATGTGCATCTTAGACCAAGTATCAAGAAGAGACTGTAAGCATTAATTATATAAAGGGTAAACTAAAAGTTAGTACCTAAAAGCAATTTGCTTTACAAATATCACGTACCCAATTTCTTAAACAAATAGGTACCTCATAAGGATTTTTACTATAGGGTAAATTTTTATTTTCTTTCAAAACTCATTTTCTTTTAAGAATTTATATTTTTGACGGAGCGTGGTGGGCCCATGAATTTTTTTATCAGTCATACTATATATATATATGATCTATCCTATAAACTCAAAGGTAAACAGTTAATTTTAATCATTATTATTTTTCATCAGCGTTTAAATTATTTATAAAATATTAGAATTACTGAAAAAGAATTAAAAGATAAAAAAAAAATTTTAATTTAAAAACCACAGAGAAAGAATTAGCAGAAGAAGACAAGATTATTGGGATCTGACTTTCAGATTTACCAAAGCAACCTATATTTTAGAAGACCAGATTGCAGAACTTAAGCAAATTCTTCAGTTAGAACAAGAACCCCTTAACATTTTGAGCCGCGGTTAGAGCCGCAGGTTACATCCGCCTAGGTTGGTATCAGAGCCTGTTTTGCTCAAAAACAAGTAAAGAAAAGGCCTATGCCACAAAGTTGGCTTCTTTTAACTAACAAAAAAGAGCCAAAACTTAAGAATTATCAAACTTTTTGTATCGAAAAAGAAAGTAACAAGTGGAACTTGTGTTTTCATACAAGACACATCCAAGAAAGCCAATACTCTATTGAATACGTGTGTAGAGTTCTTAACTCTATATACGGCGAACATAATCATCCCCAAAAAGAGATAGGAGTAGACGAGCTTGATCCTTCTAGACCAAGTATAGTTGAATTTCTAGATCATCTATCTAGAGATAAGGCAACTGAAAAAGTAACAGAACAACTCGAGAGATTTAATCTCAGGATTAATCAACTCGGAGAAATTCAATCAAAAATATCAAAACTTGAAGTCAAGCTAGACTATCTTAAAGAAAAACAATATCTTTTAGATATTGAAAAGAAATTAATAAGAACAGAGAATCTTGCTAATAATATTAATCACCAAGCAGCTGAATTAAGAAAAACTCGAGAATATTTAAGAAAACTTTTAGAGACTCTTATATCCAGAATAGGATGAATCTAAGAGTAGAACTAAGAGTAAAAAAAGGAAGATGAAAAAGCTCTAAGTCTGTATCTTCCTACAGAAAAACTTGCTGAAAACGTAGAACCAATTATACATCAGCAAAATTATAGCAATATCTATCTTCAAGAAATAGGAAGAGATATAGAAGATCAATTTCACAAAATAAACGCAAGAATCTCAAATCTACAAAAAAGTGTAGAAAAATGAAAGAAAACTCTAATGTTGAAAGAATCAACGAAGAAGAACTAGCTCATACAGTAGCTAGTAAAATTATCATACCTTCACCAAAAGTAGAAAGCGGGCTTAAATTTAGTAAACCTAAATTGCTCGAATGGAAAGAATCCAAAACCTCCAAAAGAGACATAAAAATGTTGAGTAGAATACTCAGTAAGAAATACATTGTACCACCTGTACAGCTTATAAATGCTCAAGAATTTGAGTATAATGAAATTGAATCTAATGTAAGAGAAGCATCAGCTCCAAAGTTTAGCTTTAACGAAATCTACAAAAGAGGATCGTTTAAGCTAGATTCACATAAATTCAAAATACTAGAAATAACAATCCCAGCAACTGATGGTGAAACGGACATCAGGTTAATCACTTCAAAAGAAGTAAGTGAAGCCTTCCATCAAAATACAATTACATGCACATTGATGCAGTACAAATATCAATAAAACTCTTAGCAAGAAATGGAATAGACTGTTCAGTCTTGTGCATCTTACAAGATGATAGAATAACATACTTTAAGAAAAGTCTGTTAGGAACAGTAGAAGCATCCTTATGCAACCAAGTTGCATGCTTTAGTATCTTCCCAAACTTTACCACTCATCTAAAAGATGCAGTACATTGTTTAAGATTGAGAATTAAAACAGATGGAATTTCCACGAAGTAAGGAATGATGGAATTAGCTGTAGATTATAGGATTTACTACAAGTTAATGAGTTCCAATATAACTCCCAACACTAGGTTTATAAACAGCCCAGGTACCACTACCTCAATCCTTATTAATCCAAGAAACAATTCCCAACAGAAACATATCACCAATTGGGATGAAGTCTCATTCCCAAGAGAATGGAATTTAGCTTCCCCTGAGAGACAAATGCAAAGCACCAATGCATCTATCTAAGATGATACAAAAGGAAAAAGAAGCCTCTTTCATAGACATTCATTTGCTAATTATGAGCAGCAAACACTTCAGGAGGAATTCATGAAGAAAACTTCGAAGAAGAAGATTTAAAAAGGCCTATAAGAGTGCTTAAGATAAAAGAGTTATATACTCAAGCAGCAACTTGTGAATCCATAAAAGGATTAGAAGAAATTATAAGAAAGTTTATTTTAACCCAAACAGGAAAA